>JARQOC010000008.1:119519463-120204565 GCA_033576535.1 Allobates femoralis
CAGTGGCGACAATGGAGTGGGTTCACAGAGGGACTAGTCGGCAATGCTACCAGATGTCACAACTAGAGATGAGTGCACCTTTTGCAGTTAAGGTTTGGCTCAGTTTGTAAAATGGGCATATGTTTGCCAAATAGATTGTTGAAACTGTTTGCCCAATTGCCGAACACCATGCACATCAATGGGAGGCAAAGTTAAGGGCATAGAGAGCATATTCAAAAGGGGTACAAAAGCTGCTCAACTTAACTTTATATTTTAATTAAAAATATTATAGCAACAACCAATAGAGACAGGAGCAACATGGCCAAAACCGACAGGCCCTTCAGGATGAATGTTTCCTGTGGGTTTGGGTGAAGCTGGCTAATCAAGAGAGTTCCGACCTCTGCTCAATGCAACATTTTCTCCAAGTTGGCCCCCTGCTGCCAGTTTTAAAACTCATCGGCGGTAGAAACCCAACTTATGCCAAACATGAGCACCCCTTGATGCCTATTATCTTCATAAAGAAGACCTTTTCCCTAAAAAAATTGTGCTGAATCTTTTGGGAAGATAGTCATGCAGCAGGGTGTACCGTCTGATGTTGCTCTAATGACCAGTACCTTCTTTGGTTATGAAGCCAAACCCCCTCTCGTGAATGATTTCAATCACCTTGCCTTGGTTACATTGGTCATCAAAGTCATTAGCCTTAAGCCCATGCAACCACTCTCTAGCAATGGCATTTGCAAGCCAAATCTCCTTAAGAAAGGATGGGATGGTTCATGCCATATCAGATATTTGCTAAGAGTGGGTAGAGGTACCCACATGGTATTCTCCCAGTCAAAGGCCCCTGGTGGGAGTGCTACACAATGCTGGGAAAGAGGGCCTTCTGCCTCTACTACTTCCTCCTCTTTCTTGTCTTCATCCACTTTGGCCTCCTCATCCCCTTCGTTCTCCTCATAGTGCTACTAGATTTGTTGATCCAGCAGTTGCAGCACCAGATGCAGGTGTAATAATGCCAGGCATGCTGCAAGATCCTCCAGAGTGTGACACCTGCTGCTCTTGGCTGGCATGGAGAATGGCTAACCTTCTAACTGTGACATTCTCAGAACCTCCTCTGGCATCTGAGCCAGAGCTGGATCCAGACATCGCTGCATTTTTGAGGCCCAATGCAGGTAGTGGCGGAAACCAGGTGACATATGTTTCCTGTGCGAGATGCACTAGATCGGAGTGCTGGCATATGTTGCGTGGATCTATGATTAATATCACTGTCTATGTACTGAAGGCACACGGTAGCAAAGTGTAGCACAATGTGGCTGAGTTGTACTGCACTACCAAATGGCACCGGGCACTGCAGTAATGCGTCTTTGCTTTACTTAGTTTCCTGCCTCTTTCTGTGCCAGGATATAATTGATTTTAGAATATTATTGTTTGCACAATCTTTTTGGCTAGGTTCTCTTTAATCTCACCAAGGGCTGGATTGCAGGAGGCACCTCATTTAGAAATTCCATTCCCTTGCCACAGGTAACACCTGATCTTGCAGTTTGGTGGAGTGATTGAAGCCTGACATGTTTAGAGGAGAAATAAGGAAACCAAATATTCAGCTCACCAATAATTTATCTGGAGTGTTTAATATGGCTAGTGGGCAGAAATGCACTGACAAGTTTAATAATAATTATACATATAACACACCTGTGCACATACCACAAATCTGTATTCTAAATGTATAGAGTGAAATGATATAAAGTGATTTCATATTTTCATGAAGTAATATCCATAGTATGGTGTTTCATGAGTGTGAGTATGAGGCACAGCACCGCCAGACAGCAGGAGACACAGCCATAAGGTTACTGTGCCACCACTGAGCCTTGCCTCATTCCTCATCAGAGAACTACATTTTTCACATGTACCTCCTATTTGGCTGATCCTTGAGGTATACTGGTGACCAATTCTGGTCTTCCCTTGTTTGCAGTTCCTAAAACCTGCACACCTAATCTTCACCCTTATCAGGAATTCCAATTCCTGGGTAAGAAAGTGCAGATTCTTGTCTGAAACCTACCACCAGTACCCACACTGTACCTTGAAAAAGACCATACTAGGCCGAAACGTCGGTTATTCAGTGTTTACACGGTGTGGCGAAATAAAAGAAACCCAATTGTTCACCTGCAAATGTGTGGTTCAGATTCATCACTTTTGGTGTGCCCAGAATATTCTCTTCTATAATGAGTATGAACAGTCCTATAAGACTATGTATGTGCCATACCCTATTTTTATATGAATTGCTATCAGATAAGTGTAGAAGAGATGGTCTCACACACTGCTAACCCTCTGCAATAATAAAGGTTTGTCTTCCCCTAAAAAATATATATAAAAATGTATAATAATAACAAAAAAAAAATATATATATATATAAATATATATTAATATATTAAGCTCTTTTAAATTAATGTTTTAAGGACATTGCAGGGTTCCTGGACTTCACAGCTGCTGTCACATCTGGCACAGTTTCCAGAATTCACACTCTTCAAGTGTCAAAAACAACTTCAAACTCTATGAAGCTTAAAAAACTTATTTTCAAAAAAATCTAAAGGTTGAAAGAAAATGGTAGATCTGATGGGTGGGAACACTACTAAGCATAAGGTTAGGTGTTGTTCTCAGCCAGTGGGTCTTCCGGTAAGTATTTTGGCCCCAAACAATCAGGGAAAGTTTTACAGTCATTTTAAATGTTAAACTCTGGTCGCAACAGCAAGATACGGGCAATATTAAGGAAACAAATAAAGAGACTGTGCTATTAAAGGCACCACTGTTGCTAGACAGCTGGGAACTAATTAACAGCAGAAGTACTGTGAGCTTGTTTTCTGTGCCTCCTGTGTTGGTGTCAGACAGCATTGTATTCTGGGGTGCCAGCTGATTATTCCAGAGGGCGGAGGAAAAATTGAAGTCCATAAAGCAGAACTGCACTCATCCTGATGAAAACCTTTTCTTTATTTAAGGAACCAACCACCCCCAATGACCCCCGGACTATTAATATCGCTCCCTACACCAGCACATACATGTGCTGTAATGTTTTTTGCCAAAAAAACAGCTTTTTAAAAGTAAGATAATGCTTTATAAAGTTTCTACCGAAGGGACGGGTGGGCGTTACTTACATGGGGCTAAAGCCGAGATTCCTCTGCCACTCATCTCCTCTCTCCCTCGCAGCAGTAACGGCCAGCCTTTGCTCAGCGTCACAGCCTGGTGCACGGCTCGCATGCCGTGCACAGTCATCAGCTACAGCCGGTAGCGAGCGCGCGCTCTGACTTCTGCGCTCACTATGAAGTCAGAGCGGCGCTCGCTACCCGCTGTAGCTGAGACGTGTGCGGGCATGCGAGCCGTGCACCAGGCTGTGACGCTGAACAAGGGCTGGCCGTTACTGCTGCGAGGAGAGAGGAGGATGAGTGGCAGAGAATCTCGGCTTTAGCCCATGTAAGTAACGCCCACCGTCCTTCGTAGAAACTTTATAAAGCATTATCTTTACTTTAAAAGCTGTTTTTTTAGCAAAAACATTGCAGCACATGTATGTGCTGGGTGTAGGAGCATATTAATAGTCCGGGGGGGTCATTGGGGTGGTTGGTTCCCTTTAAGTCAAGTTAAAAGCTTGGCATAGCATGTGCAGGGGAGCTATTAATTGACAGCGATGGACTACGGAAATGGCTGCAGAGGTAGCATATCCGCATATTAACTCAAATGTGCACAAAGCTTACTGTTAGAAGCTGCCAGATAAATTCTTGTGCTTCTCTTGTTCAGTCCTGTCTGTTAGCTCTTTTGTCTGATGCTATCATTCTTCCTTTTGACCTCAGTTTACATTTTTTGACTATTATTATGAATTTTGATTTTGTATTTTTCTTGCCCTTTTTGGTCTAATCCAGCTACCTGGCCACTCCTGCCAATCTGCTCTGCCAAACAGCAGTTTATTCCATAACCCCAGCCCAGTGGCCTCAGTCCAAATCCCTGCAAAGTGGTTAAAGGAAAACTGTCATGTTAAAAATCCATGTCTAACTGCTACCATTTTCTAATTCCTTGCTCTATTTATGTATTTTTTTTAATTCATATTTCCCTCCTATCTACTGTAAACTTCAAATAAAGAGATTCATTCCATCTGTCACTCACAGTGAGTGATCCACTTAGTTCTCTGCTGTCCCTTCCCCATAAGATGAATATGCATGTCACATATTTCACAATACTGCACAGGATATCAGTGTGGTGGGGCTGTATTCTTATCTCTGCTCTCTGTGTTTGCAGCATCACAAGAAGTCAAATACAACAAAGAAACTGTCACAGCAGGGATTCCTGCTTAAAGAAGCAAATGGAGTCTTGATAAGGCAAATCTGTAATAGCTCTCTCCCTCTGTGTCCTCAACAGAACAGACCTCCAGTAAGTGAATCCTGACACTGCACTGTAAGCAATAGGAGGAGGGAGGAGGGAGGAGGAAGGAGAGAGCTGCTGAGAGGAAGTGCATAATTACATGACAGTTTATACAGCGGCCGTACTATTCCTGTTTGCTTATAATGGAGAGGACTAATCCAGGAGCTCCCTGCAGGGTCTGACAATGCTGATAACATGGAAACTACAAACGGTACAATAATGATTTACCATGTTTTTAAAAGGTCTGCACAGGCAATATTCAAGGGTAATATTAGTATCATGCTGAAAAATGACCTGAGAGTGTCCTTTTAAAGAGTAAAAGTCAGGGCAAACCTTAGGATCTGATAAGTGGAGTGTCTTGCACTAAGCCTATGTGTTGTAGCCATTTTACAGATGCTAGGCAACCACTCATAGAATGTCATTACATAGATGTTTTAAAATTGTATAAAAAAGTTTAACAGCAAGGAAAGTTATACAAATGAACAAAAAATATTACTTACCGTATATACTCGTGTATAAGCCGACTTTTTCAGCCCAAAAATTGGGCTGAAAAGTCCCCCCTCGGCTTATACGCGAGTATATACATGTGTGTGCTGAGTGTGACGGGGACGGGGGCTCTGACTGGGGGCAGGAGGAGGCAGGAGGGGGCTACAGTGACACCGCGCGGTCACGTGGGCCCGGCTCATTGATATGCACGCATCCCCCTGTCCATCCCCGGCAAGGGGATGCAGTGCATATTGCCGGACACAGCCCCTGGCGGCCCCCGGCAGTGGTATACAGCCCCCACGCCTAGTACCGGGCCACCATGCTGCGGCACAGCATACAGTAGTTCATACATTACCATCTCTCCCTGCAGCGCGCGGCTCCTCCATGTCCCAGCCGGCTTCTTCCTGTAGTGTCATGTGACTGGCGCGTCACATGACACTACAGCAACAAGCCGGGCGGGAGATGGAGGAAGCGCGCGCTGCAGGAGATGGTAATGTATGAACTACTGTATGCTGTGCCGCAGCATGGGGGCCCGGTACTAGGCGGGGGGCTGTATACCACTGCCGGGGGCGCTGTATAAACCCCCGGGGGCCTGCTGTATAAACCCCCGGGGGCCTGCTGTATAAACCCCCGGGGGCCTGCTGATACCCCCGGGGGCCTGCTGATACCCCTGGGGGCCTGCTGATACCCCTGGGGCCTGCTGAATACCCCTGGGGGCCTGCTGTATACCCCTGGGGGCCTGCTGACACCCCTGGGGGCCTGCTGATACCCATGGGGCCTGCTGTATACCCATGGGGGCCTGCTGTATACCCCTGGGGGCCTGTTGATACCCCTGGGGCCTGCTGATACCCCTGGGGCCTGCTGAATACCCCTGGGGGCCTGCTTATACCCCTGGGGGCCTGCTTATACCCATGGGGCCTGCTGTATACCCATGGGGGCCTGCTGTATACCCCTGGGGGCCTGTTGATACCCCTGGGGCCTGCTGATACCCCTGGGGCCTGCTGAATACCCCTGGGGGCCTGCTGATACGCCCGGGGGCCTGCTGATACCCCCGGGGGCCTGCTGATACCCCCGGGGGCCTGCTGATACCCCCGGGGGCCTGCTGATACCCCCGGAGGCCTGCTGATACCCCTGGGGGCCTGCTGATACCCCCGGGGGCCTGCTGAATACCCCCGGGGGCCACCTGTATACCCCTGGGGGCCTGCTTATACGTCTGGGGGCCTGCTGTATACCACTGGGGGGGCCTGTATACCTTACTGCTGGGGGTTGTATACCTGTGCTGGAGTCCACCCTCGGCTTATATACGCGAGTCAATACGTTTTCCCAGTTTTTGGGGGCAAAAGTAGGGGGGTCGGCTTATACACGGGTCGGCTTATACACGAGTATATACGGTAGCTAGGAACTTGTCTAACTGCTCCAATGTCACTTTCTGATAACCAGAACATATTTTATGTATTTTGATGTAGTTCTCATGTGATGTATATTCAGATGACTTCTGCAGTCAATCATTGACCTAAGCAATCTTCTCCCTCAGCTAAAACCAGCGATTGCCTGCAGCTGTCACATGAACTTATTATATGGTATGTACTAAAGGGGAAAAGAACAAAAAGGGACAAATGAAGGCTTGTCTGGAGCAGTGGGGAACTTATCCGATATGCAAACAAAAATTATTTTACCGCTTTTAGAAAAAATTCTTGCCAATGTTTGTTTTTTCTAAGTATAACTTTATTTTTTGGGAAGCCATATGATATTGTGGCAGTATAACGTACATATATAGCCATGGGAATGACTAATGCTAGCAAATAACTGTTAATTTGTCTCTCTCTCAGAAAGAGCCATACTCTTTTCGAAAAAAAAAGTCCACATCAATATGCATGTATCCATTTTATTAAATAAGATTAAATTGTTCCCATGGTAATAGCAATACACAGAAAAAAACAGTCTAATTTACTAACATATTCAACATGTTAATTCCATGGCATCAATCATACTGACACTCATGGCAAACTATTCCCATCAGCAAATTCTGAAATACAATTAGTTCAAAAAACATTGGAGTGATTAAATAAATAACATGGGAGACGTTCAATGGACAAATTATGTGCATCAAATATTCCCCGAGACTAGTATCATATGCTTACAAATGCCAATAATCACGGATAAAGAAAGTGATTATATACAGTGTGTACAGTGGCTGGCAATGTTTTACTTTACATATAATGAGCCTTTAATCTATTTTTAAGCCTTATTAAATTCTTACGTTAAGGATTCTTCATCGTTTTCATCCACTATAAACACTGATGTGATACAATTCATACACAGTGAATATATTGGAGGAGATTTATGCAGCTAAATCCATGAAATAATTGTTTCTCTCTACATCAAAAAGTGTCTTTCATGAATTCCACCAAGTTTAGTTTTTGTTTTGGCCATTTTATGCACCCGGCCTTCAGGGGAACATTAAGAGGAGCCAGTACCCCGGTCAATTAAGAGGTTTGGCCTCCCCGCTGATATATCACATGGCCCCTTTTGATAGGACACATGATTAACATGCAAGTGCTCTACTACAATTCTATAGATGCCAATTGAAAGAGACAGCGGTGCATGTAGCACGCCATACTTTTTTTTCCCCTATGTATGGTGCCATACATAACATAGCACTATATATATATATTACTGCAAGGTTGGGCAATACATTTTCCTGAGGGTCTTAAGATGTGAAAACATTTTAATATTGGAAGACTGGAGTGGTGACTTCCTGACAGCTCTGCGCTTCGTGTGTTATGCAAATTATATTGAGGGCACTCCTACCATAGGTCCCCCTGGAGCCTCGGGTCCAATTCTGTAGCCCAAGTTGCTCTCATTGTAATTAGCCTACTTGCTTGACCAGGAAAATGGCCTAATGCATGAAATTGTGCAGCAAAAAATGAATCAAAATGTTGGTGTAAATTTTTAGCACGTGAGACAATAAGCGGTATTACCTTAGACTGAACAGTCCAGAGAAAATTCTAAAGGAGCATAAACCACGAAAATTAATCTCACGCTCTTAGTTTGCACTAAGGTCAGTACGGATAAATATGCTCATTAACTTTATTTTTTATGTTATATCTTAAAATATACAGATATGTCTAAAAAACAAACAAACACAGCATTTACGATACTCTGTCACAAGATAACCATGCTGAGTCCATGTGTGAATTTAACAGCAGTCTGACATGAGCACTTTTTTAAAAATATGTTTGTATATTGATAAACTGTAGTTCTTAACCAAATTTTGATTTATGCTCATTCTATTTTATTTCCATTACAAACAAAAAAATGCATACTTAGCTTTTAAATTGGGGAAATGTTATGTCACAAGACCGCTTAAAGTCAATCAACAACCACTAATCAAGTGCAATCTTTACTATACAGGTAAGGAGGACTAATATTCTGATCAAACACTCAATGCACAGAGCGCACTCGGAAGCCGGACAGTAAACCTAATACACCCCCACAATGCACAGCACCGGAAATGATGCATCCACGCGTCATACCAGGAAGAAGCAGCCCACAGATTACAAACTCTGGTGGCATGCTGGAAATTAGGTTATCATGTCCACCTGGGCATTATAACCACATCGCAAGGGGGAAAATGGACCAGTAGAGATAGCCTAAAGCGTCTGCACTTCCGAAAACACTATCCTAATTACCATAAAAACTTGTACTTATAAAATTATTTTTCTTAGTGATTACAGCACAGTATTAGCTCAGACAGGGATGCTTAGGGATGTATTAGGAAGCTGAAGGGACAGTTGTGAAAGGTTTGGGGCCATAAACTAGCTGACAGGTTCCGTTAAGTATGCAAAGCTTCCCCCGCCAATCATCTCCCAGCACTGAAGATGGAAACGAAAGGTGGGCGGCATGATGGACATATTAAATTTATTAAACATTGGGCACACGCAATCACCGAACAACCACTGTTGCAGCTGAGAGCGATTATGTATACCTGATACTAAGGAAAAGTGGATAGTCACTGCTTCCCATGCACAGCATCCCACGCGAGCAGTGAATTGAATATCCCGGCATCTTATGGTGTGTTGGTGTGTGGTTGTGTGGTGCATGACAGTCAGCTTACATGCTGGTCAGCTGCCAATATGAGAAGATGATGACATGCTGCAGGGGAATGATGAACGGTGATTATAAATGTGGCGCCCCTGCGGGTATTAGCCACAGTATAAGATCATAATAGTTGCACTCACTTAGAAAGCCATGCCACTGCACTACCACCTTTGGCCAGTAGGGGGAGCTCCAGAGACACCAGAGACTTCCCTAGAGATAAAACACTGGTCTGAGGTAAATTTTCAGACAGTTGGAGCCAGGAGCTCAGAGTGACAGGAGCTGCATTGAGTTCCTGAGGACTGACTGACAATTTCCAGGGCCAAGCCATCGGTCTGAGGAGGAGAAAACTGATAAGAGGAACACTTTCAGAATCGGGTAGCATCATTATCTACCCTAGATAAAAAGCGCAGATACGGATACCGGATCCGGGGCTGCATTAGTTATATACAATACAGCAACCGGAAAAAAACGTGAGGTAACAACAAGCTTCACAGGGCCAGACACAGCAACATACTAAGAGTTCAGCAGTACTCCCGGAGGGGGTAAGCAGAGAGAGACAAAGGACTCAAGTTGCCTGTTGAGTGGGAGGCAGAGAGGACAGATTTGGGCCGGCAGCGAGTTCACACACGGCAGCAGGGCCACATAGACAGCGCAAGCAGGAGGTAAAGGACCCGGTGGGGCCTGAGCAACTGAACCCCTATTGCAGACTCCGGAGACGGGACTTGTTGTACTATAGTTTGGTTGAAAGTAAACCAGTTAAACCTCATCTGTGCCTCATCCTCTGATTTAACAGCTACCATCTATCCAGGATTGGGACCATCACCGCTGAGAGAATTTGCTGTGAATCAAGTAAGTGTCTGTGCCCTTAACATCTCCTCACCATACTTCCATCTTCATCCATCATTAACTTTAACATCACCTGTCCAGGGGACCCTACAGCCCTACCCAGAAAAGGGCTATACCATCTCAGCTGCCTCTCACCATCATCCCCTGGCCAGTACAAGGCAGCGGTGGCCATATATAGCCACATTATTCCGGGTGGCGTCACGACAATAACATCTACAAACTTTATAAATTATATAAACTTCTAAATCCCCTGTAAATACCCCCTTTTAGGAGTGTGCCAGCCTGGGGCCACGGCCTGGGTCCAGCCACCAGTGACTCCCCAAAGGAAAGGGACCCTGCGCCGGGTATCCCGGTCCCCTAAGCTGGGCGGCACACCTCTCTTTGGCGTCACGAACAGGATCTACCGTGCCTGGTTAAATCGGGTACTGTGTGCCGTGATTAATGCCGAAAATTGTGAGAAAATCCGAGAAAAATTGACTTTTTTATCAAAAAGTGATTTTCCCATTGGAAACCATTGAAATAGACTTTTCCCCATTGACTAACATTGAAACAAAATGGCCGCCAGCCTCTGAGGTAAAATTGCATCATCACTAATTACCTCATAACTGCCACAGCACGAGACTGCTATTTGAACTGTGTCATAGCCCTGAGCTCTGATCTGACTGAAAAATTTCAGATTCCGCCATTACTGAGCTCGCGGCGAGCAGAAGCAGCAGGGGGCGTGTCTTTGTGGGCGGCACCAAGCTGAGAGCTCTGACGTCGGCAAAAGGGGAAAACCAATCCTGCTGCACAGCGGAACGATTATACGCCATCCCGACGGAAGCAGAGGACCGGAAGGGTCCGGATTAACTAAGGGGGCGCAACATGTCGCAGCACGGAGACGCCGAAACACTCGGCGACACAAATGCAGCTGAAGCACAAAACAGAGCGCTCGGCAGCACAGCGGCGCAAGGTGCAGCGCCCATTATGCCGATGTTGATGCCATATACCCCAGGTGCTCCATGGCTTCCAGTGTATGAAGGTAAGCCTAATACTTTTGATGATTTTAAAGAAAAACTGCTGGCCTATTTAAACATGTTTCCAATGGCAGAAGCTCAGCGTGTCGGTTTGCTGATGGCACAGTTAAGTGGTAATGCCAAGCGAGAAGTCACAGCATGGTCCGCTGATCTAAAAGACACGGCTGAGCATATTCTAGCTGGATTAAAGGCAGTATTTGAAACTACTGCTGGTAGCAAAGCAAAGACCAAATTCTTCAATTGCAAACAAAAGGCCAATGAGAGTGTGAGAGACTTTGCCCTGAATTTACAGGAGGCCCTTAAAGCGCTTACACTGGCTGAACCAATGTTTAACACTGGCGCTGATAAATTGCTAAAAGATCAATTCATTGAGGGACTATTAACCCCTTCTCATCGAGGGCATGCGAGTATGCTGACTTTCAAGGACCCTGAAGTGACATTTGCCCAGTTAAAGGAGAGCGCTATTCGTCTCCAGCAGGCAGAGGCACTTTGGGATCAGGATCCTGAGCAATCCATTACAGAAACCCCTCAACAACAGAGAGTGCCAGTGACATCAGTTAAGCCCCTGGAGGCCAGTGCTAATGATGCTTTCCAGCAAAAGCTTGACTCTCTAACAGACATTGTCACCTCAATGGCTAAAACCATGCAGGAAATGAGAGAATTACAGACTACACCCAAGATGGAGTTGGCGAACCGCAGAGAGGATATTCCCTGGATGAGACCCCAGAGATACCCAGCGTGGAGAGGACGACCAACGACCGTTACCAGCCGGATGGACAGCCTATTTGCCGCCGTTGCCGGAAGCCAGGCCACATCGCCCGCAATTGTGATTTAAACAAGGATCCCCTGGGAATGCGGGCCGCTTCGCAGGAGTGAACTTTCAAGGCCCAACATCCTGGCACGACAAGTACGTCGGAGGACGTCCCATTATCCCCATCGTGCTGGACGGTATTCCCCTCAATGCCTTGTTGGACACTGGTTCCCAGATTTCATCTATACCACATATCCTTTATAAGAGGTACTGGGCAGATTCAGACATTGATAAAAGACCATCTAATGTTGAGCTAAGTATATATGCTAGTAATGGAAAATTGGTACCACAAGTAGGATTTAGAGAGATGACCATTAAGATTGGTAGAGCAGAATTAAAAAATCAGGGTATCATAATTGTTGATGTTAACCGACGGGAACCTTCTGTATTGATAGGTATGAATGTTTTAGAAAATTGTTTTTCCGAGGTTATTACTATTTTACAGCAATTTGCGGAAACTGCCCAATCCTGCCAGCAGAGAATTCTCTGGAGAGAGATAAAAGCATTGGTGCTGAAGCAACAAGTAGAGGTTGCAGGTGGAGAAATCGGCAGTGTGAGGGTAAGTGACCCAACTCCTATAGTAATACCTCCAAAAACTGAAATGCTGGTATGGTGTAGAGCAGCCATTGGTATTAAAGGACGAGATTACCAAGCCTTGGTAGAGCCTGTGTACACTGATAGTAGACCCACAATATTAACGGCTAGAGGAATAGTCGAGGTACACAGGGGAAGAGTGCCCATACGTCTTTTGAATTGTGGAGAGGAAGAGGTCACTTTACCAAGGTACGCTACAATGGCCAAGCTATACACTGTTGACAACAATGCCATCATAGCCATTGGGCCCTTGAATCCGTCATGTCAGGCGGACGACAATGGTTCAAGTGGAGAATTAGAAGATTGGTGTCAGCAGCTGCATATAGGTACAGATTCAACACCTACCCACCAAAAACAAGGGGTGTACCGACTAGTAGAAGAATATGAACGGGTCTTCAGTAAACACCCATTAGACTTCGGACAGATTAAAGGGGTAGAACATACAATTCCTACCGGTAACCACCCACCAATAAAAGAGAGATATAGACCCATACCGCCCGCTCATTATCAATGTGCTAAAGACATGCTGAGGGAGATGAAACAGGCCGGGGTAATAAGAGACAGTTGTAGTCCCTGGGCAGCCCCTCTGGTAATAGTTAAAAAGAAAGACGGAACCATGAGAATGTGCGTAGACTACCGGCAGATTAATCACATTACCCATAAAGACGCCTACCCCTTACCTAGAATTGAAGAGTCATTAGCTGCTTTAAGATCTGCTAACTATTTTTCCACCTTAGACTTAACAAGTGGGTATTGGCAAGTCCCTGTGGCTGAGGAAGATAAAGAGAAGACAGCATTTACCACACCAATGGGTCTCTGTGAATTTAATTGTATGCCGTTCGGACTCTGCAACGCACCCGGTACCTTTCAGCGATTGATGGAATGCTGTCTCGGACACAAGAACTTTGAAGCCGTCCTTCTGTACCTAGATGATGTAATAGTCTACTCAAAGACTTACGAACAACATCTACAAGATCTGGCAGAAGTGTTCGAAGCCTTATCCCGGTATGGTATGAAGATCAAGCCATCAAAATGTCACCTTCTAAAGCCAAAGGTACAATACCTGGGACACGTTGTAAGTTCAGAAGGAGTAGCACCGGATCCCGAGAAAGTAACCGTAATAAGGGATTGGCCAAGACCTACCAGCGTGAAACAGGTGAGGCAATTCCTGGGACTGGTGGGCTACTATCGTAGATTCATCCAAGGGTTCACCAAGCTAGCAGCACCTCTACAAGACATCCTGGTAGGGCAGTCGAAGAAGCCTTCAAATCGCAATCCTCCTTTCCAGTGGAGTGATGAGAGGGAAGATTCTTTTGAAAAGTTGAAGAAGGCATTGACCGGAGAAGAAGTTCTGGCATACCCCGATTACCATCAACCTTTCATCCTTTACACAGATGCCAGTAATGTGGGACTGGGAGCAGTACTATCTCAGAAGCAGGGAGGCAAGGAGAAAGTCATCGCCTTTGCAAGTAGAAAGCTCCGGCCTACTGAAAGAAATCCTGAAAATTACAGCTCCTTCAAGTTAGAACTACTGGCAGTAGTCTGGGCTGTGACAGAGCGTTTCAAACACTACTTGGCAGCTGCAGAATTCACCGTCTATACTGATAACAACCCATTGACCCACCTGGATACAGCCAAGCTAGGTGCGCTGGAACAGCGATGGATAGCCCGGCTGTCTAATTACAACTTCGTGATCAAGTATAGAGCAGGCCAAAAGAATGGAAATGCAGACGCCTTATCCCGGATGCCGCACTTGAGAGACGTGGAAGAAGAACCGGTAGAACTTGAAGAAATTGAACTACCTGCCTTCCATCGTCCCAAGGTAGGACAGTATCAATCCAGTGCCTACCAGAAACATCAACAGGTGAATCTCAACCCATTAGCACACCACAGATGGGCTGACACTCAAGACAGCAATCCAGCTGTGAAGTTGGTGAAAGAACTGCTGACTGAGCAAAGTGCGTATCCCAATGAAAATGCACCGAAAGAGACACATCAACTCTGGAAAGAGAGAGGCAAAATGTTCCTGTACCAAGGAAAGCTGTGCAGAAGATATACCAATCCAAAGACGCATGAGCTAGTATGGCAGATCATTGTGCCTAAACAAGATGTAAAAATGGTCCTAGAAGCTTATCACAATGGTGCTGGTCACTTCGGGTGGAAAAAGCTAGAAGTACTTTTAAGAGAAAGATTCTACTGGGTTGGAATGAGAAGATCAATTGAAGAATGGTGCAGAAACTGTGGTCCGTGCAACCTCAGAAGAAAAGATCTAAAAAACCAAAGAGCACCACTCCAGCCTATAGTTACCAAGCAACCACTTGAGCTCGTAGCAATAGACCACGTGAAATTGACACCAAGCCGGTCCGGCTATGTCTATGCTTTAACCATCGTGGACCATTACTCACGCTTCCTGGTAGTAGTGCCCGTGAAAGATCTCACTGCAAAGACAGCAGCTAAGGCGTTCCAGACATACTTTTGCAGACCCCATGGATATCCGGAACAAGTACTCGCAGACCAAGGCACAGCATTTGAATCAGAGATCTTCAGAGAATTTTGCAATATGTATGGTTGCAAGAAGATCCGTACAACAGCCTATCATCCGCAAACAAATGGCTTATGCGAAAAAATGAACCATATAGTAATCGATCTCTTAAAGACTTTACCAGAGACAGAGAGAAACCTATGGCCAGAGAAATTGCCTGACTTGGTAGACCTCTATAACAATGTCCCGGTAAGCTCCACAAACTGTACCCCAGCTTACCTTATGCGTGCAAGACCTGGCAAGCTACCAATAGATCTAGAAATGGGCATTGTAAAACCTGACGCAGAAGTGCAGGATTCCAACTGGGACTCCCTACGCCAACAACAATATCGCCAAGTGCAAGAATGCGTAGAAAGGAATCTCCAGAAAACTAGAGAAAGACAAGAGCAATACTTCAACCAGAATGCTCTAGCAACCCCATTAAAACCTGGTGATCAAGTGCTCAAGAGAAACCGTCGCACTAATAAACTGGACAATCAGTGGGAATCTGTCCCATATACAGTTTTACCAATGAGAGTGAACAATCCTAAAATGTGTCTTATAAGTAAAGATGGTGGATTAACATCAGTACTAGTGTCAAGAGACAATCTAAAACTATGTCCAGAGACATTGAAAGAAAAAGAAGTCATTCAACCTGAACCAGAAGTTATTCAACCAGTACCGGTTCAACCTGTTGACGAAAAAGAAGAAGATGGAGTATATCACACCTATTTAGGAGACTTTCCTAAAACCTGGCCAACCTACAATGGTGCAGTAGTAGTTCCCATGATGGCCTTCTATCAAACACCAGAGCCTGTAATACCAGAAGCCCCAAGACCAATAGAATTAGAAGCAGACCCTGTACCACAAGACGTTCCAAGACAGGAAGAACAAATTCCTAGTAATAATAGTCCTGGACACGGTGGAATTGCCAATCCCACAAATGTGGAATTATCCCTAGCAGAACCAGAAGTACTTACTAGGTATACATCCACTCACACCATCACATTGAGTACACCCAGTACACAAGCGTTACGCAGATCACAGCGTAGTACTCAGGGTCAATTACCAGCAAGATATGCAGACTACCAAATGTAAATAGATATTTCAACCAGAAATATCTGAAAGGAACTTGTTTAGTTGTTAATCAGTAGTTATTAGATGTAACGTTAAAAAGCTCAGTACCTACAGAGACTATTCTGTATGAACTACTTGCATATTCTTGAACTCTTTTCTTCATTTATCAGCCCGGAGGCGGTAAATTAAAGCTCCGGAAAGACTGTTTTTTGAACATTCTTAAATTATTCATAAACTTTGTTGGAAAAATGGACGCTAATTGCAGTGCCTTTCCTAACAAATAAATAGCCCTCAAGGACAGAGCTGTATTAATGGACGCTATTTGAAGTGACTTTTTACAAGACTCTATTTTTTAAACTTGAGTGGTTTTTGTAACTTTTTATTTTTTTTTTAAGACTCTATCAATATTATCTGTTATATCTTATGGTTATTGTCCCACAGTCCCGGAGTACTGTTCTTAACTAAGGGGGAATGTGGCGCCCCTGCGGGTATTAGCCACAGTATAAGATCATAATAGTTGCACTCACTTAGAAAGCCAAGCCACTGCACTACCACCTTTGGCCAGTAGGGGGAGCTCCAGAGACACCAGAGACTTCCCTAGAGATATAAAACACTGGTTTGAGGTAAATTTTCAGACAGTTGGAGCCAGGGACTCAGAGTGACAGGAGCTGCATTGAGTTCCTGAGAACTGACTGGCAATTTTCTAGGGCCAAGCCATCGGTCTGAGGAGGAGAAAACTGATAAGAGGAACACTTTCAGAATCGGGTAGCATCATTATCTACCCTAGATAAAAAAGCGCAGATACGGATACCGGATCCGTGGCTGCATTAGTTATATACAATACAGCAACCGGAAAACGTGAGGTAACAACAAGCTTCACAGGGCCAGACACAGCAACATACTAAGAGTTCAGCAGTACTCCCGGAGGGGGTAAGCAGAGAGAGACAAAGGACTCAAGTTGCCTGTTGAGTGGGACCCAGAGAGGACAGATTTGGGCCGGCAGCGAGTTCACACACGGCAGCAGGGCCACATAGACAGCGCAAGCAGGAGGTAAAGGACCCGGTGGGGCCTGAGCAACTGAACCCCTATTGCAGACTCCGGAGACAGGACTTGTTGTATTATAGTTTGGTTGAAAGTAAACCAGTTAAACCTCATCTGTGCCTCAGCCTCTGATTTAACAGTTACCATCTATCCAGGATTGGGACCATCACCGCTGAGAGGATTTGCTGTGAATCAAGTAAGTGTCTGTGCCCTTAACATCTCCTCACCATACTTCCATCTTCATCCATCATTAACTTTAACATCACCTGTCCAGGGGACCCTACAGCCCTACCCGGAAAAGGGCTATACCATCTCAGCTGCCTCTCACCATCATCCCCTGGCCAGTACAAGGCAGCGGTGGCCATATATAGCCACATTATTCTGGGTGGCGTCACGACAATAACATCTACAAACTTTATAAACTATATAAACTTCTAAATCCCCTGTAAATACCCCCTTTTAGGAGTGTGCCAGCCTGGGGCCACGGCCTGGGTCCAGCCACCAGTGACTTCCCCCAAAGAAAGGGACCCTGCGCCGGGTATCCCGGTCCCCTAAGCTGGGCGGCACACAATCTTCACTATACAGGTAAGGAGGACTAATACTCTGATCAAACACTCAATGCACAGAGCGCACTCGGAAGCCGGACAGTAAACCTAATACACCACCACAATGCACAGCACCGGAAATGATGCATCCACGCGTCATACCAGGAAGAAGCAGCCCACAGATTACAAACTCTGGTGGCATGCTGGAAATTAGGTTATCACGTCCACCTGGGCATTATAACCACATAGCAAGGGGGAAAATGGACCAGTAGAGATAGCCTAAAGCGTCTGCACTTCCGAAAACACTATCCTAATTACCATAAGAACTTGTACTTATAAAATTATTTTTCTTAGTGATTACAGCACAGTATTAGCTCAGACAGGGATGCTTAGGGATGTATTAGGAAGCTGAAAGGACAGTTGTGAAAGATTTGGGGCCATAAACTAGCTGACAGGTTCCGGTTAGTATGCAAAGCTTCCCCCGCCAATCATCTCAAAGCACTGAAGATGGAAACGAAAGGTGGGCGGCATGATGGACATATTAAATTTATTAAACATTGGGCACACGCAATCACCGAACAACCACTGTTGCAGCTGAGAGCGATTATGTATGCCTGCTACTAAGGAAAAGAGGATAGTCACTGCTTCCCATGCACAGCATCCCACGAGAGCAGTGAATTGAATATGCCGGCATCTTATGGTGTGTTGGTGTGTGGTTGTGTGGTGCATGACAGTCAGCTTACATGCTGGTCAGCTGCCAATATGAGAAGATGACGACATGCTGCAGGGGAATGATGAACAGTGATTATAATTGTTTATTTTAACGTGAGCGCCATAATAGGCGATCATACATATCATACATGCCAGGATGGGGGATCATGTATACTAGGGTGATGACCATATTCCAGAATGGAGGCCATACTTATCAGGAATGGGGAATCAAATATGTAATGATGGGGGACATATACTGGCATTGGTGACATTTACCAGGATGGGGATCATATACACGGGAACATATACCTAGATGGGGAACATATATTAGGAGAGGGCACATATACCAAGATGGGAATCATATTAAAGCATGGAGGATCATATACCAGGATGGGAGACATATATATTACTATGGAGAACCTACAATATATCATAATGGAGGACATATATATCCAGATGGGAACATTTACGAAGAAGGGGAACATATATGCCTGGAAGAAGTCCATAATGGCCACATTAGTAAAGAATTGGGGGACATTACCCCATAACAATGTCAGCAGCAGATTCCCCCATAACAGTGTGTCATGACCATACTTTTTTATCCAATTTTTTTATTCCTCCTGTAAAACCCGAGTGCATTTTATGGTTTGGTGCATTTTATAGTCCAACAAATATGGCACCCACCTATCAGATTTCGAAAACGTTTGTATCATAAGAAGGCCCGAACAAAATATCACAACAAAATATATGACATCTATGGAAAATACATGGAAATCTATACGTAGAATATTGTTAAGGTTTTCCAAATTCTTTTACATATTTTTTTTATCTATATATATCCTTTGTGGCATTCCTACAGTATATTTCTTATATTTTTTCTTTTTAAATAAATCTTTGCTCATGTCCATATTCAGGGATTGCAGTATTCTGACTATGACTAAGTAGCCTTGGACACCAATCAGTACTAAATTGACATCCTCTGCCTAGGGCCACTAAGGGGGAATGGGAATTAGCGCACTTTAGTGAATCTAGGGCTTGGTGTGGAAGAAAAATGATAGACATTAATTATCGGTCTAGTATGACTCTGTTGTGATTTATTGCCAGAGTCTTGATATCATTTACTTTCCCTGTGCTGCCCTAAAAGAATCATATACGACTCAATAATATGTGTCTTTTCTGACATGGGAGTTCAGTGTTGGCTCTAATTGTGCGCGGAAAGTAGATTAATAGTGATATGGTAGAATGGCATCATTCAGTGCTATGATTGAAATCAATCTCCTTGTTCTGTTCAATAAATCACTTTAAATGTTCGGTTATGGATGCATGCTCAGTCATATCCATGTAAGTCCCTTGGTAAGTTTGGTGCTCTAGCACAAAATATCTATTTTTTATTATATGTACAGCACATTGTTCAAGCAATCCATATTCTCTGCATGTGCAAGTGTATGCAATTCATTTAACTTGGTTACAGGCCATTAAATATTGAAAATAATAAAGAAAAAGAGAGAATTGGGTTTATAGAAATGGTTTTTACATGAAACAGAGAGTGTTTTGTTAATGGCATAATGCAGTAAACTATACATGTATAACAAAAGATATCAATTTTACGCTATAAAACAAGTTTATGTATCTCACAAAAAAAACTATTTAGGCCCATGGCACACGGTTATGAGATACATATGGCTCTGGGGTTGCTTTCAAAAGCATTTATGATGGAAAATTATTGGTTTTCTTTCACGCATCAAGCATTTGTGCAAATAACAGTTGCTCTCTAGGCTTACTTTTTTTTCTACTTCTAGGAGATGTATAACTGCAGGCTCAGTTCAAGGCTAGAAGAATGAAGACTCTGGAAATCAAATTGGTGCTCTACGTGACAGTTCAATGGTTCATTTTAAATCTACAGAAAACAAATAAGGAGTTGGGCCTTTTTTATAATGCTCTTGGGAAAACTTTTCACTAGTGTTCGGAACACGGGCCAAGACTTGGCTTAACTCAACCAATAAAACACAGTTGGGTAAGCCTAAAGCGTCAACAAAATAGATTAAATGACATTATCATATTGATTTACGCAGATTAGGAAAAACAGAGTTTCCCACTGAGTATTTTACTTAATATGCTTACTCAGGAGGCACTAAGCTTCTATTCAGTCTGGTAAAAGAAGATCCCACATAAGGGATCATGTGATAGAGAAAAGCAAATATGACAACTGGTCTCTGACTCATGCAAAGGACCAAATAAGAACGCTCCTCTTCTGGTATTCCCTATTATAAGGAAGCATTATAATTTACATTATAAGACTTAAAGGGAACCTGTCACCTAATCTACGGCCTCTAAACTATCACTACCTGCCCCTACAGACCCTAACTAGCTCCCTAACCATCCCTGCCTGTACTAATAGGGCTTTATATAAGGTGAATTAAACACTTTAGAAACTTACATTTTTTCCGTCTGTGGGGTGTTCCTGTCGGCTCTTGTCTGCAGGGCGGGGTCCCCAGAGCCGCGCTCCCCCCGCCTCGCTCCCTTCCTAACGCCCTAATGGGCGGCATTGTGGATTTGAAGAGCGGGGGAGCCCAGTGGAATCATCCCGCCCCGCTCTTCATGACGCGAGACCGGAAACCGCGTCATTTCCGGTCCGCGCATGCCCAGTGCGGCGGGTGAAGCCGACGCGAGTCCCGGCGTCGCTAAGCAACGATCGGAAGCATCTTCGGAAGGTGAGTATCGGCGGCCCCCCCCCTCCCAAAACTGCACATATATATGTGTGTGTAATCCACATGTATATATGGCTTACACACACATATATATATATATTCACTTTGATTAGGCACATTTCATATGTGCATCTATATATATATATATATATATATATATATATATAGATGCACATATATATAGTTAGATTATATATATGTGTGTGTGCATGTGTATGTATATATATATATATGTGTGTGTGTGCACATATATATATATATATATATATATATAATATATGCACAACACACACAAAAAAAATAATATATAGATATAGTGTTAGAGTATATTTATATTTGCATGTATATGTGCACATACATATATATATATATGTATATATAATCTATGTATGTGCACATATACATGCAAATATAAATATACTCTAACTATATATATATATATTATTTTTTTTTGGGTGTGTGTGCATATATTATATATATATGTATGTAACTGTATATACACATATATATATATGTGTGTATATATGGTTAGATAGATTATATATATATATATATATATAGAATACCTATAGCTGCGTCATATATATACTGTATATATAAAGTGGATGCAGCTAATATATAGTGTGTATATATATATATATATATATATATGATGCATCTACTTTATATATATATATATATATATATATATATATACAGTGTATATATGGTGCATCTATAGATATGATGAATCTATATATATATATATATATACAGAAATATATAGTAAATTACACATATTATGCATATGTGTAAATGTATATACATATACATATATGTGGATACTAAGACATATAAATATATATGTATATGTGTGCATATGAATATATACACACGTGTATACATATGATTAGCCACATATATACATAATGTGTGTATATAGTAAAGGAAAGGTATACCAATCACAAGCCACTGGTAATTATGACATCACAGGAAGTACCTGAGGAAGATAGCATCTGCTATTGAAACGTGTCGTGGCTCGAAGAGCATACATAAGGATTAAAGGTTTGTTCATTTTAATCTTTTAATCTCCTTTCCTTAATTGCTTCAGCGCTTCCCTAACACTGTATTACTTAATTTGTGGTTTGCTACATCTCCCTTGTGGAGAGCGGTGAAAGTTGCATTGGGATTACCAACAGTGCAAAGGACCTGCCGTGACGTCAGCAGAACGCCCACCTCGGTCATGTGGTTTCGGTCATGTGACCGCTGAGGATGAAAACTCCCTGGATGCGGCAACACAGCGGCTGTTCCTGGCTAAGATGCTCACCTGGAGGTACTGTTGTGCAGGGCGGACACACAACGGGACCAGGTGAGTGGATTTTTCAGTCCCTTCTCACATTACATCTGGGTCCTCTCACCATTAGCGCTCCATTGGTTTTTGTTTCTTGATATTGATATGAATGGCGGCCATCTGTCCTTTCAAACAAAGTAGAATTACATTGCTAAAGACCTCAAGATTGTGGGAGGCTGGAATCCCAACATTTTAACTAAATGTATTTTATATGAAATCTTAGATTTTAGTAAAGGTCCTTTTAACATATTAGACCCAAGGGGGTTTGAGATAAGTGTGGTCTAATATTGTGCCAGGTAACAGCAGGAAAGGGAGAGTTAGAAGCAGTTTAACAATCCTTTTTTGTTTATGTCATATTTATTTTTTTCTATCACATGGTTCCTTACGTGGGATCTTTTTTTACCAGGCTGAATAGTAGCTCAGTGCTTTCTGAGTAAGCATTTTAACCTTCTTTATTTATTAGAAAATAAAGAAGGTTTGTTAAATTGCTTCTAACTCTCCCTTTCCTCCTGTTATCTGGCACCCTATTGGACCTCACTTATCTCCTAATCCTTTGGTTTATCTATCTCTCTCTGAGGCCAAGGCTGCAGGAGCAACACGGGTTTCAGTGTAGAGATCAAGGACTTGGTGCAGGAGCTATGGTGACATCACCCAGACCATGTGACCCATTGATCTCCAGCGTTCCAGAAGGAAGAGATCATGCGGTGTGCAATATATACCAGATGTTCAAGAGTGCATAAACTGCCCAGGTTAGTATCATCTCTCTTTCCCCACCACTGGACCACCGGGTATCACCCAGGAGTGCCCCCTTTGACTTTATTTATTTTACATACTATTAGCACATTAGATCTTTACAGAGTTTATTTAAATTTACATAAAAATGAAAGAAAATTGGAAAAGGTGATGTTTGTATGTCAGTGGGTACAACAGATTTTATTATAAGAATTTTTTTTGCATGCACTACAGTTCAAAATAATGCCTTATTACTTATTGGGGTCCTACAACTAATAATGTGTTAGGCTATCCTGGTGAGATGGATGCACAAAGCCTCACGTTAGGGGGGCACAGAAATCCAGAGCACTGCTTCAGCAGATGTGAAAGCATGTGGAACATCAAAGACCTGGTGAACTTTGCTGGATATTAGACAAACCAAAGGTGCAGGACACACTGAAAGCCACAGAACAGGGAGAGCTGATAAAGAGGAAACTGGTCTGAAGCAGAACTCAGATGTAGACTAAAGATGTCTCAGCAGATAATATCGTAATGTGAACAATCTCTGATATTAATTTGTGATGCTAATAGCAAACAGTGGGTTTAAAACAAAAAAAAAACGTCAAAGACATAAATTTGGTAAGTTTTTTTTTTCAAACAATGGGTTTACCAGCAAGTAGCAAACAGAGGGTTAGCAGGCAAGTCTGAAGGTATGTAGAAATCACAGCTATTTGAAGACATTAATGCAGCATAATGATTAGACCCCCTTCACACTGCATGATTTCACTGATCAGTGTTCATCAGTGTTTGTGTGCCAAAACCAGGAGTGCCTCCATAACACAAAACAGGTGTCAATCTTTCAATTATAGTTTTTCACTGCAAGTTCCTTTCCGGTTTTGGCACACAAACACTGAAGAACACTGATCAGTGAAATCATGCAGTGTGAAGGGGGCCTTAGGCTGGCTTTACACCACATTTTTTTTGATCCGGGGCTGTCCGGTGTAAACCAGACAGCCCCGGAACGGTTTTTGGCCCCATAGCAGCTTATGGGGCCGGATGAAGCCGGATGGCAGCTCTCTGCCATCCGTTTTCATCACTCCGGAACAATCCGGGAGTATACAGATTATTCTCTCCGGACACAAAAATGATGCTTGCATCATTTTTTTTTCCGGGGAGAAAAATCTCCCCAATTTGTCGGATCCCGGATTCGGCCGGATTCTCCCGGAGCTGGGGCAATCCGGCGCTCCCTAAATGGGAGCCTATGGGGCCGGATTGCCTCGGACCGGGAGGATCCGGGAACCGGACACTGGCGGCTGCACGGCGCTGTTGTTTCAGGACCGCGGCTAGCTCCATGCTAGCCGCGGTCTTGAAATATCAGCAGCTGCAGCTGCAATTAGCAGCATCTGGCTGTACACAGGACCAAACCGTGGTGTGAAGCCAGCCTTAGTCTCTAAATTATTCATAATGCTTACTGCAAATGATAGGTGACTGCACATTATTAGGTCTTGAGGAACTAATTAGCTGCTAACCAAATAAATCAAAGGAGTCTTAGGCAGGTTTCACATCACAATTTGTGGCTGTCCGTGGGGATCTGAGTCTTAGCAGGATCCCCACGGACAGCCATGGATCCACACGGATCCCTGCACTCGGATGGCAAATAGCCATCCAATCCAAGTCTATGCAGGATCTGCGTGGATCCTTTGGTCCCTGTCTCTCCCTGCATCTTCCCTGTTCTCTCTCCTCCATCCTATCTCCCCCTGCTTATCTATTGTTGCCGCCGCTCATCTCTCCTGTCCCCTATCTTATTACCTATCCTATCCCCTGTTTTCACCTCTCCTTTGTCCTCCTGTATGTGTAAAATAATAATACTTTTCACAGAGGATACATCACCTCTCCGGGGGCTCCAGCATTGCAACCATCTTCTTCTGCCTGCAAGGACCTCTCATTACGACATGTCAGCTGATCGGCGCCGTGACCCAATGAGAGGTCCTTGCAGGCAGAAGAAGATGGTTGCAATGCTGGAGCCCCCGGAGAGGTGATGTATCCTCTGTGAGGAGTATTATTATTTTACACATATAGGAGGACAAAGGAGGGGTGAAGACAGGGGATAGGATAGGTGATAAGATAGGGGACAGGAGAGATGAGTGGCGGGAACGATAGATAAGCGGGGGGAGGATAGGATGGAGGAGGGAGAACAGGGAAGATGTACTGAACAGTGCTTCTGGGCATGCTCAAAACATCACTACATCACTACGGAGCCGACATCGGATCCGAGTTCAACTCGGATCCGATGTCCATAGACTCCCATGTCATCGGAGCTCGGATCTGCTCGCATCCGATGCTGTCCGATTTCATTCTCGGACACAAAATCACAGCAGGCTGCGTTTTTATGTCCGTGCTTAAATCAGACAGGATCAGATGGGGCCAAAATTGGATGTCAAAAGGCACACATCCGATCCGATCTGAGCCCCATAGGGATACATGGGATCCGATTTTGGATCCGATTGTATCCGTTTTGACACGGATACACTTGGAAGCTCCAAAATCGTGATGTGAAACCGGTCTTAGGAGATGGACAGCAACAGAAGACACTGGATGGTGGCACCCTGCAAAACAGAACACCTTACAATCACAAATGAGCAATAAAGCAGATGAGAAATTATGTCAATGAGAAATGGCGGGCTACATGTAAAGGTACCATTACACGCTGCAATGTTGAAACAAGATCACCAACGATCTCATGGGCGGGGCGGTCATTAGTACATCATTTAGAGATCATTGGTGAGATGTCACACGGCTAGATATCATGCACGACGCACCAACTATGCGGCGAGCAGGTATCTTTCGCACAACCCAGCGAACGATACTTCTTCATTGCTGAGAATAGGGGAAATCGTTAACAAAATCTTTATCGTGGTATCAGGCAGAACGATGCAGCAGGTTGGCTGATCGTTGATCCTCTGATCCTCTGATTTGAGAATATCCAACGATTTATCGTAATCCTATCTCAGTGTCACACGCAATGATGTAGTAACGATGTTGTTTCAACATCTCCAAACCCATGACGTTTGATCGATATGGTTTACGATCTCGTACCGTGTAACGGTACCTTTAGACATAAAGCACAGCAAAAGGTAACAGATTGAAAAAAGGTGCACAGCACAATATCGACAATACTGATTTAGCAACATGAATTATTGACCATCAAAAAAATACTAAATAAAATACTAAAAAAAATACTATGTCATTAAAAATGTGCACAAAAACAGAAAAAAACATACATTATTGAAACCATTATGTGAAGTCTTCACCCCCATTAAGATAATCTACATAATAAATTATTTATAATGCTGCCCCAGGTCAATGTATATTTGAAACAGTTTTCTATTAACATACACTCGAATGTTCATATGAATTTTGACAAATGCAGATAGGCTATTGTCAATGCTGTTTAATTCTATGTGACCAAGTGAAACATTTTGCGATTACATAAGAAAAGTTCCCAAGGATGCAAAAAATTAAATAGCTTTGACAATAGCCTATCTGCGTTTGTCAGCATTCATATTTATGTTTTAAATCATCCACTACATTTTTATTAGAAGACATATTGAAGTGAAGCTGTTACAAACATTATCTAACTGTGCATAAAGATATCAATATAGAAAAAAAATGAAAAAAATAATGTTTTACTTTAAAATACTGTATGACGAATGGCCTGGCTTATATTGCCAGAAGACAATCATTCATCCATTATTTATATGTTTGCTTCAAAATTTAAAATTTCCAATAATATATAATGAAGTTATAAAAAGGTCATGATGAAGCAAGAAGATGAAGGCTTTTTTTCCTCTGTCACCAGTAATGAAACATGTTATGGAATGAAAATTTAATGTGGTGTTATCAGAATCTTTAGTGATTTTATTAAACCCTTCTTGAAAGGGCTATTTTCTGGGGATTTTTTATTTTCATTTTTAACTCCCCTTGTTTTAAGAGAAATAACTTTTTCCACATAAAAGTATGGGGCACAGGTTCTATTACAGGTTCTATTACAGGGGCTATGTATGAGCTCCTGGTGTAATACAGGGGCTATGTGAGGCACAGGTTCTAATACAGGGGCTATATATGAGCTCCTGGTGTAATAGCTGGGCTATGTGAGGCACAAGCTGTAAGTGTAATACTAGACTATGTGTGAGCTCCTGTTGTAATACAGGGGCTATGTGAGGCACAAGCTGTAAGTGTAATACTAGACTATGTGTGAGCTCCTGTTGTAATACAGGGGCTATGTAGGGCAAAGTTTCTAATACAGAGGCTATGTGAGGCACAGGCTTGAAGTATAATACAGGGACTATATATGGGCTCCGGCTCTAATACAAGGGGCTACAGTTTGATTATGGAGTTACCAAACATGCTTTTCTTTATGTACGCATTGGAAAAAAAACATACTTTTTTTTATTGCCTTTTATTGCAATGTTGAGGTGAGCCAAAAAAAAACATTCTGGTGTTTTGATATGTTTATCATTTTTGAAGTTTATCTTTCTAAATAATTTATTTGATGTTTTGATAGATCAAACTTTTATGTACATACTGATACTAAATATGTGCATTTTTGTTCTATTTTAATAGTTTAATTCATTTTTTCAGTACAAAGAACCGAAAATGTAAAAAAAATCAAATGTCGGGAAATCACAAAAAAATACCAGTCCTGTCTTGTTTGTTGGGCTTTGTTTTTATGGTGTTTTTATGGTGTTTTTATGGTGTTTATTTTGCAGAAATAAATTACCTTGCTAAAAGAAAAGAGTAGATTTATTTGTAAAAGGTCAAGTTCAAGTCAGTGTTCCTAAAATTGGCAATATCACGTGAATTTGAACACTTTGAGATTTGATTCACCATTTACAAAAAAACACCATTTTATTGCATCACTCTCTCCAGTGCTAAAGAAAGCAATAAAGTTAGAGTCCCCATATGGGCCGGACTCAAGTTCAAGTCAAGTCCAATCCAGGACGGACTTTGTTTTTATGTCCGGCCTGATTCAGTGAACCTAAATATCTGTGGGTTTGCCCATCTCTAACCATGACCTACAGTAAAGGAAATAATTATTTGATTTGTTGCTGATTTTGTAAATTTGCCCACTAACAAAGACAGGAACAGTCTATCATTTTAAAGGTAGGCTAAATTTAACAGTGAGAGATAGAATATCAAAAATTAAATCCAGAAAATTACATTGTCTAAATTATATAAATGTTAGGGATGAGCGAGTATACTCACTACTATTTGGTATTCTCTGAATAGTAGCGGTATTCAGGCTACTCGCTACTCTCCGAGTACTTATGTGTACTTGGGAGTAGCGAGCAGTCCTAATACTTTTGCAGTGTATTTATAGATACACTGCGAAAGTACCCTAAAAGTGATTAAAAGTTGTTAAAAAAAAAAACTTACATACTCACCTTCCGACGCCTGCAGCGGGACCGGCAGAGAAGACATCTGATCGCTGGACAAGGACCTTTCACTACCAGCCAACCAGATGGCTGGTAGCGATCTGGCCAATAAGATGGTGCCACGTCACAACCACGTTATCGCTAGTGGCCACCTAATTGGCCAATTTGCAAGGTCCTAGATGTACTGTCAGGACCTTGCAAACTGGCCTATCAGGTGGCCGCTAGCGATGACGTAGTTGTGACGTAGCACCATATGATTGGCCAGATCGCTACCGGCCATCTGATTGGCTGGTAGTGAAAGGTCCTTGTCCAGCGATCGGATGTCTTCTCTGCTGGTCCCGGTGCAAGCGTCGGAAGGTGGGTATGTAAGTTTATTATTTTTTAACAACTTTTAATCATTTTTAGGCTACTTTTGCAGTGTATCTATAGATACACTGTGAAAGTATTCGTACTCGCTATACTCGCAATGAGTAGCGAGTACCGGTACCTACTCGTTGCGAGTATAGCAAGCACGAATATTAAGGTACTCGCTCATCACTAATAAATGTATTTGCGTTTTGATGAGAGTAATAAATATTTGTTCCCCTACCAACCAATAGCAGTTCTGGCTCCTACAGACCAGTTAGTTGCTCCTAATCAACTCGCTACCTGCATTAAAGACAGCTGAATTAAATTGTCACCTGTATAAAAGACTCCTGTTTAGGCTGGTTTCACACTGCAGTTTTTTCCCTGATCAGGTTTGTGTGCCAAAACCAGGAGAGGAACCAGGAAAGGAACTTGCAGAGAAAAACTATAATTGAAAGATTGACACCTGTTCTGAATTTTGGAGACACTCCTGGTTTTGACACACAAATCTGATCGAACCTGATCTGGGAAAAAACTGCAGTGTGAAACAAGCCTTACAAACTCAATTAATCAGTCAGACCTCTACAACAGGTAAGACTAAAGAGCTTTCTAAGGATGTTAGGGAAAAGATCCTAGACCTTTACAAGGCTGGAATGGGTTACAAAACCATAAGTAAGACGCTGGGTGAGAAGGAGAAAATTGTTGGTGAAATAGTAAGAAAATTGAAAAAATAAAAGATGAGTGTCAATCGACATCGTAGAGGAGATACGTGCAAAATCTAACGGTGTGAGGGGATTCAGGATCATGTGGAAGATAATAGATGAGCCTAAAACTATACTGGGGAAACTTGTTATTAATCTCAACGCAGCTGGGACCACTGTCACCAAGAAAACCATTGGTAACATATTACACTGTGAGGGATTAAAATCCGACAGTGCCCGCAAAATGCAACTGCTCAAGAAGGCACATGTGCAGGTCTGTCTGAAGTTTGCTAATAAACACTTTTGTGATTCTGAGAGTGATTAGGAGAAGATTCTGTGATCATATAAAACAAAAAATAGAGCTCTATGGCATTAACTCAACTCGCCGTGTGTGGAGAAAGGAAAATGCTGCCTATGGCCCAAAGAACACAAACCCCATTGTCAATCATGGGGGTGGAAACATTATGTTTTGGAGGTGCTTCTTTGCTAAAGACACAGGACTACTTCATCGCATCAATGGGACAATGGATAAAGCCAAGTACTGTAAAATCCTGAGTGACAATCTCCTTCCATTCGCCAGGATATTAAAAATGGGTCGTGACTGGGTCTTCCAGCATGCCAGTGACCAAAAACATACAGGGAAAGCAACAAAGGAGTGGCTCAAAAAGAAGCACATTAAAGGGAACTTTTCACCTCATTTTACCCTGCTCTGCTCCAGCTACCTGTCTCTAAACCTTCCCAGTTGATTCCTAACAATCCAGGTCTCACCTAAACCTGCACTGTAAAAATTAAGAAAATGAGTTACATGCCTACATGTAGTTTGCTTCTGGAGACTGAAAAGGCAGGCTTCGGGGCTCCATTCTCCCCTCCTCACTTGTTTTATGCACACCTCACTGGGCATCATCATTTGTTCTTCATTCCTCCTCTTTCTTAAATTTGCTGCCTCATTTTCTACTGTGAAGAGCGGATCTGCAATGTCCCATCCGGCCAGAAGCATTTTGGGCTTATGACGTCACCGGCCCGGCTTCAATATGCACAGGGCGCATGCGCCTGGAGCCGAGCTGTATTATGTGTTCAGCCCCACAAAACACCAGGCCAGATGTGATGTTCCAACCCTGCTGTTAACTCTAGAAAAAGAGGCAGCAAATTTAAAATAGAGGATGAATGAAGAACAAATGATGATGCTCAGCCGGGCATACAGAAAACAAGCGAGGAGGAGAAAATGGAGCCCTGGGGCCCACCTTTTCAGTCTCCAGAAGCAGACTACATGTAAGTATATAACTCATTTTCTTAATCTTTACAGTGCAGGTTTAGGTGAGACAGGGATGGTTAGGGATCAGCTAGGAAAGTGCAGGGACAGTAGTGGTAGTGCTAGGAGAGAGGGGTAAAACAAGGTTCCCTTTAAAGTCTTGGAGTGGCCTAGCCAGTCTCTGCACCTTAATCCCATAGAAAACTTGTGGGGGTAGCTGAAGCTAAGCAACAGCCTCAAAATCTTAATGATTTAGAGATGATCTGCAAGAGGAGTGGACCAAAATTCCTCCTGACATTAGCACAAACCTCAACATCAACTACAGAAAACGTCTTACTGCTGTGCTTGCCAGCAAGGGTTTTGTCACAAAGTATTAAGTCTTGCACAAAGTTTAAAGTCTTGTTTGTCAGAAGAATAAAATGCTTATTTCTCTCTGCAAAATGCAATTACTTAAAAAATCAGCAAGAGATCAAATAATTATTTCCTTCACTGTATAACTTTTTTTTACAATGGGGCTGTATTGAGCTTGTTTTTTTATGGAAAGCAGAATGTTTTATTTATAATTTGAGGTATATAAAAACTTTGGATAACTTACTATTGCAGTTTTTATAGTTATAGTAAAAAGCAAATCTGTAATACTGCTGGAATTTTTCTGATTTGGTTCTAAGTTACGGTAGCTCTTTATATTAACATGCATCATACATATATGGTACATCTCAATAGGGGGGTAGTTTTAGAGATAAGCATTTCAGGCAAAATTGATATTCACCTGTTAACGTACCGTATATACTCGCGTATATGCTGAGTTTTTCAGCCCAAAAATTGGGCTGAAAGGTCCCCCCCTCGGCTTATACGTGAGTCACTGTATACTGTATACACTGTATACAGTGTATACAGTATACAGGCCCCCCCATCAGTATACAGCCCCCCCCCCCCCTTACTGCCGCAATCCTGTAAAAAAATAGATTATTATACTTATCCCAGCCGCTGTCCCGCTGCCGCTGTCCCGCCGCCGCCATCGCGCTCCTCTGGCTTCATCTGGCTTCTTCCGGCTTCCTCCGGTGGGCGCAGGCAATGACGTCATTGTCTGCACGCCAGAGGAGGAAGCCGGAAGACGTTGGATGAAGACGGAGGAGCGCGATGGCGGCGGCGGGACAGCAGCAGCGGGACAGCGGCAGGGATGAGTATAATAATCTATTCTTTTACAGGATTGCGGCAGTAAGGGGGGGGCCTGTATACTGATGGGGGAGGCCTGTATATACCACTGGGGCTGCTGCTGTATACTACCACTGGGGCTGCTGTATATACCTCTAGGGCTGCTGTATACTACCACTGGGGTGCTGTTGTATACTACCACTGGGGCTGCTGCTGTATATACCACTGGGGCTGCTGTATATACCTCTGGGGCTGCTGCTGTATATACCACTGGGGCTGCTGTATACTACCACTGGGGCTGCTGTATATACCTCTGGGGCTGCTGTATACTACCACTGGGGCTGCTGCTGTATACTACCACTGGGGCTGCTGTATATACCTCTGGGGCTGCTGTATACTACCACTGGGGCTGCTGCTGTATATACCACTGGGGCTGCTGCTGTATACTACCACTGGGGCTGCTGCTGTATACTACCACTGGGGCTGCTGTATATACCTCTGGGCTGCTGTATACTACCACTGGGGCTGCTGCTGTATATACCACTGGGGCTGCTGCTGTATACTACCACTGGGGCTGCTGTATACTTCCACTGGGGCTGCTGTATATACCTCTGGGGCTGCTGTATACTACCACTGGGGCTGCTGCTGTATATACCACTGGGCTGCTGCTGTATATACCACTGGGGCTGCTGTATACTACCACTGTGGCTGCTGTATATACCTCTGGGGCTGCTGTATACTACCACTGGGGCTGCTGCTGTATATACCACTGGGGCTGCTGCTGTATACTACCACTGGGGCTGCTGTATATACCTCTGGGGCTGCTGTATACTACCACTGGGGCTGCTGCTGTATATACCACTGGGGCTGCTGCTGTATACTACCACTGGGGCTGCTGCTGTATACTACCACTGGGGCTGCTGTATATACCTCTGGGGCTGCTGTATACTACCACTGGGGCTGCTGCTGTATATACCACTGGGGCTGCTGCTGTATACTACCACTGGGGCTGCTGTATACTACTACTGGGGTTGCTGTATATACCTCTGGGTCTGCTGTATACTACCACTGGGGCTGCTGCTGTATATACCACTGGGGCTGCTGCTGTATATACCACTGGGGCTGCTGTATACTACCACTGTGGCTGCTGTATATACCTCTGGGGCTGCTGTATACTACCACTGGGGCTGCTGCTGTATATACCACTGGGGCTGCTGCTGTATACTACCACTGGGGCTGCTGTATATACATCTGGGGCTGCTGTATACTACCACTGGGGCTGCTGCTGTATATACCACTGGGGCTGCTGCTGTATACTACCACTGGGGCTGCTGCTGTATACTACCACTGGGGCTGCTGTATATACCTCTGGGGCTGCTGTATACTACCACTGGGGCTGCTGCTGTATATACCACTGGGGCTGCTGCTGTATACTACCACTGGGGCTGCTGCTGTATACTACCACTGGGGCTGCTGTATATACCTCTGGGGCTGCTGTATACTACCACTGGGGCTGCTGCTGTATATACCACTGGGGCTGCTGCTGTATACTACCACTGGGGCTGCTGTATACTACCACTGGGGCTGCTGTATATACCTCTGGGGCTGCTGTATACTACCACTGGGGCTGCTGCTGTATATACCACTGGGGCTGCTGCTCTATATACCACTGGGCTGCTGTATACTACCACTGGGGCTGCTGTATATACCTCTTGGGCTGCTGTATACTACCACTGGGGCTGCTGCTGTATATACCACTGGGGCTGCTGCTGTATACTACCACTGGGGAGGCTGCTGTATACCACACTGCTGGGGGCTGTATACTTGTGCTGGGGTCCACCCTCGGCTTATACACGAGTCAATAGGTTTTCCCAGGTTTTGGGGCAAAAGTAGGGGGTCGGCTTATACACAGGTCGGCTTATACACGAGTATATACGGTAGATATAGCTTGCTAATTTCAAAGAAGTTGGTGAATATAAAAAGTTATAATCCTTTGTGGTTTATCCCCCTATCCAGATCGTAGATCATAATAAAGGTAATATGTGAGAATTAAAAAAAAGTCCTATTCTCTCCTCCTCATCCCCTGTGTGGTCCTCCTTTCATCTTCTTATTCGGCATCTTATAATATATTTCATAATGAGCCAGGACTTCCACTTCTGATGAGACCTGAAATGGTTCTGAGTTCACGCTGATTATGAGGGCTCGCTCTCACCTATGTAGAACCAGGACGAATGGTCTCCGATATTTTATCAAATTACACTAAGATCAATGTTATGCTATGGGACAGTGCATGGAGATTGTTGGGAATCTGTCTGAAGGTTTTTTCTATGTAATCTGAAGACAGCATGCTGTAAGTTTTAAACAGAGAAGTCAGCAATTCCTCTCTTGTCAAGGCCTCAACTGTTGTTTACCTGTAATGTTTGATTTAGCACCAGGTGATTATCATTGCTATATTGCCTAATTACTGTCCCCACCTTACTATCTATGGACATTGTATAAAGAGAGCCTAGTGTGGATGGAGGCATCTTTGTAAACTCTGCTGCATTGCTAAATGTAAACACTTAGATTACTGTTTGAAGCAGTTCTAACACAATCAAAGTAATACATTGTTGAATTCAGGATCTCTTTATCTACATCATAATGTTCTGAGATGAGGTTGCAACAATTTGCTGACAGATGCCCTTTAAATGGGAACCTGTCAGATCCCCTAAGCTTTCTAACCTACCTAGTACTGGGTGCATGTGTTGGCCGAAATTCCCTGCCTAATCATTCCTGTCTCAATTATGAGAAAAGGATCCATGTAGAAAAAAGCTCTTATAATGCTTATCTTCCCTTTTCTAATTAGGGGTTTTATTAATCGAGCCGGCATTGTTTCTGCCTTCTTTCACCCCTGTAGGTGAGATAACATAATTTCCAGAAGCAAACTTCGTCAGCTCTTGGAAGTCTTGTGTCTCTCATAGTGTCACTGCATCTCTCTATCTGATGTACAGGTCCTGTCTTCAGAGGTGCATTGCGCATGATCAGGAGTCTTCCACACTTCTGTCTATGTGCAGTGCACCTGTGTCGAGTGTACAGGTCTTGGCTTCAGAAGTGCACTGCGCATGATCAGGAGTCTCCTGCATTTCCGTTTATGTGCAGTGCACCTGTCTTGGGGTATGGGTCCCAGCTTCAGAGGCACACTGCGCATGATCAGGAGTCTTCTGCACTTCCTTTTATGTGCAGTGCACCTGTGTTGCATTTACGGGTCCCGGCTTCAGAGGCACACTGCGCATGATCAGGAGTCTTCTGCACTTCCATCTATGTGCAGTGCGCCTGTATCAAGTATTCGGGTCCTGGCTTCAGAAGTGCACTGCGCATGATCATGAGTCTTCTGCACTTCCTTTTATGTGCAGTGCACCTGTGTTGCATATACGGGTCCCGACTTCAGAGGCACACTGAGCATGATCAGGAGTCTTCTGCACTTATGTCTATGTGCAGTGCGCCTGTGTCAAGTGTTCGAGTCCTGGCTTCAGAAGTGCACTGCACATGATCAGGAGTCTTCTGCACCTCCGTGTATGCGCTGTGCAACTTTGTTGTGTGTATGGGTCCCGGCTTCAGAAGTGCACTGTGCATGATCAGGAGTCTTCTGCACTTCCATCTATGTGTAGTGCGCCTGTGTTTGGTGTACCGGTCCTTGTTTAGAGGCGCACTATGCATGAGCAGGAGTCTTCTGCAATTGTGTCTATGCACAATGCAAATCTAAAGTCCGACCTGCACATGTGATTCAGAGGTGCAGTGACGTTACGTGAATGAGACTCAAAATTTTAAAGAGCCCGCCTGATTTGCCCACGGAGATTGTTAACTAGTCAGGGAAAACAGTGATCCTTTAACTAGTCAAACCCTTAATTAGCATAGACAAACTGAGTAATATAAATGATTTTTTTTCCACATAAATCCTTTACTCAGAATCCAGGAACGAATGGCTAGGCAGGACATTTTGGCCCATTCATGTGCGTGCTGCTATGTTAGAGGGCATAGGAGACCATAATTTCCCTTTAAGATGATTGTCGAATTTGATACATATTGATGACTCTGAAGTCATTCTTTAAATATAATAATGGCCTCACAGTTTTTATAATCTTGCATGTGATTTTGTTATGTCATCATAGGTTTGACCATGTCTCTAACTCAATGAAGTTATTATATTGGTCTGACAAAAGAAGGACACATCCAATCCACTAAGATAGTTCAGGGACTGTTCTCAACCTACTTTGTAAATCATAATCAAAAACAAATGGAAGAGTTGCTGTCAGGGGCATTTCATTACATTCCATTATGTTCGAACACTTGTATGTGTATTGCATTTTGCCATGCTATTTATCTGTAAGTATGTGTATTGTTTGCATGAAGTGTTGTTTTTGACAGTGAAACAATATATAAAATAATATATAAAACCCATAGCAACTTTGCATTTTACGGTTGATTTCATCTGGACAGTTATTTTATTTATAAAAGATTATTCAGATGGGAACTAGCAGAAATGTCAGATTTTAACAGAAGAAGAATGTGTTTGTGAAATGTAGAGAATGTTACTGGCTAGAAATATTATTGAATACAGAAACATATTTGAATTCACTGTACATTGGTAAAACAATAGTTCGAGAATACAATTGTTCACAATTATGACAGTCTCTGGAATTGGGAAAGACAGACAGATCAGCTTGATATTCAGAAAATGGTTCCAATCACAATACATTTTCTTATAGTGGGAGTATAAATGGGATAATGAAACACAATAGCATAAAATATCATAGAATTCCATAGCATGCAACAATATGGAATTGGTATAATAATTTCAAAACTGTGCAGCATGGTGACTTTGTGGTTAGAAACATCGATGAATAGTTTGTATGTTCTCACAATGTTTGTGCGGGTTTCTTTTGCGTACCTTGACTTCCTCCCATACTCCAAAAACATACTGACATGGGATTTAGATCGCGAGAAGGGATGAGCAAATCAAATTTTAAAGTTCAGGGTTCATACCAAAGAGAATTTGGGAGTTCAGGTGCTTTACGTACGCAAATCACTGGAGGAAGAATTAATGTGCTCGGATACACTCTGCGCTCGGATACACTCAGTTCTCGGCCGAGTGTGAGCCACTTGCAGTGCTTGAATTGTTCAAGCTGGGGGTACACCAAAAAAAGAAAACAACAAAATCTGCCCCCCTCCCTGTAATGGCCACTTTACACGTCCCGATATCGGCATCCAACTCCGATAAAAAGTCACGTGGTTCGTGTGTTGGCCCCGATATCGTTCGTGCGTTGTATGGTGTAAATGTCCAATACAATGCACGAACAATGCCAAAACAATATCGGGGATCAAATGAGCCTGCTCTCCAACGGCCCGATATTGGATGGACGATGTGGCCGGTCCGTGCTGTGTGAAAGCCCAACAACGATGTGGAGTACAACTTCCCCTATTCTTGTCCATGTTAAATGGTCGTTCCTGGGTCGGTCGTACAAGGGGGTGTACACATCGCTGTTACGTTGCCTGCCAATATCGCGCTGTGTAACATCTCCTATGCAATCTTGGAATTCTGCCCAGAAAAAGCGCGCTCCAGCTTGGGACATGTAAAGTGGCCATCAGTGCTTTGTTTATGGCTGGCTGTATGTGGGCAGAGAGCAGAACTGCCCAATCAGTGACTTCCAATGAGGCTTGGGTCAAGTTTAAGTCCAAAACAGAACTTTATAAAAACAACCTGAACTTTCATGGGTCCGCTCATCTGGAATGTGAGTCAATGGGATAGGATAGGAAGCCAAGGTAAATTACACATAAAAAATGGCTAAACTGCTTCATATAAAGAAAGATATCATTCACTGAAATAATTTATGTTGATACTAGAAGAAAAGATTAAACAGTGCTGGCTTAAGAGGCTCCTGTGACTGTCTTGCCCAGAAGAAATTCTAACAATAACAAATATGAACTAAATACAATAAGCAATTATGGTCTTACACTGTACCTTATGAGCTGAGTGTGATATAGGAGATCTCGCTCTTGTGGACCCTTCCGATCATGTTTTCCATAGTTAACCATTAATTTAAATAGACACTAAATAATACTGCATTACCTCAGCAATGGTTGCTATGCTACAGATTCCTGACCTGACCAAAAAAGATATCTTGCCAGAAAGATAAAAAATATAAAGTTATGGCTATTGCAATGCATTGAGGGGGAAAAGCGCTTTTGTCTTAAAGCACCCACTCTCAGATTTTCCATTTTTTGTTTCACTTTTTCTTCCCCTTATTCCAAGAGCCATAACGTTTTTATTTTGCTGTCAATATAGACAAATGAGTAGAGATGAGCAGACCCATGGAAGTTTAGGTTCTGGGGGTTAAGCCAGACTTTAAGGTTCTGTTCTGGACACAAACTTGACCCGCACCTCATTGGAAGTCACTGATTGGGCAGTGCTGCTCTCTGCCCACATACAGCCAGCCATAAACAAAGCAGTTCCAGGGAAAGAAGGACGCGGTTTTGTCATTTTCTTTTTTTTGGTACACACTACATCCGATAAGGCTAGGGTCACAGTGGGTTATGGACCCACGTTTCCAGCCAGCGCTGAAACCGGACAGCATTAACGGCAAGCACTGGCTGGAAACGTAGGTCCATAGAAACTCTGTGTTTACCTTAGTAGCAGCCGCACACAGAGCTGCTGGGCGGTCACTTTTCCTCCACACACAGGAAATGCTGCCTGCAGCTGCTTTCCTGTGCGCTCCTAAAAAACAGCCATCATGCAGCTGCTACTAAGGTAAACACAGGGTTTCTATGGACCCATGTTTTCAGCCAGCGCTTGCCGTTAACGCTGTCCGGTATTACCAATTCCTGGAAATGTGGGTCCATAACCAAGTCTGGCCTCAGCCTCACCCTGATTTTACCCCCAGTGCAGCCAATCATATACTGAAAGCAGCTCACATTGGGCAGAGCACCAAATGTACCTGAGCACAGTGATGTTCACTCCAGTGGTTTGCCTACATAAAGCATCAGATCTCCAAAACCAAACACTACATTTTTTTGTAAAGTCTGTGGTCAGTACGAACATCAAACTAAAGTTTGAGACAACTCACCCTTATGTATGAAGGCTTGTTTTCTGCAGGACGAGTTGTACTTTGAATGACACTTTTTTAACTATAGAATGTACTGAAAAACAGGAAAGAGATTCCAAATTGCAAAAAAAGTGCAACTCAACGTTTTTTTTTTTTATTTACCATACTTACTATATGGTAAAACTGACCTGGTAATATGATTCTTCAGGTCAATACTAGTACGTAAGTACGTACATGTCAAAAATGTATCATTTTTTATTTAAGTGTTGGAAAAAAATGTGGAAACTTGTAGCATTTCCATTTTTTTGGGATATGGAGCTGTGTTGGGGTTAATATTTAGCATCCTGAGCTGATATTTTTATTGACATTACTTTGGGTTAGATATGATGTTTTGATCACCTTCTGTGTCATTTTATTGCAAGATTGTGACCACCAAAGTAAATGATCCTGGTATTTCAAATTTATTTTTGTTACGCTGTTTACCAATTAGTTTAATTTATGTTATATTTCAATAGATTAGACTTTTATGAATGCACCAATGCTAAATATGTGTATTTTTTTATTTGTTTTATTTTCAATGGGGCAAAATGAGGGGTATTTGAACTTTTGTATTTTTTGTCCTATTTTGAAAATCTTTTTTTCTGTATTGTTGTATTTACTAGTGCGTTTAGAGTACTTGAAGCTGCAATTGCTTGATTTCTAGTGCTTCACAGAGTAGTGCATCAGCGTACATCAGAAATTACAATCTTCTATGAACGGCAACTCATGACCACACAGGAGAATCATAATGACAGCCACTGATGACTGCAGCTGTCACGGCAACCCATCGGTGCCCCGTGATCATGTCGCAGGCGAGCTGATGGGCAGGAGGAACGATAGTGGGTTATAACAGGTTAACAGCCCTGGGTGGATCACAAATTCACTTGTGGCTGTTATATGAATATGGTTGTTGAATAAATCAGCCATAATGTGCCTAAATGGAAGCAGGCTCAGTGTGAGAGCCTGCTCAAGGCCAGGGACCTGGCATATGTACCAGTAAATCATATATCGGTAAGGGGTTAAGGAGAGGCATTCATTAACTCCTGCACAACTGGGCCAATTTCCATTTTTTGCCATTTTGACTTTTACTCACAGAGACATAACTTTTTTTATTTTTATGTCCTCATAGACATATGAGGGCTTGCTTTTGCAAGAAGTATACTTTTGAATTTTAGAAAGGAGAAGAAATCCAGCAAACTCTTGGTAGCATGAATGAAGTAAAAGCATCCAGTTTCTTTCATCCAAGTAAAATACATAGCAGAATGTTGTGGCCCCAGGGCAAAAGACAGGAATGAAATCTTAAGCATTTCAGCTATAGGAAGCCTTATGGTGGGTTTAAACGTCCCGATATCGGCGTCCAACTCCGACCAAAAGTCACATGGTTCGTGCGTTGGACCCGATATCGTTCATGCGTTGTATGGTGTAAATGACCAGTACGATGCACGAACGATGTCAAACCGATATCGAGGATCGAATGAGTGTGCTATTCAACGGGCCGATATCGGATAGAGGTTGGAGCAGGATCGTGCTGTGTGAACGCCCAACTACGATGTGCAGTACAACGTCCCCTATTCACTCCCATGTTAAATGGTCGTTCCTGGGTCGGCCGTACAAGGGGGGGCGTAGACATCGTAGAGATGTTGTATGCCGATATCGCGCTGTGTAAACCTCCGATGCGATCTTTGAAATCAGGCCAGAAAAAAGCGCTCTCCCGCGCCGTTGGATCCAATATCGGACTGACGTTGGAGCGTGTAAACCCACCATTAGTCATGGATTGAAATAAATTGGATGTTTTTACTTCACTCCTGCTACCCAGGTTTGCTGGATTTCTTCTTCTTTCTATATTGGCTTCTCTGCCTGAATGAATGATCGCCTTTATAGTGAAGGAAGTTAAGAATTTAATAGCACTCCCAACAACCAATTTGCCGCTACTAGAGATGAGCGGACCTGAACTTTATAATTTGAAGTTTGTACCAAACCCAGATTATAAAAAATGTTAGTGTTTGAGTCCATAGTTCATGAGCTTTACATACATATTGCGTTAGGATCACTGTGCCTAATGAAGATGATTGTAAGTGGGTGTTGTTGATTGTATTTCTTTTAGCAATTTTTGCTAATAATTATTCAACTAAGGTCTCATTCATACTTCAATTATTCACTGAAAGCAAAAATGCCTATTGAGCTGTTTACATGTCAGATTTTTTGAAGACCCAGAGGTCTCTTGTGCAAAATTAAGTAGACATGTCTGATCTGACGGTTGAATCCAACTTGGAAATGCAAGTTTATGGGTCTGTGAAAAAAATCAGACATCACTTGCATGCCATCTTAGTGTTGTAAGTTTTTCATAGAATATTGGATAGTAGATGGAGAGAAAAACTGATGAAAATTGGTCCAAACTCTAATGAAATGTGGATGATAGACTGATAAAAATCTAATTAAAATTACTTTTAAAATTTGGTCCATTTTTTGCAAAAAAAATAAGATTAGTCTTACCGGTAAGGCTTAGGGTCACACCATCGTTAATCTCCCCCTGTGCTAAAAACTTAGAAATTTTCTGCTGAAGTGCATAGCATTAACACTATGTACTTCAGCAGAATGCTGCCCCATAGCAACCCTTTATTTACCTTGCCAGTGGCCACACACAGAGCTGCTGGGCAGCCGCTTTTGAGGAGCGCATAGGAAAACGCTGAGTGCATTGGAAGTGTTTTTTTTCTACCACAGCACCCCAGCCCCTCTAACTAGCGTCTGAAGAGAGTATTTTCAGTGGAAGCTAGTCCCAGCTGACCCCCAGGGGTTTTGAGGATAGATGTTGCGACGATTAGGAAGTCATCCAAAAATGGAATAGTGCAAATCCCATGGTGACAAATGAAAATTATTGCTTCTTCCATAATCTTGGAGAATACCCACGGTGCTGATGAAATGCCGAACGGGAGGACATTAAACTGGTAAAGGCTGACCAGGTGATGGGAAATTGTGAATCTGAGGAACCTCTGAGGATTCGGGGTTTCAGTTGCATGAGTTGCAGATTTGATCGATTCCATCTTGAACCGTCTATATGTGATCACTCGATTCAGGGGTTTCAGATTGATGATAATTCTGTGCTTCCCTGAAGGCTTCTTGACTAGGAAGAGGTGAGAATAGTGACCCCTGCATACCTCTTGTAGGAGAACCTGAGAGATCACCTTTGCTTGGAGTAGACCTTGAAGACCTTATAGTAAGGAGTCTTGAAGGTGTAGTTATTGTAGTGAGTTGACTATTAGACACTGTGGGGGAAAACTCTCAAACTTTAGTTTTAGTCTGTCCTGAATGGTACGTAGAACCCACTGATTTGTGTAGATGGATTGCTACTGAGTGAGAAAGCCCGAGAGTCAACCTCCGACAGGAGAGCAGTCATTCCTTGTCAGGAGTTTGCTGGTGGTGGGGGACAAGGATATTTTTGCCCTTTCCACCTTTTGCATAACTTCAAATGCCTGACTTGCCCTTCCCTTTGTATTGCCTCTGAGAGGACTGATCTCAAGAGGGACGAAAAAAACGCTTTTTGCGGTTTTGTCTGTTCAGAGAGTGCCTTCTTCTTGTCCGTCGGTTTCTCCAAGATCTCATCGAGGGCTGGACTGAAAACATGGTGTCCCTGAAAGGGTATTGCTCAAAGCTTGGCCTAAGAGGTGATGTCACCACTCCATGAATTTAGCCACAGAGCTCTCCTAGCTGAGTTGGAGAGGACTGTAGACTTTGCTGCTACACGTATGGATTTGGCAGAAGCATTAGCAAGGAACCCTGTTGCTTTCTGAAGGAGGGGGAGAAAGTCAAGTATCTCCTCCCTAGATTTTCCCTGAGTGATGTGATCTTCTAATGTACAGAGCCAGCAAAACAGAGATCTGGTGACACTGGTGGAAGCCACATTTGTTTTCAGCAGATTAGTGGAAGTGTCCCAGGATTGCCTTAGTAAGCTCTCGATCTTACGATTCATGGAATCCTTGAGCGGAGATGATTTCTCAAACTGAAGAGCTGTGTTTCTTGCCACTCCAGACACCTGCACGTCTACCTTGGGAATATCCCACTCAGAACAATCTCCATCTAGGGAAAACATTTTTTTTAATTCTGAAGGGATGCTAAGCCCTTTCCCAGGAAGATCCCACTCATGATGTATAAGGCTTTGCATGTTCTTATGTATAGAAAAACCTTTTTGCTTTTTTGGTTTTAGCCCCCCAAACATCTCATCCTGCACTGACTGCTTAATTTCCTCCTCCTCAACCCCCATGGTGACTATCCTTATACCAATCAGTTCCTCCATATCTTCGGAGGAAAAATAATATTTTTTATTTCGGACTTGGGGGTGGAAGTGGAACCTTCATTCTCCCAAACATCCTCTGAACCAGGGGTACAGACTTCACCAGAATCTGAATCAGACCCTACAGATGCCATTTTCCTTTTCCTAGAAGGTGGTACCGGAGAGTGGGAAAAGGCAGTCATAGAGGACTGAACCTCTTGTTTGATGAGGGTTTTAATGCTGTCCAACAGGGAGGGCTGTTCAGCACGCAAACCATCGTCAATGCAGGACTGACAAAAGCTTCTTCCTATGTGCTGAAGGAAGTTTAGCAGCACATACACCACACTTGTGACTGGGCACTTTATTATTTTTTGGAGCAGTGGCCTTGTCTCCCTAAAGAAAGAGAAAAAGGTGGACTAAGTCTCCCATGAGGACATACCCCAGCAGCAATTGACCTTCATCCACTACTTACTGTAGGAGGATGGATGCTGGGCTCTACTGAGGCAGAATGGGACTGTTTTTTGCCATCAATAGTCAGTCTGTCAGTGGTCACACAGAGACACAGATGTGGCAGCCCACCGGGCAGGCCGCTACCAAAGGTACTGCACTCCTCCATTAAGGTACCTTTACACGAGGCAACTTTTCTAGGAATTTCACTGGCAACTTACTGGTTGCAGTGAAATCATGGAGACATTGTTCCATTTGTACACAGCAAAAAGATAGAACAATGTGTCCATGATTTCACTGCAACCAGTAAGTTGTCAGTGAAATTCCTAGAAAAGTTGCCGCATGTAAAGGTACCCTTAGAGGGAGAGTTGTGCATCTGCTCTCCAGATGCTGGGATGGTGCAATTGAGCTTCACACACACAGAGACACAAAAATTAGGACCCCGGGACAGGGGGTGGACGAGGTGGGAGGACCCCAAGCGTAGCCAGGAGGGATAAATAGAGAGTCAGGAGAAGTGAAAGAGAGGTTGAGAAGTGCAGGAGATGTTGAGAAGTGAGGAGCAGTGGAGCGAGGAGGTGTTAGCTCCCAAGGGCTGGAGCATGGTCACTCTCATACGGGAGGGAACAACCAATGGGTATAGAGGACAAACAGAGCCCTCAGGGTTCGGAATGAGACATAGATCCCCGTACACCCATATCTGGCAATAGGACAGAGGGGCTGGGGGACGACACAGGGAATCGGCCCTAAACATGGCACGGAAGTTTTAGGCTCAAACCATTGAAACTGGAGGCCTCGAGTTCTTAATAGGAGCTGCGGCCGAACACCCAACAAAACTTGGAGAAGGCGGCCGAACTAGGGAGAAGTATCAGGAAGTGGTACAACTGAGCTCCCGTGGCTGGCAGTACCTGAGCTCTGTGTGTGGAGACACTGAGAGGATTGGAGAGACTAACTTATAGCGCTGAGAGTCCACCAGAGAAAAGAACACCCAGAGAGAGACACAGAGGCAGGAACACCAAAAGAGGCTTAACTTCACCATCCCGGTTCTGGAGACAATGCTGAACCAAAGCTTGGCAAAAGGGAAGCACTTGTGGCCATGCTGAAACAACTAAGTAAAAGTAACGGAACTCTAGAGCAGTGGTGTGTGAGACTTTCTTAGCGGCGACCACCGGCCACAGAGGCTGCATGAAACACTGGGGTGCTGATGACCTAACAAACATCTGTCAAGGTACAAACTGACTTCTTCCCACTGCCCTGGGGACCGCACACCACCTGCGGGGAGCGAAACCATCTAAGCTGGTGGTCATGGTCCCCATAGGTTCTGAAGCAGCGGCGGTCACTCATGGCTACGTACTGCAGATGGCATCACGAATACCCTTTTTCCCTTCATTCCCCTTATTATCTGAACTTTTAGTTGACACTGCCAGTGTCACAGAGCCAGGTGGCCACCTTGACATCCCCAAGAAAAGATCTGTAAGAAGTGGCCCGGTAACGAATACCCTCAGCCCTGGAGTGGGCGTGCCACTGACAATGGAGCCTAGCTGGAGGCCTCTCCCAACCAGGATTAAATAACTGGTCCCAGCATTCATTTTCATGCTCCTCCTCCCCCAGGTCATCAGGGGGGGAACTCGGAAGGGAATGCCCCAACCTACCTGCTGCTCCGAAGCCATCACCCAGCAAAAATCCCACCAGGAGTGCATTCCACCATGAAACGCACCAGGAAGTGAACCGGAAGTTCAGCAAAATGTCCCGCTGCATTCAGATCCAGCCAGCATGAGGAGAGGAGGATGCCAGGCAGCTGCAGGAGGACCCTGGCCATGCTCTACCCACATCACCGCCATGCTCTACCCATGAAGGAGGCACAGGAGGGGTGGGAAAGGGATTCCAAGTTACATGTGGACCATGGAAATGGGAGCAGCGCATGGAGGAGGAGAGCTGAGCCCCTGACCTCGGCTGCCCAGAATTAAGTAAGTAAACTGGGTGCTCCAGATCACTGACTATAGCAGCATCATTAGGAAACCTCTTCATGCCATACAGGGGACAGGAAAAACATGGGTGGTTGCAGGAAGGGGAGGGGTATTTAACCTCTTTGTGTTCCTGTCTCCTATTAGGGTGGTTGAGACATCCTCCATTGCTGCTGTCATGGAAGGTAACTAGAGAAAGAAGTCTTAATAAAGCCCAAGAGTCTTCAGCTTTTGGCTATGTGCCCACGTTAAGTATTTGGTTGCAGAAAGTTCTGTATTAACTCTTTATCTTCTGGCAGAAAAACCTATCAAAATACAATTGTGGCGCCCCATCGGGTAAGCCGCCACCAGAGGTAATGCATTCCCACGGTTAGGGAGTGTAGTGCCTCTGTTCTCCGGGCCCTGTGATGGTGTGTCTGAGCCCAAAACACACAAACAGCACACAAACACGTAGGCCCTGGGACAATGGGAGGACCCTTAGGGAGGGCCTAGAACACAAAAAGGGAAACAGAAAAGTGTTAGACAGGAGAGAGTGGTAGAGGAGTAGAGTGGAGGAAGCGGTAACAGGAGGGTGAAGAGTCGGTGTGGTGTCGGCTCCCGGGGCTCAGAGCACAACCATGCTCGCCCTGGCAGGAAGAGACCAGAAGGGTGGAAGGAGAGAAGAGCCCTAGGGGTGCAGAAGAGACACCGATTCCCCATATGCCCGAATCTGACCAGGCAGAGGGGTTGGTGGACGACACAGGCACCCAGCCCTGAACATGGTGCAGATACTTCAAGCCTGAGCCGTAAATGCAGAGGCCCTTGACTTCTAATGGGAGCTATGTCCAAACACCCAACACATCTTGAGGAAGGTGGCTGAACTAGAGAGCAGCGCAAGGGAGAGTGACCTCATGGTGCCCGGGACACAAATAAGCACTCGAGGCTGTCGGTACTTGAGCTCTGTGCTTCGGAGAGCATTGAGAACCTGAGGAGCAGAGCAACGATATGGTCGCCTCAGAAGAGAACTACCCCTTATAACGCTGAGAGAAAATATAGACCCACCAGAGACATACAACCTAGAGAGAAAGAGAGAGGGCACCAACCGAGGCTCAGTAACACCAACCCAGTCCTGGAGAAAATGCTGAACTGGAGCCTGGCAAGGAACGTACCTGGCAGCCATGTTGAAACACCAAGTAAAAGTAACGGAACTGCAGTTGTGGTGTGTGTGTGACTTTCTTGAGCGGCGACCACCAGCCACGGAGGCCACATGAAATACCAGGGTATCAAAGTTTTATGGAACATCTGCCAAGGTACGGACTGACTCCTCCATTCCGCTGCCCTGGGGACCACGCTCCTCTTGCGGGGAGCAAAACCAACCAAGCTGCCGATCACCATCCCCAGAGGTTCTGAAGCAGCGGCGGCCACCCTGACCGCATACCGCAGGTGGTGTCATGAATACCCCTTATCCCCTCAGACTTTCCCTGTCATCATTCCCTGTTTATTTTAAATAACACCGCCAGGGTCACGGAACTGGGTCTTGGCCCCATCTGTCCCCGTGAAAAGAACCAAGAAGTGAAGAAGAGTGAACATCTAGTAACTGCTCGGTTCCTGAGTCTTCCCCGACCCTGGAGTGGGCATGTCACAATGTGTTTTTGATGCATTTTGCTTTTTCCAGATGTTTTTCATGCACTTGGGGTGGAAAAATGCTGCAAAAATGCTTCAATAATTGAGATGCTACAGAATTATTTCTGCAACAAAGGGAAGAAAGCAACGTGCACAAAATTTAAGAATTCGCAACAACTTTGCTGGCATAAGGATTTGCATTGCATAAAAATGCACAGGGAATTAAAGGTGTTGAAAAACCATACGCTATATTAATAATATAATGATATTTTTATTCTTGGTTAATTGATGCCACTTTTATGGTAACTGCCCCTACTTTTTAAGTAATCCCACTTACCCATCCTAATTTTTATAAAGCAAAGCAAAATTATAAGTGCAGGATGAGTATAGACAGCGCTGTTGATTGTCTAGAACATGGATTAATTATAAAGACATGTTAGTAACCCATCTAATGAGTCTGATTATGTGATCATAATAACGTTTCTATGTACCATATATTAGCACAAAAAAATTTCATCATGGACAAAAGTCAAACTTCTTTTTTTCTCATTTCATTGAGCAACCCTTTCTTCATAGTTTCCTTTTATGTCATGGTGAGAAGAAATAGAAGATGGAAGTAGAATTTAAAAAAGTGTCACTTGTCAGGTAGCATAATTCTTAGAACCACTTGTCAGCTTCTGTGACATCTTTCATCAGATTCACTCCGGGAAGCAAAAGTATATAGAGGCGGGAGACACTCGCTCAAAGGAAGCTTTTGCATATAACAAAAGCTACATGCACAGCAAAGAAAGAAAAGTGACAAAGGAAACAAGTGATGAAATTAAATGCAAATACAATTGGAAACGATTGACACATAAAGTAGCTCCTCAGTGTCCTCAAAATGGGATTCATGCACCAAGCAGATTAAACTTCAACAAAGCTACTGAAGGGTGTACTTTGTAATATGTTAGTAAATAAGTTCTAGCAGATCATTTTAAAATAACTAAGAAATTATTTCCTGGCCATTTTTGTAATAAAAGTCAAATATACATTGTTTATATGAATACAAATGGACATCACAAATCAAATATTTACTGGATCTGCTACTTTTTAAATTTACTCCACATATTTAATTTTTAGAGTCTTACAAAGCAACTCCTTGAAGTGTATTTATCTGTCAAGGAGTTATTCAGCAATTTCATGCTCTCATATAGTGGCTATTTCAATTTCATTAAATGTTGACTTAAGTTATCAACTAGGTGTAATAAGAAGTCATCGGGAAGTTCATTTTTGACATTGCTAGAAATCAAAATATTTGACACATCACACTTTATTTACAAGAATGACAAGTAAAAACAAGAAAATTGGACACGCAATCTGATTCTTTAATGTAAAGAGCTTGTTACACGCTACAATATTGTTAACGATATCGTTGGTACGTCACGGCTTTTAGGTTGGAGCAACGACGTTGTAACAATGTTGTTGTGTGTGACACGTAGATACGATCAACGATCAGTCAGCTGATTGTTGATCGGAGGTTTATGATGAGTCTTTGATCATCTGTCCAACCTGCAGCATCAGTGTGTGACACCTTGGTAATGATGTCGTTTACAACTTCGCCTATTCAGAACTGAAGGACGTAGGCGATCAAATGTCCGCAAGTGTCGTTCACTTGTCACGGAATCGTTGCTGAGTCGTTCGCGATATCTGTACATGTGACATCTCACTAGCGATCAATTAACGACGTTCCAGCGATCTAGGTCAAGTCGGATCGTTGGTGAGACATTGAAGCGTGTAACCCGGGCTTAAGAACAGTGAGACAATTGAACTCTCTGCCATATTATGTGATACTCTTTGAATCACTACAACAGTTCAGGTGGAGAAAACAAAAGACTGAACCGGAACATGAGTTTATACATATGCAAATCATAAGAGCATGTTCACACTGGCCATTGCACAGACAAAACCTAAAAAAATATATAAGAAAATAGTAAAAAGTAAAAAGCATTGCATATAAATAACAGTAAACACTATTTTTGAACAAAAAAAGCATAAAGCCATCCCCCGGGAGAAAGGTGTACCATAACTGGATGGTACCTAACTCAAGTCATTCATCTTCAAGGAGGGGCTAGATGACGTTTTTTGTAGAAATATGGGAGGACAGTGCTTCCAAAATCCGCGCTGCTTATCCGATAGGAAAGGACTTGAGATGATTTAGCGTGCAAACGATGGCTTTTTATTACATCCTATGTGTTTTAGAGTCATATCCCGACTCTTTCCTCAGTGTGCCAATATAGTACAACATAAAATACACAGGCCACATTTTATAGTGGAAAATACAATTTTGCACTCAGTATATATAATTTTTCTTTCTTTTCTCCTTTTTCCTCTCTTGTTCCCTCACGTTCTTTTCCTTTTTCTTCCTTTCTTTTAATCTTCCTTTTTTAGAAACCCTCTTATATCTGTAAAAGATTTTCTTGCTAAATATATTTATAGTAGTGGCACTTTGATCAAGTGACATGCCTTTTCGCTGCAGCGAGATTGTCTGACACAAGTACGACTCTATATGTTCTCACATCAAAGTCTTTTTTTATTTTTGAACAGTGTAATTATATTATTATTTCTCCCTCAATCATTCCTATTTATTCTCCTGTACATTTCACATATGGGATGATGTAACAAAACATTTTCTGTTCTGATTCAGTGGAATGATTTCAGCAAGGGTTTTGCTTTTATTGTGACGTCATCAGTTCTCCACCAATTGTACATATCATCAAGACGTCATGGTCATGTGTTTGCCATTTTGAGACTATAAAATGTGGCCTGTGTATTGTATGTTGTACTATGTTGGCTACCTGAGGAAGGAGTCGGGATATAACTCCGAAACGCGTAGGATGTAATAAAAAACTGTCGTTTGCATGCTAAATCGTGTCAAGTCCTTTCCTATCAGATAAGCAGCGCGGATCCTGGAAGCACTGTCCTCTCATATTTCTTCAATTGATCACCACCAGTATGAGGGGAGTGTTGGATCCTGTAACAGCTTTATCATACCTATATACCGGTTGTGGGTGACACAACTATTCCAGCTGAGCAGCGACAAATAGCCTGCATAGCTTCTCTGTTTAAAATATAAGACCCTATATGCACTTCCTTTCCATTCTAGCTCTTGGATGATGTTCTTGATATACGGTATATAACATGAGAGGTTGTAAATTTTTGAGGTTTTGTGACAGGACATTTTTCCAGGCATCTAATCTAAAAGTCATTTGTGGATTTGCTAAAGAATTCTTCTAATATAATGTAATTATGATTTGACTTATGAGGTTTTATCCTTCCTTTGAATCAACCCGTTAGCCGATAGGTTGAACTTAATGGGCATACAGTCATGGCTAGACGTTTTAACACCTTGACATTATTCAAGTGCAGGAAAAAAAAAAATTTTCTGGTTTGAATTGAAGCGCTTCCAGAGGGATCACAGGGATGGCAAATTATTCCAAAATAAGTTCTTCTTTTATTACGCGTTTCAGCTTAACATATAACAAGCCTTCATCAGATAAAAAAGATTTTTATCTGATGAAGGCTTGTTATATGTTAAGCTGAAACGCGTAATAAAAGAAGAACTTATTTTGGAATAATTTGCCATCCCTGTGATCCCTCTGGAAGCGCTTCAATTCAAACCAGAAAAAAAATTTTTTCCTGCACTTCAACACAAGCCTCCCTCTGGGCGACTTGCTTCTCTGGGAACAAGCAGCAGGCCAGGAGATCCAGGAAATATCCCTCTGTAGGATTATATGCGAACTGCACAAGACACCAGAAAGGTGAGAATAATACCTGAGAACAACTGTTGCTACTAATACACTGCACTTAGATCTGCGCCTTCTCTTTTCTCCTCTATCCACAGTCTCGCTGACCTCACAGTCCTTGAAGACACTATTTGACATTATTCAAGAAAATTAAGTATTTCCTCTAGAAAATTATTACAATTACACAGGTTTAATTATTTTGTGTGTATTTGAACACAAAGTAAAATGAAGAAAGAAGGCAATATGGACATAATTTTATAAAAATAATAATAATAATAAAGCTTTATTTATATAGCGCCAACATATTCCGCAGCGCTTTACAATGTAGGGTTAGAGTACAGAAAATATAATACAGTAAGTAATTACAGTAGAGAACAAATACACTACAATAATTGGATACAAAACAATAGGCATAGAATCAATGTAAAAAAGAAAATACAATAAATAAAGCAAGAAATGAAGGTGACCCTGCTCAAAAGAGCTTCCAATCTACAATGGGATAGGGGTTGCACAAGGTACAGGGGCTTATTGCACTGATGGTCCAGGCATCTTGAGGAAATGGGGCATAGAACTAAGCTTACATGGATGGTCATTATACAATCTGTGTAGACCTTTTTTGGTTTGGTGGAGTTTATAGAAGAGTAATGTCCAGAGGGATAGCCCATTCACTGTCTACAGTACAAAGGACTTTTATTAGGGAGTATGATAGGCCGCCTTAAAAAGATGCGTTTTTAGGGATCGTCTGAAGCCATGCAAGTTGTGGATAGTCCTGATTTCTTGGGGTAAAACATTCCAGAGGTTTGGTGCAGCTCTGGAGAAGTCTTGGAGCCGGGAGTGGGAGGATCGGATTAGTACAGATGTCAGTCGAAGGTCATTTGAGGAACGTAGAGAACGGGTGGGGTGATAGACAGAGATGAGGGAGGAGATGTAGGGGGGTGCTGCACTGTGAAGAGCTTTGTGGGTGGGAAGAAGCAATTTGAATTTGATCCTGTAGTATACGGGCAGCCAGTGTAATGACTGGCAAAGAGCAGTGGCATCTGAGTAACGATTGGCCAGATGGGTGATCCTGGCTGCTGCATTAAGGATGGACTGGAGAGGAGAAAGTCTGGTGAGGGGGAGGCCGCTTAATAGAGAATTTGCAATAGTCAAGGCAGGAATGGATTAGGGCCACGGTGAGGGTTTTTGTTGTTTCCAGGGTGAGAAAGAGGCGGACTCTAGAGATATTCTTCAGGTGTAAGTGACAGGAGCGGACGAGACATTGTGTGTGGGAGGAGAAGGAGAGATCGGTGTCAAACATAGCACACAGACAGCGAGCCTGCTGCCTAGGCGTTATCGTGGTGCCACAAACTGAGAGAGAGATGTCCGATTTAGGAAGGTTAGTGGATGGGGGGAGCAGAAGAAGTTCAGTATTGGAAAGGTTTAGTTTCAAATAGAGAGTGGACATGATATTGGAGACTGCAGCTAGACAGTCATTGGTGTTCTTTAATACCGCAGGGGTAAGGTCAGGGGCTGAAGTGTATAATTGTGTGTCATCAGCATAAAGATGGTACTGAAAGCCAAATCTACTGATGGTCTGTCCAATCGGGGCTGTGTAGAGAGAGAAGAGGAGAGGGCCAAGGACTGAACCCTGAGGGACTCCAATAGTGAGGGGAAGAGGGGAAGAGGTGGAGCCAGCAAAAGATACACTGAAAGAGCGGTCAGAAAGATAGGAGGAGAGCCAGGAGAGAGCAGTGTCCTTTATGCCAATGGAGTGCAGCATAGAGAGTAGGAGCTGATGGTCGACAGTGTCAAAAGCTGCAGAGAGATCAAGGAGAATAAGCAGAGAGTGGTCACCATTACGTTTTGCTGTCAGAAGGTCATTGGTCACTTTGATGAGGGCGGTTTCTGTAGAGTGAAGGGGGCGGAAACCAGACTGTAATGGATCTAGAAGAGAGTGAGTGGAGAGGTAACGGGTGAGGCGGGAATAGACCAGGCGCTCCAAGAGTTTAGAGATGTAGGGGAGATTGGAGACTGGTCTGTAGTTATTTGTGCAGGTTGGGTCGAGAGTGGTTTTCTTTAATAATGGAGTAATGATCGAGTGTTTGAAGGAGGAGGGGAAGATGCCAGAAGAGAGGGAGAGATTGAAGATTGTGGTTAAGTGGGTGGTGACGACAGGAGAGAGGGACTGGAGCAGGTGTGAGGGAATGGGGTCAGTAGTGCATGTGGTGGGACGAGAGGAAGAAAGGAGCCTGGAGACTTCTTCTCTGTGACTGGGTCAAATGTGGAGAGTGAGCCGGAGGAGATGTGGGGAAGAATGGGGGTGGCAGTGCTTGGAGGCTGAGAGCTGATTTCCTGGCGGATGTTGTCTATTTTCTCCATGAAGTAGGAAGCCAGGTCATCAGCACAGAGGTCAGTGATGGGGGCCTGCACTTTAGGACTGAGGAGAGAGTGAAAGGTGTCAAAGAGTTTTTTTGGGTTGTTGGATAGTGAGGAGACCAGGGTGGTGAAGTAGGTCTGTTTGGCAAGGTGAAGGGCAGAGTTGTAGGTTTTGAGCATGAATTTATAGTGGATAAAGTCTCCTGGTGAGCGAGTTTTCCTCCATAAACGTTCAGCACTCCTGGAGCATCGCTGGAGGAATCGAGTTTGTGGTGTGAGCCAGGGCTGTCCTTGGGAAAGCGGCAGCGAAACGGCGTAGGAGGTGGAGGCCTATTGGGGGTCTTTCTCATCACAGCGTGCAGCTACTCTCGGTATGCACAAGTGCAGCTGCACTTGCCACAAGCTTTGCTAAACGGAGCCAATGATGTGGGGCTGATTGGGCCATATGTTGGTATTTATGTACACACCATGTCAGACCTCCTTTTGTGGATATGTGCAATATTTTACTGTGGTAATGTGCAATAGATTTGAGTGCAAAACCTGAGATGTAACTGTAACATTACGTTGTGTAAAATCATACTGCCTGTATTGACAGCCAAACTTGCATTTTTAACCCAGTGCATTTTTGTAAATAAACCTTAAATAACCTTTTGAGCATGATATAGACTCTGTATCTGTTTGTATAAATTAGTGCATGTGATGTCTGTGGAAGATGCTTGTACGCTTACATTTGGTTCTGTGTCAAGCCCCACATGGTGAGCAATTAGATTTTCTGTCTGTTTCTCTCTTTTTTGCAGGGTAAAACTCTGTAGCATTTTTATATCTATAGTTTATTTGGTCTTGGTTTATTAATACTGAGGTAAAAAAATCACCAAATACTCTGTGTGTGTTCACGGACTAAAGCTCAAGGTATACATACTGTACACATAAAGCTCCTATGTTTTATACATATGAGAAAAAAAATATTGTACTTGGGGGCCATTAATAATGACCCCTGCATTGTCATAGAAAGGTCTAACAAAGAAGGGTAACCTTTTTAAAAATAGAGAATACATGTATCTTCTGAAGGTGAAGAATAATCCTTTTGACAAAGATGTGATGAAGGTGCTCATATGTTATTCTTCAAGAGAACCATTTTATCTTCAAAAGCCAGGATGATAAATATGACCTTACTGTGATTAGTTGTGTATGTGGTTTCCATCTTGAACACATTTAAAAACAATAGTGTCTAAAAATTCTCTGTGTCTGCTGGGATGCGAGGATATGAGTATGAGAGGGTCTAAAATTAGATCCTACAGCTATTAACTGAATATATTGTATCTGTGTTGCAACAACGGCAACAAGCATTAATGTTTGTTCCAAATATGTTTCTATTTAACACAAAGGGCCTGGTTCTTCATGTTTTTTTTATGTAAATCCTTTAATTGGTACCAAAATGTTTGGGGAACTCAAAGTTGCGCAAACATTTTGCGGTTTTTGGAGTTTGTATATCAATCTGGTCAGCTATGCAAACGGGGATGGAGCTAGCTATCATGTCTGAAAAAATGTGAAAATTTATCTCATATTTGGTGGTACAAATTTTATTTCAGAAATGTACAACACCACCTAACTGAGTAATACGTATGACAAAGGCATGTGACATTTGCGAGATATGCCTTATTCAATAAGGCAGGGTCAAAGTAGCATTTATCCTTGCGTTCAGGTTTTCATCTAAAACTTAGAGTTTTTCAGCAGTAGTGCAGTGTTACTGAAAGTAAGACTACGTTAACGCTGTCAATTCATTCCTATGGCAGACAGAACCCGAGCGCAGGTCAAACACCGACTTCTCAGTGCCGGAGTTTCAAACCTTGCACTTTTTCCAAGCGCGTCACATTTGCCTTTATTAAGAATAGGATACAAAACACCAGTATTAATAAAAAGAGACTATAAAAAAGATTGTATCTTCAAAAATTTTAATAAGCTTGTACACAAATTATACTGTTGTTATCTTTCATATTTTTTGAGATCATACGACACACCTTACTATAAGACATACCTAGGTTTGAAGAATTTAGTATAAAAAAATATTAATAATAAAACTATGCTGTTGTTCTATAGTTGTGCTCTTTTCTTGTTTCTCTGGTTATCCAGGGTAGAAATGGGGGGTAATGATATATTTCAAAGTGGATAGAAAGTATTTTAGGAGGGTTGTGCTTAAAAAAGCATTGAATACCGCAACAGTGATGTAACAAGGTCTCAATTTAGTTTACATTGGTGGTTTTGCATCAACGTTCATAAAGTGCACAAATACTTTTATTCTGGAATCATCTATGTGTCTTACATGTGTAATGTCTTTCAATTTTTCCTCTTAAACTTTTTATACACGATATAACCAGTTGTTCACTTTAGTGGAAGTTATTCTAATTTTCACACCATGAGGGATGCCTATTGCAGATTTTACAGCAGATTTTATATGAAGCTGTCATGTGTTACAAAGAGATCTGTGTCCATAATGACTACACATACAGTGCTGCTCATCATTATTGGGACCCCTTCATTCTTTTCATAGACTGTACAATGTATTCAGAAATAAATAGAACTATACCATGGTTATATGCTCAGATTTTTTTAATTAGTGGTCCAAATTAATACTATAAAACATTTGTCAACTTACATGTTGCAATTTCCAATAAGAAAGAAAAAAACAGCCTTAAAACTAATTAATTATTATTAATACTAATTAACACTTGGTTGCACGATTTGGTATAAATGACAGCCTCCAAACATTTCTTGTAGCCATCTAAGGGTTTCTTACACATCTCAGCTGCTTTATTCTTTCACTTTTTCTTTGTAGTTTGTTTAAGACCTTCAATGTTTGCAGAGCTTTTTTTTTCCCAATAACAGATTTCAGGTTACCCCAAATATTGTCAATGGGATTGAGGTCAGCACTCATTGCTGCCATTTTAAAACAGTCCATAATTTCTTCTTCAACTATTCCTGTGTACTTTTGAATATGAAATGTGGGTCACTGTCTTGCTGGAGAACCCATGCTCTTCGACTCAAACCAAGTTTTCTTACACTGGGTAGGACATTTCACTCTAGTATCTCTTGGAAATTCTCTTAAAACTGGGATACTTAAGGTCTTTGAACTGTTGAAGTTGGGATTCCAAGCTCTTTGGAGATGGCTTCATACCCTATGGAAGTCTTGTATTTGCTAATATTAGCAGTTCTTATGTCTTCAGACAGCTCCTTTTGTCTTCACCATTGTGACAAAAGAACAGGGCCTAACATGTGGCTTGTTAAAACACAGAAGTCATCAATCATTGGCTAATTCATGTCACATGGGCACTGACATTTTATCACATTTGATTCTCATTTGTGACTTACCATAGGTAAGTCAAAATGAGTTTCTATACTATTTAAAATAATTAAAATGAATGAGATTATTGCTCAGAACCTCATCTCAAACTGCACTACTCCAAACGTATAACTTTCTAAAGTCCTTTTATAAAGCAATGTAGAGGTAAAATTAATTAGTAGTGTGCTAACTAGAGAAAGACTGGGTTTCACACATACCAATCTGCTTTTTTGTGGCTTTAGAAAAACGGATCCATTAAATTTAGGGTGCCAATAGTGTCTCCTCAGCTCCTGGTCGTTTTTTGGACGTAGTCATTTTTTCACCAAATACCCATATGCGTTAACGCAGGTGCCTACATGTACCATGCGTTAACGCATGCAATTCCCATAGGGCCCCATGTTAAAAAAATGCAGACGTTTTTACTACACCCAAAAACACTGCTAGCAGCGTTTTTTGGGATGCTGAACAAAAATGGCTAAAAAGATCCCAAAAATGGATCCAAGGCAAAAACAGCTGCCACGTGTGACCCTGGCCAAACACTGAAAATATGGTTATTGAAAAATGTATTTTTCTTTTACTCTTTATGCTTTAAAAAACACACACATTAGTAAAAAAAAAATTAATAAATCAGACATAAGAAAAGTACATTAAAATTAATCTAAAGTGATTTGTGACAAAATCTCAAGTGAAAATATGTTTTTTCCACTAATTTCTTTTCTGACCGGAATATATAAAAATCACTAAAATATTTGCTATTAAGCTGTAGATGTTAAGAGCAATAATTTATCTGAGTTAAAGCTCATAATTATATAGATATTCCACAATCACCTCCATTAAAGATTTCCAGAAACTTTGGCCACAAATTATACCCTGCAGTTTTTACTTTGATTTTTATAGTGTATACGTATGCATAGAATTTTGTTATTCACATAAAACTTGAATAAGATAAGATACTTGTGATATTTGCAGTTCCTGGGATGAATCCTAACACTATTCTCTGCTTCTGCATTATTGGACTGCAAACACTCCCGGTGGTGACAACACTTATGCTAGTTGGCTCCTTGGTCCAGGACCATGGCCTTCCTGCCGATCAGGTTTCCGTGATAGGATTGAACTATCTGGATGCCTGCACTGGTGTAGCTCTGAAGGCTGATGCACCGACAGTGCTGTGCTGCTTGAATCTTTAACCAGGGTAATTTGAGCAAAACTGATCCTCCTTCACTGAATTACAGTTATCTCTGTACATTAACTGGTGCTGTCATTCACCTGGTACAATCCTGATGCTCGTCTCAGAGGCTAATAGCCTCCATTCCCAAGGGTATCAAGGTCCATGCTTCCATCCCATATATACCATGTCAATCAAATGCAAATAAGTCTATGTCAGTGTTTAGTCCAAGAGGTTTAAGGGAATTCAATTGAAATATCCATTCTGTTTCCTTAATGCAACATTCTCTCCTCTCCAGTCCTTGTTAACTTTTTGCTTTCCCCATATTTGCAACCCAGTCCTCCATGTTTGATAGCATAATGTTTAGATAAGTGTTTTTATTTTTATTCTTTATGTTCCTAAAATATTTATAGATACACCTAGTTATGGGTCTAATTCTTCATTTAATATTATGTTATTGCATTGGGAGAAGATGCATTACATCAACCCGTCCTTTTATTTCCGTTTTGGAATTCCAATTTCTCTGAACAATATTATTTCTGCATAATTTGCATTTCCTACAGCCAATGAACCCTTTGACTTTCTGAAATCTTTTTGTATTGAAGTATAAGTTGTCATATTATCTTGTACAGTGAGAGTTACCAAATACTCTGCATTTTTAGATCTTCAAAAAAATTAATCACGGTTTATTAGGCATAAAATCTACTATAGTTTTGTCATCTTTTAAAACATGTCATGTAAGGAAACAGAATGGATATTTAAATTAAATTCCCTTAAGTCCCATGGTCTAAACACTTACATAGACTTATTTGCATGGTGTATAAGGGATGGAAGCATGGACATGGATACCCTTGAGAAATGAGACCATTAGCTTCTGAAACATGAGTTGGGATTGTACCAGGTCAATGACAGTACCAGTTATTGAACAGAGATAAATGTTATTCAGTGAAGGAGGATCAGTATTGCTCAAACTACCCCAGTTAAAGCTCCAAGAAGTACAGCACTGCTGTGCATGGGCCTCCAGAGCTACAACAGTATAGGCACCCTGCTAATTCAATCCTATCCCAGGAAACATGATCGGAAGGACCACCCCGGTCCCAGACCCAAGAGCTGACTAGCATAAGTGTTGTTACTGCCAGGAGTGTTTGCACTCTGGTAACCCTCATTAGCATTAGTGCACTCTTTTGTTGCTGTGTGTAGCTGGGCCGTATGGGTGCGTTTGTTCCGGCGCAGGTAGCGGTGTTGAATGCCACAACAGCCCGCCTACTGAAATGGGGGCTTATGTAAGAGGCTGGGCATACACTGTGCAGGCCTGTGTGAACTGCGCCCTATATGGAGCCCATTGTGTGTGCAGGACAACCAGTGGTCACTCCCTCTGTGTGAAAGGAGGTTGCTAGTGATTGGGGCTGGTGTCTTGCATTCATAATACCTTCAGTTATAACCTGGGCAAAGCTGCAGACAGCACTGAGTGTAATGGTCGTCTGACCAGAATCTGCTGTGGTAAGAGAATTTATCCTAGTCCTCCTCACCCTGCTATATGGGCGTAATAGCCGGTGTGACGCTATTTGCGTCACATCTGAGCCTGGTGACATGTGTCAAGTGTGTTATTACTGAAAAGCAAATAGTGGAAAAATATATTTCCACTTCAGATTTTGTGCACAAATCACTTTAGATTTATTCTTAATGTACTTTTCTTATGTTGTTATTGATGTATGTGTGTTTTTTTTAAAGCATAAACATAAAGAGTAAAAAAAAATGTGATAAACATTTCTTCAGTGTTTCTCTATGTAGCACCATACAATGTTAACGCAAAGGGTGCCAATACTAGTGTTACTTCAAGCTTTAGGTTTTTCTATTTTCCCTCCCATTGTTTTTTGTTTTAAATGGTGGTTTACCAATTGCTCTTTTGTGTTTAACATGAGTCTTTATACAAAAAAGCTCTTTTCTATGATTCATTTTTTCAGGAGATATTCCACATTTTGTCCTTAAACTTAATTGGTGCCAATAATGACGAAAAGTACTATAAATGTGGTGCACAGCAGAACAATGTGTGGAAAATCAGGAGTTTGGCTTTTGTCTGGGAGAATGAGACTCTTCTGCTAAATGAAAGTCAGTTTGCTATCTACGTGTGACATTTTAATTCTTCTTCCTTCAGCCTGTGCACAAAAGGCTCTTTGTATTAACCCTCATGTGGCCCTATGCTTTACTGAACTTGCTATGCTGCTTAGCACAGTCACTAATGTTTAGTATTAAAGAGGCAATCACATCCAAATTTTCAAAAGTTGTACATCTTAGTATATTGCAGTCATCATATTATATAGCACTGTGTTCTTACAAGAAGCTATTTTACCACTCTACCCAGTTAATTCTTCTCTTTTCTATTAGAGTTATGACATCATGGGATAAAAAGCTGACTAGCTCATTCCTTCTAAACTCTGTGTAGAAACAAGATGTCTGTATTTACTGCATGACTTATCTTTCTGACTCCTAACTGAGCTACTCGGCTCTTCTACCCCTGACAGAAATTTGCAGTGACTCATGCAGGATAAAGTGACTTTTTGTTTCTACATAGAGCTTATAAGGATTCACCTGGTCTGTTTTATTCCATGTTGTATATGAGTGCTTCTTTATAAGAGAGAGTGAGAGAAGTATGCAGCCCCTTGAATCAACATTCAGATGGGCGTCATGTGAGTCCTGGCCAGATATCAGTAGATCTTCAGGAGAAGAAGCACTTGTATCTAGGAGTCGTGCCAGTTTGAGAGATGACAATTTAAAGAGGACTGGCACACCTACAGGTTCAGGTGCTAGCTGCAAAAAGACTATATGTATTAGAAAGGGATCCGCTGCACACTAAACACAATATATGACATAATGGAATTTTTGACTAACATAGGAAACTAATGCAAATTTTGAAGAGGAAAATTGACATTGCAGAAACTGCTTCAGGAAACAACATGAAAAATGAGAATCTTAGTTGATGCATTGGCCAGTGTATGCTAAGCCTAATAACCTGCACCAAGGTGTTCTCATGTATATTGGGTCCCTATTTCCCTTACCTTATGACTCTGTCTGTGGTGCAAAATGCTTATGAGGGTATAAGCCTCTGAGTGCAATTTAAAACCTACGTGTATGAGTGTGGTAGGAAGTTGGACTACAACAAGATGGTGGAAAAACATGGCTAATCTTGACTATCGGGGGAAGGGTGCACAGTCAAAAACAGTAATATAATAATTTAAAGAGGGTTGGCACACCTACAGGTTCAGGTGCTAGCTGGAAAAAGACTATATGTATTAGAAAGTGATCTTCTGCACACTAACCACAATATATGACATAATGGAATGTTTGACTAACATAGGAAACTAATGCAAATTTTGAAGATGAAAATTGACATTGCAGAAACTGCTTCCGGAAACAACATGAAAACTCCTGAAGCAGTTTCTGCAATGTTAATTTTCATTTTCAAAATTTGCATTAGTTTCTTATGTTGGTCAAACATTCCATTATGTCATATATTGTGTTTAGTGTGTAGCGGATCACTTTCTAATACATATAGTCTGAGAGATGAGTCTTGTTTTGTTTTTCAGCTTCTTGGGCCTCTTCACCCTTGAACGACACCCATCAAAAATGTGGAAAAAAATAAAAGTTTAAATCACCCCTCTTTCATTCAAATATATATTTTTCTAATTCACAATTGTGGTGTCTCTGTGTTCAGGAAAGTCTGATCTATCAAGCTATCAAGATAAATAATTGGATTGGTTACCATTGTAAACAAAAAAAATAAAAAATCAAATACACCAAAACTGTTTTTTTGGGCTGCTACAATACCACAAAAATGATGTAATAATTAATAAAAACATCATATCTATGCCAAAATTATTTTAATAAAAAACATTGTCACACCCCATAAAAAAGCTATCATTCAGCTGCATTGAGCAAGTGAAGAGAATAATAAGATAACTGTGTTCTTGCAGAAGCAAGGGACTTTTATTGACTCTTAGTATATAACTTATCAAATATGTGTAAAATTCTGCCCCAAAAAATTATCTAACAGTCCAGAGGCACATTCTTATGGTAACGGAGAAGGATTACAACAACATCCTTCCCAATAAGAGGGCAAAATATGAAGCAGCACGTTCTCTCACTTGCAACCCTACATTAATAAGTCTGATCAGTGCAGGGCAGGAGAGAAAACTACCAGGACGTGTGTACGCTAAAGCTGCATGGATGCCACCGGACCTAACGAGCAGATAAACATTTAAGGTCATGTGACCAGACATATGACTGGAAAAACCCTCAAAATGTGGTAGAGTTTAAACAATTGTATGTGTTTTGATGTAACGGAGCTTTGTTTGTGCATGTTGTAGTGCTGTATCTATGTTTAGATTGGAGAGCTGTGGATGTATGTAGCACATCTGCATATGTAGCACATTCATTTGCATGTAGCAAATTATGCATACTGTGTGTGTTCTGCAGAGAATGTACATGTGCATGGTGTAAAGCTATATGTATACAGTTCACATGTAGCAGAGAAACACTAAGAACAGATCTATTACTTTCAGGGTCGGACTGGGGTGTCTGGGGCCCACCAGACAAATTGACTCCAGGGGCCCACGCACCTTTTAGCTATGTGTAAATACAGGTAATTCGTTATACCCATTATAGTGGCAGGTCCTGCACATCACTGTGCGCTCACCATAGCGGCGATGTACAATTACTGTAGTTTGCATTAAAGGGATTCTTTGGTAAAAACAAGTTATCACTGATCCACAGGTTCCGAAGGTGATCACTTATTGATTAGTGGAATCCGACCAGTGAAGACCGCACCATAAGAAGAATGTGGAGCTTTTACCTCCATTATAAAATGCAGCGGCAGGTAATGATGTGACTGCATTATTAGGACTTAAAGAAAAAAAAAAAACTCAGCGCTCACAGCCACTGAGGGAATGAGTGGATAATGGACGAGCTGTACATCAGCTCCAGTCTAATGGGGAGAAAACAACCTTATGACTAAGGTCCGTCTTTAAGGACGATGATTTTAATGTGTGCATTTTAATATTTTTTTTGTAATAAAATGACTTTTTAAGGATATATATCTCAGGACTTGGTGCTGGATATTTTTCTATTTTTTTGGACACGTAAAGGGGATAAAGGTTGCACATTCAGCAGTCAGCCCCTCACCAATTAATAACTTATGCTTAGACCATGTGCATACACTGAGCATTAGTTGAGTTTTTTTACATTGGTGTGCGCTGCGTGACATCAGTATAACAGACATGGCAGCACACAGTGTGGTGCCCCTACAGTTCAGTTGCCACAGTCGTATTGCCTCCATCACCGAAGGTGGTATCATGTTTGGAAGCTGGACGAGCTCCCCACGTTAGGTAACCTCCCCATGCACGCAAAAGACCTGATCCTGACCAGAAGGGGGAGCTCATGACCCTAGTTCTGGGGAGCTGCCTCTTTCGGCTGTGGGGAGTGGTTAGCAGTGAAAAGAGTGTGAGATAGGGAGAGAAAGCAGAAGGTTGAGAGAGAGCTCTGGGAGAGGAGAGTTGGCGAGCTCACCACAGAGTAGCACAATAGAGGACGCCAGAGTCCTGGTTTGCACGGGGACTGCACATCCTGTGAACCGAATCTGGAGGACAGGAGATTGCAAGTTTCTTGACTGCAAGCAGGGGCCTGACAGCACAACAGTTCACTGAGAGCCTGGATCTGCAAGCAAGACAGCAGTACCCTTTACAAGTTCACACTGTCTGCTAGTTGGGAGTTTAGTACAAGGGAGAAGGAGAAGGACCTTAGCACAGCTCACAGGCAGCTGGACCTGAAACCGAAAAGCGCAGCAGACAGGCTTCCAAACCCACATGGTGACGTGGACTCCGACTGCTTCCAGGCTGATCGGACCCTCCTGGAGCTGGAAAGTCAACAACTTTCTCAGCAGTTAAGTTAAAAGAACTGCGCCCTTTGTGTCCTCCTGCTTCTTTTTCAAGCTCTCCTTGCTGCACACGGCACCATAACTACCACCGCCATACTCCATATGGACTCTATACAAAACCCCAGGGGCCCGCTCCGCCTTAATCTGCTCAGTCAGGGCAACAGAGCTGGGCGACCACCACTGTGACCTCCCCAAAATACTGCCGGCCCAGTTACCGAGTACCCCGGCCCTAGCGAATGCTGCAACAGCAAACTGCACATGGCTGTGTCTGCTGCACCGTGATGTGACTGGGCCAGCAATACACATGTAAATTTGTACATGACCAAGATGCTTAGACGCTGCATCCTGGATACAGTGTCCTTCACCCTGTGAAGACGCTGGTGATCTCTGCGGGTGAATGCAGCTGCCCGTGCCCATGATCACAGCCATCTCAACAGGAATAAATTGACATCTGCAGCTCAAGAAGCTGTCCAACATGTCAGCTTACGCTGTGGAGAAAAAAAGCACAGTGGGTATGGGATTTCTATAACTCCATCCAATGTGCTGGTACTGTACAATACAGCATTTTGGACAGAGTGAAGACCAAAGACCAGAGTCTCGTCCAAAACGCTGAAACCACTGAACATGGGCACGGGGCCTCAGTATATCGGCCCGGTCACATCACAGTGCAGCAGACATGTCTGTAATACTGACCATAGAAGATAAAACATTTTATAGCCTACCTAAACACATTTTCTCAGTCAAGCCCCTTTCACATCTGCATTTCTGTGTAATTCGCAACAGATCCGGTAGATGTTGCTGCATCTGCCGTGTAACGACCGACCTACTGCACCGATCCAGCAAGCTCTCTTCTCTATGGGGCTTGCGGTCGGGTGTGGCAAGTGCGGTATTGCTGAATCCGGCACTTGCGGCGCTTGCAGTACCGCAATAAAGTCGTCACAAGTGCCAGATCCGGCAACCCGCACTTGCCTCACCCAACCACAAGCCCCATAGAGAATGAATAAGGCTTGCCTTATTGTGACTGTTATGCAGCAGATGTGGTAAATCTGCTGGATCTGCCGCAATTCATCGAAAACGCTGATGTGAAAGGGGCCTCAGCTGTAAGGTTATGTGCTGACAGCCTAAAAAGTGATGCAGAAAATTCTGCATCCGTCCCTGAGCACTCGCCCTGTAGCACGCTGCTTACCTTGCAGACTGGCCGGCACTTCCAGGTTTCGGTCGAGTCACACACCTTGTGGTTCACATACCCCCTACCCACATGATATATGATGTGCCAAAACTTAGGGCCACTTTACACACACAAACTTCTGTGTCCAACTTCTGAACAACTTACTGGTTGCAGTGAAATCATGGACACATTGCTCCATTTTGTTGCTGTGTACAAATGGAGCAATGTGTCCATGATTGCACTGCAACCAGAGATCTGTTCAGAAGTTGGACAGATAAGTTGGTGTGTGTAAAGTGGCCATTAGAAGTGCCAGCCAGAACACGAGGTATGACTTGTAAATTAATTGACATGCTGCAGATTTTTACAGATCAAAGATCCATAAAAATCCACAGCTATTACACTGTGCAAAAGAGCGCAGGCATCGGCACAGCACAAGAAAAGTCACATTGACTCTGCTGGTTGCCTATATACCATGTGCTTTTGCTGTGCATTTTTACAATTTGCTGTGAAAATGTGCTCTTGTGGGCACAGGGCCTAAGGAGGCAATGAGGGGGTTAACAGATGATGTGGTAATAAAAGCTAAGGAGTGAGTCAGAGCAGCTCCTTATTACAGTTCAGGCCCCAAATTATTGTTTAACAGGACAGGTGAAGATCAACTCAGGAGTCAATGATAATTTACTCACAGGAGTGTGGGGGCTGTAGAGTCTGTGTCCCCGGCAGACAGAACTGTCTGCTCTCTCTTTCAAGCTGCAGTGTCTCAGCCTATGCTCTTGCTGTGCTGTCAATGTGCAGCCATGGCTGTGATCCTGCTTCTCAGTGTCACTGAAGGCTTCCCTCTCTGCTCCCTCCAAGAGGAGCAGGAACTGGAGGAAAAAGATGTCACATGGGAGGGGGGAGGAGATCACAATGCTCGCTCTACCCGGAGGAGATCCCTGCACAGCAGCACAGTCAGGGATGTAGAGCAGGGGGTAGAGAGAGGCGGGGCTAGGTGGGCGGGGCCTCTAGACCTGAAAGACTCTGTGCAATGTTTTTGATGGCCAAGGCAAAAAGTGCTCTACTTTTACAGACAGTCCTGGAATTTCTGGATGGTTGGCAACCCACCCCACCAAGGGTTTTGGAGTATGGTGAGTCCTTCCACCCAAAAAATACAGGGGAAAAGTCATATGCCACAAACTAGTTTAAAGGGATCCTGTCACCCCCAAAACACCTCTAAACCTATTAAAAGCTGTCCCTAGAGCATATTAACACTTTCCCTACACTCCTTTTTCCTCCTAAATGCACATAGTCAAAGTGAATAAAAACGTTATTAAAGTACCTCATTACTGATGATAATGAGTGACTATGCTATTCATAGTCACTCATCCAGGCTGCCCCTCTTCTTCATATCACGCCTGAATAGGCGTGATCTACAGCACAGATTCAAATTGCCGCCTCCCTGCGCGCCTCCCCTCTCTCCCATTGCGTCCGGGCTTCAGTGTGGGGCTGTATGACGCGATCCGCGTCAATGCAGTGCGCATTTTGAAGCTGACAGCGCGGCGCCGGTGTAAATACGCCACCCGGCGCCGGGAATGACGCGGATCGCGTCATACAGCCCCACACTGAAGCCCGGACGCAATGGGAGAGAGGGGAGGCGCGCAGGGAGGCGGCAATTTGAATCTGTGCTGTAGATCACGCCTATTCAGGCGTGATATGAAGAAGAGGGGCAGCCTGGATGAGTGACTATGAATAGCATAGTCACTCATTATCATCAGTAATGAGGTACTATAATAACGTTTTTATTCACTTTGACTATGTGCATTTAGGAGGTAAAAGGAGTGTAGGGAAAGTGTTAATATGCTCTAGGGACAGCTTTTAATAGGTTTAGAGGTGTTTTGGGGGTGACAGGATCCCTTTAAAATATTATTTGTACTGTTTTAATACACTGTATACTATAGCTGTATGTTTTTCTATGGAGCTGCTCCTGTCTGGGGAGCAGGCAGCCGTGCCTGGTAATACTGATGCAAGATTCTCTGAGATGCTTGGGAGCCTCTTACAAGTGGAACCACTGTGTAAATCTTAGGGTACCGTCACACCAGGTGACATTGCCGGAGATATCGCAGGCCACAGACGGGAGCGCGCACATTTTTGGCACCCCGCCAGCATCGCGTGTTTACACGCGGCGATACCTACGGCGATGCTTTGGCAATGCTTCAGGCGACGTCGCTGTTGGGGTGTCTAGAAACCCCAGCAGGGATCCTGTAACATGGGAGCCTATGGCTCCCATCGCCTGTAACATCGCCAATTGCCTTGTTACATGGGGCGATGTGTACGCATCGCCTGAGAGTGGTCGCCTGGTTTCAGAGCAGTGCTCTGAAACCAAGTGACCACTCTCAGACAATTTTTTAGTGCAAAATCACTACTCTACACAAAGCGACTCGTCGCCGATGACGCTGATGATAGGCCACGCCCCTACGTCACGTGTGAAATTGCCGGCGATGTCACCTGGTGTGACAGTACCCTTAGTCTTCTGCCCCCTGTCTCATGTTCAACCACTAGTGGCTTCATCTTTTACCATCACCGTTTCTGGCAGTTTCCGGTAATTTTTGACCTGCTAGCAGCTATAGTATTTTATGAAGTGAGACAGCAGTCACAACTCAATACAACTCTATGAGAGACCCACTCTGGCCTCATTCTGCCTTTCATAGACTTGTATTGAGCTCTTTTGATGTAACTTCAGACTTCCAGCCAGTTAGAAATTACCTGCACAAGATGGTATCATGGGACGGGAACAGTTTCAGTAAAAGGTAAAGCCACTGGAAGGTTAGTATAACACAGGGATGAGGGGTTTTAGGCTGGGGTTAGACTTGGATATGGACACACGTTTCCAGCCAGCACTGAAACCAGACAGCATTAACGGCATGCGCTGCCTGGAAATGGAGGCGCATAGAGACCCAGTGTGTACCTTGGTGACAGCCGCACACAGAGCTGCATGACGGACGCTTTTCTTCAGCGCACAGGAAGACACTGCAGGCAGCATTTCCTGTGCACTGAGGAAAAGCACACCTCCTGCCACTCTGTGTGCAGCTGCTAATAAGGTAAACACCGGGTCTCTATGGGCCTCCGTTTCCAGGCAGCGCATGCCATTAACGCTGTCCGGTATTTGCACTGCCTGGAAACGTGGGTCCTAAACCTAGTGTGACCCTAGCCTTAGATATAAAGTGCCAGTCTACTGGAGGGGTGAATGAACATCAGATGTTTAGAATTAGGAAACAATATAAAATGATCATGATGAAATAGGAACCAAAATAGAGGATGATAGCAAAGTAATATGTAACAAGATCAGAGACAACATGAATCTATGAGAAAAATATGAGGTGTTAGACCTGCAACAATTAATAATAGACCAAGTTAATGAAAAATGTCAATTTAAACTATATTTATAATATTATGAGATATTGAACAATTTGATGTTGTTATGATCAAAGTATAAGTTGGATCACAAAATTGCAGTATAAAAAAGGAAGGTTTTTTTTAAAGCATTTGAATACTCTTAAGTTACCATCACACGCCGCAATCTCGGCTGAAGATATGTGGCGATCTAACGTGCATGCTCACGTTTTTCGTGGTCGCCTCAGATTGCTGATAGCAGCATCACCTGCCGCAATTTCGCCCCGAAGCTAAGGCGATGTGTCGCTCTGGAAATCACCTCCCCTATAGCGGAACCAATCTTGCCTATTTCCATCTCCGTTTCACAAGCCGCAATCTCAAAAGCAATGTGGGCGTACATGTTCAGCGCAGCGAGGAGATAGGCGTGCCACAGTGGTGTATACCGCGCCACATACACACTCATTGGACAACGCAACAGCGTTACGATTGGTTAGCCTGCTCTGGGAGGCTGACTAATACATGACGCCATTGTCTATCAGAGTTTGCACTGAGTTTGCGGACGGTTGTGCAGCTGAAGATATGTGTGGTGCTGAACGGACAGCTCTTCAAATATGGTGCCCTGTCAACTGACAGCCAATGGGAACACAGTAGTCCACATCAATCATCTCAGACGGGACGTAGACTCCAGCACGCTGAGGCACGCCTACGGGAAATCATAGACAATGCTCTTTCCATCATTATCGCCCTGTCACATGCCATGACACGGAAATATCGCCTTAATGATTGCGGCTGATTACTGAGCACTGTTCAGGAATCAGGTGACGGCCGAGGGGCGATTTATCGCCGTGAAATTCCCAAATCACAAGCCGCAACCGTGAAGCAATTTCACGGCGATTGCTCTGCTGGGGCGACATATCGCCTTTATGCTTTCCATTCGAGAAAGGCACTCGCGAGAAAGGCACTAAAGGGTGCAAGTGTAAAACCCTCTCTATATGCCTGCTCAAATCTAAGTCCTTCCTTTTACATCAAGTCTCCCTGAATTGCACTGTGAAACAAAAGGAGACAGAAAGGGAATGAAACCATGCTGCTGAAGAAAAAAAGTTGATCCAAATTGGAAGCAATGGTGATTTTCATTTGTCGACGCATATCTGAGAGCAATTTCTCCTTTTTCATGACAACAATCGTATATATTACAAACACAACCAGGGGTGATGTATATCTCTACATATGGGAATAACTTAATCAGAAAGGGCATGCATTGAAACAGACAAAGTCAAGCGATCACTTTCAAATGAAAAAAACAATTATACAAGGACATATTGTATTATAATTGTTTCAAGTACAGAAGAATGAGAAAGTGCTCTCAGAAACGTGTCGACAAATAAAAACCACCATTGCTTCCAATTTAGATCAACCTTTCTTCCGCAGTAGCGCGGCTTCATCACCTTTCTGTCTCCTTTTGGGTTATCATCTACAGGTGTGCTGCAACAACCATTTTTATACCACCAATAGTAGTTGTGGGGCCTATTGTCCACTCCATGGACTCTCTCTACCAAGATAAGACCCTATTTCTGCCTTTTTTACTTTTCTACTTCACATACCTGAATTGCACTATGCTGTGTAATGCACCATTGGTCTTATATAAGACCTGAGGGTGTGATGCAGCCAGCCAATCACATTAATGTCAGCAGACAACATAGCTACAACATTACCATGATTGGCAGACAATCCCTTCATGTAGTGACTGAAAAACCATTGCAAAACCTGCAGGGTGGTGACTCAAGCTTTTGGTAAAGCACCAACAATACAATACAAAACAATACTTCACAAAGTAACAAGAATGCCCAAAAACCCGATGCTCGATCGAGTAATGAGCACACTTTCTCATCACTAGTTCCCACAAACTGCTAGCAAGCATAGGTAGTGAACACCGAGAGAACATGATTCACAAAATGTTTGAGAAAGGTGCACACCTATTTAATACACAGTGACTATACTATTTATATGTAAAACATAACGTTATTTAAAGTGGATTTCAGGAATCCCATCTTAGGGAAGGAACCACCAAAGTTGCCAAATGTCCTTGCTTACATGACTATCCCAATTTTTCTGAAAGAATCTTAGCAAATTTAAGGATATCCTGGGCAGAAACTATTAAAGATTCTGTAAATTCCATCCAAAAGTTGGAAGGAACACCTTTTTGGTCCCATTAATGGTGGACGTGTGGGAAAATAATACTTGAATGTCCTTCCTTTGATAACAAGAATGTAGGTAACTATTGACCACAGCAATGTCTATTTTGAGAACATTTCAGATACACAAATGTTTCACAAATTAATATTAGATAAGTTAACAGCATGTTTAGAGCAATGATGAAAATTGGTGAAGGAGTAATGTCCCACACCTTTGAAATATCACGTTCCTGATGCGCATCTGATCCTTATTGAGGCATTTAAGTGGTTAAACTGATGTACTTTAGCAATAAGATACAACTAGAGATGGTGATTTATATTTTCTGACATCTTGTACAATCTGTACTACTTATAGAAATTCAGGAACTGCTGATGTGTTTTTTAAGTGCTATAATTCTACACAAAGTATGTTATCTTGTCTGTAAGTGTGGAACAAAAAAACCTTGAGATCTTAACTTTATGGTCATTTCACGTTCTTATCAATTGTGGCCTCAACCAGCAATTTGCAATTATTAACAAGTGCTCTATTGCCTAAGATGGCATTGCGTTTTCTATTTCTAATCTGTCTGCAAAGCCTGGCAAAGTTTCATCTACCATTAAATTAAAAGAAAAATTGGAATTTTTGACTACACTACCATATAAAAAATCAAAAGATTATTTGCAGTTGATAGTGATTTTTATTTCTCAACACGTTTCAAGGCACTCTGGCCCCTTCATCAGGAAAAAACACTGATGTACAACAATCAAAATTCCAATTTTTCTTTTCATTTTATTTTAATGTTATACCTTTATGGATGACTGCTACAACCATTTAGATTGGATATAGATGAGCATATAGTGGTTGTGACTCTCACAACCACATGAGAAGAGCACCCTATATTATTTTAATATCTGATTGAGAAAAGGGTAACACCCTATGGTGGCACCATATTCTTCCTTTTCCAGCTTTCTATTTAAAGTTTTGTCTGCAACAGAGGAAGAACCTGTATAGGGAACATATCACTTGATTCAAGGTGCCCAAGTCATGGGCATCATGATTCAAAGCCTGGAATCATGATTGCAGCTTGGAACATAATTCCCTGAATTGCTCTAGAATTTCAGTGAATTTATACATTGAAGATCTGGTGATTGACAGATATTCCACTTGTGTTACCTGCAGCGACATTGGGAAAAGTTGACTGGGGGAAATGGCAAACTAGGTTCCTATCTGGTTATAGTTGCCTACCAAGTGTTTCAGAGTAAGAATACAAACTACGTGTATTCTCTTTTTCTACCTGAGAAATAGCTGAGAGGTTGCCAGTCTTTAAGCATCATTAATTTTGCAAATACAAATCTGCAAGTCTATAAAAGAAGAGTCTGAAATGACACTGAGATACGGAGACCCGCATTATAGCTTGGGACATTAAATAAGTGTCTATATCAGGGCCAGTTTTTTATATGACTTTAGAAATTGGTCCTATTGGTATTATGTAATCTCCATAATTATGTAACTAGACATAGACTGCACTAGAATGTAAAGTGAAGCACTGGAATTCTGAATAAAATTGTACCAAAAAAACAAGTGCATGCACATTTAAAGCACAAGGCTCTCTAGTCTAGAAGTACTAAGAAGGTTGAGCATACTTGTTTCTGCAATATGATAGTGAGCTATATTGTTCTTCTCCAAATAAACTGTGTAAGGCTAGGGTCACACTTGGCTGCGTTTTTTAAGGTTGTTTTTGACAGGCTAGGGTGAAACTTATCTTGTGGATGAGTTTTTCCCATGAGTTTTTCACACTTGTATTTTGTGAAAAACGCATGCAAAAACTCATCCATAGGCCCCAATACAAAAAACGCATGCCCCAATGCCAAAAAAGCATGGCTAAAGTACCATGAGTTTTTCCATGAGTTTTTGGCTCAGCACCAAAAAATGCATCGTGATGAGTTTTTTGGTGCTTTTTCAAAAACGCATGCATTTTTGTAACATGGGGCCCTATGGGAATCGCATGGGAATCCGTAGGACACTAAATGGGACCATGAGTTTTCGCATGAGTTTTCACATGAGCTGCTCCAGACCTAACAGCAAAAATGGAGCCCAAAAATGCAGGCTGTCAGGAACAACCTAAAAAAACGCATGCAAGTGTGACCCTAGCCTTAAGAAACTCATGTGAAAAGTCAGGCGAAAACTCATTGTACCATTTAGTGCCATGCGTATTTGCATGCGATTCCCATAGGGCCACATGTTAACTAACCAGATCAGTTTTTTTACTGCACCCACTGCAGTCACACCATTGCACTCACACTTGAGTGCAGCATCAGTTTTTGGCATCAGGTTTTGGACTTAGAAAAAAAAAGTGCACAAAATGATGCAAAAACCTCATCCAAGGCTCAAGAGTGACCCTAGCCTTAGTCTCTATAAATATTGATAGTCAAAACATTGTTACACCACTGTCTCGGATCCAGGTTTGCTCCCCGTACTCAGGTCCACTGAATTCCTTTATGCTCCATGGCTTTGCAGGTGGCCCAGCATGCTCCCATGGTAACTGGAAGAGCGGGGTATCCACCAGTTTTGGCATCTCTCATGGAGGCGCTAATTCTGGGATGGATGCGGGCTGCAATTTTTAGCATGGAGTGCCCAGAATGCTTGGCCTCACCAAACAAAAATTCCAGCTCCTAGCTGCCTGGGTTGCCATGGCTGGCAATCAAAAATATGGTGAAGCCCAGGCCTTTCCTTTCATTATTTATGTAAATAATTAAAAAAAAAAAAAAAGAGCTCCCCTGTATTTTACATTGCCAACCAAGATAACAACAGGCAGTGGGGGTTTGTAGCCAGTAGCTTCATGGTTTACCTGCGCTGACAATTTAAAATACATTGAAGCCCTACATAGCTTTGTTGCAGAAAATGAAACACTTTTGTTTTGCACATTTTCAAGAAGCAACATCCATATTAAAGTGTATTATGAGTGTAAACATATCTACAGTATTAGACCATGTAAGTTAAACATAGAATGGAGATACGCTATTTTTATCTGAATTGCTAGCTGATAAGTGTAGAAAAAGTTGCCTCGCACACTGTTGACCCTCTGCAGTAATAAAAGTCTGCTTTCTAAAAAAATATTCATTACAAAAAATAATAATAAAAAGAAAAAGAGTGCAAAACTCTTTTAAAGGGATGTTTGAAGGAGATTTTAAGGTTCCTGGAATTCACAGCTGCTGCTACATCTGGTACTGTTACAAAAATTCACAGCCTGCAGGTGTCCAAACCCATGGAAACTTAGGGAAACCTATACAATTTATTTTAAAGCTTCATTACATTCTACAGGTTGAGAGAAACCGGTAGACCCGATGGTTATCAGCAACACGCAACCTTAGGATATGGTTGTTCTCAGTCCACGGGCCTTCTGGTGAGCGTTTTGGCTCCAAATCTTCAAAGAATGTTTGGGGCCATTTTATCTTTTCAAACTTATTCTGCAAACAAAGCCACGCTCACCATTTTTTTTAGTAAATTGCTTGGGTTTTCTGATCACTTATCAAATCATCAATGTTCATGCTAAATTTGAAATTGGCGAACATCTTCAGGGAAAATTTGCTCATCTGTAATCTTGGGAACATAATAAGCTAACTGACAACTCCAAGGAAGGAAATGAGAAGAGTATGGAAAGTACTAAATAAAAATGATGGGATGATGAAAAAATCCATATACTTTGTGTGAATGTGGAATGGCTACCAGGAAGACAAACACAATGAGAAGAAAGACAACTTGACACTTCTCATCATGCTGGTCAGTTTGCCTTCTCCGGATAATCATGTGATGCCTATTCATTAGTGATGGGCGAATCCTAAATTACTCGGAATCGCTTGACTCTAGTGAGTCCGAGCACAGGACTCGCTACTCGTTGCGAGTCTAGCGAGTCCAATGTTAATGAATGGGGAAGCGAGTAATAGCGAGTAGTGTGAGATTTACAAATCGCAGATGTGTCTCGGAAGCTTCAGCCTGAAGCAATCCTAGTTTTGTCATTTATTTGCATTGGACTCGTTTACTTTGCAACTGTAATCGCTGGGAAACTCGCACAGATAAGAGTCCTGTCTCCTCTGTGCTGGCTGCCAGCTCCAGGGTCCTAGAGCCTGCCTGCTGCCTGATGTAGCAGAGCTGAGATTGTTCTCAGTCTGCTCATTCCCTGTGTACAGACATGAATGTCTGTGCACAGAGATGATGTAGCAGAGCTGAGATTGTTCTCAGTCTGCTCATTCCCTGTGCATAGACATCTATATCTATGCACAGGGGATGTAGCAGAGAGGACATCACGTTTTGGACTGCGTCGGACGGAAGAGCGTGCCACCGCTACCAGGGCCGCTGGAAGAGCGGGGTTCAGCGCCAGAGGATGGCTCTTCAATGAACGCGCCATCTTCTGGGGCGGCTGCGGGCTGCAATTTGCAGCGGGGGGTGCCCAGAAAGCTTGGGCATCCCTGCGCTGCGGATTCCAGCCCCCAGCTGCTTAGCTGTACCTGTTGTTATACAAGCTGGTATTAAGCCCGAGATTCTTAATGTCAGGCCACGTTTGACCCAGCCACTAAGAATCTCCAATAAAGGGTTAAAAAAACACAGAGAAAAATATTTATTTGAAATAAAAAAAAAGCCATTAGGGACTCCATCTTTAATTAAAAAAATCCTCTTCCGTCCGACGTAGTCCAAAACGCGATGTCCTCTCTGCTACATCCCCTGTGCATAGATATAGATGTCTATGCACAGGGAATGAGCAGACTGAGAACAATCTCAGCACTGCTACATTATCTCTGTGAGCAGGCGGGCTCTAGGACCCTGGAGCTGCACAGAGAAGACAGCTGGACTCGGCTTGCAATGTAACAGCAGTTATTTGCGAGTTTCCCTGCTATCACTGGCACAGTAGCCGAGTCTAATACAAACAATGGCAATCCTAGTTTTGTCAGCGTTTCTGACAAAACTAGGATTGATATTGATTTGCATTGGACTCGTGCGAGTAATCACTGGGAAACTCGCAGAGTACCGAGTCCTGCGAGTCCCTTACTACTCGCCGAGTAACGAGTCCTAGCGAGTAGATTCGCCCATCCCTACTATTCATGTGCCGATGGAAAGGTATAGTTCCTAATCAATGTGTGTCAGGATCTACAGTAGAGTGAAGGAAATAATTATTTGATCCTTGCTAATATTGTAAGTTTGCTCACTGACAAATATATGAACAGTCTATAATTTTAAGTGTAAGTTAAGTTTAACTGAGACAGGTAGTATATCAAAAATAAAATTTAGAAAATAACATTGTGTAGGTTTTATAAATGTATTTGCATTTTGAAAAGAGAAATATTTATGTGATCCCTCTGGCAAACAAGACTAAATACTTGGTGGCAAAACCCTTGTTGGCAAGCACAGCAGCCAGATGTTTTTTGTACTTGATGATGAGGTTAGCAGATCATCTCTAAATCTTTGAGATTTTGAGGCTGTCGCTGGGCAACTCACAGCTTTAGCTCCCTCCAAAAGTTTTCTATCTGATTAAGGTCTGGAGACTAACTAGGCCGCTCCATGATCTTTATGTGTTTCTTTTTGAGCCTCTCCTTTGTTGCCTTGGCTGTATGTTTTGGGAAATTATTGTGCTGGAAGATGCTGCAACGACACATTTTTAATGTCCTGGTGGAGGGAAGGGTGCTGTCACTCAGGATTTTATGGTATACGGCTCAAACCATTGTCCCATTGATGTGGTGAAGTAGTCCTATACTCTTAGCAGAGACACCCCCCCAAAACATAATGTTTCCATTGCCATGCTTGACTGTGGTGATATTGTTCTTTGGGTCCTAGGCAACATTTTTCCTCCTTCAAACATGGCGAGTTGAGTTAATGCCAAAGAGCTCAAATTGTGTCCCATCTGACCACAGCACATTCTCCCAATCACTCTCAGAACCACCAATGTGTTCATTGGCAAACTTCAGATGAGCCTGCACATGTGCCTTCTTGAGCAATTGGACTTCGCGAGCACTGCAGTATTTTAATCCATTATGGTGTCATGTGTAACCAATGCTTCTCTTGGTGACAGCGGTCCCAGCTGCCTTGAGATCCCCAGGTGTAGTTTTAGGCTGATCTCTCACTTTCGTCATAATGATGGATAACTCATGAGGTGAGATTTTGCATGAAACCTCAGATCGATGTTGATTGACACTTATTTTATATTTCTTTGATTTTCTTACAATTACATCAACAGTTGTCTCCTTCTCACCCAGCATCTTATGTGTTTTTGTAGCCAATTCCAGTCTTGTGCAGGTCTAGGATCTTTTCCCTGATATGCTTAGAAAGCTCTTTATTCATCCCCATGTTGTAGATGTTCGCGTCTGATTGATTGAGTGTGTACAGGAATCTTTTATACAGGTGACAATTTAAGGCTAGGGTCACACTTGGAGGGACATTTTTAGGAAGCCTGCGTTAATGCTAGGCGTGTCTTTTCTGTTGCCATTTTGATGCAGAATTAATGCTAGCGTTAACGCATACATTAACACATGGTACATGTATGTACCATGCGTTAACGCATGCGTTTCCCATAGGAGCCCATGTTAAGAAAAGCATGCGTTTTTGCAAAAATACCAAAAATCGCTGCTAGCAGCGTTTTTGATGGCTTTTGTAAAAACACCTAACGTTAAATGCATTGCTCTTTTGCAAGGCTTTTTTAACATGGGAACTTATGGAGACGTTAAAGCTAGTGTTTTTCTCAATTTGAAGTTTTGAAAAATTTCAGCTTTTAGCGCTAATGTGACCATAGCCTAAGACAACGGTCTTTAATGCAGGTAATAAGTTGATTAGGAACATCTACCTGGTTTGTAGAAGCCAGAACTCTTAATGGTTGGCAGCTGATAAAATACTTATTTCTTTCTTCAAAATGCAAATACATTTATATAATTTATAAATCTTCCCATTAACTATGACTGGCTTTCCTGTACCTGCTGAAGAAAAGCTTTCCCACAGTATGATGTTGCCACCCCCACATTTGACCATGGGATGATGTTAGGCTAGGGTCATACATGCAGATTTTCCTAGCGTTTTTGGAGACCCGCATTTTCTGAAAATGCATGTAGAAACGCACCCATAGGCCCCCATGCAAAAAACACATGCCCCAATAGCAAGAACGCATGTCTGAAGGCATCATGTGTTTTTGGGTGCGTTTTTGGCTCAGCGCCAAAAAATACTGCATGATGCACCATTTTTTGAAAAACGCACCCGAAAATGCAGCAAGCAGCATTTTTTGGTGCTTTTTCAAAAATGCATGCGTTTTTATAACATGGGGCCCTATGGGAAAAGCATGCGTTTTTGAAAGGGTCAAAATGGACATGCGTTTTTGCATGTGTTTTTAAACAAAAGGCATGCGTTTTTAAGGGCTTTTTAAGGGGGTCCCACACCTAACAGAAAAAAATGCAGGCAAAAAGGCAGGTGGCAAAAAAACACCTTAAAAAAACGCATGGCATGTGTGACCCTAGCCTTATTAGGGTGATGTGTAGTATTATTTTTCCATACACATGACATTTTACATTTAGCACAAACAGATCTACTTTGGTCTCATGTGAATGGAGAACCTTCCTCTGAATGCCAGGCGTATCCAATACATGGCTCTTTGCATAACAAATACAGTATTTGTTATGGCTTGCTTTTGCTTTCAAAAGCGGCTTTCGTCTTTCCACTCTTCTATAAAGGCCATATTTGTGGAATAAATGGGTGAAATTAGTCATGTGAACAGATTCTCCCACATGAGCTTTGGATCTCTACACCTCCGCAGGAATGACCATGTGCTTTCTGGCTACTTCTCCAATTAATGCTCTCAATGCTTGTGGTATCAGATTAGGTGGACAGTCATGTCCTGGTGGATTTGCAGTTGTACCATGTTCCTAAGTTTTGAATGATGGACTCATCAGTGCTCCATCAGATGTTCACAGGTTGGGCTATTTGTTATAATATAACTATTCTTCTTTTTTCTCCACAACTTTATCCCTAGCCTGCCTGATGTGTTCCTTGGTTTTAATAATGCTATTTGATCCTAATGTTTTCAAACAAACCTGTTTACAAAACTGCTGTACTTATATTGATAACAAATTATACACAGGTAGACAATTTACTAAACAGATGATGTCTGGAGTCAATTGGCCATTCAGAATTTTATTTAGGGGTACATCAAAATTTTCGGACTTACCATATTTTTCGCTTTATAAGACGCATCAGATTATAAGACGCACCCCCAAATTTGGTGAAGGAAAAGAGCAAAGAATAATTTTTAATGGGGTCTGTCTTATAATGTCAGTGTCCGTCTTACAAATCATATAGGGTATATGTCCCTCATAGCCCCCTCATCCTGGTACATGGTCCCTCATCCAGGGATATAGCCCCCCCATCCTAGATATCCAAATCCAGGGATGGTGTACATACAGTAATCACTCCAAAGTCTTGAGTAAAGGACCCCCGTTCTTTATTTTCCACCTACGCGTTTCGATGCTACTCCAAGCACCGTCATCAGGGCATCAAATAAAATAAAGAAGGGAGGTCCTTTACTCAAGACTTTGGAGTGATTATTTCAAGCAGCGCGGACTGTATGTACACCTTCCCTGGATTTGGATATTCTTTCACGTGCTACGTGGAGGTGGAGGTCCAGTAATGGTACACGTCTCCCAGTGATGGCACACGTCTCTCAGGGCTGGCACATGTCCCCCATGGCTGGTACATGCCCCCCAGTGCTGGCACACATCCCCCAGGGCTGGCAAATGCTCCCAATGCTGGCACACATCTCCCAGGGCTGGCACACATCTCCCAGGTCTGGCACACATCCCCCAGGGCTGGCACATGCCTCCCAGTGCTGGCACACATCCCTCAGGGCTAGCACACATCCCCCAGGGCTGGCACACGCCCTCCAGTGCTGGTACAAGTCCGCCAGGGCTGGCACATGCCCCCCAGGGCTGACACAAGTCCCCCAGTGCTGGCACACGTCCCCCAGGGCTGGCACATGCCCTCCGGTGCTGGCACAAGTCCCCCAGGGCTGGCACATGCCACCCCTGTGTTACATATGGCCCCCCATACGGCTGCCAATAATAAAATAACAACCACATTACTCACCTTTTCCAGCAATGTCCTGTCTCCCTCCATTCAGCTGCGCTCCTCCACTTCCTGGTTCTTATCAGTAACATCGGTTATGTGATCGGGCGCACAGTGATGATGTCACTGCTGAGCCAATCACATGACCGGCTTCATAGAGAGAAGAACCAGGAAGTGGAGAAGCGCAGCTGCACAGAGGGAGACAGGACATCGCTGGAAAAGGTGAGTAATGTGGTTGTTATTTTTTTCTTGTCAGCAGCATTCGGGGCCATATCTAACACGAAAGGGCATGTTCCATCGCGGGGGCGCAGACAGTTTAATATGAGCTGCTCCCCAGTCCATCACCATGGTGCGGTTTCAGCACCATGGTGATGGACAGCGGGTGCAGTGCATATTAAATGAGCTGGAACACGTGACCTCCCGCTAGGTCCTGCAGCCTGCAGCCAGCCCACCCCAGCCCCAGACACACTCCAGAGCTGCCTCCATCCTCCCCCTGTACCCACCCTCCGTACATTCGGGCTATAAGACTCACCCCCCACAGTCTGGGGGAACAAAAGTGCGTCTTATAGTCCGAAAAATGCGGTAATTTTTTAAGTATTTTTACAAACCATATATTATTTCCTCCACACTTCACAAATATTTGATACTTAGTGCTGGTGTATCACATAAAATCCTAATAAAAGACATCTATGTTTGCGGAAGAACGTCATAAAATATTCAAAGGTTCACATGGTATAAATACATTTTCAATGGCACTGTTTAAATATATATTATGGCAACCAAGCATAATCTCCATCCAGTTTGAGGAAATGCAGTCTGATTCCCACAACTAATCACTGATGCTCATGTAGTGTATGGCAGATGGCTGCAAGCTGCTACCCTCAGCTGCCTAATTTTACTTTGGCTGGCAAAAAAACATGTGAACTTCACCCTAATTGCCAGCCAAGGTAAAACTAGGCAAATGAGGATTGGTATTCTCAGCATGGCAGGGGCCTTTATTATTGAGCCCATCACACTGTAGAATAGCAGCCCACAGCCTCGCATAAAACATGGCACATTCATCATATTGCCATTTCCAGGCACTTTACCAGGCTCTTCCAGTTGCCCTGGTGGCAATGGCACACTGGGTAATAAGGGGTTAAAATAGCTTTGTATCACCAGCTGGTATTAAGTTCTGAAATTCTTAATGTCAGATCAAGTTAGACCTGGCCAATAAGAATCCCAAATAAATGGTTAAAAAAGACACAACACACAGAGAAAAATAATTTTATTCAAAATAAAAACACTGAGACACTTAGTGACTTCATCTTTATTACCCCCTCCCCACCCCAGTACCCCACCATGATCCTCTGCAACATCATATTCATTGAAGGCTACTGTGAAAAATACAGCATTATGTCACGACAGCCTATAGTCAATGAATTAATGAATGAGCTGCGAGCTCTGTCTATAAGCGGTGACTTGCTGAGGTCACCTTAGGTCACCGTTCAGGTATCCATGGTATCTGCTATGATAAGCGGCCCCCATGGTCACCTGAACAGTGACCTCAGTGAGTCACCGCACACCTGCAGCAGAGCTGGTGGCGATTGACGTGGGCGGCAGTTGATCTGGTCACCATAGTAATCAAGTCAGGTGACCAGATCAACTGACACTATCTGGTCAAGTGACGAGATTGCTATGATGATCAGATCAGCTGACCGCGCATGTCACTCACCGACAGTGCGGATGTGGAAGTGAGAGCGAACACTCGAAGATGAACTGGCACAATCTAGCAGAGGAGACAAGGTAAGAAGATCTGTGTGTAGGATAACGTAGAAGAAAAGCATTAGTGAATTTGCACAAATGCTTCTGTCCTACGTTAAGCTAAACACACATCTGAAGCATTATGGAACGTTCACCAAATTTCCAGACTTTTAAGCAAAGTGTTTGAATTCGAGGTGATGAATCGAATTGGCCGGTTTCTTGCCGAATTTGAAATTGGCGAACATGTCTGAGCAAAATTCACTCATCACTAGCAACGATCAGGGGTTAGGTTTTCAGAAAGTCATGTTAAGAATATAAGGAGTCAACAGAGACATAGTCAGGTAACAATTTGGAATGAAATATCAGGAGATCATGTAAAGTAAAGGGAGCAAGCAGAGGGGTAGTCAAGCCACTGTATGTCATCAGAAAACAATGATCAGAAAGTAGACAGACACAGGTATGCAGGCTAATAGCACTACTTGCATAGAATTTACAACTGGCAGGATACTGGGAGAGGTTTCTCAGTAAAGTAGCAGAGCAATGACTGGAAAGATAGAACACCTGAGCAACTCAGCACCTCCCAAAACCAAAATGGAGTAGAACTAACATTTCGTGTGGATTTTTGACATATTTAATATACCTAAAGAAAACTTGTAAAAAGATTAAACAAATTGTCTTAGTCAGTTACTGTTACTCTTTTTGCCTTGGGCCGATCCTGGGTATTATCTACTCTTTAAACACTTTTTTGTTATGGAGAATTCTTTTCTTACCTGGCACACATACATTGGAATCAATGGGAGTACTACAGGGATCATCTGGTCTTCAGACATCCACTTAGTGTGTTTTTACCTTTATGTGTTTGTTTTCCCCTCCTCTGTTTGCTGGAAGCACTCCATTCTCGCCCATTATTTTTTGTTGATCTGATCATCTCTAGTAATTTTATACCAGTTTTATTATTGAAGAATATTCTGTACACTGTTCTTTGGGTGAAAAAGGCACTACACCGGGCTTCTTTCCAGATGTGAATTATATTTGCTGATTTCCAATCATACAAGGATGATAGCTACCAGTCACGTGCACACAGGATTACTGCCTATTTTGTTGTTGAATATTCCTATATTTTATCATCTCCTCTGCAGTCGATTTGACTATCTAAGCACATATCATTGTGAAGAAAGAATATTGCCATAACTCATTTACTGGTCATGGTGTGTGCAGTATCAGTAAAATAATAAAGCATATTTTCAGTCACTTCAGTATGAATCACGGCAAAACTACTTTCTTGTCTGTTGCTTTCATTACTGAAGATATTTCAAAACTTTGAATTACATCTATCTGTAGGAAAGGGATGATGAAACAGGCAATGAAGTCATTCTGCTTTTAACAAGCGTGTTCATCAATATCTGAACTCGGTAAGTCTTTGATACATATCACAACACTCTGTGTATTCAATTTATACATCAAATACTGTTACGACTCTCATGTGCTCACACTTTTTATTTCATGTCCATGCCTCTGATTGAATTGGACACTAAAGTTAGCTGCTTAGGTTACAAAACTGCAAAGTTTGTCCCAGAAGCTAAAGACTTTTTTATGACAAAAAGAATATATTAATTAATTGCCTCAGGGAATTCAAGTGAGGTCTAAGAGCAAATCCTAATGAAAATGTTCAGAGTTTTAACTTGAATTAGCTTTTATTTATGCTTTTCTCTACAATTGTAAAGGCCTATTGTAATACAGGAATTAATTTGTTCAAACAGAATCACTGAAAACATATTGTAAAAGGTCTACACTTTGAGACTTTATTCAGTATCTACTTTGAAAAAAAAAGTAAAGGGTGGGCCATTTATAAGGATACACCTAATTAAAATGGGAATGGTTGGTGATCTCAACTTCCTGTTTGTGGCACATTAGTATATGGGAGGGGGAAAACGTTTCCAGATGGTGGCCATTTTGAAGTTGGCCATTTTGAATGAAACTTAATTTTTTTCATTGGGAAAAGGGTCATGGGCCACATCAAACGTATTGTGAATTTCATAAGACACACAATGGTGTGCTTGGTTTTAACATAACTTTACTCTTTCATGAGTTATTTACAAGTTTATGACCACTTATAAAACGTGTTCAAAGTGCTGCCCATTGCATTGGATTGTCAATGCAACCCTCTTCTCCCAGTCTTGACACACTGATAGCAACACTGCAGAAAAAACAGGCTTCCAGGCACAGGCTTCCAGTATCCATTGTTTCAGATGCTGCACATCTCGTATATTCACAGCTTAGACAATTGCCTTCAGATTACCCCAAAGATAAAAGTCTAAGGGGGGCAGATCGGGAAACTTGGTGGCCATTCAACTGGCCTACGACGACCAGTCCACTTTCCAGGAAACTGTTCTTGTAGGAATACTCAGACCGGACACCCATAATGTGGTGGTACACCATCTTGTTGGAAAAACTCAGGGAACATGCCATCTTCTGGGCATAAAGAGAGCAACACATCATCATGTAGCAATTTAAGACATCCAGTGGCATTGAGGTTTCCATTGATGAAGAAGAGCCCCACTATCTTTGTACCCCAAATACCCCACCATACCATCAATTTTTGTGTCCAACAGTCTTGAAGGGATCTATCTACTGTGGGTTAGTGTCAGACCAATAGTTTTATTTGTTAACTTCACCATTCACCAAAACGTTTGCCTCATCACTGAACATAATGTTCTGAGTAAACTGAGGGTCCTGTTCCAATTTTTGTTTTGCCCATTTTGCAAATTCAGTGCGCCGATCTGGATTATCAACAATGAGATGCTGCAGCAGCTGGATTTTTAAGGGTGCCATTTGTGAGTAGCTAATATCTGCCAAAGGGATATTCAACTGATGCCACTCTCCAGTGACATGCGGCAAGTGCTACTCTGTGGGTTATTGCTGAGTGAAGCTAGGACTGCCACTGATGTTTCTTCATTAGTGACAGTTTGCTTGGGTCCACATTTTGGCAAATCCAACACTTAACCTGTTTCACGAAATTTGGCAAGCAGTTTGAAAACTGTTGCATGAGAGATGGGTGGTCTCCTAGGGTGTCTTACATTGAAATCTGCTGCAATTACCCGGGTACTGCGTTCACCAGAAGTCAACACAATTTTTATCCACTCCTCACGTGTTAACCTCTCTGACATGTCAATGGCTGTAAACAAAGAGAAATTTGAAAATAGCTCATGAAAGAATTATGTTAAAACTAAGCACACCATTGTTTTTCTTATGAAATTCTCAATAAGTTTGATATGTCACATGACCCCATTCCCATTGAAAAAAATAAAGTTGGAAATGACTGACTTCAAAATGGCCACCATGGTCACCACCCATCTGGAAAAGTTTTCCCGCTTCTATATACTAATGTGTCACAAACAGGAAGTTGATATCACCAACCATTCTCATTTTATTTAGGTGTATTGATATAAATGGCCCACCCTATCTAATAAATGTACTACCTAATAAATGTTATCCAGTAGAGGTTATTGAATTTATTCTATTCCAGGTCTCTAAATCTGGTGAGATTTTATCCAAAATTTGATTTTCAATGAATTTCTTTACAGGTAATTATTCTATTGCTCACATGTTCAGGTTTTGGTCAATTTTTCACATTAGTTTTTGTAAGCTAAAGCCAGGAGAGGATGAAACATACAGAAGTGGTGACGTGTTTCTATTATACTCTTCTTTTGTTTGTCCAACTCGTGCGTTTGACTTGTAAATACTGTTGTAAAGTACTGAAGAAATACTCAACGTGTTAACGTGGCTTTTTAGAAAGACATCAATCACCACTTCTCTATTTTTCATCATCTCCTGGTTTTGGATTACAAAAACTGACGTGAAAAACTGACCAAAAACTGAACATGTGAAAGTAGCCCAAGAGATAACATCATGTTAATATATAACATAGGTTTAGTTCCAGGTCTAGCGCCAAGCCATGCATTTAGGAATAGACAAATATGGATTGTGCTCATTGATGCTTCAGAAACACCCTATTTATTTAAAACTAACAGATTAATACTAACAATTAAAACAACATAAAACTGTTAATGTGTAGCGATGAGCGAGCACTAAAATGCTCGGGTGCTCGGTGCTCTGGCCGAGCATCTCAAGATACTCTTGTACTCGGCCAGAGCACCGAGCCCAATGTAAGTCAATGAGTGACAGGCTCCGCCCACAGACTTCCGGTTATAAAACGAGTAATTCCGGAAAAGGGCGGGAGGGTGGGCTTTTTCAAATCGCCGCAGCATAGAGCACCTTGCTGTGGCCCCCAGAGGGATCCTATCAATTAATCTGCTCCCTGTATGGTGCCAGCTCACTGTGTGCACTGAAGGGAGCTGTGTATGTGTCTCAGATTGCTATTTATTACCGAGCGGTCCGAGCATCTCGGCAGTACTCGGTGCTCGCCGAGCACCCCGAGTACCGAGATACTCGTGTGAGTACCGAGTAGCGCAGAGCATACTCGCTCATCACTATTAATGTGCAATGTGTTTAAGCAAATATTGCTTTACTCACATCAATATCTGTCTATCCCTAAATGCTGGGTACTAGTCCTTGAGCCAAACCTATTCTGACTTCTGTGTTTACCGGGACCTAAAGGGAATCTTGAGGTTAGCATTGCTGGATTTGCAGCCACGTGTTGGGATTCAATTTTACATATGATTTGCACTTGTCATATGTAATAAAGATGAATGCTTAACTTGCCTATTATTACCATGACACTACTATACTTAGATAGCTCTGTGCACCTCTTCCTCATTTACAGGTAGGAGTCACTATTGCTATGTTGCTGTATGTGAGACAAATGATTTGCCATATGTTCTAAAACTTCTTCCACAAGAATGCACTTGCTAGAGGGTGAAGAGGCCAATTTTGACCAGGATTTGTTGGTATTACTATAAAGATTTCATTTTAGCTCTGATAATCACTAGGATCCAAGTTTATCTGTTTCAGCATAATTAACCCTAAAAATAAACTGTTAGAACTGCAAACTCATGACAAGAAATTAGATAAAAACTAAAACTAAAGGGCAAAGTAATTGGGGAAGGAAGAGGTATGCCCTACAAATACGCTACCTTCTTTCCAATTGGGGATGGTGCCCTAGAATATGGATATGGTGACCCCACTCTCGTAGGCTGCCACTTAGACTTTCCCTATCACTAAAAGCACAGCTTGAACACTAGACATTTGCTCTACATTTACAATGGATGTCAGGAAGAGGGTTGCGCTAAGGATCTTTTTTCCTTCAGCGCACCATAGTTGAATATATCAAACAAAGAAAACTATTAACATTTCAAAAACAGAATGCTTTGTTTTAATATTTTGATATTTAAGCAAAAGTCATTTGTGCAATATTTCTCAAAAGAAAAAATGCTTAGGAGAAAATATTTGTCCCATAAATTGCTTTTTATTTTATGCCATTCTCTGTGAAAAAGAATTAGCGGTACCTCTATGAAATGCTTTTAGCGTTCGTTTGAAAGTCATATCTATCAATTGTATTCATTTTTAAGAGTGTTCATACCTAGCTGAACTTGAGAATTATTTTAAATTGAAAATAGTTTTATATTCTGCAAAAAAATAAAAAAGAATTGGATACATGCAGAGGTAAGAAATGGAGTAAACCGAGGAAACACATGCAGGCATAGGAATATACAGACATCATGTAGATATTGACATGGTTGGGTTACTTTCCGGTAAGTATTAGAAATAGCCTACAATACACGCAGGCTTTATGCATTTCTTCATTTCCCTCTGCCCCAACTATCATAAATGTTAAACTGTATATTTTTTCTTGTTCCACTTTTTACCTAATCACTTTTCTTGTCTAAGCCTTATGCTCATTATATCCTTTCTACCTACAACAAACCATAAACACATAGGAAGAATTACAGTGCAATATAATCTGTTACCAGGAGAGCACACAGAGCAAGCTGTTAGGTCTCTTGATTGAAAAGTCGGTGTCTGAACGACCTAACCATAGAGAATAATAATATGTCACTGAAATGGAGTATCTCAAGTCTAAATGCTGCCTCTATGTTTATCTCTCTCATTTAATTTATAAGTAGATTTCTAGGGAATGCCGCTCGCTGCTACAGAAATTTTTATTTCCTCTCTCTCTCATAACATTTACCATAACCGAATAAAAAGTCGAGCTAAAACAACATTTTTGCTTACAGTAGGCAATATCTTTTTTGGGGAAAAAAAATCACTATTTTTTATAGCAAGATTCAATGTAATGAAACTTTAGTAATAGGGATATATTTTTTTAAAGCTTGCTTTGCAGAGAAAACAGGCTTTTAGTGGTCTCTTTTGATTTGAAGTGAATATGCCTATTGAACTGCAAATATATCGGAGCACTCGTGAGCAAACCAGAGGATATTTTCACAAAACAAGCATAAAGATTTCTGAGACATGTTTAGTCGATGCGTGATTGAATGTTGAAATTCAATTTCATCAGGTTTAGCAAATTATTTCCAAAAATTCATGTTGCAGCACAGTGGCGTAACTTCAGGCCCAGGGGCCCCAATATGAAAGCTCCAACAGGGGCTCCCAATTATTGGAAATCTTTAATAGTTTTAGTCTTTTTCTATAGGCCAAAGAGACTGTTGGGGCCCCCCTAGGCTGCTTGGCCCAGGTGTGATCGCAACCCCTGCACCTGTTGTAGTTACGCCCCTGTTGCAGCAAATAAATTTGATGTGATTCGCAAGTACTATAATTACACAGAAAATATATATATGAGCTATGAGTATCCAACCCTGTTCAGATTCCTTCATGCAAATAAAGCTTAATAATGTCAACAACCTCTTGATAGAAAGAGGTTGTAACCTAGCAGTAGCCAACAGTTATGTCCCATGACTTGAGATTTATAGAGTATTGTATTGGTTTTTAAATCTTGTCTCCTCCCACTCCCTGTAGCTTCTAAGATGTCAGTGGGTCCTCCCTTCTTCTACATTTTCTGTTGTGCCAGTCATTTTAGTTGCATCGTCTCTTTATTACTCTAATAAGAATCATTTTATTTACATGCTGTTCTGTGTATAACTCAAGATTTCAGTAGAAAAAATAAATCCCATCTTCTGAAGACTTCTTACATGCCCTCTGCAGCTGAGTTAAAGCTACTGATGACACTTCTACGTGCATGTCAGTAAATTGTCCATATAGGCATCAGAAGAAAGGATAGCCTAAGCACCAAACACAAGCAGTGTATTTGTGAACATGGAATATGAATTGTCATAGTACACTGAAAAATATTCTTACTTTGTAAAATTAAAAAAATGGACCAAAAATGATCCATTTTAGTCATCTGTAATCAGGCAGACCATTCTGTGCAGGGCACTGACTTCAACTGTGTCCTGATTAGAGGTAAAATCATCCTGCTATGCCATATATGCCATAATGTAATAAAAAAAAACAGAAAGGGAGTGCAATGAGGAGCACCTGATTAGTAATACAAATAATATGATCAGGGGCTGGTGGGCCGCCCACCTAAAAGGGTTGTGCCTAGAAGATTGCTTAATGCTCTGGTGCTCACCACTCCAATGGTGTGCTCCGCTGGCCTCTACTCGCGGCTGCAGCTCTGCCATTTCCGGGTCCGGTCACATGATCGGCCGGGGCCAGAACTTTGTCACTGCAGGTCCTGTGCTGTTACGTCTGGTTACCAGGAAACCGTAGGTCCTTAGGTGGAATTTTTAGCAGTGATCAGTCACACACCCAGAGCAGCTCCTGTCTAACTTCCCTCAGAGGAATTGGAGACAACAGAAATCGATAATGTTAGTCTCATGGAGCGCTAGGATGGAGGACACACAGGGTGATTTATTGATATTATCCAAACCTGTTATTAATCCCTTGTAGGTCACAATGTGTTTCGACAGTATGTATGCTGTCTTCACCTGAAGAAGACAGCATACATACTGTCGAAACATGTTGTGGCCTACAAGGGATTAATATAAAGTTTGGATAATATCAATAAATCTCCCTGTGTGTCCTCCGTCCTAGCGCTCCATGAGACCGACACTATCGATTTCTATTGATAAATTCATAGTAGCCGGGCTTCCTCCACATTAATATGCTTACCAAAGGCAAAGAAGGACAATCGTGACCAGTGTGTGGTAGTGCTACTGCTTGGATGACTAATGCCAGTGCTTGAGCTTCTGTTGTTGTTCCTAGCAGTTTCTTGATTTTTATCTGTGGTGTGTTATTTTTTCTTTTATGCTACCCTATCTATTGCCATTGCTACTTTTCATTTTCCTAAATTCATATTTATTTTAGTTCAGTTTGCAATGTATTATGGAAAAGATCCTAGGGTATTATGGGAAGTCACAGAATGTATTGTGGTTTGTCAGAAGGTGCAGCAGACATTTTTTTCTTCACCTGTGATGAGAGAACATTTTGAATCCTCACCTTTATCTTCTTGCACGTTAAGCTTGTTCGGTAGGATAAACGGTAGTAAAACCTATTTTTATCGTGTCATATCATGTATGGCAGAATGTATGTATTTTTGTGTACTGCTCAGTCATGCACTCTTAAACACTGTTGTTCTATTATCTTAGAGTTTTACACTTTCCTGACATATCTACTACCAATAAGCAAGAAGGTTACAGTTCAACAGCCTCATTCTTAATTTAAAGACACATGGGTTTCGATACATGTCTCACTACATGTGTGGCACCCCTGCGGACTTGTGGCCTGGCCACAGAATAAAATAACAGCTGAGATAGTAAACCATGTACCCAAAACCAAACACCCAACATGCTCCCGAATCCCTATACCTAGGACTTTATGCCCGGCAAGGGAGAGATGGGAGAGAGCTGAATGGTGGGTGCAGCTTAGAGGAGACACCTGTGCAAGGGGAGGAGCTACAGAAGTTACATCAGGGAGAGAGTGACAGGTAGTCAGTCTGAGTTGGAGCTGGAGCAGAGGACGGGAGTGACAGAGGAGAAAGACAGTAAAAACAAGTGAGGAAAACCGGGACCCGGCGGCCAGTGTCATCTTATGGCTCACCGGGTCTGAGGCTACTGGCCAGGTGTAGTAGAGAAGGAGTCCAAGGTGGAAGACCGGCTTTACGGACACACTGAGGGACTGGGTCGACAGACAGGGTACCGGCCCTATAAAAGTGGTTGGCTGCTACAGTTAGGGCCAGAAATATTTGGACAGTGACACAATTTTCGCGAGTTGGGCTCTGCATGCCACCACATTCGATTTGAAATGAAACCTCTACAACAGAATTTAAGTGCAGATTGTAACGTTTAATTTGAAGGGTTGAACAAAAATATCTGATAGAAAATGTAGGAATTGTACACATTTCTTTACAAACACTCCACATTTTAGGAGGTCAAAAGTAATTGACCAAATAAACATAACCCAAACAAAATATTTTTATTTTCAATATTTTGTTGCGAATCCTTTGGAGGCAATCACTGCCTTAAGTCTGGAACCCATGGACATCACCAAACGCTGGGTTTCCTCCTTCTTAATGCTTTGCCAGGCCTTTACAGCCGCAGCCTTCAGGTCTTGCTTGTTTGTGGGTCTTTCCGTCTTAAGTCTGGATTTGAGCAAGTGAAATGCATGCTCAATTGGGTTAAGATCTGGTGATTGACTTGGCCATTGCAGAATGTTCCACTTTTTTGCACTCATGAACTCCTGGGTAGCTTTGGCTGTATGCTTGGGGTCATTGTCCATCTGTACTATGAAGCGCTGTCCAATCAACTTTGCAGCATTTGGCTGAATCTGGGCTGAAAGTATATCCCGGTACACTTCAGAATTCATCCGGCTACTCTTGTCTGCTGTTATGTCATCAATAAACACAAGTGACCCAGTGCCATTGAAAGCCATGCATGCCCATGCCATCACGTTGCCTCCACCATGTTTTACAGAGGATGTGGTGTGCCTTGGATCATGTGCCGTTCCCTTTCTTCTCCAAACTTTTTTCTTCCCATCATTCTGGTACAGGTTGATCTTTGTCTCATCTGTCCATAGAATACTTTTCCAGAACTGAGCTGGCTTCTTGAGGTGTTTTTCAGCAAATTTAACTCTGGCCTGTCTATTTTTGGAATTGATGAATGGTTTGCATCTAGATGTGAACCCTTTGTATTTACTGTCATTGAGTCTTCTCTTTACTGTTGACTTAGAGACAGATACACCTACTTCACTGAGAGTGTTCTGGACTTCAGTTGATGTTGTGAACGGGTTCTTCTTCACCAAATAAAGTATGCGGCGATCATCCACCACTGTTGTCATCCGTGGACGCCCAGGCCTTTTAGAGTTCCCAAGCTCACCAGTCAATTCCTTTTTTCTCAGAATGTACCCAACTGTTGATTTTGCTACTCCAAGCATGTCTGCTATCTCTCTGATGGATTTTTTCCTTTTTTTCAGCCTCAGGATGTTCTGCTTCACCTCAATTGAGAGTTCCTTTGACCGCATGTTGTCTGGTCACAGCAACAGCTTCCAAATGCAAAACCACACACCTGGAATCCACCCCTGACCTTTTAACTACTTCATTGATTACAGGTTAACGAGGGAGACGCCTTCAGAGTTAATTGCAGCCCTTAGAGTCCATTGTCCAATTACTTTTGGTCCCTTGAAAAAGAGGAGGCTATGCATTACAGAGCTATGATTCTTAAACCCTTTCTCCGATTTGGATGTGGAAACTCTCATATTGCAGCTGGGAGTGTGCACTTTCAGCCCATATTATATATATAATTGTATTTCTGAACATGTTTTTGTAAACAGCTAAAATAACAAAACTTGTGTCACTGTCCAAATATTTCTGGCCCTAACTGTATATGCCCCGACCACAGATTAACCGGTGTGGTGAAGGGTCTTTAGGCCCGGAATCAAATTGACCGTCACACCAAAGAAAAGGCCTCACATAGGACTAGGGATCCAAGGGAAAGATACCCAAAATAGTCAGCGACTGCTGGCCCATAGGTTGTGAGCGGTTCTGAGGAGAGACCCGCTACTGTTTGGTTACCTGTACCGCTCACTGCAGGATTGAGACTGTGAATAACGCGAACTAAGCAGTAAGTAAAGTACCCGGGTGAACTTGAAACTTGTGTGAGAGAGATTTATTTAGCGTCCTTGGTTACAGACCACAGCATCTGAGAAGCATCTGAGGAGTTGAAAGTTGGAGAAATACAGCTGAAATTGTAAGTTGCACCCCCACAGTTACCTCACAACCATACCACAAAAGACTCTTATCACCAGCCCAGGGATAAACCAGCCCTGCCTGTGGAGGGTTCATCACCTAGCTGCTTCACCTCATCATCCCCCGGAGCTGAGACAAGCAGCGGCGGTCACATCTGGCCGCCTACCACAAGTGGTGTCACTGACAAACTTTAATTTTATTTTTACCCCTTTTTACATTTTTCCCTTTGTGAATTGCAGTCCCTCAGGGGCAATGGAACCGTTCCAAGGCAACTACCGTGACATAGCCTTGTGACCAAAAAAACAGGGACCGGTCCCGAGTAACCCACGGCCATGGTGGGCGATGCACATGCTGTGCCAACGTGTGTGAGTATAGTATAGTAATATGCTAATTTTTCAGGATCTGGAGAAGGCTTATGGTTTGTGCCCTGATCACTGATATTTTTATTAATATAATTTTTTTGTAGATGCAATCTTTTATTCGCCTCTTATTGCAATATACTGCAATGTTGCGGCGGTGGCCAAAAAATGTAATTGTGCTGTTTTGATGAGTTTATTTTGTTATGCTCTTTACCGATTGGATTGATTTATTTTAGATTTTGATATATTGGACATTTCTGAATGCAGAGCTATCGTATATATGTATTTTTTTTATTTTTTATTTTGTTATTTTCAATGGAGCAAAGGGGGTGATTTGAGTTTCTGTGTGTTATTTTTTATTTTTTTCATATTTAAAAAACTTTTTTTTTCCTTTTTTTACCAATTTTATTAGTCCTTTAAGGGGACTTGAACATGTGAACATCTGATTTATTTGTGCGGTACAGAGCCATGCATCGGCACTTATCTGTGCAGCAGAAATGCTCATCTTTTGAGAAAGCCAGCACAATTCCCATCTGCCACATGTTAAATCCTTTTGTCAGGGATGGTCATTGGTATTGGTAACAGTGGAGAGCGGATCAGATCAGCCAACATGTGCAAGGAAAGACACAACCTATGACTTTATTATACGTCATAGGTCGTGATGGGGTTAATAGAGTCTCTATTTGCTACTTATTCAATATAAGTTCTAGGAGATGTGATTCTGATGAGCACTTGCTTGTGTACTTTTGACATATGCTAATATAGTAATCTAGAGAATAATATTTCAGAAAATGAATGTAAAAGACTAGATGGTGGCCCGATTCTAATGCATCGGGTATTCTAGAATATGTATGTAGTCTATTTATGAAGATTTAAGAATAAAGCAAAGTGAATCTGGGTTTAAATCCCGCGCCAATATTGATTATTGCTAGCAACCGGCCGGGTGCAACCAATCAGCGAACCGTGGTTGAAATCCTGCGCCAATTTGCGGGCGGACTGTCCCTGTTGCTGATTGGTCGTGGGTGGTTGGCCTGACCAACCAGCAACACAGGATTTGCATTACAGACAAACAGTCAGAAGTAGACAATTATCTAGTAGATACCTACAGCAGTACCGGTGTACAGCGGTGCCAGTGTGCAGCGGTGCCGGAGTCCAGGAGGGGACAGCGGGCAGGTGCGGTCAGGAGGGGATCGGGGGACAGCGGCCGGGTGTGGGCAGGAGGGGGCCAGAGAACAGCAGGCAGGAGGGGGCCAGGGAAGAGTGGCCGGGTGCGGGCAGGAGGGGGCCGGGGAAGAGCGATCAGGTGCGAGCAGGAGGGGGCCGGGGAAGCGCATCTAGGTGTGGGCAGGAGGGGGCCAGGGGGACAGCGACTGGGTGTGGGCAGGAAGGGGCCAGGGGGAAAGAGACCGGGTGCGGGTAGAAAGGGGCTAGGGGGACAGCGACCGGGTGTGGGCATGAGGGGGCCGGGGAACAGCGGCCAGGAGGGGGCCGGAGAACAGCGGCTGGGTGCAGGCAGGAGGAGCCAAGCAGGGCCCTCCTGCCCACACTTGGCCGCTGTTCCCCGGCCCCCTCCTGCCCGCAGCAGAGTGCTTAGCAGAGTATACAGCGGCTCAGTGGTTAGCAGAGTATATGGGGGCTCAGTGGTTAGCAGACTTTATGGCGGCTCAGTGGTTAGCAGAGTATACAGGGGCTCAGTGGTTAGCAGAGTATACGGGGGCTCAGTGGTTAGCACAGTATACACTGGCTCAGTAGTTAGCACTGTATACGGAGCCTCAGTAGTTAGCACTCTATAGTGGCTCAGTGGTTGGCACTGTATATGGTGGCTCAATAATTAGAACAGTAATGTGGCTCAGTGGTTAGCACTGTATACGGTGACTCAGTGATTAGCACACTATGGTCGGTCAATGGTTGGCACTGTATATGGTGGCTCAGTGGTTAGCACAGTAAGGTGGCTCAGTGGTTACCATTGTACGGTGGCTCAGTGGTTAGCACTGTATGGTAGCTCAGTGGTTAGCACTGCGTGGTGGCTCAGTGGTCAGCGCAGGATAAAGGCAGAGTGGTAAGCGCAGGATGTAGGCAAAGTGGTCAGCGCAGAATAGAGACAGAGTGGTCAGCACAGGATGGAGGCAGAGTGGTCAGCGCAGGATGGAGGCTCGGTGGTCAGCGCAGGATGGAGGCTCAGTGGTCAGCACAGTATGGAGGCTCGGTGGTGGGCTCAGAATGGAGGGCCAGTGGTCAGCGCAGGATGGAGGGCCAGTGGTCAGCAGAGGATGGAGGCTCAGTGGTCAGCAGAGGATGGAGGCTCAGTGGTCAGCAGAGGATGGCAGCTCAGTGTTCAGCAGAGGATGGAGGCTCAGTAGTCAGCAGAGGATGGAGGCTCAGTGGTCAGCAGAGAATGGAGGCTCAGTGGTCAGCAGAGGATGGAGGCTCAGTGGTCAGCAGAGGATGGAGGCTCAGTGGTCAGCAGAGGATGGCAGCTCAGTGGTCAGCAGAGGATGGAGGCTCAGTGGTCAGCAGAGGATGGAGGCACAGTGGTCAGCGCAGTATGGTGGCTAAATGGTTAGCACTGTACGGTGGCTCAGTGGTTAGCACTGTACGGTGGCTCAGTGGTTAGCACTGTACGGTGGCTCAGTGGTTTGCACTGTATGGTGGCTCAATGGTTAGCACTGTATGGTGGCTCAATGGTTAGCACTGCACGGTGGCTCAGTGGTTAGCACAGTATGGTGGCTTAGTGGTTAGCATTGTACGGTGACTCAGTGGTTAGCACTGTATGGTGGCTCAGTGGTTAGCACTGCACAGTGGCTCAGTAGTCAGCATAGTATGGAGGCAGAGTGGTCAGCACAGGATGGAGGCTTAGTGGTCAGCTCAGGATGGAGGCAGAGTGGTCAGCATAGGATGGAGGCAGAGTGGTCAGTGCAGGATGGAGGCAGAGTGGTCAGCGCAGGATGGAGGCAGAGTTGTCAGCACAGGATGGAGGCTCGGTGGTCAACACAGAATGGAGGCTCGGTGGTCAGCGCAGGATGGAGTCTCGGTGTTCAGCGCAGGATGGAGGCTCAGTGGTCAGCGCAGGATGGAGGGCCAGTGGTCAGCGCAGGATGGAGGCACAGTGGTCAGCAGAGGATGGAGGCTCAGTGGTCAACAGAGGATGGAGGCTCAGTGGTCAGCTGTCACGCTGGGAGTGGGGAAGACACCCAGCGTAGGATAACGACGGGGGGGGGGGGATCAGGAGTCCCTAATGCTAAGGGCACAAGAAGGAGACGGTGACCCCTAGACTTCCTAGAGCTGACCCTGTCTGCCCTGACGTCCCTATACAGTCTCCTCAACTGTCGCCGACCACGAACCTCGTCCCTCTCTGATCCTAGATCTATCTTATCTAAGGATCAGATGGAGAGGTTCACTAGACCCCTCCACTATCAACTAAAGACAAACACCAGGGAAGACAGACATTTGGGAAAAGGAAACACTTATCTGACAGCAGAACACAGCAACCTCCACAATTTCAGCTTCTGCTGGAGCAAGGATAAAGTGTGCACAAGGAACTATCACCTGCACCGAGGAAAGGCAATGAACCTCCTTATAAAGGTGGAAGGAGTCTGCTGGGTCCTAGTGACCTACAACATTGGTGAATAAAACCAGACCGAGCGCAAGACCTCCACAGCCGTCTCCCCATAATAGAGAGATCTCATTACACCTTCTTTCCATCAACACAGAAGGTAAATGCTCCTGAAAGAGACGGACCATCCTCCACCATTATGGCTGGTGGGCCAAACGCTGGGATCGTCTGCGCGTGGCCTCCACCCTGTCATCCGTGCCACCCGTGACATCAGCAGAGGATGGAGGCTCAGTGGTCAGTAGAGGATGGAGTCTCAGTGGTCAGCAGAGGATGGAGGCTCAGTGGTCAGCAGACGATGAAGCAGGGGGGGAGAATGGACCGGGGAGAATGGAGCCAGCAGGGAAGGGAATGGAGCGAGGGAGGAGGGGGGAGGGAATAAAGCGAAGTGGGGAGGGAATGGAGCGAGGGGGGGAATGGAGCGAGGGGGGGTGGGAATGGAGTGAGAGGGAGGGAATGGAGTGGTGGGAATGGAGCAGTGGGTGGCGGGAATGGAGCAGCGACAGGCAAGAGTGGGCCGGAGGTGCGCGCACCCACTACAGCGGGCGAGTGCGGGTAGGAGGAGACTGACAGCGTGGTGTCTGTCTGTGTGGGAAATCACGCATTGCTGCCGCGGCACGCGGCTGTTTTGCATAGTCTTCAGAGGCGGTTACCAATGAGCGCCCTGGATCTGGCGCGCGATTTCGGCATCAGACAGACTCGATTAGGAAATTATATAATAGATAATTGTTAAAGATTTACTCATGATTACCAACTGAAACATTACTAATCTGTGGTATGAGAAGTAAAATTGATCTTACCGCTCCTGAAAGAGGCATACACATCTGCAAACCCCAGAAATACTCTCAGAAAATGCTAAATTGTCATACATTGTTCTTTTTTATCTGTGGGTCTCATGTTGGCAAGATATATGTCAACCACATTGTCCAAAATTAACTTTACATCATCATTGTTTAAATTTGGATCAACCAACTATTGGACCAAAACTCTAAACACAACTTATGGTACTGCTAGAGTTTACAGTGATAGAGTAATAGTGAACATCACAAAATCAAGTAATGCTATGAAAAGTTAGTGTGTAACTATAGAAAGTAAATTTCTCAAAAGAATATCGAAGCTTTTTAGCGTGGGCAGGACAAGTTTGCTCTATTAATAAGCACCATTGATGTATTTAGTATGAATCATTTAACATTTTGAGAATTAAGAATAATATAAAAAAATATTACCGTAAGTTTGCTGCAAAAAAAAATTGTTTTAAAACAAAGTTTGCAGTATCCTTCATACAGTACTAATCCCCTTATCTGTCACTAGTGCCACATACAAATATATAGTATGTATAAGTAAACAGGAAAACAAGTGAATGGAGGCAGCAGCACATAGAATATAGATTTAGTTATAGAAGCGGGACAAGTCTGAGTTTAATGAACTACTGAATTTACAGGTTCAACAATCAAGATGCAATTTTGAGGAAAATAAACAATGAGGAAACAGCAGATATTATACAGTCCATTTCATTTGTGAGTACACCAAACAGGTTCGGATACCACTTCTCTGCATAAATATCTAGTGGAGGTATCTCAGTCTCCACTCAGTGACCATTGTTGGTACTCCCAAACCGTCTCTCTGAGGTTATTTCAGGAATAATGGTAGCCTACCCACTCAATGACTTTGTGTCAAATAGACTCAATAAAAACACAAGGCGCACCCATGGGTGGAGGTATGTGGGAAGCCAAAATCTGCCCTTCTCTCCAACTATCCATAAGATGTGGTCCTGGAAGGCCTTAATAAGTCTCATGGCATGACAGGTACCAGAGCAGACATCCAGATTTACATCTCAGGACATCACAGAGGACAACAATCACTGAGATACATATTGGCCCTTTACAATGTACTCACCATGTATGCCAAAAGCAGAATCAAAATGCACTCTCAGGATGGAGTCAGAGCCCAAATGTGAAGCAAGCCCAGCTGCAGGCTGATAAATCACCTCTACCAGCAAGATGTGGGAGGCGATCTGCCATGCATACACTGAGCCCGCTTAGAGCACCATTCACACAGATACAGTTGATGCAGAGTGTCTGAAAGCGACCCATCCTGAGAGTGCATTTTGATTCTGCTTTTGGCATACATGTTGAGTTTTTTTATGCTGCTTTTTTCTAGTAGTTTTTGCACAAGTTTTTGATAGGACTGATGAGCATGGGATTCCTTGTCGTGGATCATCAGCTTAAATGTCTTGGCCAATGCATGAACCAAAATCCCATTTGTAAAAGTTTTTTATTCATCATATAAGAGACTTTTTGCACTTTTTATCTATCCAGGGTGCAGTTGTGCCCTTAGGGGCGCCATTCATCTAGTGGTGCAGAGGTATCGTACTGTGCGACCCATCGCTCAAGCAGCGGCACAGGGTGGGTCACTTTCAGACACTCTGCATCAACTGTATCTGTGTGAATGGTGCTCTAAGCGGGCTCAGTGTATGCATGGCAGATCGCCTCCCACATCTTGCTGGTAGAGGTGATTTATCAGCCTGCAGCTGGGCTTGCTTCACATTTGGGCTCTGACTACATCCTGAGAGTGCATTTTGATTCTGCTTTTGGCATACATGGTGAGTTTTTTTATGCTGCTTTTTTCTTGTAGCCCTTTACAATGTACCCAGTTGCTGTCTTACAAATTCCATTGCAGTACTTGTTGTAATATCCTAATGTAATATCATGCATAACCCAAGACCTTTGCAGGTCCTTAGGGAGCTGACCATAGGAATAACAAGAACACTGAGAGTATAGCATGCATTGATGTTAAAGGTCTTCTCAAGCCAAAAGCTCAGCCTAGAGTGAACAAGGCTATAGAAGGTACACTTCAACAGTCAGTTAGTTTTAAGAAATCTAAAACATTGAAGAAGCACCCAGGTCTGGACAAAGGCTGTGTCGTGCTGTTGTATGAATGCACACAACCCAGTTTAGTAATGCCATTATATAAACACTGAATTAGTACTCTGTGATGGTTTAACCAACAACTAAATCTGTTGATATGTTAATATGCATATTGCAGCCTGTTTATCAATATCTCATTGTTATTTGTGCAGACTAACTTTTCCTCCCTAGGACGCCGTAGTTTCCTATCAGCCATTTCACTGACCTCACTCCTTCTTTTGGCTGCAGCCATCTTGGCCCCTTGTATGCTAGACATACTGTGGGTCTCTAGATTTTCAGCCCTTCTGCATGCTTACCTCAACATAGAACAGTTCAGGGGCGGAACTACCGTGGTGCAGCATGTGCAGCTGCACCAGGGCCCTGACCTGAGAGGGGGCCCCTTGAGCCTGCAGGGGGGCCACCAGCCGCCCCCCATGACCCTGTGCCAGTGTGCCAGAGGAGAGGGGGTTAACCGAGGGAAGCTTCCTGCTTCCCCCGGCTGAGCCTGCCCCTCCTCTCCTCTGCTGCTGCTCCGGCTCCCAGGGGCTCGCACGATGTAGGATGCAGGTAGGAGTCGGCGGCCGCACCACAACCCCCCCCATCCTCGCCGGCGGCCGCGGTAGTGGAAACCCCCCCTATCGTTAGATAGCACACCCCCTCCCCCGGTCCACAGTGTCCTCACCGTCTACACCAGGGCCCCCCGGTGGCACGGTCCGCCACTGGAACAGTTGATGAGTAATTATGTTTTATTTTTTCTCATATATATACAGCTTGTCAGCATATGTACATCATTGGTAGTAGCTGAGTGCTGCAAGGTTTTTTTCTAGTATATTGACCCAGCATCCCTGCTGGCACCAGTTCACATTGTCTGTGAGTGCTGTGCAATTTTTTTCTCTTTTGTATCATGTGGAGTGGCTGGCTCCATTACTGCAATGTGCACCCTCATTGCCTACAGGTGATCTAGGGTCTAGATGGTGTCCGCCCACTTGGTAGTGGGGGGGTAGACAAGGAGGACTTGGGTGTCAGCGATAGGACTCATCGGACCTGAAGTCACTTTGTCGCAGTCGATGAGCAAGCAGACATTGACCAATGTGTGTACTAAGAACTTCAGATATAAAAAAAATAAGAATTTAGAGTTTTTTGAAAAAAACGTAAGTTTTTACATTTTTTCTCATATATATACAGCTTGTCAGCATATTATTATTATTATTATTATTTATTTATTTATATAGCGCCATTAGGTTCCATGGCGCTTTACATGAGGATGAGGGAGACAAGAACAAGTACACTAAATCTAGTCGATCAGGACGTACAGGTACAGCAGGGGCAGGGACCCTGTCCACGAGGGCTCACAGTCTATGAATATGTACATCATTGGTAGTAGCTGAGTGCTGCAAGGTTTTTTTCTAGTAAATTGACCCAGTGTCCCTGCTGGCACCAGTTCACATTGTCTGTGAGTGCTGTGCAGTTTTTTTCTCTTTAGCCATCAAGCTAAAGATTAAAGAAAAAAAATCAGGAGGCTGAATTGCAGCAAGTAAGTTAACCTAGAGAAGTGCAGAATGTGACAGTAAGGTGGCGGTATAGTAAGGGTGAATAAAAGACTTGGGAATACTTATTTAAATATAAGCTTACAATAGCTGTCTGATTTCATTAGCTAATCCAGTCACCTCTGTCTCTCAGTTTAGCTATTGAAAAAAGCCAAAAGGCCATTCACCTTCGTGACAACACAGCCTTTTTCAATGTCTGTCATGGGATAATGTTCTTAATTTTGCCAGATGTGTTCTTTTGTTTGTTTACTCATGTTTGTTAAGTCATTGTTTCCTGCCAGTCTGCTCGGAGTCCTTTGTCCTAATTAGTGGATTGCAAACTAAATGTAATGTAACTCATCTGTCTACACCATTCAGAAGTAAATTCTGCTGTTAAATTTAAATATTAACCAATAAGAGAACAGGCATTGTCTTCCAATCCTGATATAATATACCCTCATGTGGGGGATCGGGATATTAAAAGGACTGTTAAGTCATCAGTTGTTCGTATGCTATGTAGCCTCAGTCTAGGAGCTTCAGTTCTGACTAAAAGAGCACCAGAACTGGATTTTATTCTGCAGGATTTCAGCCTAGGATTGTAGGATTTGCCTGGAAAATCAAATACTACTTCAGTACCCAGGTTGGGACAATTTGGTCACCTAACTACAAACTTTGCTGTTGTCAGGGGTGTGTAAGGAGGCAAGGATGAGACTGTAGAGGCCACTTGCAGAAGGTCCCAGCATTTGGCCAAACAATCTAAATCCTAATAAAATGTCTCTTTCACTTTAACAGGCATTTCCCTTTAGTGAAAGCTGGAGTTCACTAGGACCCAGCTGATCCCTTACCTTGAGCTGGGAATTTAATCCCCTTGACTCCCAGGATGCATTGCTGGTGATAGCTGTTCAGGTGATCCTGGTTGCATCATAGCTCTAAGCAGTGTTCCTGGAGTCTGTTAGTTTGCTGCTTGGATCTGCAAAAGCTAAGTGTATATCTTCCCCTCTTTGGTTGTTTCCCTTGTGTGTTCCTTTAGTTGCTAGCAAGGCTGACTAGTGATCATCTGCTTTGATCCCTATGTAGTGGTAGTCCAGGGACAGTCAGGGATAGGTTCCTGGTGACGACAGTTGCGGAAACTTTATAGGGACGTTAGGGGAGCAAGGTATCAGCTCTAGTAGTTCTAGAGGTCACCATCTCCCTTTTTGCTTTGGTATCAGGGAATCCTTTCATCCCACTCCCATCGTCGTCCAGTGCTGGGTGTCTCCCTACACCCAGAATGAGAGCTGGGCTGGGTCAGCTTCCTAGGCTTGCTGCTATTTCTTTCTCAGTGAGTGCAGCTGTAACCGCTTCCTACACTGACTGACAACAGGTTCTAAAGCAGAACCATCTGTCAGTCAGTGCCAGGTCAGTCTCAGTCGCTGCTTTTCATACACGGAGCGGTGACTGAATTCACACTTGTGCCACCCCCATGACTGAAACCCAAATGCTACCAGATAGAATTGAGCTAACTTCCATCCGGCAATGGGGTTTGACGTGCAGGCACCTGGCAGGTTGACAATGATAGTGACATGCAGATTAACCCCATATTTTCAGGTTTCATTGCAATTTTTCACAAGACAGGTTCCCTTTAAACAAAAGAACACAGCACATTTGTAAAGTATATGTCAGATGTCCTCTTGTATGTAAGATCTGCCTATGTTTTTTTTTCTAAAATGTGAAGGATTCTGTAATATGCAATGCCATAAATAAGTTTTATCGCTAGGAAAAAAATGTTAAGTACAGCTCCAGGAACACTTTGAAGGTTCTATTTAAAGAAATGCAGAGATAGAATCTCTGTTTGGCCAGCTTTTCCCAGAGATGTTTCACAATTGTCATCCATTCAGTATCTATATGGTTGTTCAAACATTGAGCATGGATTAAAACCAGAGACAGGTATTTTTCATATAAAATTTTTCGGTGGAGATTTGTCATGGTTATCATTGCTATCTTGTGTTAACTGTAATACTGACATACTAAGCTCCATTCATTATGAAATCTATAACCATATTCCCCCTGACTGTACAGCACTGACAATGTGTTCTGTATCAAGTGGGTGGCTGTACATGTGTGGGAGGAAAAAGAATACAGTCACATTTATCATCCCAGCTAGTAATTCCTGCAAACCGCTCATAATACATTCTCAATGCATTCCGCTGTCATCACAATGTTATTGTTAAAAAATATTTGGCTGATGCTAATAGGAAGAGATATTTAATATGCTTTATATGGTACTGCCCTGAGCATACTATGAACGTCATGACAACAAGTAGCCGCAAGCTGTCATGATTTTTTGTGTTCGAGCTGCAAAGCAGCATATACAGAAGATGCAGCTGACAAGCTTCCGGAATATCAATAGCGGCCCAGAAATAAAAATATCTGGTTATGAAGTTTGTTGTCCTTAGAAATGTAGAACATGCATATGTAAGCAGATTGATAGTGTCCTGCTGGGATTTATTTATGGGTAGTAAACAAAAGGTTTTATTGTACATGATCATAAAGACAACGATTGGGATAAAAGGTCTGCGGAGACCTAAGACTTTCCTATAAATCTTCCTTTTTGCCTGCAGGTAGCTGCATCCTCCACAGATAATAAGGATTTCAGAATAGTATGTTTTACATATAAATTGCATATTGTATCTAAATATGGCAGTCAGAATGCTTGAAGCTGTTTTCTGGAAGTTTTTCGTATTTTTAACTACCACCCCGTTTCCAAATAAACTCACAGAAAACAGCCATAAGGTCAGATATTAAATGCACTGCAGGACATGCTGGCCCCAATGATAAAGGCAGGGACGACACTCGCAATACCATGCAAAAACCAATCTGATGTACCATAACATGGAAGGGGTGATTGCTGGTATTATATATGCACACAGATGAGGTTTGCATAGGGCATCAGTCACGCAGTTACATGTGGTGCAAAGTGTCTGTATAGAGCCTATTGATCACACCCATACTATTAGCTCAGGCGAGCTGCCCAGCAATATATATATGCACCGCCCATGACAGACACTACAAAGGGCCCGCATACAGATAAAAAGTATAAAAAGTGCAATAAAAAAATGATATAAAAAATAATAGTAGTGTGAGGTATTGGTCGATATTTTGGCTGAGAATATGAAAGCTCGTAACCCAAAATACTTGACCTTATGGCTGTTTTCTGTCAGTTTTTTTGAAATGATGTCCTTCTTGGTGAATTGTTCCCAATTCCAAATAACTTAGAATATTGTGTAAAATGTGAAGAAGATAAGAATATCATGATTTGGAAATCTGTCTCCATATTTTAATCAAAATTGAACATTGAATACAGATCAGAAGATAAAAAATAATATCTTTCCGATTCATTTGAAAAAATTAACTCATTTAGAAATTCATGTCAGCAAAACTTTTTTAAAAAGTTGGGACAGAGCATGGTCTACCAATTGGTACCATCTGCTATTCTTGCAACAATCTGTAATTATTTGGGAAGTAAGGAGACCAATTGCAGGTTTTTTTTTGTCCTATGTAGAATTCCAGCTCCTCTACAGTCCTTAGTCTTCTTTGTCAGACTTTTCAATTCATAATACACCACATGTTTTTGATTGTTGAAAGGTCTGGACATCACTCTAAGGGTACCTTTACACACGGCTACATTTGTAGCTTGTCACCAGGTAACTTACTGGTTGCAGTGAAATCATGGATACATGGTTCTATCTTGTTGCTGTGTACAAATGGAATCATGTATCCATGATTTCACTGCAACCAGTAAGTTACCTGGTGACAAGCTACAAATGTAGCCATGTGTAAAGGTACCCTAAGGGTGCCGTCACACCTGTCGACATCGGCGCCGATTACATAGGCGACGTAGGGGCGTGGCCTATCAGCTCCGACATCGCCCCTGCGTCACCTAATGTAAAGGGGCAATGTCGGCGCCTCTGAGTGGTCGTCTGGTTTCACATCAGTGATGTGAAACCAGGTGGCCGATCTGGGGCGATGTGTCCACATTGCCCCATGTAAATGGCCGCCAGCGACCTGACAGGCGATGGGAGCCATAGGCTCCCATTGTCCTGTATTGCCGCTGGGGTTTTGAGAGACCCCGGCGGCGATGCTGCCTGTCAGATTGCCGGCGCATCGCTGGAGGTGTCGCCCCATGCAATTGGGGGGACGGCAATGCTGGCGGGGTGCCAAAAACATGCACGTCGTCAGGTGTGACGGTACCCAAACTCTTCTTCTGTGGAGCCATTTTTTTTATAGATGCCGTATATTGTTTAGCATTGTCTAGCTGAAATATGTAAGATCTTACCAGAAATAATCTTTGTCTGGATAGGAGCATATGTTGCTCTAAAATCTCTCTATAAAGCTCAGCATTGATAATGACTTTCACAATGTAAGCTGTCCATGCCGTAACAACTAATGTAACCCATTATCATTACAGATACAAATTTTGAACTGCGCACTCATAACAAGTTGCACAGTGAACTGTGTTTACAGACATTGATTTCTTGTAGTATTCCTGAACTAATGCAGTGATTTGAATGACCGAATCATGCCTGTTTTTGATGCAATTCAACCAAAAGGCTTGTACATGAATATTGATCATCACTTTCGTGCACATCGATTTGTCCAGAATCTCTAAATTTTCTGCTGACATGTAGAGTAGATGATGAGATATTTAAACTCTCTACAATTTTATGTTGAGGAACATTTGTCTGAAAATGTTTCACAATTTGTACGTGCAATTGTTCACAGATATTTATTCCTCTGACCATCTTTGCTTCTGAGAGACTCTGCCTCTTTAGAATGTACAGTACTTTCTATACACAGTCATGTGGCTTAGTTGAAAATCTACTCTCCAGCTATTTTTCATCAGTACCACTTTCTTTCTGGTTTTTTTCTTCTATCCAGTGGCCATAGTCCACTGTCTTGAGTTATGGAATGGGATGTGCAAATAAGTTCACAACAGCTCTACGATGCCCTGTAATTATAAATATAACTATTTTATTATTGCTTTTGCACAAATGTACTTTATACATCTATTCAATATTTTTAATATATATGTGTGTTCTTAAGGAGGTTGTGCAATGAACAATTGTACATTTTAATCAGTAGATCTTGGAATAAAATTAAGTTTCACAATTGGATGTGTTAAAAAAATGTTCCTATCCTGAGATATTCTTATAAATGTGCTTCTGTGTAATGTATGTGTCTGACCAAGAAGAGACTGTGGGAAACTTAATGTATGTGTCTGACCATGCAGGAACAAGTCAGATATACCACAACTCCTGAGCAGGGGAGAGTACCAAATTTTTTGAACTATAAAATGCACTTTTTTTCCCAACTTCTGTGGGAAAGGAAAGAGGGTGTCTTATAATTTGAATGTACATGTTTTCTGTGCTATAGGGGGGAGTGGCTTTGGAGTGGTGACAGGAGACTGGAACAGGCTGCAGTTGTGGCCCAAGATCACATGGGCCTGCTCAGTAGGCTAATATAGTATTCACTGCGCTCTTTGTGTACATCAGCTCTCAGCATTGAAGCCAGTGCTAAGGGGACACTGGGAGAACTTGAATATTAAATTTACTTAAAGTGTAAGTATAATTTAATTGAAAAAAAAATAATACTGCACTGGTTTTTAATGATGTGTCACATAGAAGCTAAGATAATTCTTTTTTTGTGCCATATGACTTATTTTCTTATGTTTTTCTGTACTTTTTAAAAACAGAATTTATAGCTCTGAAGGTGTGCCCAGCAGCTGATGAGGAGCAGTGCAATGTCACAGAAGAGAAAGGGCAAGAGAGATCCTGAGCTGGTTGGAGCCAGGAGACAAGGGGTTAAAAGAGATTGTGACAGATCTTTCCCTGGCACAAACTAGTTTGACCTGATCCTGAACTCTGACATTGCTTAGTAACTGTGCTGTTAGCTCAGCCTAATTTGATATATTGTTTGCTCTAGTTACAAGCCCGTATTCAGTGTGAAGATCGATCTGACTCAGAATGAAAATATGTCTGGTCTGCTTCATACACAGTCTAGTGGGGACACCTTGTGGAAGGTTTATAAATGGTTAGGAACCAGAATTTTCTAATGAAGTATATTAGAAAGTTTATTAAAATCACTTGCTCTACATTATTATTAAATAAAAATGTAAACGGCGGTGATGTTTTTAATCATGATCACAGGCCACAGCTGCAGCAGCAACAATTTGTGTCTGGATATTCACTGCTTTCCATGCATCATCATTGGCATGTGAAGCAGTGAATACCCCAGACAATCATACTCACCCCCACCATCGCTCATTATGGCAGCGGAAATGTCATCTTGTCTCATGCCAAATGCTTGATCAGTGTGTAAAGTGGGGCACAGGACAGTGATGTCATCAGCTTGAGAAGACATGAGGATGTTACCACTGCAGAAGGGAGCAATAAGAGGGTGAGTATGATAATTTTTTTAAGTGGGCCCATGTACCAGGATGAAGCGATCATATGTACAAGGATAATGGAATCATATACACTAGGATGAGGGGATTATATACACCAGGATGAGGAGATTATATACACCAGGGTGAGGTGATCATATACACCAAGGTGAGGGGATCATATACACTAGGATCAAGGGATCATATACACCAGCATGAGGGGATCATATATACCAGTATGAGGCGATCATATACATCAGAATGAGGGGATCATATACAACGATTTGAGGGGGTTATATATACCAGGATGAGGGAATCATTTATAACAGGATGAGGGGATCATATAAATCAGGAAGAAAGAACCATTTACACCAGAATGAGCAGATCACATACACCAACATGAGGGAATCATATATACTAGCATAAGGGATCATATACACTAGGATGATGGGATCATTTATACCAGGATGAGTGGATCATATATACCAGGATGAAGGGATCATATACTCCAGGATGAGGGGATCATTTACTCCAGGATGAGAGGATCTTATCTATCAGGATAGTGAGATCATATATACCAGGATGAGGGGGTTATATACAGTATACCAGGATGAGTAGATCATACACACCTGGACGAGGGGATCTCATCTACCAGAATGGGGAGATCATATATAACAGGATGAGGTGATCATATATAACAGAATGGGAGACATATATACCATGATGAGAGGATGATATATACCAGGATGGGGGGATTGTGTGCAAAAAACCTGGATGCATCTTATCGTCAGTATATAGACATTACAGCCGGGAATCACAACTGATTCTTTCTGTAATGTAAAACAAGTTTTTCAACATGCAATGAAATGTTTTTCATTACAGAAAGAATCTGCGATCCCTAGCTGTAATGTTGGTATATTCTCTTTTACTTCTTTTTCTGGCCAGAGCTGTGATGTATCCAACCTGTTTACTGCATGGTCTGACACATACATTACAAAGGAACACACTTATAAGAATATCTCACGAAATGAACTGTTATGTATTAAACACTATCTGTATAGAGTGTAGTGCATGGATGGAAGAGAACACAGGAGACAAAGGCTTGCTTAGAAAATTCTTGTATTACTTCCTACAAGTAGGTGTACAAAACAGGAGAAGGGTAAAACAAGTTGCAGACGCAGAGGCTGAAAACACAGCAAGCAGGACTAAATCCTTAAGTTCAGCATAATTCATAGTTTCAAAATCTCTCGTACTTTCCTTGTAAATGTCGACAGCAAAGCAGAAGGGTTCCTGTGTACACATATGTTTCAAGGATCCAAAGTAGAGGATGGCAGTAATAGAAAGTCTAATGCTACCATCACACGGGGCAATCTCTGCGGCGATGTTGTTGGCAACTTAGGGGCGTGGCTAAGTAGCGGCAACATCACTCATGAGTTTCCGTATGTGACAGGGCGATAATAAGGTGATAAGTTGCCTAAGCAACATCACCAGGTTTCCCAACATGTTGGGAAACCTGGCAATATTGCTCAGACGATCTGCCTGCATCACCCTGTGTGACGCCGCAACTGCGATGTTGCCGGCAACTTCCCCCATAGACTCCCATGTTATGGATCGCTGCAAGGGTAGAGTTTAACCCTGGCTGCGATAGTTGCCGGCAAGATCGCAGATGCGTTGCCGGCAATATAGCTGCATGTGACATTACAACAGCAACCATGGCAGTGCGTCAAAAAAGTGCGCGCTCCCGTGAGTTGCCGGTGACAGTGCCATAAAAGACTTCAGGATGCCATACAACTAACAGGCTGAAAGCAGGATTCAGAAGCACTGATTAAACAGCTGGGGCTCTTTAAAGGGAACCTGTCACCTAGATTTAAGCCCCTACACTATCACTACCTGTCCCTACACCTTCCTACCTGCTCCCTATGTATCCCTCTCTGAGCTAAAGGGGCCCTATAAAACAGCAGAAAAATAACTTATACAGTCATGGCCAAAAGTATTGACACCCCTGCTATTCTGTCAGATAATACTCAGTTTCTTCCTGAAAATGATTGCAATTACAAATTCTTTGGTATTATTATCTTCATTTAATTTGTCTTTAATGAAAAAAACACAAAAAGAATTGTCTTAAAGCCTCATTGGATATAATTCCACACCAAACATAAAAAAGGGGTGGACAAAAGTATTGGCACCCTTAGAAAAATCATGTGATGCTTCTGTAATTTGTGTAACTAACAGCACCTGTAACTTACCTGTGGCACCTAACAGGTGTTGGCAATAACTAAATCACACTTGCAGCCAGTTGACATCGATTAAAGTTGACTCAACCTCTGTCCTGTGTCCTTGTGTGTACCACATTGAGCATGGAGAAGAGAAAGAAGATCAAGGAACTGTCTGAGGACTTGACAAACCAAATTGTGAGGAAGCATGACCAATCTCAAGGCTACAAGTCCAACTCCAAAGACCTGAATGTTCCTGTGTCTACCGTGCGCAGTGTCATCAAGAAGTTTAAAGCCCATGGCACTGTGGCTAACCTGCCTAGATGTGGACGGAAAAGAAAAATTGACAAGAGATTTCAACGCAAGATTGTGCAGATGGTGGATAAAGAACCCCGACTAACATTCAAACAAGTTCAAGCCGCCCTGCAGTCCGAGGGTACAACAGTGTCAACCCGTATTATCCGTCGGCGTCTGAATGAAAAGGGATTGTATGGTAGGATACCCAGGAAGACCCCACTTCTGAACTCGAGACATAAAAAAGCCAGGCTGGAGTGTGCTAAAACTTACCTTAGAAAGCCTAAAACGTTTTGGAAGAATGTGCTCTGGTCAGATGAGACAAAAGTAAAGCTTTTTGGGCAAAGGCATCAACATAGAGTTTACAGGAGAAAAAAAGAGGCATTCAAAGAAAAGAACACGGTCCCTACAGTCAAACATGGCGGAGGTTCCCTGATGTTTTGGGGTTGCTTTGCTGCCTCTGGCACTGGTCTGCTTGACCGTGTGCATGGCATTATGAAGTCTGAAGACTACCAACAAATTTTGCAGCATAATGTAGGGCCCAGTGTGAGAAAGCTGGGTTTCCCTCAGAGGTCATGGGTCTTAAAGCAGGACAATGACCCAAAACACACTTCAAAAAGCACTAGAAAATGGTTTGAGAGAAAGCACTGGAGACTTCTAAGGTGGCCAACAATGAGTCCAGACCTGAATTCCATAAAACACCTGTGGAGAGATCTAAAAATGGCAGTTTGGAGAAGGCAGCCTTCAAATATCAGGGACCTGGAGCAGTTTGCCAAAGAAGAATGGTCTAAAATTCCAGTAGAGCATTATAAGAAACTCATTGATGGTTACCGGAAGCAGTTGATCGCAGTTATTTTGGCTAAAGGTTGTGCAACCAAGTATTAGGCTGAGGGTGCCAATACTTTTGTCTGGCCCATTTTTGGAGTTTTGTGTGAAATGATCAATGTTTTGCTTTTTGCTACATTCTCTTTTGTGTTTTTTCATTGAAGACAAATTAAATGAAGATAATAATACCAAAGAATTTGTGATTGCAATCATTTTCAGGAAGAAACTGAGTATTATCTAACAGAATTGCAGGGGTGTCAATACTTTTGGCCATGACTGTAACTTACAGCAGTCCTTGAGGCTGGGGAATGGAAAGGCGGGCCCAGGCTCCATTCTGTCCCCCTCGATGATGCAGCCCACGCCCCGCTGGGCGGCATTATTCTTTATTCATCGCCTCCTCCATTTGGAATCTCTCGCCCTCTGTACACCTAATATGTGTTAGAAAAGCATTTTTTTTTTAACGACGCTAACATTTAATGAATCAGAAATACACTCTTTACATTGTTAATGTGGTAAATGACTATTCTAGTAGAAAATGTCTGTTTTTTAATGCAATATCTACATAGGTGTATGGAGGCCCATTTTCAACAACCACCACTCTAGTATTTCAATGGCACACTGTGTTTGCTAACCGTGCTAATGGATATTTAGAAAATCCTAGAAAACACTTGTATGTATGTTAGCACAGCTGAAAACGGTTTGGCTGATTAGAGAAGCTATAAAATTGATCATTCTTTGGACTACTTGAGAATCTGGAGCATTAGATTTGTTTGTTCTATGAAACTCTCAAATGGCGAGAAAAAGAGAACTTTCATGTGAAACTTAACAGTCTAGTCTTATTCTTAGAAATGAAGGCTATTCCAAGTGAGAGATTGCCAAAAACTGAAGATTTCATACAACGGTGTGTACTACTCCCTTCAGAGGAGAGCACAAACTGGCTCTAACCAGGGTAGAAAGAGAAGTGGAAGGCCTCGCTGCATAACTGAGTGATAAGACAAGTACATTGGAGTCTCTAGTTTGAGAAATTGATGCCTCACAACTCCTCAACTGGCAGCTTCATTAAATGGTACCCACAAAACACCAGTGTCAACGTCTACAGTGAAGAGGTGACTCTGGAATGCTGACCTTCAGGGCAGAGTGGCAAAGTAAAAGCCATATCTGAGACTGGCTAATAAAAGGAAAAGATTATGGGCAAAAAAACACAGACATTGGAAATATGAAGGTTGGAAAAAAGTTTTATGGACAGACGAATCAAAGTTTGAGGTGTTTGGATCACACAGAAGAACATTTGTGAGATGCAGAACAACTGAAAAGATGCCTGAAGAGGCCTGACACCATCTGTCAAGCATGGTGGAGGTAATGTGATGGTCTGTGGTTGCTTTGGTGCTGGTAAAGTGGGAGATTTGTACAAGGTAAAAGGGATTTTGAATAAGGAAGGCTATCACTCCATTTTGCCATACCTGGTGAACAGTGCTTGAGTGGAGCTAATTTCATCCTACAAAAGGACAATGTCCAAAAAGCCACCTCCAAATTATGCATGAACTATTTAGGGAAGAAGCAGGCAGCTGGTATTCTATTTGTAATGGAGTGGCCAGCCCAGTCACCAGATCTCAACCCCATTGAGCTGTTGTTGGAGCAACTTGACCATATGGTACGGAAAAGTGGCCCATCAAGCCAATCCAACTTGTGGGAGGGGCTTCAGGAAGCATAGGGTCAAATTTCTCAAGATTTCCTCAGCAAATTAACAGCTAAAATGCAAAGGTCTGCAATGATGGAATTACTGCAAAGCGAGCAATCTTTGACGAAAACAAAGTTTGAAGGAGAAAATTATTATTTCAAATAAAAATAATTATTTCTAACCTAGCCAATGTCTGCACTATAATTTCTATTAATTTTGAAACTCATTTGATAAACAAAAATATGAGTTTTCATGGAAAACACAAAATTTTCTGGATGACCCCAAACTTAAACCAAAAATACAAACATATCCAGGTGTTAGAATGGCCAAGTCAAAGTCCAGACCTGAATCTAATTGAGAATCTGTGGAAACAGATGAATACTGCTGTTCACAAACGCACACCATCCAACCTCACTGAGCTCCAGTTGTTTTGCAAGGAAGAATGGGCAAGAATTTCAGTCTCTCGATGTGCAAAACTGATAAGGCCCCGTCACACGGGGCTGGGGATGTTGGCAGCCACTGGCGGGTGCGCGCACGTTTTTGGCGCCCCGCCAGCGCCGCCGTCCCCCATTTACACGGGGCAACATCTCCAGCCACGTGCCGGCGAGCTGTCAGGCGGCATTGTCGCCAGGGTGTCTGAAATCCCAGCGGCAATGCAGGACAATGGGAGCCTATGGCTCCCATCGCCCCACAGGTCGCCGGTGGCCGATTACATGGGGCGATGTGTACACATCGCCCCATGATGGTCGCCTGGTTTCAGAGCACTGCTCTGAAACCAGGCGACTGCCTGATGGCGCCGACATCGCCCCTTTACATGAGGCGACGTAGGGGCGATGTCGCCGCCAATAGGCCACGTCCCTACATCACCTAAGTAATAGGCGGTGATGTCGCCCCGTGTGACGGGGGCTATAGAGACATACCCCAAGTGACTTGCAGCTGTTATCACAGCAAAAAGTGGCACTGCAAAGTATTACCTCAAGGGGACGAATAATATTGCACGCCACACTTTTCATTCTTAAAAAAGTTTAAAATATCCACTACACGATTGTGTCCCACTTGTTGTTGATTCTTCACAAAAAAATTTGAATTTATATCTTTACGTTTGAAGCCTGAAATGTGGCAAAAGGTTTAGAAGTTCAAGGGTGCCAAATACTTTCATAAGGCACTGTATATATATATATATATATATATATATGTACATCGTTTAGCGTGGATGGGTACACACACTTTAAAATTTTACTTTTTAATTAATATCTCTCTGAATACAAAAGCAATTTACTAAATTTCCTCCGGACTAGGGTTTCATAAAGCATGTTTTAACCCATAACATGAAAGAGAGGTTGATCATATAACTATAAATGCAAAGTCTTCCGTTTTATTATAATTAGTTCATGCAAAAATGAATGCACCCACTACCAAAAACAACAACATTTAGCATCTTCTGTGACCTCTATAATTTTAAAGGGCTGTACCAATTCTTCTAGGCATGACACAAACAATTTGGAAACATATTACAACATCCATATTTTCCTATTCTTTGAGAATGACCTCTTTTAGACATTATATGCTGGACGGTAATTTATGGCAACTTGTCTCTTCAGAATTCCCCATTGGTGTTTCTGTTGGGTTCAGGTCAGGATTCATACTTGGCCACTTAATTACTTTGAGAGCAAAATGGCTTATAAAAAAATTCAATTTGCCAGTTGAAAACTCCATTTAAGGATTGACTGAGTTTGTTATGCTTGCATGTTGTGGGTTCACAGCAACAGCTTTCAAATGAAAATTCCACATCTGGAATCAGCTCCAGAACTTTCAACTGATAAATAATTGATTAGTGAAGAAAAATCCGACGCAGCCCATTAAAGAGCTTTTGAGAAAATTCTCCAATTATTTCTGGTCCCTTAAATAAGGCAGCTACATATTAAATCCCCTTCACCCTCAGGCAACTTTACTTTTTCTGTGTTTCATTTTCCCTCCCATTTTTCCAAGAGCCATAACTTTTTTATTTTTGCGTCAATATAGATTTGAGGGCTTGTTTTTTTGTGGATATTTTGATCTTTTAAATGACATAATTTATTTTACCTTATCGTATGCAAGAAAATGGGAAACAATTCAAACTGCAGCAAAATTGCAAAAAAAAATTGTTATTACACATTCCTTTTTTTGTTTTTTTATTCAGCATGTTCACTATATGGAAAACTGACGTGTCAGTATGATGCCTCGGGTCGGTACAAGTTCATAGACACCAAACATAAATACTTTTACTTTTATTTAAGTGGTGAAAAAAAATTCAGAAAATTTAAAAGAAAAGAAGAGTGTTTTTGCTCCATTTTCATGACCCATAGCCTTCTCATTTTTTGGGATCTGAGGCTGTGTGCTTAATTTTTGCATTTTGAGCTGACATTTCTTATGATACTATTTTTGAGTAGATGTGCTGTTTTGATCTTCTGTTATTGTATTCTATTGCAATGTTGTGATGACTGAAAGAAACTTAGTTTTGGCATTTGGACTTTTTTTCTACTATTCAGTTTACTGATCTGAATAACTTATTTTCATGTTTTAATAGATCAGGCATTTGAACGCGGCGATACGAAATATGTGTATTTTTTAAATTTATTTAATAGTTTTTTAATAGTTTTTTTTTCAATGGGGAAAAAGAGGGGTGATTTGCATTTAGTTTTTTCTTTTTTTCATATACCGTATATACTCGTGTATAAGCTGACCCATGTATAAGCCGACCCCCCTACTTTTGCCCCCAAAACCTGGGAAAATTTATTGACTCGTGTATAAGCCGAGGGTGGACCTCAGCACAGGTATACAGCCCCCAGCAGTGTGGTATACAGCAGCCTCCCCAGTGGTATATACAGGCCCCAGCAGTGTTACAGCAGCAGCCCCAGTGGTATATACAGCAGCAGCCCCAGTGGTATATACAGCAGCAGCCCCAGTGGTAGTATACAGCAGCCCCAGTGGTAGTATACAGCAGCCCCAGAGGTATATACAGCAGCCCCAGTGGTAGTATACAGCAGCAGCCCCAGTGGTAGTATACACGCATCCCCAGTAGTATATACAGCCCCAGTGGTAGTATACACGCAGCCCCAGTAGTATATACAGCCCCAGTGGTAGTATACAGCCCCAGTGGTAGTATACAGCAGCCCCAGTGGTATATTCAGCCCCAGTGGTAGTATACAGCAGCCCCAGTGGTATATACAGCCCCAGTGGTAGTATACAGCCCCACTGGTAGTATACAGCAGCCCCAGTGGTATATACAGCCCCAGTGGTAGTATACATACAGCCTCAGTAGTAGTATACAGCCCCAGTGGTAGTATACAGCCCCAGTGGTAGTATACAGCAGCCCCAGTGGTATATTCAGCCCCAGTGGTAGTATACAGCCCCAGTGGTAGTATACAGCCCCAGTGGTAGTATACATACAGCCCCAGTAGTAGGATACAGCCCCAGTGGTAGTATACAGCCCCAGTGGTAGTATACAGCCCCAGTGATAGTATATAGCCCCAGTGGTAGTATACATACAGCCCCAGTGGTAGTATACAGCCCCAGTGGTAGTATACAGCCCCAGTGGTAGTATACAGCCCCAGTGGTAGTATATAGCCCCAGTGGTAGTATACAGCCCCAGTGGTAGTATACAGCCCCAGTGGTAGTATATAGCCCCAGTGGTAGTATATATACAGCCCCAGTAATAGTATACAGCCCCAGTGGTAGTATACAGCCCCAGTGGTAGTATATATACAGCCCCAGTGGTAGTATATAGCCCCAGTGGTAGTATACAGCCCCAGTGGTAGTATACAGCCCCAGTGGTAGTATATAGCCCCAGTGGTAGTATATATACAGCCCCAGTAATAGTATACAGCCCCAGTGGTAGTATATAGCCCCAGTGGTAGTATATAGCCCCAGTGGTAGTATACAGCCCCAGTGGTAGTATACAGCCCCAGTGGTAGTATATAGCCCCAGTGGTAGTATATATACAGCCCCAGTAATAGTATACAGCCCCAGTGGTAGTATACAGCCCCAGTGGTAGTATATAGCCCCAGTGGTAGTATACAGGGCCCCAGCAGGGCCCCCCTCATAATTTGGCGCCCCCACCTCACTTTCTGGGCCCCCCTGCATGCAGTGCTGCGCATATACATTACCTGTCTAGCAGCTGTCACCCTCCGATGGCGGATCGCGGCTCCCGGCTCCGGGCTCCATCTTCCTCGCTGTCTTCCTGCTTTGTGACCGGGCTCATCGCGATGACGTCATCGCGACGCCGGCCGGTCACCTGACAAGTAGGAAGACAGCGAGGAAGATGGAGCCCGGAGCCGGGAGCCGCGATCCGCCATCGGAGGATGACAGCTGCTAGACAGGTAATGTATATGCGCAGCGCTGAATGCGGGGGGGCCCAGAAAGTGAGGTGGGGGCGCCAAACTTTGAGGGGGCCGTATTGACTCGCGTATAAGCCGAGGGGGGCACTTTTCAGCCCAATTTTTGGGCTGAAAAACTCGGCTTATACGCGAGTATATACGGTATTTAAGAACTTTTTTTATGTTTTCTTCATTTTACATGAGCCTCAGTGCTGCACAGTTCGATCACTTCTGCTATGCAAAGAGATGCTTAAGCATGTTTCTGCGTAGCAGAAATCAGTACTTCCTGTGGATGCCGCCCCTTGCCAGGCATTCACAGGAAGTGATTACAGAAAGCATCATTTTGTAATGAAAGGGTCATTACAGGAACACAGATCTATAAAAATGAGAATGCGCATAGGGTCTTGTCACACTTAAGAGACAGATAACGTATGGCATAAAATCTGCTCACCTGATTTGGTTGTGAAGCTCACAACCAGCTTGATCGCTCAAACTCAGCAGCTGCTGCAAGGACCGCACTTCCACGATGTGGGAATAGGAACTCTCTCCAGGACCAAGTGCCTCCAGATCCGCGCTGCTGCCCCAAAGAAATATCAAAGACACCGGAATGCTTTGAATGGATTATTTTCTGCTTTATTTCCGATGCGTTTCGGAGCTCAAAACCCAGCTCCTTCCTCAGGGAATGACCTAAGGAAGGAGCTGGGTTTTGAGCTCCGAAACGCGTCGGAAATAAAGCAGAAAATAATCCATTCAAAGCATTCCGGTGTCTTTGATATTTTTTTGGGGCAGCAGCGCGGATCTGGAGGCACTTAGTCCTGGAGAGAATTACAGGAAAACAGGCTTTTAAGGTAACCAATGAAAATCTCGTGATCACATCACGGGACCTCCGTTACCGAAGAGCAAGATCCCCACCGCTGTGCTTTGGATTGCACTTGTGCCGCCCAGCTTAGGGGACCGGGATACCCGGCGCAGGGTCCCTTTCCTTGGGGGAGTCACTGGTGGCTGGACCCAGGCCGTGGCCCCAGGCTGGCACACTCCTAAAAGGGGGTATTTACAGGGGATTTAGAAGTTTATATAATTTATAAAGTTTGTAGATGTTATTGTCGTGACGCCACCCAGAATAATGTGGCTATATATGGCCACCGCTGCCTTGTACTGGCCAGGGGATGATGGTGAGAGGCAGCTGAGATGGTATAGCCCTTTTCCGGGTAGGGCTGTAGGGTCCCCTGGACAGGTGATGTTAAAGTTAATGATGGATGAAGATGGAAGTATGGTGAGGAGATGTTAAGGACACAGACACTTACTTGATTCACAGCAAATTCTCTCAGCGGTGATGGTCCCAATCCTGGATAGATGGTAGCTGTTAAATCAGAGGCTGAGGCACAGATGAGGTTTAACTGGTTTACTTTCAACCAAACTATAATACAACAAGTCCCGTCTCCGGAGTCTGCAATAGGGGTTCAGTTGCTCAGGCCCCACCGGGTCCTTTACCTCCTGCTTGCGCTGTCTATGTGGCCCTGCTGCCGTGTGTGAACTCGCTGCTGGCCCAAATCTGTCCTCTCTGGGTCCCACTCAACAGGCAACTTGAGTCCTTTGTCTCTCTCTGCTTACCCCCTCCGGGAGTACTGCTGAACTCTTAGTATGTTGCTGTGTCTGGCCCTGTGAAGCTTGTTGTTACCTCACGTTTTCCGGTTGCTGTATTGTATATAACTAATGCAGCCACGGATCCGGTATCCGTATCTGCGCTTTTTATCTAGGGTAGATAATGATGCTACCCGATTCTGAAAGTGTTCCTCTTATCAGTTTTCTCCTCCTCAGACCGATGGCTTGGCCCTGGAAATTGTCAGCCAGTCCTCAGGAACTCAATGCAGCTCCTGTCACTCTGAGCTCCTGGCTCCAACTGTCTGAAAATTTACCTCAAACCAGTGTTTTATCTCTAGGGAAGTCTCTGGTGTCTCTGGAGCTCCCCCTACTGGCCAAAGGTGGTAGTGCAGTGGCTTGGCTTTCTAAGTGAGTGCAACTATTATGATCTTATACTGTGGCTAATACCCGCAGGGGCGCCACACACTGTCATTGATTGACAGCACGATCCAAAGGGTTAACAGTACCAATCGAATCGCTGATCCATTCAGTGCTGTTACCTTCACATTTTATCTTATCAGATCGACTGAGATGTGTGGGGAATGATGCAAGCTCAGAGTGTGAGGTCAAATGAGATTTAGGGATATGGCCATTGGTTTAAATATAAACCCTTGGTCATGAAGGGGTTAAAGGGCTATAATTCCTAAAATCTTTTTTCAATTACAATATGTATACCTCTAAATATAAAGCTAAAAATCTGAACTTTTCGCCCATATTGATTATATAACTATTTATTCAATATGGTTAAGTAAACAGCTAAAATACCAAAACTTGTGTCACAGTCTAGATATTTCTAGATGTAATAGTAAATTAGTGTACTTTGTGGACATAAGTCTAATACTTATGAATCAATTTAGGGTAAGGGGAAGAAAAAAGGCTCATTCTGTAATCACTCCATGGATCCCTGACACCAGTGTGCTGGCTTGGCAATCGCTTTAACAACCACTATGGGAGATGTGACGTTATTATGACTTGTATGTCACAATAAACACCTGCATAGAAGGAACGACACTGGATTTTTTAAAATTATTCTAATACTTATGGGCGGTGGGATTTATCCTCGCTTTGGAATTTAGAAAGATGCCGCTAAAACTAATTGTGCATCTGTTTCTAAATAAGATAACAATGCAGAAAATCTTTGGCTTATGCTCGTAACGCTCATGTACATATAAGAATAGTATAATATGACTAATTGGTAACTCCTTAAACCTGATATGAGAAGCAACCTTTACGTACTCATGAAAAATCAAAGTGATTTTGTTTTTAGTTCTGAATGAGAGTGTCTATGTCTTCTGTAAAGACCACCTGACTTTTTTCCTAATAACCACCCCACTGAAGTTCACCGAACATTCAATGAACAAATGTGAAATTAAGTCTGAACATTTTCAAGGCTCTTACTTCAATTGTCTGTAGCCTTACAAGTTAATGCTCTTGAAATGTAAAGCTCAGCATCTCGTTGAACAAAATCATATGCAAAGCTATAGCTGTAAAATCATAATTATTTTGTCACACAAAAAGTGACAAAAGGAATCATTTCAAAATCCTTGTCTTCTAGTTGAGTTTTTATTCTGTATTGAGGATATGGAAGGAATGCCAGGGGGCTTTTTAAAATGAAGACAAAATTGTATTATGAATTTTCTACTATTTTGCTGGCTGATGGAGATGATCCGTTATATGATTTTGGCAATCCAGTTCTCAAAAAAGCAAACTCAACGATTGGATTGTAATATCTTGTCTTTTTCACCATGCTCAATGAGTCATTTTACCACCTAGCCTTTTGCAATCTCAACCCATAAGTACTATAATGTATATAATGGCAGCTTTAGAAATACCTGTACTTAGAAAATTGGTGACATAGGCAATATACTTATTTTACCCACTCTATCTATCTATCTATCTATCTATCTATCTATCTATCTATCTATCTATCTATCTATCTATCTATTTCTTTATATTCCTCTACAAAGGATATAAGATGTGACTCAGAGTATAAATACATTCCAAAATATTAGAGTTGTTAGATTATTTTTATCAATCAAAAACATTCAATGTGAATGCACAGACAAGGCATCTACTAGTGCATCTCAATGAATTAGAATATCATCAAAAAGTTAATTTATTTCAGTAATTCAATACAAGTGAAATGCATAAGTTTTATAGTCATTACAGAGTGATCTATTTCAAGTGGTTGTATCTGTTAATGTTGATGATTATGGCTTACAGCCAATGAAAACCTGAAAGTCGTTATTTATAAAAAATTAAAGCAGGGAGGATGAAGGCTTAAAAACCATGCTGCCATATTCCACAAGACATTAAAAAGAGAATATGATATTGATTTATTAATCAACGTGCTTCAGGGCTCCCAGAAACACCATGAAACATGGCAATATTACATTGATTATTGATGATATTCTAATTCATGGAGATGCACTAGTACATCAAATCAATATTTGGTGTGATCACTTATTGACAATTCCTTATTTGTAATGTGGTATCACTTGCCATTACTGGTGCCAAATACCTTAAAATGGTACACATGATTCATGAATTTGAAACTAAGTCAGATAAAGATTTCTTCCTGTCTTTAAGGGCCACGTCACACACATCAATTTTCAGAACGATATCGCTTAAGCGATCTGCTTTTTTGATCACTTAAGCGATATCGTTTGTGCGTCGCTGCGTGTAATCAAATGATTTTTCTTTGAAAAATCGTTTGATTGTTTGATTGCAGATTTGTGAACATGTTCACAAATCTGTCGTTGGTCGGCCGGTGGACACGCAGCATCGCTGTGTGTGACTCCGGCAGAGAAACGATGAACGAGCTCCCAGCGCCTTGCAGCCTATGCATTGAGCTCGTATCCATGGTAAACATCGGGTTACTAAGCGACGAGCGGCACCTAGTAACCCGATGTTTACCATGGTTACCAGCGTTCTCGCTGGTCCACATCATTGGTGAGTCTGCCTGTGTGACAGCTCACCAACGATGTGAACGATATTGTTAGCGATCGCGCGTGCATGTGATCGCTAACAATATCGTTCAGGAAATTGAACCGTGTGACGTGGCCCTAACTATTTCTGTATCCTTTGGTGCCAAAGCTCACGTGCTGGAACCATTAAGTTGGAAAAATTGCATCAAATTTTGAGCATATTTAAAAATATATCAAGGCGACTGGAGTGAAGTTGAGACACATTTTGCAAGTTTTTAAGAAGTTGCCATTGAATTAGGCTAAATCATTGTGAAGTAATAGAATCTGCCAAAAAAGCAGTAAACAAGGTGAGCACATATGAAAAATACTTCAAAAAGGGCGCAAATAGAATTTTCAATTTGATGCAAAGATAAAAAAAAACACAAAGCACACAAGACTAGAAAAATAAGAATAAGGTAATCATGAATTGTGGTATTTGTCTTCAAAGAAACATCAAATCCTATGAGTACATATCTTATATGTACATTTGTATCAGGGATATTATTGGATTTTATCTAGGTGTATGAATAACCATTTATACTAAACAAGAGATCATGATCATCATTTTCATACGAGGGTTGAAACGCAGTTATTGTAGAAATAAACTTTGCACTCTCAATCCGCTTAGTGTTGATTTTTTTTTTAATGACAGCAATCTGCATAAACATTCCGAACTCTATTCGAGACCTTTGTCAGTATGCATAGTATGGATGTAAATCTGCCTGGATGAGCGCAGTGATAGGTAAGCCACAGCATCCCCCGCTTGAAATGCAAACATTATCGGAAACAGAAACAGTTGTGTAAGAGGCTTACAACTGGGTTAACAACAGCTAAACTTTGCCACAAAGGTGAGGTTAGAGTAGACAGTTTTGTGTCCCAAGTCACATAGTGTGGTGTGATTAATACCACACCTTGCAACTCCTCTGACATGTCTAATAAGTCAAACCCATGCGATACGGTCTCGTCACTTCCCCCAACACATAACAATCCGCACCCGCAAAGGTATGTAAGGTCAGCTCTACACAGTTTTACACTGATTCCCAATGTCCTAACATGGCCACAGGGAGTAAAAGAGGGTGATTCATGCAATCCTCCAGTGTAACACCACACACACTCACAACCATGACATCCTGGGGGAACCTTTTCACTGCCCCAACCAGAGTCCTGCCAGCCCGACAGACCTGAAATCTGTTCCTTGTTAGGTATAAATCTGCTCTGTTACAGGTTATACAGGACCAAACACTAACCTAGGTAGCATATAATATTAGACTGAGGACACAGACACGTGAAAGTTTATGAATCGAGCTAGAAATAAATCGGTATTAAATTATACATTAAATCACCATATGGGCACAGTAGATCAAACAATATTTACACAATGGATTATAAAGATATTACAGTCAGATATGCATAAAGGTGGCAGTTATCAAAAGGTATTTGCAGTAAAATGTAAGTCAGTAACTGGTTTCTTGTTGCTGCCTTGGTTGCTTGCTTGGCACAAACTCACCAGAAGCAGCCATTAACCAACACAATTCCAAATGCACTATCAGGATGCTACAGACTTGTCATGATAAAGGAGTGGGCAAACCAGGTGCAAGATACCAATGAGACAACCACTCTCATCCTAACATGTAAAGAAGAGGTTGGCTTATGTTATTAGATATGCACACAAATGAGGTTTGCTAGGGCTGTAGTCACACAGACAAGTCATGCACAGTGTTTGGATTTCAGCTATTATGTGGCACCCCAGAGTCCAGTTGACACGATGTCCTTACCTCCCTCAGGGTTTGGGTCATGTTTGGAAGCAAGATAGGGTATCCACACAAGGTAACCCACACTTTACTGACTCCAGACCAGAAGGGGGAGCTCTAAACTGGGTTCTGGGGAGTCTCCCCTATAAATTCTGGCTGGAGCTGGGGTTAGTTAGTTCAGTTCCTAAGAGGACTGTAGAAGACATCCTGAAGACTGGAGTGCCAGGCTCATCCGAGGGTACTCACTAGCCAGTGAGGGACCCAAGAGCAAGGGTCTGAGGAGAGGAGTAGGCCTGGGGAGAAGAGCCTGTCATCGGTTCAGTCAATGTCACTTGAGCAGAGCACAAGAGCTGGACACCGGGGTCCGAGGTTGCAGGAGTGCTCTAGGCCCTGCAGCCAAAACCGGAGGACAGGAGATTCCATGTCTCCTGGCCAACACAGCACTTGGGGCACAGCAGCGTAGAAGAGACCAGGGACAATGGCCAGAGAAGTAGCACTAGGGAAAGGCTCAAGCTGCCTGCCATACTAGTGCAGGACTGTCTAGCAGGAACAGAGGGTCGCAGTTTAGCTACAGGCAGGGAGGACCAACAGACAGAGGTGCAGCAAGGAGGCCTCAGGACCAGCCGAGTGAGGAGAACCCTTACTTGCTTCCAAGCTACCCAGATTCCTGTTAACAAATGTGGAGTCTGCCCTGAAGTTCGGTGCTACAGTCAAGGTAAAAGAAACCAGCCTGCGTGTCTGTCAGTTATTCAGCTCCTTGTATCCTGCACCCCAACGGCCTGCCATCACCATAGACTACTCAGAAGGACTATGTGCCGCACGATCCGCGCTACTGCCAGAATGAAGACACCAGAAGACCAGAATTTCTGGAAATGTTGTAGGAATAAAGCTACAATATTCCCAGAAATTCCAGTCTTCTGGTGTTTTCATTCTGGCAGTAGCGCGGATCGTGCGGCACATCGTCCTTTTGAGTACTACTTGCACCACGGTGATCCGTGGATGTGTGGATCCTGCGGCAACTGACCCCTTGTGCTCATACTTGGTTGTGGGTAAACACAACCGGACCAGGTGAGCAGATCCTGGTTTATTTTACTATTCCTTGCATACAAAGATAAGACCCTATTGTGCATTATCTCACATTTTAGAGATCACCATAGACTGTTACGGTTGCTCCTGGGAATTGCTCCACCTGTCAGAAGCAATAACACCTAAGCTGCCCGTCCATCATCCCTGGAGGTCCCACACAGCAGCACCGGCCCAATAGCCGAATACTACAGGTGGTGTTATGACACCTATCCCCTAAATCCTATCCCTAAAAAACCTATCTTTTTATAAAGGCAATCCTCAGGGTCACAGAAACCAGGTCTCAACCCCTGTGACTCCCCCAGATGCGCTCCCAAAGCCTTGTTCCGAGTACCCCATGGCTCTGGGGCGAGACAATTAGATCAGATGTGCTACCCAGCACTATATGAGTGCACCTTGCATGACAGATACCCCAATAGGCCTGGCTGCATCCTGCATACAAATGTGCAATTAAAAAAATGATGAAAAATGAAATAAAATCATAATAATGTGAGGTATTGGTCAATATTTTGTCCAAAATACGCAAGCTCATAAACCACCATCAAGAACACCTTTAATCCCTTGGTTAGTCACTCCTTTCCAGCTCCCCCTCCCCCCCTCAACCCCCAACTGTTCCTGCTTTCACTCCTCTTGTTTTTGATCTGAAAGATTTCACAAAGCATTGATGGGTCATAACTTTCCACTGGGAGGTCTGAAGCGAGCGGTTTTGGATTCATCCATGTCTCCTCTATGCTTGGAGACCAAACACAGTTTCCCAACCCTGCTTCTGCTAGCTATTCTCTCTATCTCCTGAACCCATGGGGCTAAAATGAATCAGGGCCCAGGTGTGTGTGGCTTAGTCTCACGATGACAGGGATCTGATTTGTGTGTAGGGCTTGGTTATATGGTAATTCCATAATTCCTTATGAAAATATCTGTGCCAACGAGGCTGATAATTCCTGTTTAAGCTCTCTGGGAATAGCAGCATCCGTGCACCTATTTCACAAAGAGCAGGACTTGTAAAACCATTTTTCCTGTGACTAATGGCCTGACAAAAGAGGGGTCCTAAGCTTCAATGAGGAACTGCTTCCTCAGCTAAAAGATACTTTGTCGTCTGTCTGTGGATGCAATGATCCTATTTCTACTCTAAATAATATGGATGCAGAAATATACAGGGATTTATGCTTGATTCATTATAGTATATCTCCCATATTGTTCCCACATGGCATGATTGAGCCTTGCAATAAGGCAAAGTTTTTTTTTTTACTTCAAGACCAATGTCTTTCCCAAAAAAAAATTCAAAGTAGACTGTTTTTTTTTAATCAAGATGTCTTGTTCAAGCTGTTTTGAAGACACACCAAGACATTGGCAGTGTTGATGACTGTAGAGTAGAGGTTGTCCAAGGAAACAGTATAGTTTCCTAAACTGTGTAGTATTCATTGGTGGTACTGGATGTCAGACTTCTACCAATATTATATTGATTATTTAGCCCTTAAGGAAGGCTTCAACATTTAATTCCTGAATGCTACTTTGAGAATCAAAAGTTAATATTCTGTAATACAACATAGACAAGGATACCTATAATATACCGTAATCATTTTTTTTTAAAAGTATTGTTGACAAATCTGTTATATGCAACCAAGAAAATGTGAATAAACCAAGAATAGAGATACTCCTTTATACATCAACTTCTCTACAGTTTTCAAATGGCATTGCCCTTGATAAGTTTTGTTTGTACTTAAAAATGTTTTAAGGTACTGTCACACGTGGCGATGTCGCCCGCGACATCGCCGAAAAGTGACGTAACAGCGATGTCGCGGGCGATATCACAAGTGCGTCGCGCTGTGTGACAAATTATCGCTGGTCGCAGGTTGACAGGTTTATGAACATGTTCATAAACCTGTCAACCTGTGACCAGCGATTAGGCTGGATCGCGCCGTCTGACACTGTTGGCAGCGCGATCCAGCCTATATCGCAGCATTGCTGAGGATCGCTCGCTGGGCTGAGCCCAGCCCAGCGAGCGACGGCTCTGCCCGCATCGCCGCCTCGTCACCGGCAACGTCGTGCCGTGTGACAGCTGGCCTGCGATGTCGGAAGCGAGCGTGCACCTGCACATCGCTTCCGACATCGCAGGCCAGAATCGCCACGTGAGACACCACCTTTACAGTCATTATGCAAGAGCATAATTGATACTGACATCTCTTCCTCGGTGCAGGAATACCCTGCAGTACTTAATCTATTCTTTCTTCTTAAGTTGAAATGATAGACTTCTCATGCTAAATTTGTATGATACTAAACAGCACAAATCAATACTATACCCTTATTAATATATAATATTGATTTGCAGGGGAAAGGAAATCCTCACATTTTTACTTATCTCTTAATTGTATGACTAATGCTTCAGATATCCTGATATCTATCAGATATAGGAATACATAAATCAAATTTCCTTTAGTAGATAGAATCCATCTAAATTAATTGATTTTCTAGTTTGGCAAGCTACATAGCCAGTTGAAAGGAAAGGCTGAGTTAGGACCCATCCTTTCCTGTAGAAAATTGTATCATGGTATAATTAGTGTATTTTTACATTATTATTATGTAATGATTCCATTTACATCATTATTTGATTATTATACTTAGTCATTATATTTTGATGTAATGTCACTATTGGAAGTGCTAACAAAGATTGAAGAGAGGACCAGAAGTTCTGTTTTAGAGCATAAGCAAAAGGCTGGTGGGAAGCAATAGCGGCAGGGTCAATAGAGGTGAGATATATTATACTTTATTTAACCCGTTTCTGGAATAAATGTTTAATATGCCTTGTGGGTTGAAACCCCTTGAGCTGTAATGTGATTCTGTCAGTGGTCAACTGGCAGCCCTAAAATGGTTACTACAGACAGACTTGGGAAGCTATACTCTACTTAGCAGATTTCAGGGAGTTCACTGGACTCCACCCTTTAATCCCTGTGACTGGAGCCACAGAATAAACTGCTGTACTTATGTACAAGCGGGCAGAAGTGGTCATTGTTAATATTCTTAATTAGGCCAGATGTGTTGTTTTTTTGTTTTCTTAACTCATGATTGTTAAGTTATTTTTTCTCACCCGACTGATCAAAGCCATATTGCTAACTAAATGTAAATTACCTGACTCCCTTCTGTCTTCATCATTCAAAGGAGAATTATGTAGCTGGATTAAATTGCCAATCAAAAAGAGAACAGCCTTAACTCACCAATCCCATAAGAACACAGTATATTCTGAGTTGAGGGCTTGGGATATAAAAAGGACTGCTTAGTCACCAGTTGTTAACGGTTTCAGTCACCAGTTGTTGGCCCCGGCTAGAGGACCACATCACATCTTCATGACTTCAGCCTAGGAATTCTGGTTTTGGCTTCCAGGATCACATTGTGTCTTTATAGTCTGCATGGCCTCAGTCTAGGATCCTAGGAAATGGCTGGAAGAAATCCAGCTTGGGACAATTCAAGCACCTGGCAACAGACTTTGCTGTTTGTTTAGCTCCCTAAGCTTGCTACTGTCTCTTTTCAGTGGCTGCCCGCCAAAAGCAGGGTGCTGCTGGCTGAACTGGGCTGTATTCCCTGGAAGTCATGAAGGAGTGAATGTTCTAATCTCTGGTGATCCAGCGGAAGTAAGAGACTCTGTTGCTTGTTACATTATGCGTTCATGTTGAGCATGTGTTATATGCCTTTGACTGTTGCGGATCCAATAAAGTCATACCATTGTGTGGTTCCCTCATTCTGTGTTGTCTGAGTATCAGAGTAATGTTCAGCCCATGGGTAAGGAATTCAAGCATTCAGTGGGATAAGCCTTGGTCCATGTGGTCTTTCGAAAGGCGAGCGAACAAAAGCACCCACTGACCCACATGTATCCACAGTCCTGCAACCACGTCAACAAAAAAAGGGAAGGAAAAGTACAAAATTAGAAGGTGCAAGGTTTGCCAATACAAAAAGCCAGGATAAAAACAGGACCAATACACTATGTTGCAGATGAACAGACAGGACAGAAAATTAAGTAGGCTGCAGTTCTTTCCAACTAGCTGAAGCAGGGTGCTGATAACTCCAGATAGACAGCACATCAACCCATACTGTTGGATTGGATGGCCCTGCAGGTCACAGCCATCCTTTTCTAAGTGGCAGGACAGAACCTGCACTGGCCAGGTTGTTTAGTTTTGACATCTCTTCTATCACTAATGCCACCCACAGAACTAACTCTGTGAGACCTCACTATACAAGCAGACATCGCAGGATAAGGTGACGTTTTCACATGAGCATAATAATTTGTTTTCGTTTTAGCAATCAGGGAACGTTTGATTTACATCATATACTGTATATGTATTGCAAATCTAAATTTTAAGACAAATATGTGTGAATCTGCTAAATCCAAATTAACTTGTATAAATTTGATTTAATCTTCCTTACTCCAGACATTAAATATGAAAGTTTTCAAAAGCACCAAGTATATATGTCAAATGCCCCAAATGTGTAAGGGACATAGGCCTATAATTCCCCTTTATTTTTAATTGGAATTGTTTCACATTTTATTGTCTTTGTTGTACATCAGTTAACCATTGCGTTGTATAGGGTTGACATGTTACTGTACGAAGTAGTGTTTCTGAATTTTGCCAATATTGCTAGGCTACATAAAACAAATATTACTGTTACAACTACTGCTATTACTAAGTTGTTAGATTTTTGTAGGACAAGGTACCAAGTTTCAGCATAGATCGACACAGAAATTACATGGCTGTGAGCATTTTGGCAGTTATTGTTGTTTTCTTATGATATTATGGAGTGGCAAAAAAAAATTGGTATAGAGTTTGGTGCCAGAGGTAGTGTACACAAACAATAGCATTGATTAATGTAGTGCTGGGCCCCTAAATTATAGGTACATGCCTTGGAAAACAGACTGTTCTCACAGGGCTGTCATCAGAGCATTATTACCATTACTGTTCTATGGTGCCCCTTGAAGAGGGGGCACTGGGCACAAGTATCATTAAAGCTTTATTAAACCCACAGCAATCTTCATTGTGCATATAGCCTGCAGTAGTCTATTGTTCATACAGCCCATAGCACTCTATTGTGCATATAGCCTGCAGTAGTCTATTGTTCATACAGCCCATAGCACTCTATTGTGCATACAGCCCATAGAACACTCTATTGAGCATACAGCCCACTGCAGTCTTTATTGTGCACACAGAATGCAGCAATCTCTATTGTGCATACAGCCTGAAACAGTCTCTATTGTTCATGCAACCCACAGCAGTTTCTATTGTGCATACAACCCACAAAAGTCTCTATAGTGCATACAGTGCTCAGCCATCTTTATTGTGTCTACAGGCTGCAGCAGTCTGTATTGTGCATACAACCCATAACTGCCATCTCCTGCAGTTCAACCAGAGTCATGTGGCCGTTCACCCCATTTTCAATCCTCCGCTCAGCAGGTACTTTCACCCCATTTCATTTCACATTGGGATCATGGGCTCTTTGTAGATTTCCGGACTTTCTGGAGGAAGGGCACTCGTGGCGCAGGTAGAAGCCAATCCCATAAGATCTTCCCATGAGGCAACATGAGTCTTCTGAATCTGGCTCATCTCCCGATGAAAGGGCATAGGTTGCTTGTCAGGGTCCGGTAAGGTGTTCACCAATGTGGTAGCTTCCTGAGGCTTCCAGGAGACATATCTGCCTCGTCTAGGACGGGAAACGTGCTGTGGAGGGTCTTAATACTGTGCCAATCGGTGTGATTGACCTGAGCCATGCGTAGAGCTGCCTGTTGTGGCCTGTGTACCCCCGTACATTGATAAGGTCTGTCTTCCACCTCCCCTATCCTGGGGAGTGTGCTGTTCCGGGGAAGTAGGCTGTAGCCGGTGATGTGTCTGCTCGTCTCCACCTGCTGCTCCCAATTGTGACAGTTCTGTCTTCATTAAAGGCATGCTTCCATGATTTCCTAGTGATGAGAGGGGATCCACTGAGGCTGGGGAGGGATACTGTGGAATTTTTGGCCTAGCTCCAGGCCCAACTGAGAAATTCTTCTGTCCCCATGCCATATGGTATTCTTCTTCAGCAGCCTCCTCTTCTCCATCTCCTGATGTTCAATCCACAATAACTTCCTCGTATCCTGAGCAGTCTTATACCATGCTTCTGCATCTTCCTAAACCTTGGCATCCTTCAAAAGCCCTCTCTTACTTGTAATCACTTCCTTCCACTCCTTCTCATCTAAGCGTCCTCCATGGGTTGTGGATCTCACTGACTTTAAGAGGAACTTCATATTTTTCACATACTTCTTCCATTTCATATACTTCTTCCCTTTCCTTCTCTGCCACCAGGTCTTTTGGGGTAATTTGCTGAGGCTTTGACTGATTAACACCCATGTTATAACTTAAACCCAAGTCTCTGTACTTCTATCTTTGTTATAATTGCCCACCCCTCAAGGTCACAACTGTCAGCAGGGTTGTATAAAGGGGAGTCAACTGGGATACCTTCAGTGAGCCGGGCATTAATGTTTATTCTGATCACTCTAAACCTTGGGCGGGGGGAGAGGTGAAATTGGTCTGTAACCAAGTCAGCAGAAATAGCAAGCTTCACACCTTGCTTGCACTGTGTGCACGTTATGGAAGCTAGTCAGTGGTGTTAGGAAGGCAGTTAGTCAGAGGACTGGAACTGGTTGCGTCACTGGAGTCAGTTAGTCCGAGTCAGTCTGAGGACTGGAACTGGAATGGTTGTTACCAAACAGATAAAACAGATAAAACATCAAACTGTGTCGGCCCCCTCTATACCTCAGTGGGGCATATAACTTTCTTGCATATACTTCTTGCAACAAAACCCCTTGCTGATTGACTATCATTAGCTGGGCATGTATATTTTGTCTGAACACCTTGAGTACTAGAGAAGTGCCAGGGATTGCTATATAACCAGTTTCCTCATGTGCATATGGCACGTCAGTAACATGATTGATTATCCAGCCAGCGGGCGTAATTGCTAGCTCTATACCTAGAAAGAGAAACGGAACAATATCATCACTACAATCATTTACATAAATTACGTACCCATCCACCACCGTAGCCAGGACTACTAACACTACATTCCATCCTTAGCTTGCGCACGCGGGGTGGGAAAACCATCAGCCATATCAGAGGCTGGAACCAGTACTGAAATAAGCCATCAGCCACCCCTTTCAAGGGCCGGAAAACTATCAACCCTTGTTAGGGACCGGAAGACCAGGGAAACAGAATCTCCCCACTCAGTCCGTCTCTCCGTGCCTTTCTCTATTTCTCTGTACTGAAACTGCATCAATGATAGCACTGACATAAACATAGATAAGCTCAGGACCGGGTTTCAGGAGCACAAATAAGGCAGACAACTAAGGAATTCGCTGGACCGGGTTGCAAGGGCTAGGACTTCTCAGATCCGGTCATCTATGTCCGAGTCTGACAGCCAGCTACGTCCATCCCTGCATGGAGACACAGGAGGGTTTTAGGTAAGATAAATCATTTTCTTACCTCTTTGTATGTGCAGATGAAGTCCATGGAGCCTCGGTTAAGAGTCTACAACATGGACACCAGCCAGTTATCCCACCAGGGATAATGGTCTACCCCTTGTGAATGGTCTGTCCTGGGAATGAAGGATCAGGTGTGGCTGTCGTCCCTGGACGTCTCATCTAAGCCCCACGCTGGTGCGCCAACTGTAATGGATGCTCTCCATACCTTTCGGGTGGGCTATCGTCTTAATTGTCTGCCACCAAATTGATGCTTTGTCTGAGTGTGTGTACGCCACCATAAGAACCATGCTGACAACAAGTCAAAGTAGAGTTTAATGACAAAGACCTTTATTTTAGGAGGGGTTAACAGTTTTATTACTTATCTTTAAAGACATTTCTTAGGGGTATTACATCATATTATGCTGAATCTACATTTTATGTACACGTGATCACTAGTGGCCACCTGATTGGCCAGATTGCAAGGTCCTGGCAGTACACCTAAGACCTTGCAATCTGGCCAATCAAGTGGCCGCTAGCGATCACATGGTTGTGACGTGTTGCCATCTGATTGGCCAGATCACTACCGGCCATCTGATTGGCTGGAAATCACAGGTCCTTGTCCGGTGATCGCAGGTCTACTGGGACAGTCCCGGTGCATGCGTCGGATAGGTGAGTATGTAATCTTACTATTTTTAACAACTTTTGTTCACTTTTTAGGGTACTTTTGCACTATGTCTATAGATACACTGCAAAAGTAATCGGGCTCGCTATACTCACAATGAGTACCAAGTACCAGTGCCTACTTGTTGTGAGTATAGTGAGTCCGAATATTACGGTACTCGCTCATCCCTAGTTACAATAGTTTAGTGTGAGCATTTTAATATCTTAATGATCACAGTCTTTCTCGGTATCCAACGCTGAATAAGTCTTCTTCTGAGTCACGTTAAGACGACTTGAACTCTTTAGATCCATTGAGTTCTATGTGTGAGCTGAACGTTGCTTTTATAATCTAAATCTATAGAGCCTCATTCTGACTTTCCATTGACTTAAACTGTAAAAGTCACTTCAGGGTCACAGAGCAAAATGTGATCAGGAGAATTTAAATCACCATCACGTGACTCTGAAGAGGGGCAGAACAACTCATCATGATAGTGGTGAATGCTGTGATCGACGAGTATAGTTACACAATTATTCTACATTAATATATTTCCAGGTTTAAGATTTTAAAAAATTAACGGAGTGTTTCTTTAAACATGCATGCTCAGATGTGTATATTTTGTGCGTGTCCATTTCAATTACAGTATATAGCTGTATTAATTTGCAAGGGTGTGTGTTCTTGGGGATTTAAAAAAAATTTAATTTTTCCCTTTCTTCAATATCTGACTTGTGAAGTATGTAAGAAATCCCTAAAACATAATATACTAATTTATTGTACATTGCTCATATAGCGCAATCATATTCCACGCTGATTCACAGAGATTGTCATCATGTTCCCATTGGGACTCAAAATTAGAGATGAACGAATCTGTTTGTGTCCTGAGTTTGGGTGCTTTACGTATACAAAGCACTGGAGTGTGTTGTGTTCCGATATGCTTGGTGCTTTTGCCCAGGGTGAGCCACTTGTAGTGTTTGATCGGCTCACACTGGGGTCAAAACCAAAATCTTTGAGTGTGGTGTGTTCTAAAAAAAATAGAAATTCTCGCCTTGGAAGTGTTTTGTTTACGGTTGGCTGTATGTGGGCAGAGAGCTGAACTGCCCAATCAGTAACTTCCAATGATGTTCAGATCAAGTTTTGCTCCTGAACAAAATGAGAAAAAAGTCCAGCTACACCACCCAAACCCAAACTTCCATGAGTCAGCTTGTCTCTACTAACGATCTAAATTCCCCTTCAAAATATCTTTGGAGTGTGGAGGGAGGAACAAGTGAAATTCACACAAACTCAGGAGGAATATAAGAACTCCCTATAGATTTTGTCCCTGGTGGGATTTAAAGCCAGGACCTTAGCACTGCAAAGCAACAGTGCTAATCACTGAGCTACCATACTGTCTCATGAATTATCACCTAAACCGCCCTTAAATGAGATTATCCTAATACCGTTAGTCTATTTTGTATCACCACTTTGAGATTTTTATCATTAGGCTTTTTTTTTTAACCATACATATTTCCAGTATTCTATATGGATCTACTTTGACCCTGACAAGCAAGTGATAATTTGGCTTTGTATAATTACCTATTGTAATTGTTACATGTGCCCTTCATTTCTAAGACTGACATCATCTACAATCTCACAATCCCATCTCCAAGACTTCTTGCAAGCAGCGCCATTTCTCTGTAGCAGGAACAATTCAATTAATTTGCAATACCCATAGTTTTAAGCAGTCCCTAAAAACACATCTCTTTAGACTAGCCCATAGCCTCACTTCACTTATCTATCTATTCTCTTTCTGCCCTTTTCCAAATCTGGCCCCTTGTATCATCTGTCTACACATGAACTCAATAGCACTTTATCTGTGCTTGTACAGATCCTGGGTGGTGACCGCTCCATGCAACATTACGTGAATCCCCTATTTATTATATTGAAGGCTGGATCATATATGACACCACTTTTTACCATTTACCTTTGTGCGTCCCCATTTCCTTCATTGATTATCATTTTACGAGCAGAGCCCTCACACCTCTTGGTATCTGTTAATACAAAATATAATTGTTAGTGAGTTGACATTTCTTACTTCTGGAATTGTATATAAAATGTTCAAAATAAAATTTACAGTGAAGTAAACCTCAAAAAATAGTTTTCAATGCTATCAACTCATTTGAGTTAAAAATAAAAGTTTCAAACTATGGAATACAGCAGTTTTCTTTATTTTGAGCTTCTGTCACCTCAGTAAACATAAATCTAGGCAGAGAGGTGGCATCCTATTATTCATGTTTATATTCCAAAATTGTCTTCCTCCTCAATGTTCTCTTTATTGGAAATGAAAAAAAGATTTCCTTGTCAAAGTTTTTGAATCATTAAAAGAAATGTCTTTTTTTTCACATATTTTTTTTACCTTTCTAGCATTTAATATAATTTTCTGAATTTTTTTTATACTAGGTATAAATATACTATAAAAATATTAAAGTGTACAACTGTACTGTATTATTGTATTTTTAGGATTATAAACACACCAAATTATAAAATGCACCCCAAATTTACAATGAGAAATTAGAGGAAAAAAATGAATTTTTAATTTAAAAAGGGGTGCGTCTGATAATCCTAGCTCAATCTTAAAAGCAGAGTATTTTATCTGAGGGGAGCACAGTGGTGGTGGTGGAGCTGGGTCACAGGAAACAGGGTTATAGTGGTGAGGGTCGGCAGCAGTGGCATGGCCGAATATTGTTATGGGGTCTCAATGGAGTGTAGATGGGATGTCCTAGCAGATGCTTACTAGGTGCCTTTAATTTCAGGTGACACAATAGGCAAAAGGGAAATTGCTGCGGAGGCAGCACAGGTGCAGACTGAGATCTCGGCTATCTGAGATATCAATCTGTGCATGCTCTGCCTACACAGCAATTTTCCTGAAGTACATCATGTCAACTGCTGGGAGATTAATGGACACCCCATCTATACAGCATCGGGTCCCTCCACCACCGCCAACTCCCACCACTGTGACTCTGCCTCCTGTGATCCTGCTCCACCTCTATCTTGGCCCCCTAGTAAGCTGCAATGCTCCTGTTATGCTACATTCGGATTGTAGGACACAGACCTATCCCCCTTCAATTTTGGGGGCAAAAAAATGCATTTTATATTCCAAAAACTAAGGTGTATAAAAATGTTTCTACAATTTCAGCAGCAATAAATGAACTGTTAGGATGGAAAGTAGGGATTTCAATTCAGTACATTGGGGCACATTTTGAAAAAGAAGCATATTAGTTCTAGAGTTGAGTGAATATATGTTAGTGGAATTGATTACAACTGAAATATAAAAATCTGCATTTGCCAAATGCTTTTTCATGAATTGTAACCAACAAAAGATTAAAAATAATAAGGAAAAAAATATGTATTCTCACCTTGTGGCTCACCTCCCAGATCTCTCTCTGCACCATCCTTTAGAGACCCCAGACCATTAAAAGAGACATTCAATTTAGGGAAAAAGAATTGGTACAAATTAACCGGAAAAATCTAGTTAAAATCAAATTTTGTCATATCCACTCATCTCAATAAAATCTAATTTCATAAACAACGAAAAGTAATTTCTCCTGCTAAACATCTTTTATAAAGTGTGGTTTGGGCACATGGCAGGGCTTATAGAGGAATGAGTGTCATTTAACTTTTCAAGCGGAAAGTTTGCTAGAATTGCTAATGAATATCATATTGTGTTGGAGAGCTCCTCATGTGCCTAATCAGTAGGAACACCCACAAGTGATCCGATTTTGGAAACTAGCCCCTTAAGGAACTTTTCTAAATGTGTTGCAAACACTTTAAACCCCCAGGTGCTTCACAGTGTGGCCGTGAGAATAAAAAATCACATTTTCCCTACAAACATATTCTTTCAGATGAAATTTTTTTTATTTCTCAAAGGTAAAAGGCAAAATTAGACCCTACTGTTTGTTAAGCAATTTCTCTTGAGTACATATATTCCTCACTTGTAGAGGACAACTACTGTTTTTGTGCATGGCAGAGCTCAGAAGGAGGGAGCGCCATTTTACTTTTCAAGAAGAAGATTGGCTAGAATCATTAGTGGATGCTATTTTGCATTTGGGGAGCCCCTGATGTGCCTAAACAGTAAAAAAAAACAAAAAATTTTAGAAAATAGATGCTTCAAGGAACTTTTCTAAATCTGTGGTGAGCCTCTTAAACCCCAAGGTGCTTCACAATTTGTCAGTGAAAATAAAAAAAATCCGATTTCCTCCACAAAAATGTTCTTTCAGCTGAATTTTGTTTTTATTTTCTCAAGGGTAACAGAAAAAATTGACCCCATAAATTGTTGTGCAATTTTTCCTTAATAAACAGATACCTCATATGTGAGCCTATATCAAAGAGAATTAATTTCTAAAATATAACTTTTATTTGATTTTGTTAAAAAGAAACCTATAGTTCCTGTGATGCGGTTTATGCAATCCAAACCTTACCAAGGGGATCTAGGGGGGTGGGAACGCTGTCCCTATACTCTCCCTATCTCACCCTGCCTTGCAATGGAGTTTTAGAAACGTAAAATTCTTGTTGGTGTCCCCATACCACGGCGACTGCCCCTCCTAACCCTGATTGCACACTAGGGTGAGGGGTTATGGGTCTCACAATTTCACACTAACCTAAAGACCTATTTGTCTCGTATATGTGTCATGGAAGTGCAAAAAGAAGTCCTACTAGCAGAGTCCAGGTCAATTAATCCTCTTTGATATAGGCTTGGAAAAAGTTTGGATTATATAATAACCAGAAAATCGGTGAGCAATACCTCATATGTGGTAAAATAATTACTGTTTGGGCGCATGAGAGAGCTTGGAAGGGATGGAGTGCCATTTGACTTTCCAAGCAGTAAATTGGCTGGAATCATTAGTAGATGCCATGTCATGCTTGTAGAGCCCCTGAAGTGCCTAAACAATGGAAGTCCCCCACAGGTAACCCCATTTTGGAAACTAGACACCTCAAGGAGCTTTTCTAAATATGTTGTGAGCACCTTGAACTCCCAGGTTCATCATAATTTGGCTATGAGAATAAATAACATCACATTTTCTCCACAAAAATGTTCTTTCAGCTGAACATTTTGATATTCTCAAGCATAAAAGGAATAAATGGACCCCATTTGTTGGCTACATTTTCCTGAATGCACAGATTTCTCATTTTTGGTGGAAAACCAGTTTGGGTGCATGGCAGACGTCAGAAGGGAAGGAGTGCAATTTGGCTTTTCAAGAGGAAAATTGGTTGGAATCGATATTGGGTGCAATGTTGCATTGGGAGAGCTCCTGATGTGCCTAAACAGTGGAAACCTCCCCCAAAATGACCCCTTTTTGGAAACTAAAAATCTCACGAAACTTTTATAAATTAGTGGTGAGCACCTTGAACCCCCAGGTACTTCCCAGTTGTCTGTGAAAATATAAAAAATCATATATTCTTCTCAAAAATGTTTTTTCACCTGAATTTTTTTTATTTTCTCATATTTGGTTGAAAACTACTGTTTGGGCACACACCAGGGTTTGGAATAGAGGGATCACCATTTGACTTTTCAAACGGAAAATTGGCTGGAATCATTAGCGGATGCCATATCGCATTTTGAGAGTCCTTGATGTGCTTCTACAGTGGAAGCTCTGCAAAAGTTACCCCCTTTTGGAAAGTAGACCCTTCAAGAGTTTATAAGATATATGTGTTGGTTAGCACCTTAAACCTCCAGGTGCTTCAAAGAAATTTGTAACATTGAGCCGTGAAAATAAAAAAAAATCACATTTTATCCAAAAAAAATGTTCTTTGAGCTTTTTTTGTATTTTCACTAGGCTGCAGGAAAAGTGCATAAAACATTTTGCTGTGCAATTTCAACTAAGTACACAGATACTTCAAATGTGGCAGAAAACCATGGTTTGGATGCACGTCAGGGCCCAGAAGGGAAGGAGCATCATTCAAACCCAATATTGGCTGGAATGATTAGCAGGCACCATGTTTAATTAGGGGAGCTCCTGATGTGTTTAAGCAGTGGAAATCCCCCACACGTGACCCTATTTTGGAAACTAGACACCTTTAAGAACTTATCTAGATGTGTGGTTAGCACATTGAACCCTTAGCTGCTTCACAGAATTTAGAACGTTGAGCCCTGAAAATAAAAAAAATTACATTTTCTCCACAAAATGTTCTTTGAACTTAATTTTTTAAATTTTCACTAACGCTTCAGGAGAAAATGGACCTCAAAATGTATTGTGCAATTTCTCCTGAGTACTCAGATACCTCATATGTGACAAAAAATTCTTGCGTGAGTACACGTCAGGGCTCCAAAGGGAAGACGCATCATTCAAACTCAAAATTGTCTGGAATCATTCCCGGACACTTTGTTGCATTTGGAGAACCCCTGATGTGCCTAAACAGTAGAGATGAGTGAACACCTCAGAGTTCGAATTTGGTTGCGTTTGACGAATTTTGGTTGTTCGTGAATGGTTTGTCCAACAATTCACAAAACACCATTAAAAGTAATGGCAGGCATCATTAAATGCATAGAAAATACCTTCAAAGGTCTCCAAAAGCTGACAAACACATACAGACCACAGATAGACAAACAGATCATCTTATGTGTGTCTTGCTGTTTGCCTGCTTCTGGGTTTGCTCTCCCGCTCTCTTTCTCTCACTTCTGGTCCTGCCCATTAACTTTTCTGCATATTCACTGACTTCACCAACTCCACAACAGCCAATTAGAGATGTGGTCCATATGTACAGTGACTCGCTGAAGTTATGAGGTCACCATTCAGGTAAGCATAATGGCTTACCTGAATGGTGACCTCACATGATCTCAGTGAGTCACTGCACATCCTGACTGGAGCTCTCAGCTGGTTCATTCAGTGACTGGAACTGTGATAAATATTCGTTATTCTTCATCACAGCCTCCATTCAAGAAGACATCACAGAGGATTTTAGGAGGGATATGAGAGTGAGGGTTAATAAAGATTGCATCGAAAAGTATCTCTGTGTTTTTATTTCTAATAAATAAAATTTCTATATGTGGTGCCTTCTTTACTATTTACATGACATTTTTAACGGCCGGGTCTAACTTGGCCCGACATTAAAAATTTGGGGTTTAATACCAGCTGGCAATAGAAAGCTGGTATTAACCCTTTATTAGCCAGCAAGTTACCCTCACCAGGGGCACTGAAAAAGCCGGGTAAAGCACCTGGAAATAACGCTACGATGAATGCTTCATTTTTGGAGGCGGCTGCAGGCTGCTATTCTTTAGTGTGTGGGGGCTAAAAATAATGGCCCCTCCCCAATTGAGAATACCAGCCCTCTCCTGTCAAGTTTTACCTTGGCTGTCAATTAAAAACAGAGCAGAGCCCTATGGATTTTTTTGCCAGCCAAATTAAAAATAGGCAATTCAGTGTGGCAGCTCGTAGCTGTCCACGTTATCTGTGCTGTGACTGAAAAATACAGAGGACCCCTATGTATTTTTTCTCATTGTTTATTTATTTTACACCCAATGACGTCAAGTTTGGTGCTGTACACCAATATTTTTGACAACCAAGCACAGACACCATCCAGATTGTGAATATGCAGTCTTATTGCAACAGCCAATCACAGACACTGTCACAGAGCATGAGCATCTGTGATTGTCTGTTGCCCTGTCAGTGAAGTGAATATGCAGAAAGATTAATGAGCGGAACCTGAAGTGAGTGAGAGGAAGCACGGGAGAGTGGACCAGGAGGCAAGCAAACAGCGAGAGACAGGTAATATGATTTGTGTGTGTCTATGTGTGTGTGTAGCCTAATGTAGAACAGAAGCATTAGGGCATTTGCACTAAAGCTTCTACCCTAGTTAAGTTACACACATCTGAATAATTACCAAACATAACCCGAATTTCCAACTTTTCAACAAAGCATTCGAGTTCAAGGGGTCATACTAACATTGCCACATTCAGTCCGGATTTGAAATTGGTGAACACGTTCGAGCAAAGTTTTCCCATCTCAACTACACAGTTTAAAAAACTCACAAGTGACCCCATCTTAAGCTGTGAAAAGAAAAAAAAATCACATTATTCCCACAGAAATATTTTAGCCCAAAATTTTCTATTTTCACAAGGGCGAGAGGAGAAAATGCACCATAGAATATGTTGTGCAACACCTCTTGAGTACATTGATACCTCATATGTGACTGAAAACTACTTATGAGGTACAGTGCAAAGCTCCGATGGGACGAAGTGCCATATTCATAATTATAAGTGACAAAAAGACGCATAGGGTCTTATCTCATGGTAAGGAGGGTGCAAGCCCGTTGAAAAGTGCTCACCATGTAAGGTTGTGTGACCCACAACCAGTATCTGTGCTTATACAGCTGTCGCTGGATCCACACCTCCAAGTGCAACGTGACATGTAACTGGAACTAGAGGATGAAGTGCTGGTGATCCGCACTGCTGTAGAAAAGAGACCGCACCCACAATGTCTGATGCAATGATGTTCCTTTATTCCAATGTGTTTTGGAGCAAACTCTGCTCCTTCTTCTGGGATTACTGAATAAGCCCTGAAGAAGGAACAGAGCGTGCACCGAAATACATTGGATTAAAGGAATATCATTGCATCCGACTTTGTGGGTCTGGTCTCTTTTTGTACAGCAACGTGGATCACCAGCACTTCGACCTCTAGTTTCAGAAGTGCCATATTGGATTTCCACTTTAGCTGAAATGGTTTGCAGGTGTTAGGTCCCATAACAGATGACAGACCGTGGTGGGGACTTGTGTATTTGTGGGTTGAATTAAATGCTATTTGGTAGTGATTTGGACACAGAACATTTTGGTTCAGTTCACATTTATCCTGTGCTCTATGCTGAGCACTTACATTCATGTTTCCAGCTACATCTCGGACATACATGATTTAGGTGAAGCCCCCAATGGATTAATTCACTAATAAGGCAGCAGAGTTACTCTGCACTCTTTTTACCCTAGGGATAGCACAAAATCACAGGGCATATGGGAGTTCCGAATGACTTCTGCCTCAATACTGTGAATTTTTCTTTGGGAATTTTGTCTGATTAACGAATTTCAAAGATTAATACGTAATCGCCGATGTAAGCACTCAGCATAGAGCACAGAATAAATGTGCACTGTGCTTTACTGATATCTTTGAGAAGCAGAATATACAAATCAACATCAGCTGAAGAATTGGCTTTACTACTTTTTTTACGTAGTTCTCCTTGCAGTGGGTGATGAGGCGGCCTTATTTCTCGGGTCAGTACGATCACAGTGATACCAGATTTTAGATAGTATATTTTTTCGCTTTGGCTACAATCACACTAAAAACACTTTTTTTAAAAAAAAAATAATGTATTTTTGCATCACTGAATTTTGAAGGCTGCAGTTTTTATAACAGAGGACACTATAAACTTTGGCTAGTGGGGGAGGGTCCCTACATGCCCATTAAGAATGAGATTTTTTAATCCAGAGAGAGGCTTTGACAAAGTGCAGGTATAAAAATAGGTTTGGACACAGTAAAACGGTCATGTCTCAACGTGGCTACTGGGTGGTTATAGATATGGCCATGTTTATAAGCTAAGTGTCCTAATTTTTCTTATTTTCTTAGCTATTATGCTTTTTTATAGTCAAAATAGCATGTCTAAGGGCCCTTTGACATGAGCGTTTTTTTGAAATCGCGGCAGATGCGGTGAAAAAACCGCATCTGCCGCGATTACCGCATACCGGCTGCACTTGCGGCGCGGTTGCGGTTTTTGCCATGCAAAGTATAGGCGGACTTGCGGCAGGTGCGGCAAGTGCGGTTTTGCACTTGCGGCAGGTGCGGCCGCGAAAAAAAACGCGGTCAGCCGCGGTTTTTTTCGCGGCCGCACCTGCCGCAAGTGCAAAACCGCACTTGCCGCACCTGCCGCAAGTCCGCCTATACTTTGCATGGCAAAAACCGCAACCGCGCCGCAAGTGCAGCCGGTATGTGGTAATCGCGGCAGATGCGGTTTTTTCACCGCATCTGCCGCGATTTAAAAAAAAACGCTGATGTGAAAGGGCCCTTAGTATTTGAGTGCAGCTATCTTTTTGTAACAATGTATTGTGTTTCAGCACCAGTATACACTGTAAGGATTGAGTGCTGCAGATTTTTTCTTGTTTGGATTATGGGGTCACACCCTTTTTAGTGCACCCATTCCCCGCTAACCACAGGTTTTTGTATTCTCTGTTGTCAGCTACACTCCCATAAAGAATGAGATTTTTTAATCCAGGGAGAGGCTTTGACAAAGTGCAGGTATAAAAGTAGGTTAGGACCCAGTAAAATGGACATTCTTCATTGTGGCTACTGGGTGGTTGTACAGTCATATGAAAAAGTTTGGGCACCCCTCTTAATCTTACTCATTTTTTTTGTTGAAAATTGGGTTTTTCAACAGCTATTTCAGTGTGATATATGTAGTAACTGATGGACACATTCATATTCCAGGTTTGAAATGAGGTTTATTGTACTAACCAAAAATGTGAAATATGCATTATTTCAAAATTTGACAGGTGCAAAAGTACGGGCACCCATCTGATTTTCATGATTTGAATACTCCTAAAAACTTTTTACTGACTTACTGAAGCACTAAATTGGTTTGGTAACCTCATTGAGCTTTGTACTTCATAGCCCGGTGTATCCAATCATGAGAAAAGCTATTTCAGGTGTCCACTTGCAGGTTGTTCTCCTAGTTGCATCTTCTCTGAGGAGTGTAATCATGGGCTCCTCAAAACAGCTCTCAAATGATCTGAAAAAAAAAATTATTCAACATAGTTGTTCAGGGGAAGGATACAAACAGTTGTCTCAGAGATTTAACCTGTCAGTTTCCACTGTGAGGAACATAGTAAGGAAATGGAAGACCACAGGGACAGTTCTTGTAAAGGTCAGAAGTGGCAGGCCAACAAAAATATCAGAAAGGCAGAGAAGAAGAATGGGGAGAACAGTCAAGAATAATCCTCCAAAGACCTGCTGCATCATCTTGCTGCAGGTGGTGTCACTGCGTATCGGTCAACAATACAGCGCACACTGCACAAGGATAAGCTCTATGGGAGAGTGATGGAAAGAAGCCATTTCTGCATGCACGCCACAAACAGAGTCGCCTGAGGTATGCAAAAGCACATTTGGACAAGCAAGATTCATTTTGGAAGAAGGTCATGTGGACTGATGAAACAAAGATTGAGTTGTTTGGTCATACAATAAGGCATTATGCATGGCGCCACAAAAATACAGCATTCCAAGAAAAACACTTGCTACCCACTGTCAAATTTGGGGGAAGGTCCATCATGCTTTGGGGCTGTGTGGCCAATGACGGCACCAGGAATCTTGTTAAAGTTGAGGGTCGCATGGATTCCACTCAGTATCAGCAGATTCTTGAGAATAATGTTCAAGAATCAGTGTCAAAGTTGGAGTTACGCCGGGGATGGATCTTTCAGCAAGACAATGATCCAAAACACTGCTCCAAATCTACTCAGGCATTCATGCAGATGAACAATTACAATGTTTTGGAATGGCCATCCCAGTCACCAGACCTGAATATCATTGAACATCTGTGGGATGTTTTGAAGCGGGCTGTCCATGCTCGGCGACCATCAAACTTAACTGAACTGGAATTGTTTTGTAAAGAGGAATGGTCAAAAATACCTTTATCCAGGATCCAGGAACTCATTAACAGCTACAGGAAGCGACTAGAGGCTGTTATTTTTGCTAAAGGTGGATCTATCAAATATTAATGTCACTTTTCTGTTGAGATGCCCATACTTTTGCACGTTGTAAAATTTTGAAATAATGCATATTTCACATTTTAGGTTAGTACAATAAACCTCATTTCAATCCTGAAATATTACTGTGTCCATCAGTTATTACATATATCACACTGAAATAGCTGTTGCAAAAAAAACAATAGAAAAAAAAAAGAGTAAGATTAAGAGGGGTGCCCAAACCTTTTCACATGACTGTAGATATGGCCATGTTTGTAATCTAAGTGTTCTAATTTTTCACATTTTCTTATCTAATATGCTGTTCTATAGTCATAATAGCGCATCAGTATTTGGAGCACAACTGTCTTTTTGCAACAATGACACAAAGCACACATCCAAAGTACACAGGAATGGTTGCAAAAGAAAAAAATGGACTGTTAAAATGGCCAGCAATGAGTCCGGACCTCAATCCCATTGAAAATCTTTGGGGTGAGTTAAAACTGCCATTAGAAAAAAAGAGGTCTGCAAACATTTAAGAGCCTGAACAAACTGCAAAGAAAGAGTGGGAGAAAATACCAACTTAGAGGTGTGAGAAGCTTATAGATAGCTATAAAAATTGTTTGGAGGCTGTCAAAGGGTGCAAAAGTATGAATTAGGGGCCTTATTTGCTGCACATGCTGTTTTTTCTGTTTCTTCTTTGAAATTGCAACATGTAAATTGACAATGTTTTATTATTGTATTACCTTGGACAACTAATTACAAAATCTCGAGGATATAACTTTGGTACATTTCCATTTATTTCTGAAGATATTGCAGTTTATGAAAAAACGAATAGATTCTAATAATGAGCAGCACTGTATGGATCTATTCCTTCCTATTCACCTTTTCTCAAACATAAAACGTAAATTACTTATTCTTTTCGTATATTGCTGGCATAATCTAAATGTTCTTACACAATTCTCAAGCATCAAATATGTTGATCTAGTTTTTTCTTAAAATGAGTTGTCAAATGCAAATGAATGTTTTGATGACATATTTTAGTAGTGGAATCCATTTGAAGTGCCCGTCATCTGCGTAAAGTAGGTAAAGTATGAATAGATTTATGAAGCTGTATAAATTACCCTAATTTTCATCTACAGTAACAACAAACTGCTATTCTGTTCAGCATAGAGTTACTAAATTTATTGAATAGTTCCCAATAGTCCTCATTAGATGGACTAAATAATAAACAGTTGTCATTGCTACCAATACTTAGCATCAAGTGTTACATGTTCATTTAATATTTTAATGTATTGGAATATTTCTTTTGGTCTCACTGCTCATATTTATTTATATAGTAGAAAGGAAGACATGAGAAAACTACACAAACTAACAAACATATTTAAATGAAGTTTTGCTGCTAATTATTTTATCTTGATAAAAGATATAATGTTGCAGTTTGTAATTACTTTTCTTTTGATTTACAGTTCAGTAACATTTCAGTGCCACTGCAATGATAATTATGGTTCATATTTACATTTTTATTATCTTTAAAGGTCATTTCTTACAAATGCTTACAAAAAATAGTTAATGTAATACAGGCTTGGTATAGATTAGATCATAACTCTCTCATTTGGAGGGTTTCCACATGCAAATGCATTTACGTCTTACAATATAGAAGTATAATAAAAATATTTAGAGGAACTTGAATAGTTTTCTTTACATAGAATGGCATTGTATATTATATCATAAGGGCCAGATTGTTGTTGTTGGAAGGAAAAACACATCGATGACAGTATAACAGACATTTAATTTTTTATTTAATAATAATGTAGAGCAAGTGATTTTAATAAACTTTCAAATATAATTCATTACAAAATTCTAGTTACCGTATATACTCGTGTATAAGCCGACCCCCCTACTTTTGCCCCCAAAATCTGGGAAAAACTATTGACTCGTGTATAAGCCGAGGGTGGACCCCAGCACAGGTATACAGCCCCCAGCAGTGTGGTATACAGGCCCCCCCGATGGTATACAGGCCTCCCCAGTGGTAGTATACAGCCCCAGCAGTGTGGTATACAGCAGCCTCCCCAGTGGTATATACAGGCCCCAGCAGTGTTACAGCAGCCTTCCCAGGGTATATACAGCAGCAGCCCCAGAGTATATACAGCAGCAGCCCCAGGGCATATACAGCAGCAGCCCCATGGTATTTAAAGCAGCAGCCCCATGGTATATACAGCAGCAGCCCCAGGGTATATACAGCAGCAGCCCCAGGGTATATACAGCAGCAGCCCCATGGTATATACAGCAGCAGCCCCATGGTATATACAGCAGCAGCCCCAGGGTATATACAGCAGCAGCCCCATGGTATATACAGCAACAGCCCCAGGGTATATACAGCAGCAGCCCCATGGTATATACAGCAGCAGCCCCATGGTACATACAGCAGCAGCCCCAGGGTACATACAGCAGCAGCCCCAGGGTACATACAGCAGCAGCCCCAGGGTATATACAGCAGCAGCCCGAGGTATACAGGCCCCCCCCATGCTCCGTAAACCTGTAAAGGAAGATGATTATACTTATCACTGTCCCGGTGCCGTCCCCGCTGTGCATCGCGATCCTCCATCTGCATCGCGATCCTCCATCTTCATTCACCGGCTTCCGACTTCCTGTGTTCTGCGCCGAATGACGTCATTGTCGGCGCCGACAGGAAGCCGGAAGATGGAGGAGCGCGATGCAGATGGAGGATCGCGATGCAGAGCGGGGACGGCACCGGGACAGTGATAAGTATAATCATCTTCCTTTACAGGTTTAGGGAGCATGGGAGGGGCCTGTATACCTCTGGGGGGGGGTGCCCGTGTAGTGACTCGCGTATAAGCCGAGGGAGTAACTTTTCAGCCCAATTTTTGGGCTGAAAAACTCGGCTTATACGCGAGTATATACGGTAGTTACCATTCATTTACCTTTCACAAGGTGTCCCATCTGCACTATGTGAAGCAGACTGCAGTATGTGAAGCAGACTGCAGTATGTGAAGCAGACTGCAGTATGTGAAGCAGCATTATCAGTCAGATCCATCTTTAGTGATTATGGGGCATGTAAACATATAAGGGAAAGAGGGCGGGCCTACACTCCTGACTGCAGCTGGTGAGGAAACAATGTATCAGATTACTGCACAGAGATAAGTAATATCAGGATGTAAACTCCTCTTTACAGGCTTCACAGTTCTGTCATCTGGCTCCACAAAGCTCAGTCACAATTTCTGTTAGCCTCTTGTCTGTTGGCTAGCCACACTGCTCCCTATCAGCCTGCCCTCAAATGTTGTGGAAAAAACACACACAGTGCTGGCAGACTTTGACCACACCCACATAGTCATAAAATGCAGTTTTTAACGGAGCACAGAAAAATGGGAGAAAATAAGTCATAAGGCACAAAAAAGTATATCTTAGCTGATATGAGACCTATCATTAACAACCAGTGTAGTACTGGTTTGTTTTTGTTTTTTTCAATGAAATGACATTTACACTTTAAGTCCCAGACTTCCTGATGCATGTAGGTAAGTGCTTGTGTGCCCAATTCTTTAATTTAAGGCTACGTTCACACATTGCGTATTTTGCTGCGCTTTTTTACGCGCGCTTTTCAAAATACGCAATGTGCCTTTTGTCTGCCAGCAAAGTGAATGTGAAATTCACTTTGCAGTGCAGACATTCTGCAAAAATACGCACTGCATTTTCCGGGAGAAAGCGCAGCTCCGTAAACAATTGATATGTCAATTATTTACGCAGCTGCTCTTGCGTATTCTCCCAGAGGGGAGGAAGAATCCTGCTTCCTCCTCCCCTCTGTGACAGCTGTGGCCGCCCATTGGATTTCACAGTGTATTAATATACACTGTGAAATCTAAATTAAACAGAGGCAAATGTATGTAAAATAAAAAAGAATCAATACTTCACCTGTCTGACGCCTTCTCCCGCTGTCAGGTCTCCGGTTCTAAGTGAGAGATGTACTGACAGGACCTGTGGTGATGTCAGAGGGGCGTTCCCGGGCACTCGCGGTCATGTGATACATATCACATGACCGCGAACAGCCAATCAGCGCCGGGAACGCCCCGGGAACGCCCCCCTCTGACGTCACCACAGGTCTTGTCAGTACACCTCTCACTTAGAACTGGAGACCGGATAGCGGGAGAAGGCGTCGGACAGGTGAAGTATTGATTCTTTTTTATTTTACATACAATATCTCTCTCCCCCACCCACTGCCCTATGTTAGCTGTGTTTCTGGATTTTTGGGTCCAGGAATTGTGAGCGATAGATCAGTCATATCACCCATCAGTGACACTTTTGCCGTCATCTCCTCGCCCGATCAAACATAAAGGATACAGCGTTATATTAAGGCCCTGTGGGATCTTAAGCTATAAAATCCTGAGGAAGAGGAAAAAAAAAAAGAAAAAAAAGGGGGTGGGGGTGTAAGGGAGGATGAAAAGGGAAGGGAGTGAGGGAGAAGGAGGGAGGAAGGGAGGGGGAGACAAGAGGTGGGTTAGTAGTGGAAAGGAGAGGGTCATGCGAGGGATGAGAGGGAATGAGGGGGAAGAGAAAAAGTTATGTGGAGGGGGCGGGGGGAAGAAGAGGGAGGGGGCATGAGAGGGGGTATGAGGGAGGTACAAGTGTATAAAAGATAGAGGGGTATGGGAGTGAATGGAGGGGGGAAGGTGGGGAGGAGGGAGGGGAGGGGGAGAGGGAAGGGGAAGGGAGGAAGTTCAGGGCGGAGGGAAATTATGTGGGTTGGAGAGGAGGGAAGGGGAAGAAGGATGAAAGGTTTATAGGAAAGTGGGACATGGGGAAAAGGTGAGTGTACTTGTAGGACGAGGGGACTTGGAGGAAAAGGGAGGGAAGGAGGGTGTGGGTGGTCGCTAAGGGGGGAGGGGAGGGATTGGGAAAGGAGCATCAGGATAATATGAACTTGGTGTTCGGTATTTGGCCTCCTGGTTCCTGGTCGGTCTTCTGGCAAAGCAGATCACAAAGTGGTGTGATTGTTCATCATCCGTCTCTGAGCCGATCCAAGCCCTATCATTTGATCTGCTTCAAGTATGTTCAAAGTTATTGGTCCTGTTGTTCAGTGTCCTCTGTCTGGGCCACCGGTGATGTCATCTGCGGGCCGCGTTCCTCTGGATTCAGTTGGTGAGTGCGATGGTGAAGAAACCGAGGACCTTCCCCCAGACAACGGCGAGCGTCCTGCACTGGTAGTGAATTTTCTCAAGGCCTCTTGGGCATCTCTGAAAAACATCGGGGGGTTCCTGCCATCCAAAACTTTTAACGTCACAGGATATAGCATTTGGAAAGGGATATTTCTTTTGTGTAGGATGCTGCATATCTTGTTAAATTGTTTCCTCTTCCTCGAAACTACTGGGGAGTAATCATTGAAAATGATCACCTTATTGCCTCTAATTAGCAGGGGGTTGTCTCCTCTTCCGGAAAGCCTGGAGTATTTTTTCTTTTTCTTTGTAGTCAAGATACCGGGCTATGGATTGTCTGGGATTTTGGGATGATTTCGACTTATCCTTTTCTTGACCTTCTGTGTTGCCAGGTTTGAGTGTTGCCTCAGGGAGGCAAACCTAACCTGTGGGCTCTTTCCACCCTGCATACCCCATCAATGTCCAGAGCCTCCGGAATCTCTTTTTCAAAAATGTCATTAAGATGAAAATGTGGGATGGTTTCCGTTAGTCCCAGCACCCTCCAATTATTTCGTCATGATCTGTTTTCAAGATCATCCACTTTCTCTCTCATTCACCTCGAGACCCATGCTGCTTCCAGGAGTTCTTGTTCTAGTTGGGAGATTCTGTCCTTTGCATCTGAGAGGCATTGCTCCACCTCCTCTAATCGCTTGTCATGTTTCACTATGTCCTCCTTAATAGCAGACATTGATGTTTTAATGGTGTCCCGCACTATACTCTGGAGGCTTCCAGACAGATGGCTCTTGAGGTCTATGGCCATGTCTGCAAATATTGAGGCAAGATCTGGATGGTCTGCGGGGTCCTCTCCCTCTAATCTCATTCTCCCAGTCTCTCCCTTACTCTGATTGTGGGCAGCTGCACCCTCCTCCTCACTCTCCTGGTCAGCACGTGGGTGTGGTAGTAATGCCTGCTTCTCCTTTCTTTTGCATGCGCCCGCCATTTTTGTGGGGCCGGCTTCTCCACACCATACCTCTATTGTTCCTGTTGAGCAATGTGAGCTGCGCAGACAGCGATACATCCAGCCACGCCAGTAATAATAGGCTTCCTCTGGCAGCTGTGAGCACAGCGCGGTCTCCCAGTGATATGCTGTTGGGCTATGGGCTGCGGTGGCTCCGTGGATGGTCTTGCATGCAGGGCCTCGCGCTGTGCTCCGCCATGTCGAGTGGGGTGAACGTGGATCCCGCAGATTTAGGCACCGGGTGAGTCTCCGCACTGCCAGCAACAAGGCTCAGCTTGCGAGTCCCTTGACGGTTGAGGTTCTGTGGGTGTTTTGGCCATGGGTTTCGGGAGTCGATTAACCTTGTGGCGCACACATCTGGGCCAGAACCGGAAGTCGAATCGACTTGTTAACCGCAGGTAAAATAATAAAACCTGTAATCACATCCCGTGCTGCCGCCTTTCCAGCACTGTTGGTAATCCGGGCTCATGTGACACTGTAATATCACACAAACGCTGCGTCTAATCACCGCCAGATTCCCTCTTCGGACATGTGAGCTATCAACAGGATATAGGTGTTGTGGCTGCCACTCATATCCTGTTAATAGCTCTTATGCCAGTGGTGATTGTAAACAACGTCACAATGTCAAGTGATCAGTGGTTACCAAAAATGCTGAAACAGTCAGCACAGAAAGTGAGTACAGGGGTTAACTGTGGGAAACAAATGAATTCAAAAAGAGTGTTTGTAGTAGTTGACAACCCATTTAAGAATGTAGCCCATGTTTGCCTCACAGAAAAACCAATGAAAATCATGCTTTACATTTTGCTATCCAACTGCAAAAAAGTACAATGGCATAGTTGAGGGTGGGAAAGGGGGTTGAGTTAATAGTGGGAGTCAATAATGATGTCAATAGCAAATATGTACAACTGGCGGAAAAGCCATACAGTTGAATACTTCTGGTTATATTTTCTTTGACAATCCTTAAGTAGAAGTGGTGACTTAGCCATAGAATGCTATAAGATTATTGATTTCCTTTTGTAATCGTTGGTAGTGAAAACTACCCTCTACCACAAACATAACTATTTTTCTTTTTTACCTATCATTTTAATTTTTAGTGTGGTCCGTATAGAATGTCTACAGTTGTGTGTCTCTATAACAATGATAACTGTACATATAACAAGCACTGTTTTAGAAACTACTTTGTGATAAAAGCTGCTGATAGTAGTGATCTGACAGATACTCAACTAAAATAGGTTTACTCAGTGTTTATTTTGGATCACTGCTGTGGTCTACCAATTCACAGTAGGGGATTTTTCAGAGTGCTGTTCTCTAGAGGTACACTCAATATTTTGCCCAAAAAATTGCTGAAATTCTTTATTGTATATACATACTTCAGTATAAAACACAAAGCTGTTTATGGCTCACAACTAAAGTCTTCATATCTTACATTAGCTTCAGGTAAAAATCAAATATTGGCTTGTATTTTATGCTCATATAGGCTATCATCAAGAAACAATATTCCAAGTGGAGAAAGAGAAAATGATAAAGCAGCACTGATACAAGGATTATTCAGTCCAAATTGGATGAAAAAGGGTGATTTTTATTAAGTCAATGTGTTTCAGTGAGCGATTTCTCTTTCTTTAAGACAAAAAAGTCACATATAACACACAACCAAAAAAGTGGGGTATATATATATATATGCAGGTTGGACCTCAAAAAAAGGTACGCGGCTAAACGGACATGATCATGATGGGGTTTTTTTGTTCCACATTTATATATACAACCCTCTTTTTTGGTTGTGTGTTATTTGTGACTTTTTTGTCTTGAAGAAAACAAAATCGCTCACTGAAACACATTGACTTAAACTAGTCACCCTTTTTCACCTGATTTGGACTGAATAATCCTTTCGGCAGCGAATAGCGTTATCCTTTTCTCTTTCTCCTCGTGTAATATTGTCTCCAGGTGTGCTACAGCAGCCATGTTAATTCATTTGATAGTAGTTGTAGCTTCTCACAACTACCCCAGGTGAGCCTATTGTCCTTTTCATGGACTAAAGGTGGGGTCACACGTGGCGATTTCGCACGCGACATCGCCGAAAAGTGACGTCACAGCGATGTCGCGGGCGATATTGCAAGTGCGTCGCGCTGTGTGACAGCACGACGCAACTGCAAATTATCGCTGGTCGCAGGTTGACAGGTTTATGAACATGTTCATAAACCTGTCAACCTGTGACCAGCGATTAGGCTGGATCGCGCCGTCTGACACTGTTGGCGGTGCGATCCAGCCTATATCGCAGTGTTTCTGAGCCATCGCTCGCTGGGCTGAGCCCAGCCCAGCGAGCGATGGCTCCGCCCACATCGTCGCCGCATCACCGGCAACGTCGTGCCGTGTGACAGCTGGCCTGCGATGTCGGAAGCAAGCGGGCACCCGCACATCGCTTCCGACATCGGAGGCCAGATCGCCGCATGTGACAGCACCTTTAGTGTCTTCCCAGAAAAGACCCTATTGCACTTCTGTTGTCTTTTCAGCTTTTTCTATGATCGAATTTTGGTCATCAAGAAACTCATAGCAAAATTCTTGCTAAGGTATTCTACTTCTGGAGAACGGCATGCTGAAAAATCCCAAACTATTAGAACTGTTTTATTGATGCTTGTATTTAGTATGCATGTTTGTAAGGGAATATGATTGACGCAATTTAATTTTAAAAACTGCTAGGTTGGAATCTCATTTGTATAAGATCTATTATCACTTTTGTTTTGTGCTATTACTAATGCTTAGATGAACATACGCCATGGCACATCTATGGTGGTGAAACTCAAGTCAGATCCTGTCCTGTAATCAACTAAATCAAAACTTGGAACTCAAATTATCAGTGAAATAGAAAATTATTTTAAAATACATACCTGGGATTTATAAAAAAAATATATAAAATAAGAAAATGTGCCTAAGCAGTAACAAGCAGGCAGCTGCCTCCTATCTGATGTTGGGTCCGGTGCCAATCACTGATGACACGGCTCGGTCTTTAAGCATTCTTGATGGTGATTTTGCAGCTTCCACTCATGTCACATTCCAGTGGAATCAGCAAAAAGGAAAGGGGAATTAAAACCGTGTTCCCATCCACAAATAATGATTCCTCCATGTTGTCAATCAAAGGAAGTGTGATTTATTTCAATGTGTTTCAGGGCATGCAAGCCCCTTCTTCAGGAAAATGGTACATCTGTGACTATCCTGAAGAAGGGGCTTGCATGCCCTGAAAAGAATTGAGATAAATCACGCTTTCTTTGATTGACATTGTGGTGAAATCATTATTTGTGGACAAGAGCGCGGTTTCAATCCCTCTTTCCTTTTTGCTGATTTACCGGGATATGTACTGTGAGGGACATTGCTGCATACCACTAAATCCTTGGATACAAAGAGATACAAGCACACAAAGTGATTGTGGCTGTAACACAACACCATAAGGTGAGCCTTAACCTATATACAACTTGTATTGCAATTCCAGCTAACGCACCACTCATGTCACGTCAAGAGGTGGCTTTTCTGCTCTCTTTGATGGGCATCATATCCAATGTCTTGCTTATTAACAGCCGGCTCACCCAATTAGTAAGCAGGAAGCTGTCTTTCAATCAGCATGATGTTGGCTGTTTCTCCCTTTTCACTGAGCAGAGCAGAAAAGAAGCTGCCACTCTGTGTTGACACAGCCATTTTATCACCGGTGTGGGTGGTCTGCGACTGCTTTGTTGTGGTGGTGAACAGCGCAGGGAACAATAGCCAGGTAGGTAGCATCTACCTGTCTGTTAGTGCTTAGACACATTTTTTTTTTCTTAAAAATCACAGATATATCCTTTAATAAATTGCTTACAATCTAAAAAATAGACATTTTTTTTTCACCTCTGACCTTCATCTGATTGTTTTGCTGAGAGAATGTTGTGGCAGCATATCTCTTTGTCGGTGTTTGATGCCGCACAGCTGTGCCTGTATGCCATGGTATTCTCTCAGCAATCTGTACTGATGAAGACACAAGGCAAACCAAAATGTCTATATTTTTGATTGCAAGTACTTTATTGAAAATGTTTTAACTCTACTGAGACTTTGATTACTAAAGCATAGGCCTACAGCAATATCCAAGAAAATAACTGAACTCTGTGAAGTCAAGATATCAGCCATTTTCTATGCCCTCTCTTAGTGCATTTTAATTAATTTTAATTGCAAAGCTTGTTCTATTTTCCTGCCAAGAAAAATGCTGTGGACATTCTTCATTGACATCTACTCTACGTAATTGTCATTGACTCCATGAACATAAATATTTCAGCAACAACTGTTGTCTGCTCATGGAAATAGGTTAGAGCAAAAGGTAATGCCCTTTTTAGAAATAAACACAATAATTTGTATAGTCTTAATATTTGTCTTTCATATGCACAGATGCTTTTACTTTCTGAGAACTTGGTCTACATATATCACCATTGGAGGCCATATTAAATTTTCATATCCCTTAAAGCTGGCCATTTGCAATAGTAAAGGAGACTTCAATATGTTTATTATTTTTTTCTGTCAAAATTACTTTGCCTTATATGTTGCAATCTTTAGACTGTTAGTTGAGTTTAAGAAAAACAATTTTATTAATATGAAAAAAAAATTCTAATAAAAATAATATCTAACTATATGCCATTTATTTAAACATAGAAATCCCAAAAGAGTAGTGCCGATATGATCCGCGCTGCTGTCAAAGATAAAAGACTAGGAAGACAAGACTTCATACGCAGTGGCGTAACTTCAGGCCTCGGGGCCCCGATGCGAAAGCTCCAACGGGGCCCCCAATTATTGCAAATCTTTACTAGTATTAGACTTTTTCTATGGGCCAAAGGGACGTCTGGGGCCCCCCTAGGCTGCAGGGCCCGGGTGCGATCGCAACCCCTGCACCTATTGTAGTTACGCCCCTGTTCATACATGTTGCTCCTTTATTCCCAATGCATTTTGGTGCTGGCTCTGCACCTTCCTCAGGGGTACATTTGTACAATTGATAGGATCCGCGCTGCCGTCAAAGATAAAAGACTGGGAAGACAAGGCTCCATATGTGTTGCTCCTTTATGCATTTTGGTGTCGGCCCTGCCGGGATGGCACCGAAACAAGTTGGGAATAAAGGAGCAACACGTATGAAGCCTTGTCTTTCTAGTCTTTTATCTTTGACGGCAGCGCGGATCATATCAGCACTACTCTTTTGGGATTTCTTGGATACACCTCCACAATACACGCGGAAGCGCGGATCCAGTAGCAGCTGTCCAGGCGAACATACTGTTTGTGAGTTAGCACAACCGAACCAGGTGAGCATGTACACTCACGTCCAAATAATCTTATCCTAAACGATAAGACCCATTCTGCACCTCTTTTGTCTCTCCTTGCTTTAGATTTATTTAAACATATCATTATTTTATGCATTTAAAATTTAAATAAATTAACATTTTCACTTTTATTAAAAATATATTTTACTCTACATATTGTTTAAATGTAAAACAATTGGAAATACATTTTTTTCATTGTAAGTTCGATATGTTTGATCTTCTCACTCCATGGGTTTTTTCTAAATGGATCCTATTTAGTAAATTTTTCAATTTCATGTACCGGAATTTCCTTTCATTGGTATTTTTTTGCCTAAAGTTTATTTATTTATACTCGAGCATATGATTGGCAATGGTACTTGGCAATATCATTTTCCCTTGGCAGGATAGTTGTCTTTTTACAGTGTGGGAATTCTTATTCAAATTTTCATTGAACTGTCTCTTTTGTGCCTGTGTGTTTTGGTTCCAGATTAATCAGTTATAAGGCCATTGAAGGCTTTTGGAAATGTATAGAAATTAAAAGTTACAAGATATAATTAATATTTGGAAGCCAGTAATGGAAGTTGCTCGTATAAATGCTCAATATGGAAAAACAATCATAGTCTTTAATAACACTTCAATGAGGAAATAGCTTCTTTATTAGTCAAAGAACACTAATCATACATGCTTTACTTAATTGCTTTTGATAAACACATGCTTCATTCATCAAATAGTCTGCAGATTAAAGCAAACGATGAATGGGACATGAGCATTGTACATTGAGTAAATGTGTACCTATAGAAGACCAATATGATATTTGAACCTTAACCCTGTTATAAAAAAATATTACACTTCTGGATTTTAAGCTTCATCTTTAATAAAACAGACAGTATGTAGTATTGTAAATAAAATATATTTCAAGAAGCTAACATATATCAGATATTTTTGAAGTTAAACCAAAACAAAGTTTGTTCTAAGTCTAAAAAAAGTTAAAATGTATTTTTCTTACATTTTCCCTTTCCCATGTCATGGGACCTGATATAGGACCTGATATAGGACATGATATAGCACCTGATATAGGACCTGATATGCAGAAAATAGAAACAAGAAACACAAAAACAAATTACCTAGACACCCAAGTATTCACAAAGTAATTAGATTACATCTATGTTTGGTGTGGAAGAAAATGAAGCTCAAGGATTTTAATAAAATTTACTTAAATTGTATAGATTTGAAGGGAGCCTGTCACCCATTTTTTCAGTATCTCTACAAATGCAAAGACATTTTCTGCTTGTGTTAGGCATTTCACATAAGTTGACTCCCTCTGTACACCCCAAAAATGTAATTTGATTTGCTATATATTTAATTGAGGCTGGTCCGGTCTGATTGCCTTTTTTCTCGTAGCATCTGTTCCTCCTCTCTGCACATGAAAGTCATTTTTTGGCTCAGACTGATATATTTGACGCATCAACGTAGCTGAATGAAGTCTCACACTTGTGCAGTCGCATCGCTGACAGCACAGGTGCATTTTGCACTGCCTTACTGCGGCCATTGACGTCCTTTGCACCGCCCACATCGGAAAGTACTAATCAAATTTAAATACAGAATGGGACAAAACCAAATTCTATTTTTGGTGTGTAAAGGAGTCAGGGGACAATGTAATCATTTGTGAAATACCTAACAAAAGCAGAAAAAGGTCATGACATTTGTTTAGATATTAAGAATCTGCCGACAGGTTCCCTTTATTTTTGTGTTTTCAAATTGAATAGATTTTATATGTGAACTAAATGAAGCCAAAAGTTTTGTTGGAATTCTGGAGCTTCTTGTTCTTTTATGATACAACCCAAATGTCATAGTAAAATGTCATGTTTTTATTGTTACAAAGCAAACAAGGGAAGAAATGAACTTATTTAATCCTTACATGGTGATTGGGATGTTCCTGGAAAGATTCTCCAAATTATTAAAGGGAACCTGTCACCACTTTTGGGAATTTTAAACTGTGCTCACCAGCTTACACATTATGTAAATGGGGTTCTAGTAACCCTGTATGTACCCAGACTGGCACCTCATACCTGAAATATGAACTTATATTGTGTCCAGCGCTGGCCTCCTATTTAGACATGGAGGCTGCCATTTAGTCCTGATGCATGATGTGCTCGCTACTCCTCCAGACTGCAAAACCCGCCCTGCACTTTTTAAAGTTGCCGCCCCTCCTCTGGAGGGCGCTTGAGTGACAGCCAAACTCGCACCACCGCAGTGGAGCCGGTGTCCATGTCTCACCCATGGAGGAGACCGTGGGGTACTAGGAACCGGGCCCTCTCGTCGTTCTCTGGGGTTGCAGGATGTCACGATGGCATGAACCGGTCCGTGATCTCCTCATCAGGTGAGCAGTTAAAGAGGGTATTTGAAAAATCAAGTAAAATAAAATAAAACAGAAATCAAAGAGTGTCTTGACCTCACCCGAGGAATGCAGCCGAAATAGCCGCCGCTGCAGTCGGGACCTCTGGGGATGATGGGAGTAGCAGCGAGGATGGTTCAGCTCTCCACGGGAAGAGCTGGTCCCCACGGCAACCGAATAGACTATGGGTGCGATAGTTCATTAGGGGTGCAGGATTCAGCGTATGGAATAACTGAAAGACACAGGGTAGCAGTCTCCTTTATCTTTACTGAAATCAGAAGCAGTTTCATCCAGGGCAAAGTTCACAAGTGGTGTTAGGGGTCCGGAGCCTGGAAGCAAGTTCAGGTTCTCCACGCTTGGCAAGTTCTGAGGCCTCCTTACTGTAGGCCCTGGCTGCTTGAAACTGTGCTATTACCCTTTCTTCTCAGGTCTGTCTTGGCCATGTGAAAGGCAACTTGAGCTCTATTTACGTTCTCTCCTCTCACTGCATCTCTTTGAGCTCTGGGATGCGGCTGTGTCTCCCGGCCTTCTGGTGGGCGAGCAACTTGGAATTACCCACCCTCCGGTGTTGGTTGCTGGGCATAAAGTCCCTTGCTACCTTGGACTCCGGTGTCTGTCCTGCACTCGGTGCTGGGGTGAGCTGGCTCTGCTCCACTCCCCACACCTTTTCTTCTCTCGCTCCACTCGCCCTCACCTTTGGTCTCTCACGCTGGCTAGTCAGTTTCCTTGGATGGGCCTACCACAGCTCCCGACCGTAGAATGTCTTCTACAGTCCTCTACAGTCCTCCTATGAACTGAACTGCCTAACCCCATCCCCAGACCAGATTTTATAGGGAAATAGCCCTGATCACGGGCTTTAGAGCTCCCCCTTCTGTCCTGGAGTTGGGAAGATATTGTGCTTGTGTTTCGCCTGAGATGGGTACCTTTCCTTGCTTCCAAGCTTAGTTTTGTGGCAACCGGACCCTGGGGCACCACAACTGGGCTCTATTGAACAGGCCCATGTCTCACAAGACTTGAAAATTCAAGAAAAGGATTTGCTCAACCACTTAATGTTCCCAGGACTCTCAGGCAAACTGGAAGGTGGCTTGGCAACCACCAGTAGCAATAGAATAAAGGTGTAGAATCCGGTGCTACAAAAATTATTTTTATTTCATGATTAACGATTAAGTGGGCTAGACCCATGAAATGCGTCCAGACATCATCTGGGTGATTTTTAACATTTAATCATGAAATAAAAATAATTTTTGTGGCACCGGATTCTACACCTTTATTCTCTCACAAGACTTCACAACTCTCGAGAGAAGTCAGCACTGACAAGCGCACCTGTCCTGCAGCAGTCACTCAAGCGCCGGCCAGAGGAGAGGCGGGAATTTTGCAGTCCAGAGGGGAATTGCAGCCTCCCGGTCTAAATAGGAGGCCAGCACTGGACACAATATAAGTTCGTATTTCAGGTATGAGGGGCCAGTCTGGGAAAATACAGGGGTTACTAGAACCCCATTTACATAATGTGTAAACTCGTGGACACAGTTTAAAATTCCCAAAAGGGGTAATAGATTCCCTTTAACAGAATACAGATGGTGAAAGGCAATATATAGTGTCAAGTCAAGAACAATGATTAGGAGTCAGATAGGTTGGCATCAGACTCATAAAACAGGTTAGCATCAGGGCATATGGAATTATTTTTCAATGAGGCAGAGTGTTAGAGTAGGTAGAGTTTTCTCTCACTGGTAGACAGGTAAAGGTTTAAGATAGCCAACAGATTTGATAACAAGGTCAGAAGCAACAAAGGTTGATATCACAATTGAAAACTGAATTACGGTCTAGCTCACTCAGGAAATGTTACTTCTTAAGTAGTGAATGATGAAGGAACAGTCTCTTTATACTTGCCAGCAATGTTATAAACCTTATCAAAGTCAGTCCTTTCTTAGAATACTAGGTCAGATTTTATATCTTAGAAATTAAACAAAATAAAAAGAGTGGTCTATAGGAGCGCTAAAGGAGGGACAGGAACCTTATTATAGTTTGGAACAGAGCTGAATCTCCAGGACTTGTGGTTAATTTCCAATTGAAATCCTCTATGAGGTTCAGTGGCTGGAGCAGCTTGGAGGGCAAACATTGAATAGGACCTGTGGTTGCTGGGTAACAGAGCTGAGTCTCCAGGACCTGTGGTGATGTAATTCCGGCTTGCCGATCACGTGATCGCACTGAGAATAGAGGAAACGGCGGCCATCAGAGCCTGGAAGGAGGAAAGTTTCCCACCACCAACCTCTACACCTAAGAGGTGAGCGCCCATATATCAGTTAGGGTAGTTATTTTAACAGGTACACCCATTGCTCCTCTGATTTCTTTTATTACAGATTTTATATGTTGACTTTTTTATAAACCAGTAGTTGGTTTATGCTGTAGAAACTCCACTAAAGGTGTCAGCAAGTGCAAAGGGGTACATATTGAGCATGAGACCAAAAGGAGAGCAAGGTCACAGATTCTGTTCGCAATTAGAAAACCAATGAAAACAGTAATGATTGTGAAAAATATGGGCATTATTTATCCCATTTCCTCAAGTTGGCTGGACCCTCATTGTATATAAGCACTCGTACTTTGTGTCACCCCCACCTTATTAGATTGTAAGCTCTTATGAGCAGGGCCATCATTATTTTGCGCTAATTGTTGTATTCTTTGATAACTGTTACTTATGACTGTTTGTATATGAACTACTGAATTTTATTGCGATGTGGTATATGTTGGCGCTATATAAATAAAGATTATCTAATATATACTTACCTTAAATTGTCCATCATCCACTTCCATCCAGACGTCCCTGAGTTCCTCAATCCACCGCGCCACACTGGAAGTATGCCGACCGACATATTGGAATACCCAACTTATGGGTATTCCAATATGGCACAGTTGGTGTTACCAGCCCCTTACGCGGTACCACAAGTGGAACACAGGCATTACACCCTGACAGACATCACCCTCCAGGATTCCCTCTGGGACCCCCCACATGGACCCCATTGGACATCCCCAGCCTGGACCCTCCCGCAAGATCGCTGCTGCTCACCGAACATCGCAATGCGCTACTCTCACCCTCCTCCATCTGGCCACAGCCATCAGGAAAGTCCGCAGCTTCAGGCCTGTGCTGGAGATGGGGTGTGGGCGCCCTCTGGTGGCTACAGAGGGCACAAGCACCCCTTTTCATTCATCACAGACCACAAGCCAGGGAGTTTCCTGATGTCCGTGGCCAGTCAGAAGTGGGAGAGGGCAGCGCATCACTGCACACAAACACCAAATACATATGCACATATACATACATTACTACATTACAGACCAAACATTTGGACACACCTTCTCATTCAAAGAGTTTTCTGTATTTTCATGACTATGAAAATTGTAGATTCACATTGAAGGCATCAAAACTATGAATAACCACATGTGGAATTATATACTTAACAAAAAAGTGTGAAACAACTGAAAATATGTCTTATATTCTAGGTTCTTCAAAATAGCCACCTTTTGCTTTGATTACTGCTTTGCACACTCTTGGCATTCTCTTGATGAGCTTCAAGAGGTAGTCACCGGAAATGGTCTTCCAACAGTCTTGAATGAGTTCCCAGAGATGCTTAGCATTTGTTTGCTGTTTTGTCTGGTGACTGTGGAGGCCAGGTCATATGGCGTAGCACCCCATCACCATCACAGCTCTTCCTCCATGCTTCACGGTGGAAACCAAGCATGTAGAGTCCATCCGTTCACCTTTTCTGCATCGCACAAAGACACGGTGGCTGGAACCAAAGATCTCAAATTTGGACTCATCAGACCAAAGCACAGATTTCCACAGGTCTAATGTCCATTCCTTTTGTTCTTTAGCCCAAGCAAGTCTCTTTTGCTTGCTGCCTGTCCTTAGCAGTGGTTTCCTAGCCGTTATTTTTCCATGAAGGCCTGCTGCACAATGTCTCCTCTTAGCAGTTATTGTAGAGTTGTGTCTGCTGCTAGAACTGTGTGTGACATTGACCTGGTCTCTAATCTGAGCTGCAGTTAACCTGCGATTTCTGAGGCTTGTGACTCAGATGAACTTATCCTCTGCAGCAGAGGTGACTCTTGGTCTTCTTTCCTGGGGCGGTCCTCATGTGAGCCAGTTTCTTTGTAGCGCTTGATGGTTTTTGCAACTGCACTTGGGGACACTTTCAAAGTTTTCCCAATTTTTCGGACTGACTGACTTTCATTTCTTAAAGTAATGATGGCCACTGATTTTTACTTACTTAGAATTTGTATAATGGCAAGAAAAAAGCAGCTAACAGTCTATTCAGTAAGACTCTCAGATGTGTCTCCACCATATTTCTGCACAACACAACTGATAGTCCCAACCCCATTTATAAGGCAAGAAATCCCACTTATTAAACCGGACAGGGCACACCTGTGAAATGAAAACCATTTCTGGTGACTACCTCTTGAAGCTCATCAAGACAATGCCAAGAGTGTGCAAAGCAGTAATCAAAGCAAAAGGTGGCTACTTTGAAGAACCTAGAATATAAGACATATTTTCAGTTGTTTCACACTTTTTTGTTAAGTATATAATTCCACATGTGTTAATTCATAGTTTTGATACCTTCAGTGTGAATCTACAATTTTCATAGTCATGAAAATACAGAAAACTCTTTGAATAAGAAGGTGTGTCCAAACATTTGGTCTGTACTGTACATACATGTACACACCACATACTGTACATACACATACATGTTCATACACACATGTACATGCATGTACGCACATACATACATGTACACACATATACATAATGTACACACACATTCATGTACACACATACATTTACTTGCACATGCATGTACACACAAATATGCATGTACACCGACATTCATGTACACACACATATACATACATTTACACATACATTCATGCACACACACACATATACATATATGTACATACACATGTATGTACACACACATACATGTACATACACATGCATGTACACACATATACATACATGTACACACACATTCTTGTATGCACATGCATACACACACATATATATGCACATAGTATAATGTTCCCACACACACAAGCACATGCATACACACACGCACATACACACAAACATGCATATGCACACACACTAATGTCCCCACACATTTATATACACATATACACAAGCAAGCATGCACATACACAAGCATATGCATGCACATGCAGATGCACACATACACGCACATAGATATGCACAAACATACATGCACATACACAAACACGCATACACACATGCAAATACACACAAACATGCATACACACACGCATTTACATGCATGTACATTTACATGCATGTACACATATGCGCATTCAACACACCCACATGCATGCATACATGTGCATACATTGACACACATCCAGGCAAATACACCAATGTGCACACACATTTGCCCATGTGAACACACACATACGCATACATGCGCACATGCATACACACATGCACAAACATACACATAATTACAGGCACACACATGTACATACATGCAAACATGTCCATACATGCACACATGCGTATACATACACACACATAGACATGTGCATACATGCACGTATACATGCACACATATGCATACACACTCTTACACACATACATGCATATACAAGCATATGCACATGCATGTACACACAGTATAATGTCCGCACACATACATACTCACATACACACAGGCAAGCATACACATGCATGTGCATACACATGCAGATGCACACATACACATGCACATATGTATGCGCATATACACATACACACACATTAACACATGGAAGAACACACATGCACACATGCACATATGCACACTTAGATATAAATACACGCATGTGCATACACACTTGCACATAAAACATACACATACACGCACGTACACACACATGCAAATTCACACACACCCACATACATGCATACACGTGCATACATTCACACACATGCAGGCACATACAAACATTTTCACATGCGCATAACACATGCACATACATGCACACATGCATACATACACATTCACAAACATACATTCACATACTTACAAGCACACACACATGCACATAAATGCATACATGTGCATACACACCCACATATGCATACATAAATATGCGCGTACATGCAAGCACACACGCACATATATATGTGTATACATGCACACATACGCTTACACACGTGTCATAGGTCACCTCCCACACTTTGATTCAAGCTCACGCTGTGAGCCTGCATCATCCCCTGCACATCTCAGCTGATATAATCAGCTGGGATGTGTGTCTAACAGGTGCAATGAGATCTGCAATCTGATCGCCGCTGTTAACCCTTTGGACTGCACTGTCATTCATAGACAGCGCGATCTAAAGTCCCTTGCAGGGATTGCCCTGTTCCCTGCCATGACCAGAGATTCTGTGAAGTGATCATGGAATCTCAATCTGTCACCTGCATAACCTGGGCTCCTGTAATGACCCGGGAGCTGTCTGTGATTGTTTCTTGTAATTCTAAAAAAAGAAAGAGATACACAGAGAGGTGCAAATGGGTCTTATCATTTGGTTAAAACTGTTTGCCCGTGAGTGTATCTCCTCACCTGGTTCGGTTCTGATAACCCACAATCAGTATGTTCGCCTGAACAGTGGCTGCTGGATTCACACTTCCACTTGCACAGTGGTGATGTCTTCAAAATCCAAAGGAGTAGTGCTTGTGTGATCCGCGCTGCCATCAGTATAAAAGAGAAGGAGGACAAGGCTTCTTCAATGCTGGTCCTTTATTCCCTATGCATTTCGGTGCTGTCCCAGCACATTCCTCAGGGGTACAATTCAGATCAAAACAGGGTGTTGGCCTTATATATAGTTGAGGGGATGTAAACCGCCAAAAAACAATTATCTACGTCATTATGACCTCAGATGGGAGCATCCACATGACATGCTATGTAAACAGATATGCGTAATACTCTAATGCATTTACCACAGATACTAACTTATAGTTTAGAAAAACACATTGATAAATATCAAAAATTATTAACAACAATTATAAATAGCAAAAAACCTGTTGTTAATAATGTTTGATATTTATCAATGTGTTTTTATACCAATGTGGCCAGAGTAAAATGATAGAAAATAAAAGTTTTTAAAAATTTTGGTATCGCCATGTTCAGAAATGCCCGATCTATCAAAGTATAAATTCAATTAATCAGATCAGCAAACTACGTAATGGGAAAAAAAATGCCAAACGCTAAAATGATGTTTTTTTGGTCACGGCAACATTGCAATAAAATGCAATAACGGGTAATCAAAACAACGTATTTACCCAAAAATGGTATCATTAGAAACGTCAGCTCAATATGCAAAAAATAAGCTGTCACACAGCCCCAGATCCCAAAGAATTCGAATATGAGGAATATTGCGACAAAAGCGCAATTCTGTTTCTTTCAAAACTTTTGAATTTTTTTCACCACTTAGATAATAGTAAAAGTATACATGTTTGTTATCTAAGTACCAACCCGAGGCGTCATATCGACATATCAGTTTTACCATATAGTGAACACGGTGAATAAAAAACCAACAAACAAATATGTAATTGCACTTTTTTTTGCAATTTCACTGTACTTGGAATTTTTTTCCCATTTTCCTGTACACTATATGTTAAATAAATTATTTCTTCTGAAAATACACCTCATCCCGCAAAAAACAAGCCGCCATATTTATGGAAAAATAAAAAGGTTATGGCTCTTGGAAAAGGGAGAGGCAATCGAAAAATGGAAAATTTGGGGAGGGCGGGGGAAGGGGTTAAACTCAATTTGTCCTCATTCTTGGATTTTGTTTTTGTTGTTTTTTTCCTGGTTTCAAGATGCAAAACTTAAAATGAAATGAGAACAAAAAGCAAACACATGAGAAGCAGGTGCTCGATTTTTAACTTTTTCAAATGAACAAGCTTTTTCTTACACACAGACAACAAAATGACTTTATGGCACAATGTAATTCATATTTTTGTAAGATTTAATATAACATACCGGTAATTTGAAAAACCTTTCCTGATTCTTAAATGGTTTGTGCCTGAATTGTGTTAGACAAATGAGCCAGACATTATGTATGTCAGAAGTGTGATGTAGCAGTAGACAGAAATTCTAAAATGACAAAGGAAGACTGATACTTCTTTACAAGAACTCACAAAAGTGTTCCGAACAATAGCAGAGCACTTAGCTATAGTTACAATAGTTTCCCTAAATTTTGACAAATCAATTTATAAAACATTTTGAAGAAAAAAAAGTGCCCAATTAAGAATTATATGACACATGTAAATTTCAAGTCATGTAATTGACTAAGCAAGGAATCCCTGGGGGTGATTATGGAATAGGATCTTTTCTAGTACAATTTATGAACCCGCATATACGCAGCACGGTGCAAAAAGTTTTAGGCAGGTGTGGAGAAAATGCCACAAAGTAAGAACACTTTCAAAAGAAAAAAAATATAAGTGTTAGCGTGTTTTCACATCTATGCGCTCCATGCGCTAGGCTGCCCTGCCTGCCCTGCGTCAGCACAAATGCAAGCGCAGGGCCATTTAGGGGCTTGGGCAGCCTAGCACAGGGAGCACATAGATGCCCTGCATTAGCGTTCAGCTGCGCTCGATGCCCCCATTATCTCCAATGGCTGAGCACAGCCGAGCGCACGCTCTGTATACTCAGAAGCGCAAGTGAAAGTGGCAGAGCACATAACGCATGCGCCTGTCACTTAGCACCCAGAAACGCCCAATTGGGCCTTTACGGGAGCGTCAGACCAGGCGCATGCGCTATGCGCTCTGCCACTTTCACTTGCGCTTCTGAGTATACAGAGCGTGCGCTCGGCTGTGCTCAGCCATTGGAGATAATGGGGGCATCGAGCGCAGCCCAGCACACAGGGGGCAGTAGGATGCGTTTACACAAGCTGCAAGCGCGGCCCCACAGTGCCCCAAATCACCTCTGCGCCTGCACCTACGCCAGGGTGACCAGGCCGGCGCAGGTGATGTGGCCAGGCGCAGAGGTGTGGAACAGGCATTAGTAATTTATTTTTTATTAACAAAATACAGAGTAAGTACACAAAAGAAAAATCAAAATCTAAGCTATATTTGGTGTGAACACCCTGTGCTTTCTCCGGCCATTTCTCCAAAGTGTTCGAGGAGCCAATTATCAACATGACACATGCTGATTGTAGTAGTGTTAACAGCCTGCGTGACCTAAACATGCCACCATGGCCCACAGAGATGCTTAGTCTCACATCAAGCACAGACATCAAAGGTTGGGATCTGTCAGCAGTAAATCTTAATGATTTTCATGTCTAAATGCATTCAGCATGGCTGAACTCTTGTCATTCACCCATTGACAATATTACTGATCTGATGTCATGAGTGTGTTGGTGCAAGTAGAGATGCATCTCAATGAATTAGAATATCATCAAAAAGTATTTTTTTCAATAATTCAATACAAAAAGTGAAACATATATAATATAGAGTCATTATAAACAAAGTGATCTGTTTCAAGTACTTATTTCTGCAATTGTTGATGATTATGACTTACAGCCAATGAAAACATAAAGGTCATTATCTCAGAAAAGTAAAGTATGGAAGATGAAGGGTTAAAAACTTTGCACCATATTCCATGAGACATCAAAGGGTGAATAAAAATTGATTTATTATTAACACGCTTCAGTGCTCCGTGAAAATCCCTGAAACATGACAATATGACACGCCAGGGACTGTAGCAGCCATCACATGCTTTTGAAGATGTTGTGACTCCCACAATCACACAAGAAGAAGCCTCTGATATGTATTTCGGGAATATTTTATCTCTCAGACCCTTCACCCTCCTTGCTTTAATTTTCTGAGGTAATGACATTTGGGTTTTCATTGGCTGTAAGCCATAATCATCAACATTTACAGAAAGAAACACTTGAGAACCGGGCACTGATCTGTTGGTGATTCGCGGTGCTTGTTCACCAAGATGGCTTCATCCTCTTGTGGTGCTCAGCTGGAAAGTATGTCAGTCCATATATAAGCAATGAGTAGCGACTCAGAGTAATTGTGGTTTAACTACATAATGATGGTCTTAACTGATTGGAGTAGTTAGATTTTCTACATTCATGTAATTGTATACCGATCTTCTTGTTTTTAATTCACCTATATGTATTATAATTGTAAGTGGGTGACGTCAGAGGTCCCGGCTATTTCAAGTTGGAACTGACACCTCACACCTGTTTCCAGGACCAGTGGAAGCGCTACTCAGCGCGAAACGGTGACCATTGTCCTGTCACCCCCCTCCCCGTACCTTAACCCCATGGATCTACAATAAAGTAGCCTCAACTGCATAAAAGCCCGCATGAATACTTGAAATAGGTTACTCTGTAATAACTCTATATAATATATGTATTTCACTTTATGTATTGAATTACTGAAATAATTGTCTTTTTTATGATATTTCAACTCATTGAGATGCACCTGTATTTCTGTGAAAAGTACTTATACTCAATATTGAATAAATTGAGACTTTTTAAAAATTTTGTGTCCATTTTTTTATCATTTGGATATCATGAACATATGTATTGATACTGTGATTTTCACAATACCATGAGTTTTTCTTCTTGGTGCCGTACTTTCAATGTTGAGGAGTGTATACAGTACAGACCAAAAGTTTGGACACACCTTCTCATTCAAAGATTTTTCTGTATTTTCATGACTATGAAAATTGTGGATTCACACTGAAGGCATCAAAACTATGAATTAACACATGTGGAGTTATATACTTAAAGGGAACCAACCACCAAAAAATCACTATCTAACCTATAAATATCTGTCCCTGGAGCCTTAAATGACTTTTCTAACCATCCCTGACTCACTAAATCAAACTAACTACACGCACAATAAACACAAGAAATGCAAGATATATCTCGTAGCAGTATTCTTCTTTATTTCCTACGCGTTTCGGTGCAGTTCCATGCACCTTCCTCAGGGATCCCTGAGGAAGGTGCATGGAACTGCACTGAAACGTGTAGGAAACAAAGAAGAATACTGCTACAAGATATATCTTGCATTCCTTGTGTTTCCTGTGGACTCAGCAGCGCGGACAGTTACACACCTTGCTTCCCAAAATTTTGTGACGGTTTTTCCACGTGCGAGTGGTCATTGAAGGTCCTGCAGCAGCTGATATTACTTTCATGCCTTCAAACCAGTTGTGGGTTACACAACTGGAATAGGTGAGTGGAATCTATATACACCACCCATACTGTCAGTGTCACTTTTGATAGGGCACTATTGCGCCTCTTGTTCCCCCACCATTTTTTTATTGATACACGCACAATAAATCACTTTTTATACTTTCCAAATTCTTGTCGGATGGGCGTTCCTCCAGGCTTTTTGTCAGCAAGGCGGGTCTCTTCACTGCGCTCGCACCTGCCTCGCTGCTGTCCATCTTCTTCCTGGATTCAAATTACCCACCCATCGCGTCCTTGGAATGAGCGGGTCACGTGCTGTAGGCCCCGCGTCACTTCCGCCGCCGCGTCACTGGTACACCCAGGCCGGCTTCCGAGCATGCGCAGATGGCATGCTGAAGCAGGCCTGGGCCCGTCGTAGACCCAGCGACGCGGCGGGCGCAGCGAAGAGACCCGCCTCACTGACAAAGAGCCTGGAGGAACGCCCATCCGACAAGAATTTGCAATTGGGGTGTACTACTTCAGTGCTGATGTGTCAGATTGAAAGTCTCAATAATTTGGACAACTCAGCACTAGCAGAAAAATATTTTGACTTTTGGTGTTAACATGCCATGCTAGCAACACCAACATTAGCATGGCATGGGCATGAAACAGTGGTTGAAGTAAAAGCAACAACAAAGCCTAAAGTATATTTGTTATTATGGGCAACATTTTTTATCTGCGATTGCAACAACCTAGCACATTTCAGCAAACATAGATGCACCAGTTGAATAGTCATGTTTAATCATTCATAGACTTAGCCCCTTTTCACCACATACCCTAAGCCATGTACATTAGACATTTGAGTCAATGAATTTAAATGGTGGGAAAAACTAATCAAGATTGCTTTGGGTGTACAACTTGGGCTGGGGTCACACATAAGCCCTTGGTCCGTTTTTGGCTTCATTTTTGTCATTTTTTTTTTCTAAGTCCAAAAACTGACAGAAAAACGGATTGGATGTAATAAACACCCTGTCCGTTTTTTTCTGGACCTAAAAACATTGCTCTGTCCGTTTTTGAGCCAAAAACGTTGCTAGCAACGTTTTTGGCATCAGTTAAAAAACGCATGCGTTTTTTTAACATGGGGCCCTATGGGAAACGCATGCGTTAACGCATGGCACATATACTATACATTTTCCGGTGTAATTTCCCATTATTAAATACTAGATGATGGCCCGATTCTATTGCATCAGGTATTCTAGAATATGTATGTAATTTATTTATGAAGATTTAAGAATAATGCAATGAATACACAATATCTATCTATCATCTACCTATGTGTCTATCAAGTCTATTAAATATTCTCCTGGGCTTGCCTTAGTTGGTAGAGCATTCATTTTGTATGAATGGCGCGAACATGTTGTTGTCTGTTTGTCCTGTCTTCTGAAGATTCATTTAGCCGACACTGTGTATGAGATTCGGCATCTTGTGTTTGTCTGGCAGCAGTTTGTTGTGGTGTCTCCTGTTGCCGATGACGTCTGTGAGATGCCGCTTACTGGGCTTATCTCATGACAGTTTGTTGTGGTGTCTCTTCGAGTCGACGTTGTCATTGCCATGCTACTTCTGCAGCTTTTCTGTCATCATCATTGGTGTATTTGCGATAACAACCAATTAAACACATTGAATAAACGTGACTGAAGGAGTTCAGACTGTCACTGACACAACATTTGAAGTAAATGTGACTGAAGAACAGCACACTATGACTGACAGACCTTGTAAACATGAGTGAAGTGCGTCACACTATGAGTGGCAGACCTTGTAAACAGGAGTGAAGTGCGTCACACTATGACTGATAGCCTTGTAAACAGGAGTGAAGTGCGTCACACTATGACTGACAGCTTTGTAAAAATGAGTGAGGGGCATCACACTATGACTGACAGCTTTGTAAACAGGAGTAAAGTGCGTCACACTATGACTGACAGCCTTGTAAACAGGAGTGAAGTACATCACACTATGACTTACAGCCTTGTAAACAGGAGTGAAGTGTGTCAAACTATGACTGACAGCCTTGCAAACAGGAGTGAACTGCGTCACACTATGACTGACAGACCTCGTAGACTGGAGTGAACTGCGTCACACTATGAGCGGCAGCCTTGTAGACAGGAGTGAACTGCGTCACACTATGACTGACAGCCTTGTAAACAGGAGTGAAGTGCGTCACACTATGACTGACAGCCTTGTAAGTAGCAGTGAAGTCACACTATGAGCGGCAGTTCAAATTGCGCGCCAAGCCGTGCTCCGGTTCGCCGATTGGCTGGATATATGAATCCCGCGCCGCTGATTGGTCGCTGCTTTCAGCGGCGACCAATCAGCGCAGCTGGATTCAAAATCCCTGCCAAGCTGTGCTCCGGTTCGCTTATTGACGCCGGTCATCTCCCGGCTGGCTCTCCGCGGACCACTATGCGGCAGGTAGTTGCGGCTCATCTACTGCCGCACAGAGGTCCGCGGCGAGCCAGCCGGGAGATGAGCGGGAGCTGCAGTACATGAGCAGTGGTGCGAATTTCGAATGTGCGCGGTTCTTTTGCATATGCTACACTCATTGGTCGCCGCGGCTGCAGGTGACCAATGAACGCTGGCGCGCGATTTCCGTGACAGACACGATTAGGCAATTATATAGTAGATAGCTTAACATATAGACATCTACGATTTGATTACTCTGCTTCTGTGTATTGGTTAGGTTTTTACTGACATCTGTTGAGAAATTAATGAAATTAATGTCAACTGCACCCTCAGGAATATATGTACTAAGTAATCTTAGTTTATGTAAACTTTTGAATTTACAGAAAGTAATACAAATGCCTTAAAACCTTAAAACATCCTCTCTCTCATTATTCTGGCATTTGGCAAATATTAACAATCATGATAATCATCATAATTGACCTGCAGACAGATAGATAGATAGATAGATAGATAGATAGATAGATAGATAGATAGACGATTGATATATATATATATATATATATATATATATATATATATATATATATATATATATATATATATATATACAGTGCCTACTAGTAGTATTCAACCCCTTGCAGATTTAGCTGGTTGACACATGCGGAATTAACTTGGCATTGTGACATTTGGACTGTAGATCAGCCTGGAAGTGGGAAATGCACTGCAGCCAAAAAGATTTTTCACATTTTTTTTTTTTAAAGCGTTAAAAGTTAATTCAGGGGGTCATTTATTATTCAACCCCTCAAGCCACCAGCATTCTGTTTGGTCCCCCTAAAGTATTAAGAAGTAGTTCAGGGCACAAAGAACAATGAGCTTCACATATGTGGATTAATTATCTCTTTTGCCAGCCTTTTCTGACTATTTAAGACCCTCCCCAAACTTGTGAACAGCACTCATACATGGTCAACATGGGAAAGACAAAGGAGCATTCCAAGGCCATCAGAGACAAGATCGTGGAGGGTCACAAGGCTGGCAAGGGGTACAAAACCCTTTCCAAGGAGTTGGGCCTACCTGTCTCCACTGTTGGGAGCATCATCCGGAAGTGGAAGGCTTATGGAACTACTGTTAGCCTTCCACGGCTTGGACAGCCTTTGAAAGTTTCCTCCCGTGCCGAGGCCAGGCTTGTCCGAAGAGTCAAGGCTAACCCAAGGACAACAAGGAAGGAGCTCCGGGAAGATCTCGTGGCAGTGGGGACATTGGTTTCAGTCAATACCATAAGTAACGTACTCCACCGCAATGGTCTCCGTTCCAGACGAGCTCGTAAGGTACCTTTACTTTCAAAGCGTCATGTCAAGGCTCGTCTACAGTTTGCTCATGATCACTTGGAGGACTCTGAGACAGACTGGTTCAAGGTTCTATGGTCTGATGAGATCAAGATCGAGATCTTTGGTGCCAACCACATACGTGACGTTTGGAGACTGGATGGCACTGCATACGACCCCAAGAATACCATCCCTACAGTCAAGCATGGTGGTGTCAGCATCATGCTGTGGGGCTGTTTCTCAGCCAAGGGGCCTGGCCATCTGGTCCGCATCCATGGGAAGATGGATAGCACGGCTTACCTGGAGATTTTGGCCAAGAACCTCCGCTCCTCCATCAAGGATCTTAAGATGGGTCGTAATTTCATCTTCCAACAAGACAACGACCCAAAGCACACAGCCAAGAAAACCAAGGCCTGGTTCAAGAGGGAAAAAATCAAGGTGATGGAGTGGCCTAGTCAGTCTCCTGACCTTAACCCAATTGAAAACTTGTGAAAGGAGCTCAAGATTAAAGTCCACATGAGACACCCAAAGAACCTAGATAACTTGGAGAAGATCTGCATGGAGGAGTGGGCCAAGATAACTCCAGAGACATGTGCTGGCCTGATCAGGTCTTATAAAAGACGATTATTAGCTGTAATTGCAAACAAGTGTTATTCCACAAAATATTAAACCTAGAGGATGAATAATAATTGACCCACACTTTTATGTTTAAAATTTATTAAAATTCAACTGAGCAACATAACTTTTTGGTTTGTAAGATTTATGCTTCTGTTAATAAATCCTACTCTCGTTTGCAGTTTGAAGGCTCTAACTTATTTGCATCTTATCAAACCAGCTAAATCTGCAGGGGGTTGAATACTACTTGTAGGCACTGTATATATACTGTCTATGCACATATAATTTTCAGTTTTCAGTCTTGTACCAAGTGACTCATTAGGTTTGTACATTGTGTACTATTCATGAATGCTACAGTGAAACCCACTCATGGCCTATTTCGTTTAGCACTTCAAAGTGCTTGAGTACTAAGAGTTCCTCTATTTATCTATACAAAGTTTTGGTTATGGATGTATTGTATAGTAGAGAATGATCAAGAACTTCTAAATGTTATACTAAAAATTTAATCAGATAATTAAAAATGAAACTTGAATGACTTAGTAATAACAAAAAGATATTTAGGCATTAACGAACAAACAATTTTTTTCTTTTACGTGTTCAGTATAAATAAAAGAAACATAAAAATGCAGTTACAAGCTCTGTTTATATTAAAGGGAACCAACCACCTAAAAATCCCTATCTAACCTATAAATATCTGTCCCTGAAGCCTAAAATTATTATTCTTATTATTAGGCGGGCGGAAGTGACGCGGGGCCTGCAGCACATGACCTGCTCATTACGAGGACGCGATGGGCGGGTAATTTGAATCCTGTAAAGAAGATGGACAGCAGCGAGGCGGGTGCGAGGATGAAGCCGTTGTTTTAGAGCGGCGATACGCGTCGGTCCCTGCTGCTATGTGCCCCGGTCTCCTGACCTGCCATGGTGACTATAACTTATTTTTGATTCTTTTTCCAGGCACTGGTGTTGCATTGTCCTGACTTTTTTTTGTTTATCCTTTATGTTTTCTCACCCTGTTAACAGGTTGAATGATTTTTGATGCCTCAGCATTAATTGAACTGACCATTCCAGTTTATGGTGTGCTCTCCTAGACCTGTGTTTTTGACCTCAGAGCTTTGTCCTTCATTAGCTCTTAGGCAGAACTGATATTATAGCATTTGTGACTTTCATTCTTGTTACTCCATAGGGACATTAGGTCCCTGTATTACACTCGAGTCTATGAGTCGCATCTCACTGTTTTGTACATTGGTGCAATATATTTTGAATCAATATTAGCTGAGCTGCACTATCTTTCAACTGGGTTTGATGATTGTTATCTATGATTTTCTTGCTTTTTGATCAATGCCACCTACATTGTCCTGGAATTTCTTGTTTTTTTCATCCCTTCATGTCAGCAGGCTTGCCTTCCTGTGAGTCTAGTCACCAGCGGGTCTTAATCAAATATTCAAACCCATGTTTGAGTCTAATGATAAAGCTATTCTGATGACATCTGGGGCCATAGTCATTGCTGTGTTGGTGGTTGTCCATCACACATTTTAAGTGTTTTTATTCTGTTTGTGTTTTTTGCTCATATTTCTCTGTATTATTGATAATAAAGATTTACAATTTTTTGAATTATTTGTCTGTTTCTCTGATCCCGGTCATCTGTACATGCTTTCTGGTTTTTTACTCCTTTTCATTATTGGTGTATAGCATGTGACTGGTGGATCGCCCTCTAGTGCCACTCTAATACCTTTTCTCTGCAATCCTTAGGCACATAGCTAGAATCCACTTATACCCGATTCCCAGCCCAGAGAGAACTTACCAGACTACATCAGAGCCAGGATCAGCTAGTGACCTTCATGCAAACTTTGGATGGTAACTAGAGATGGGCGAGTATACTCGCTACTATTCGGCACTCGCCGAATAGTAGCGGTATTCGTGTACTCGCTACTCGCTGAGTAAATTAGGATTACTCGGGAGTAGCAAGTACCGAATACTTTTGTAGTGTATCAGTAGATACACTGCAAAAGTCCTGTAAAATAGAGAAAAAGTGGTTAAAAAATTAAAAATCGGATACTCACCTTTACCGACAGCTGTACCAGGACCGGCCGAAGCACATCTATTCATGGAAAAGGACCTTTCCCTCTCTTAGCCAATCAGATGGCTGGGAGAGATCTGGCCAATCAGAGGCCGCTACGTCACAATCACGTGATTGCTAGCGGCCACCTGATTGGCCAGATGGAAAGGTCCTCTCAGGTACACCGAGGACCTTTCCATCTGCCCAATCAGGTGGCCGCTAGCGATTACGTCATTGTGACGTAGCGGCCTCTAATTGGCCAGATCTCTCCCAGCCATCTGATTGGCTGAGAGAGGGAAAGGTCCTTTTCCATGAATAGATGTGCATTGGCCGGTCCTGGTACAGCCGTCGGTTAAGGTGAGTATCCGATTTTTTTATTTTTTAACCACTTTTTCTCTCTTTTACAGGACTTTTGCAGTGTATCTATTGATACACTGCAAAAGTATTCGGAATCGCTATACTCGCAACGAGTAGCGAGTACCGCTACCTACTCGTTGCGGGTATAGCGATTCCGAATAGTAAGGTATTCGCCCATCCCTAATGGTAACCTGAACAATCTACAGGCTGCCGAGCTAACCAATGCAACTCAGCTATCGGATCTTCACCAGGAATTCAACCATGCACATGAACTACATAACTTATCTAAAGTATTTTATCCAGTAGTATTGGGGGTTCATTGTATTGGGAACCCCAAAGAGGAAGGCACCTGGGTCTATTTGCAACTAAATCTCACTAAGTGTTTGTTAAATGGAATCTGTCATCTGGTTTTTGCTATGGAATCTGAGAGAAGCATAATGTAGGAGCAGACAGCTTGTTTCCATTTATGTAACTCTTATGGTACCTTTACACGCCGCTACAGGATGGTGGAAACAACCGGGTAGATGAGAGAAATGTATCTTGCACCGCCAAATCAACCCAAGGTAGAGGCGTGTAAAGACGGTTGTTTCCACCCGTCACTTGAGGCACCTGTTTCAGAGCAGAGCTCAAAAACAGGTTGATTTCAAGGCGATGGTTACGGCCTGCATCGGCGTGTAAATAAGGAACAGGAGGGTTGTTTCGACAAAATGCTATCTACCTGGGGCGTGACACAGGCTCCGGGATACCGCGCCCCATCAGCGATCATTGGTGGAAGCTCCTGCGTTACGATTGGTAGACGCTGCATAGGGCGGCATATTTAAGGAGTTGACCAGTCACACTACACAATTGCTCGAGCGTCAATGTATTAGTCAGCCTCCTGTGCTGGCTGCCCAATCATGATGTTATTGCTTTGTCCTATCAGTGTACGGAATTCTCGTAATCCACAATTGTGGCACGCCTATGTGTTTTCCCTGCTGCCTTTGTCCCGCTCATATTACCTTGTTATAGCGGCGTGTAAATGAGGTAAGGTGAGTTACAGAAGGTAACTTGTGGCACCCGGCGGTGTATCCAGAGATAGATGTAACCTACTGTAGCGCATCTTGTTGCGGTGTGTAAAGGTGGTGCGGGTACCGTTTTCAACCGTTTGTGCGTGCTCGTGCACGTGAAGCACCCGGTTGTTTCCACCATCCTGTAGCGGCGTGTAAAGGTACCATTACTGAACTGCTAAATGCAGTTTTGATAAACTCTGTTTTCTATGCTGTATCTGTAGCAGTGCTATGAATGCTGAGCTTCGTATTACCCCACCCAAACCACTGATTGACAGATTCCTGTCTACACTGTACTTTGACAGCAAGTCGTGGCAGTGATTGGGTTACACTGATCACCTCAAACATCTTGCATGCAACTCCTGGTCCAGCAGTAATATCCTACATATTACACTGATTGTATTGAAAATAAAACAAGCTTCTGAGGAAAGGACACATTCCTGGAATCTGGGTCTCTGCACCTAAATTATGCTGCTTTGAAATTAAATTGAAAAACTTGCTGACAAATTCCTTTAAGTACTTTGACTTTGTGGCACCCCAGAGTCTGGTTACCGTGGTGACATTGCCTCCCTCAGTGGGGTGATGTGATGCCTGAAAGCAGGAGGAGGTCCCCCTGCCAGGTAATATGCAGCATGCAACACAAATCCTACTACAGACCAGAAGGGGGAGCGCTAGAACCCGACTTCAGTGGAGCTGCTCTCTCTGGTCGGGAGGAAGAGGCAGTTAAGTCTGTTAGTCAAAGGAGAGGGAAGAGAGAGGACTGGAGACAAGGGTTCTGGGGAATTGTAGCCACTTCAGAGCTGATTCTTGAGTGCTGACAAAAAGGATGCCAGAGTCCTTGGCGGTGCAGATGCTGTAAGCCCCGACAGCCAAATCTGAAGGGTACGGGTCTGCAAGCCCCGTGGCCACACCAAACACCTGGTGGCACCAAAGTAGATCAAGAGCCTGTGGCTGCCAGTGGAAAGGCAATGCCCATGATAGGATCACGCTGTCTACCACACAGGTCAGAACCTACACGCAAGAGAGGGCTGCAGCATAGCTACCGGCATCAGGATTCTGAAAAGAGAGCGCAGTAGGAAGGCCTCAAACCCCTCCTGGTGAGGTGGACCCCGAATGCTTCCAGGCTAGCTGGACTCATTTTATCATCTGTATCTAGTACCCCGGATTGCATTATCATCTGCCAAGAAGTAAAAGGTAAAGAAAACTGCACTTTTCTGCGTCCCTTGCTTATTCTCTGCACCCTCTAACCTGCACCACAACAGTCACCACCACCTGAGTAGACTTTACATCTTCCCTGGGCTCCACTCTACATGTGGGGAGCTGTATCAGCTTTGCTGCATCACCATCTGCTCAGCTTCGGCCATCCAATTGCCCAGTACCACAGGTGGCGTCAAAACTTAATCCCTTATATAAACTTTTCCCAATCTTTATGACATGGCCAGGGCCACGGAATTGGGTCACGCCACCGTGACATCCTGAAAGAACTATCCGGACCAGTTCCAAGTACGCCATGGCCCTGGTGTCGGCGTGTCAACTTACTAATAAAACAGCAGTTCTAACAGCTTTCAAGGCTAGAATGAAGCTATCAGGAATGTATAATGTACATATTCTTATTGCTGATTACTCAATGGACATTACAAAATGAAGAAAGCAGAGAGAGAGCCATTTTCCAAATGGAGATAAAAAAGGGATCCAAATGTAAACGAATTTTCCTTGAATATGCAATAATCTGATTTCTCCAAAATATGGACTTTTTTGTAATTTTCTCTGTAAGAATTTGGCAAAATGGTAGAGAGCCATGCAAATAATTATAAGAAATAATAATACTCACCTCACTGTCCGCCTGTCCCATAGATTCTGAAGCTGGCCAGCTGGTCCTTCACACTGTGGTGAACATCATAACATCAATGGCTGATGATATCCAAATGAGCAAAGACACTGGGGTCACTAATTGGCTGCAGCACTGTCAGGCTGGAGTCATATGAGTGTTTAGAAATTGGGCCCATTTCTATCCAGAGAAGTTAGTTGATTTTTTTTCTCTCTTGTCATCCATGTGCTTTCCATGTGCAGGCTATACGCATTCTGTTTTTCAACTTGGCAGCTGTTAATTTTTTGCAGGACCATTTACAGTTTACCAACTCTCTCATGTTGGAAAACTGCACTGCACTGAAAAACACTGGTCTGAATGCAATCCCTTGTTTTATCAGATTGCATTCATCTGAATTAGTTACACTGATGTGAGCGAACCCTTAAAAGGAATTTGTAACCATTTTTTTGCCACCTAATCTGAGGGTAGCATAATGTAGGGCCATAGACCCTTATTCCAGTGATTTGTCACTTACTGGACTGCTTGCTGTAGTATTGATAAAGTCAGTGTATAATCAGCTGGAGATTATCATCAGATGACTATTTGCTCTTCTTCTAGGTTGTCTAGCATATTCATGAGCTTTTTATAACCCTGCCCCATCATTGATTACAGTATACACAGAAAGTTGCCAATCAGAGGTGTAGATGGGGTTATAGAGATCCACATTCAAAGAACTGCTAAATTGGCCGCAGAGAAAACTGAAATTTTATCAAAATGAAAGCAAGCAGCTCGTCAACACATTGCTGGAATAGGGGTCTCTGTCTCTACATCATGCTGCTCTCAGATGGTGACAGATCTGATGACAGATTCCCTTTGGTGTGATGTCAGTGATGCAGACAAAAAGAAAAAGAAAAAGAGATAGACAGGAGCAAGAAGTAGAGATGAGCGGTGTTCGATTTGAAATGTTCGCCAATCTCAAATTCGATCTGTTTTGGGCGGTGTCCGAGTCATTCGACGAATGCGAACAATTAGCTTCAAATTCGGCAGTTCGAGGTTATGGTCGATAATGCTTCAATCACCAAAAGCATAACTGGCTTTTCACAGTAATATTGTTAATGAATGTTAATATCCATTTCAGTGTATAGTGTGCAGGGGGGGCGGGGTTTAGATCAGTGCTGCAGAAATAATACCAATCTCCATTTCTTTTTTCCTAACTGCATATGCAGTGGGGCGGTGCAGGCTGTCAGCCAATCACACACTCACAGCAATGTGCATTTTTTGCACACAAGCAAGGGCATGTGTCATTGGCTGTGTATGTCACATGTCCTTGCCCTATAAGACCCGTCCATTTTCCCCATCGCCACCATTTCCTCAGTGCTGCAGTTGTATGTCAGTCAGGCACCGCTACTGCTGCTGTGGGCGCTATAAAGTGTTAGTTAGATAGATAGTGAGCGAATCTCAAGTTAGGCCAGGGTTCCACATGAGCCCTCAGTCAGTTTTTGGCTTCAGTTTTGTCATTTTTTTTTCTAAGTCCAAAAACTGACAGAAAAACGCATTGGGTGTAATAAACACCCTGTGCGTTTTTCTCTGGAGCTCAAAACATTGCCCTGTCCGTTTTTGAGCCAAAAACGCAGTAAACAGCGTTTTTGGCATCAGTTAAAAAACGCATGCGTTTTTATGCGTTTTTTTTTTAACATGGGGCCCTATGGGAAACGCATGCGCAAACGCATGCACATGCGTTTGCGTATGCGTTTGCGCGCATGCGTTTTTAATGAAAAAAACTACTAAGTCCAAAAACGTACAGGAGTGCAGGAGACACAAAAAGCACCCTATAAAAAACGGATTGGTGATGAAAATGACTTCCAAAAACGGATTTCTATGTGTGACCCCAGCCTTAGATAGACAGATAGGTTTAGGGAGTAGGGACTGGTTAGAATCTCAGCCCTTTTGAGGGCTACTTCAGACAAGTAGGGAATAGGGATTAGTTGTAAATATCAGACCTTTTCAGGCTACTTCATAGAAGTAGGGACTAGTTATAATATCAGCCCTTTTGAGGGCTAGGTTAGAGCAGTTCCTATTAGTTTTGCCAGGCTGGTGTGTGCCAGTGCTGTGCAAGCGTTTTTCACAGCATCTGGCCAAATCTAGCTCAGGCAGTCTTTTAGGGCAGATAGTGTAGCACTGCTGAGAAGAAAGCTACACCACCTGTCTTCAGTAGCCAATTTATTACTGCAGCTAGTCCAGGCAATTTTTTTGGACTAGTAGCAGTGTCTGGTAGTCAGCGGTGTAGCCCAGATGTAAAGTAAGCTACACCACCTGTCTATCCAGTAGCCAATTTTTTACTGAAGCTAGTCCAGGCAATTTTGTTGAGCTAGTTGCAGTGTCAGTTAGACAGTGGTGTGTAGCCCACTTGTAAAACAAGCTACACCGCTTGTCTAGTTCAGACTAATTTTTAACTGCACTTAGCCCAGGTAATAGTTTGAGCCTAGTAGCAGTGTCATTTAGGCAGTGGTGTAACCCACTTGTGAAACAAGCTACACCGCCTGTCTAGTTCAGACTAATTTTTAACTGGACCTAGCCCAGGTAATAGTTTGGGCCTAAGAGCAGTGTCATTTAGATAGTGGTGTAGCCCACTTGTGAAACAAGCTACACAACCTGTCTAGTTCAGACTAATTTTTAACTGCACCTAGCCCAGGTAATAGTTTGAGCCTAGTAGCAGTGTCATTTAGGCAGTGGTGTAGCCCACTTGTGAAAGAAGCTACACCGCCTGTCTAGTTGAGACTAATTTTTAACTGCACCTAGCCCAGTTAATAATTTGGGCCTAGTACCACTGTTTGGCCACTCAGCTCTGCTCGATTTCCATCCTAATTTTTTTTCCCACCAACTGAAGAGTTGCCAATTTGGTTACATACAAAATGAGTGGCAAAGGCCTGCTGCTGGTGGAAAGGGCAAAAAGGTTTGTGTCCGTGGGGTAGGTAGTAAAGCAACAGTAACATCTACTGAAGAAAGACCATCTTCCAGCCAAAGTAAGATGTCTACTTCTTTCCATGGACAATCAGATATGATCCCTTTCTTACGGACACAACCATTGATACCTATTGTAGATGAGGCACAAAAACAGAAGGTGCTTGAATGAATCTCAAGTGCTCCATCAAGTGGCCTCTCCTCCACCTCAACTTCAACATCCCAAACCCTCCAGTCCTCTGAGGTGTCACCCCAATCGCACTTGCTTTCTCACAGCTCCCAAGTCTCCAGCCGCCCTACTGAGTATGGGATAACAGACATGGTTGTGTCTGCAGAGTTGTTCAGTCACACTATAGCCTGGGAATCAGAGGTCTGCTCCAAAGCTGCAGTGAGTCCAGACAAGGAAATGATCTGCACTGATGCCTGGAAGCTTTGTGAGTCAGATCCACGCCCAGATGAAGAAGGTTCTGAGCATATTGTAGCCCCTAATTTCCAAACTGTAACTCCTCTTGGTGGAGACAATGAGGAAGATGCTGATGAGACTCAGATACCTGATTGGACCGACAACTTAACTTTTCGGTCAGGGCAGGAAGAGGTTGTCTCTGAGGATGAGGGGTGTGATAACACACAGGGTGATAATGAGGCTGGAGATCCCACTTACTGTCAACTCACAGTCAGCCAGTTGATAAGGTCAGCAGAGGAGATGGAGGAGGATGATAGTGACAACGAGGTTAGGTTGCGCCTTCCTGAACAGAGACGGAGTACTGGAAGCTCGTCAACAACATCTGCAGCCACAACTCTGCCTCTGGGCAGAAGTTGTGGTGGCTCTGCAGGTCGCATGGGATCTAAGCCTTGCCTAGCCTGGGCCTTTTTTGACATCGCCAAGGATCACCCAACTCATGTGATCTGTAAGATTTGTCACCAATCTCTTATTAGAGGCCAAAAACCAAATTGTTTGAGTACTTCATGCATGAACCGTCACATGGATATGAAGCACAAGTCGCAGTGGGAAGCTCATTGTGCTACAATGCGGGCTAGAGGGGAGGGCCAACCACCGTCTGCCCCATCAAGTGCATCCGCGTGCTCTTCATCCTCTGTGACTGTAGGGACAGCTGCCACACATGCTTTTGGATGCAGACCTTCCACCTTTCTCTTTACCCACAACAGGCAGTGTGATTGCCAGGTCGTCACTTGTTTTTGAAGTGGAAAATGCTGCTGGTGTTGAGCTCTCTCAGACATCGAGAGCACCACCTTTGGATGAAGGCAACATTATATCTCCACCTGCACCTCCCTCACTGACCAGCAGTTTTCCGGGGACACCCTACTCAACCTCATCTCAGCACAGCAGCCAGCCATCCGTCCCTCAGATGTGGACAAGTAAAAGGCCATTTCCTCCTAGCCATGAAAGCTAAGCGGTTGAATTTCACCATCTGCAAGCTGTTGGCTACAGAAATGCTGCGTTTTCGACTGGTGGACACAGAGGATTTTCGAGACCGTATGTCGGTTGCAGTGCCCCAGTACCAGATGCCCAGTCGAGAATACTTCTCCAAGAAAGGTGTGCCTGCGCTACACCAGCATGTCACAGACAACATCACCGCTTCCTTGAGAAACTCTGTGTGTGACAGAGTACATTTCACCACCGACACTTGGACCAGTAAGCATGGACAGGGGCGTTACATGTTGCTGATTGGGCACTGGTTAACTATGGTGAGAGCTGGAGAAGGGTCTGCTGTACAAGTCTTGCCGTCCCCACGGGTTGTGAGTCAATCCTTGGTACGTAGCAGTTCCTCCAGTGCTTCTGCCTACTCAACCTCATCTCGGTCCTCCACCTGCGCCCAAAGCCTGTCTGGTAATGCCACCCGTGTTGTAACTGCGCACTACGAATCCTCCACACCTCCTTACAATGTGGGCAGCAGGGCTCAATGCTATCAGGCGTTGTTTACCTTGAAATGTCTGGGAAATGTGAGTCACACAGCTGAGGAGTTGTGGTCAGTTCTGGAGACCGAGTTTCAGCAATGGTTGTCTCCACTCAATCTGCAGCCAGGCAAGGCCGTGTGCGACAATGCTACAAACCTGGATGCGGCCCTTCGCCAGGGCAATGTGACACACGTGCCTTGTATGGCTCACGTGGTGGACCTGGTTGTCCAGCAAGTTTTAACACACTATCCCTGCGTAGATGGGCTTCTGCAGAGGGCACGGTCGCTGTGTGCTCACTTCCAGTGTTCGCATCCCGCAGCTCAACGACTTGCATCGCTCCAGAAGTCTTTCAGCCTGCCTGTTCACCGGCTGAAATGCGATGTGCCGACACACTGGAATTCCACTCTGCACATGTTGCAGCGACTTTGGCAGCACCGCCGAGCCCTGGTGCAATACTTTATGACATATAGCCCGGGCCAACGAGATCCAGAGGAGGGGCTATGTGGAAGGAATAACAAGATCACCAAGGTCCTCACGGTCAGCAGCACCAAGACGGCAGGCATGGGAGGGTGGTGGAGAGGGATTAACGAGGGCACATGGTAGCAGCTAAACTGTTGAAGAAGGTGCAGGAGCCGATGAAGTAATAAAGGACGAACTGGTGATGGGCATGGAAGACTCAGCAGATGTGGGAGACCTTGATGACATTTCTGTTGTGTGAGTTTGGGCAGAGAGGGCAGAGGAAGGGAGCATGATTCTCACCTCGCCGCCACCAGCATAACAAGGACTTAGTCCTCCTAGATGCACAAGACACATTGTGCGCCTTCTTGCTGCGCTACCTGCAACATGACCCTTAGATTGTCCGAATTAGAAGCAATGCCGACTATTGGAATGCCATAGTCTTAGATCCCCGTTACAAGACAAAATAATTTCTGCCATAGAAAGGGACGCACGCATGCAGGAGTATCAGCAGAAGCTGTTACACCATCTTAGATCTGCTTTTCCACAAAACACCAGTGGTACACAGAGTGAATCTCACAGGAATATCTCTAAGTGAACATCGATGCCATGACTAAGGAAATGGAGCCTTGCTCATTTTGGGCTTCCAAGCTGGAAAAATGGTCTGAGCTCGCCACTCACGCCTTGGAGATCCTGTCGTGCCCCGCAGCCAGCGTTCTCTCTGAACGTGTCTTCAGCACTGCTGGTGGTGTGCTGACAGATAAGTGCACGCTTCTGTCCAGCCAGAATGTGGACAGACTAACGTTCATCAAGATGAACAAGTCATGGATCCGAAAGGACATTTCTACCCCTGTGTCATCCTGGGGAGACTTAAGGCTTGTGGATTTTTGATTGTGCTCCATGACAGTAACCATTTAAAGTTTGCAACTGTGGGGCAATCAATGCCACTTAAGTGGTGTCTGTGCCCAAATTTTTGGAAAAAACTCCTGTTGGAGTCCCCTAAATGTGTTTCAAAGCAGTCCGACCTCTGGGCTCTGGAGTCTTGGAGATGGGGGAGATAGAAAGAGAGGGCGCAAATCTAAGTGCAGATTATAGTACTAGTAAAAAGGCCCGAAGCAATTGCATCGGGAGAGCGGTGAAATAAATTGTGTGTATACAGGCAGGTTAGTGGGTAGCAGAGTATACAGGGGGCTCTGTGGGTAGCAGAGTATACAGGCGGGTCTGTGGGTAGCAGAGTATACAGGAGGGTCTGAGGGTAGCAGATGATACAGGCGGCTATGTGGGTAGCAGAGTATACAGGCGGCTTTGTGGGTAGCAGAGTATACAGGCAGCTCTGTGGGTAGCAGAGTATACAGGCAGCTCTGTGGGTAGCAGAGCATACAGGCGGCTCTGTGGGTAGTAGAGTATACAGGCGGCTCTGTGTGTAGCAGAGTATGATGTGGTGGGAGGCTGAAGGGGTGAGGAGAGCAGAGGGTGGAGGGGTGAGGAGAGGTGAGGCTGGAGGGGTGAGAACAGGTCCGGCTGGAGGCGTGAGGACAGGTCCGGCAGGAGGCGTGAGGACAGGTGCGGCTGGAGGCGTGAGGATAGGTCCGGCTGGAGGCGTGAGGACAGGTCCGGCTGGAGGCGTGAGGAGAGGTGCAGCTGGAGGCGTGAGGAGAGGTCCGGCTGGAGGCGTGAGGAGAGGTCCGGCTGGAGGCGTGAGGAGAGGTCCGGCTGGAGGCGTGAGGAGAGGTGCGGCTGGAGGGGCGAAATCACCGCTTGGCGGCAGGAAGTGGCAGCGTGGTGGGGGTGATGGCAGCCACAGTCACACGGCATTGTCCTGTGCAGCGGGGTGGGGGCTGAAGAGAGGGATCAGTCCCTTGCCTCAGGTGACACATGTGACCTGAGGGGAAGGAGCGGATTGGGCGTTCTGTGGTAAACCGAGGAGGGTCATCCGATGGGTCCAGGACGCGGAGTCCTGGGCAATGGGATGGGCGTCCTGTGGTTACAACACAGCGCCGAATCCGCTTGCAGGGGCGGCGGGCAATGGGGGTGAGCGGGGCGTGTGAGGCTTTGCAGGCTGACACAGCGCGCTCACTCCCATTGGCGGGCGCCGGCGCCGGCTTCAGGACGACGTCACTTGCTGCCGGCACCCGGCCACAGCTCGTACAGCGCTACTTCACCAGGATGGCGACACCGAGGCCCCAGCGGTGAGAGAGCGGCGAGGGGCGGAAGGCAGCAGCGGCATCCGTGCAGCGTAGACCTCGCGGAGGGCGGTTGCGATGACACGCTTGCAGCGGGGCGGACGGTTGGTAGGATGGGGGCGGTGTGAGCTAGTGCGTGTGCGGGTTGTGATGACGTTATTGCGTCATCGGTCGCAGTGCGACAAAGGATTTTGGGATTCGGCTACAGTGGGCGAATCTCAAACTCCCGATTATATAAGTAGATAAAGATCTCTGTATCTGTCCCCAGCCTCACCCCTCATTGATGTCTCTGTCCCCAGCCTCACCCCTCATTGATGTCTCTGTCCCCAGTCTCACTCCCCACTGATGTCTCTGTCTCCAGCCTCACTCCCATAGATGTCTCTGTCCCGAGCCTTACTCCTCATTGATGTTTCTGTCCCCAGCCTCACTCCCCATAGATGTCTCTGTCCCGAGCCTTACTCCTCATTGATGTCTCTGTCCCCAGCCTCACTCCCCATAGATGTCTCTGTCCCCAGCCTTACTCCTCATTGATGTCTCTGTCTCCAGCCTCACTCCCCATAGATGTCTCTGTCCCCAGCCTCACTCCCCATAGATGTCTCTGTCCCCAGCCTTACTCCTCATTGATGTCTCTGTCTCCAGCCTCACTCCCCATGGAGGTCTCTGTCCCCAGCCTTACTCCCCATAGATGTCTCTGTCCCCAGCCTTACTCCTCATTGATGTCTCTGTCTCCAGCCTCACTCCCCATAGATGTCTCTGTCCCCAGCCTCACTCCCCATAGATGTCTCTGTCCCCAGCCTTACTCCTCATTGATGTCTCTGTCTCCAGCCTCACTCCCCATAGATGTCTCTGTCCCCAGCCTCACCCCTCATTGATGTCTCTGTCCGCAGTCTGACTCCTCATTGATGTCTCTGTCCCCAGCCTTACTCCTCATTGATGTCTCTGTCCCCAGCCTCACACACAGCACAGGCACATATACAACACACAGTATAGACACAGCACAGGCACATATACAACACACAGTATAGACACAGCACAGGCACATATACAACACACAGTATAGACACAGCACAGGCACATATACAACACACAGTATAGACACAGCACAGGCACATATACAACACACAGTATAGACACAGCACAGGCACATATACAACACACAGTGTAGACACCACAGACACATATACAACACACAGTGTAGACAGCACAGGCACATATACAACACACAGTGTAGACAGAGCACAGGCACATATACAACACACAGTGTAGACACCACAGGCACATATACAACACACAGTGTAGACGGCACAGGCACATATACAACACACAGTATAGACAGAGCACAGGCACATATACAACACACAGTATAGACAGAGCACAGGCACATATACAACACACAGTATAGACAGAGCACAGGCACATATACAACACACATTATAGACACAGCACAGGCACATATACAACACACAGTGTAGACAGCAGAGGCACATATACAACACACAGTGTAGACACCACACAGGCACATATACAACACAGAGTGTAGACAGCACAGGCACATATACAACACACAGTGTAGATAGCAGAGGCACATATACAACACACAGTGTAGACACCACACAGGCACATATACAACACACAGTGTAGACAGCACAGGCACATATACAACACACAGTGTAGACACCACACAGGCACATATACAACACAGAGTGTAGACAGCACAGGCACATATACACACACAGTACAGACACATATACAACATAGACACAGCACAGGCACACATATATGAGCGAAGGCATCCTCCATCCTTCAGACAGGCAGTGACGTGCCTCGGGACAGCTCTGTCCCCGCACACACAGATCAGCTCCATAGTAAACAAAGGGGCCGGACTTACTGCTGTGTTTCCATCCATGGGGCGATGATCCGGGTCTGATCCGCGAACAATAGGCAGAGACTTGTTACATCGGATCCATCAAGCTCGGGCAGCGCTGGGAACTTCCAGCCCCATCACACTGATCACACTGGGCGCTCAATAGCCGAGCAGAGAGATGTCAGGACAGAAGAGCTCAGCTTGGGAAGAGGTTCTGCAGCAGCAGGCTGGGTGCAGCAGCTGTGAGTGCCCTGAGGCAGGAGAACAGACGGTGCAGCAGCAGGCCTCGGATGGGGATCAGACAATCACCCTGGCCGGGCACCAGCTGCACTCCGCCCACACCGGGGCTCTTCACATGGACTGGCCGTTATGTGTGCGGGCAGTACGGGGCAGAGCCCGGGCACAGCGGAGGTCGGGGGACCCTGCTGATCGCCGCTTCCTCCCTTTTGTTCATCCACCATGCAGAGCGGAGCGATCGTCAGTCAGTGACCATTACATGAGAGCCGCAGGCAATGCCGCAGCTGCTCGACCATAGGTCCCTAATGGAAATCCATTAGCTGCGGAAGCGCAAGGTTACAGAGCAGAGATGCGCGATCACTCCTCTGTTTCCCCGGGTCTTCCCCGGGTGTGCTGTGTGCCTGAGCGGCTGGCTTTGTGTGGCGGATGTGCAGGGGTGCGGGTCTGGGGCCCCTCAGTCTCCCCGGGTCTGTGTCCCTGAGGTGCTTTGCGGGGCCGACGGTTGCTAGGATGCGGCTCGCGATGACGCTACACGTCATCGCTCGCAGTAGTGCAAAGGAGTCTGGGATTGGGCTACAGCGCCCAAATTCCCAACTCCCGATTATATAATTAGATGATAAAAGATAACACGTTTTCTGCTCACCCTTTTGATGTCTTTAGTAGTTCATATATCAACTCCTTATGGAGTCGCTTAATCTACCTCCTCCTTAATGTGTTTGACATGATTTATAAGGGCATGACATGCCTATATCTGTGTCTCCTCCTCCTTTTACTCATCCAGCTCTTTTCTTTTCCCATTTTTATATGTACTTTTCCATGTGTTTGTTGTGCCTTCTGAGTAGTTTGTCACCTTTTTGTCACCTTAGAAGGTGTTTTCTAAGTATTTGTTTGTGTTTGTGTTTGCCTGCCATTGTTTTCAATGGTGTTTGATGGTGTTTAACGGTGTTCAATGAACATTTGATGAACATTCGACAAACACCCCCCCAATTCGACTAATCAAATCGAATTCGAACACTAGGGTGGTGGCTCATCTCTAGCAAGAAGGCAGTGCTGGACATGAGCAGGGTAAATAATATACTTTTTATCTCCTTTCACTACCACAACCGATGAAAGTTTTCTGAAAGGTGACACCTGCTTTAATAAGTGTGTTGAAGATCTAAGCTAGATACAGCCTTGTTAGCCAATTATTTCCCCCAATTCTATTTTCAAAAAAGTAAAATTTGTGCTGCAAAATTTTGGAGCAATTTCCAAAAAAAAAATTCACTGAAAAGCAATAATACATCAACCTCTATTGGTTATGGAAGTAAAAAATAAATATTCTGTATAGATTAATTTGGGTAAAAAAAGTTATGACATGGAAAGTATAGTAATTTTAGTGATAATTATGTAATAGTAAGCAGAACCATAACCATTGTTATTCTGACCATTATTTAACTATCTAGAACCTGATAATACAGTATAACTTCTTGTCAGATTTGATTTCACTTAGATCATGTATCTGAAGAATCCTGTGCTTATTTTATTTTTTCTATAGCTTTTCTCCTTATGGAGAGAAGACATCTTGGTATATGAGGAGACTTAAATGCCTTAAATTCTCCTCTGGGAAGTAGGTGAAGTCATGCAAAAAACAAAAAGAGGTAGATATGGTATTCAAGTCTCAGAGTCAAGTGTCAAATGAATGAAGAATGTGGGATCTAATTAGTCACCAAACTGTGGGTTAAATGCACGAGTCCAGTCAAGAAGCCTTTCATCTCTGCAAATAACCAGAAGGTCCAACTTGAGTTTGCCAAAGACACAGCAAATAGAAAGAGACACTTTGGTCTAAGGTGTTGTGGTCGGATAAATCCAAGTTCAATCTGTTTGGTAGTGATGTCAAGCCTTATATATACTGCCCAATTGGAAAGCGTAATGATGTAAGGTATAAAATACCTACAGTGAATCATGGTGGTGGCTAAGTAATGGTTTGGGGCTGTTTTTCTGCAACTGCCATTGTCTTTTTGCATAGAATTGATAGAAATATGAATGCTACCATGTACAAGGATATACTGGAGAATGTAATGCTGCCATATTATAAAACTAAAGTAGGCAGGGCTTATAACTCCAGCAAGACAATGATCACTAGCACACATTCAATTTAGTCAAAAATTGGTTAGCAAATAAAAATATTAATCTGATTCAATGGCCAAGCCAATTACCAGATGTACACCTTATGGTACCTTTACACGCCGCTACCGAAGGTAGCAACAGGTAGGCACCGCACGTGCACGAGCGTGTTTTCAACGGTTGCTAACGGTACCTGATACCGCAATTACACGCCGCCACAAGGTGCTCCACAGATGGTATTTTCGTTCCCTGGAAGTGCCGACGGGTGCCGCAGGTTACCTTCTGTGGAGCACCTTCCCTGATTTACACGCCGCTACCACAAGGGAATCTGGGCGTACATATTGTGCACCGTAACTACATAGGCGTGACAGAGTTGTGTATTACGCGGCGCTCGTAATTGGACAATGCAATAACATCATGATTGGCCAGCCAGCGCAGGGAGGCTGGCAAATACATGACGCTATAGCAAATGTGTATTGTGACTGGTCAGATCGTTAAATATGCCGCCCTGTGCAGGGACAGCCAATGGGTACACAGTAGCCCCCACCAAGGATAGCTGATGGGGCGTGGTATACATGACGCACAAGCACGCCCCAGGGAACTCAAATACCGTACCTGTGCCCCGATTACACGCCGCTACCATAGGGTTTATACCTGCTTGTTTTTCAGCACGGCTGAAAGACAGGTATCTAAAGAGACAGGGAGCAACAACCTGAATTACACGCCGCCACTTCGAGGTGTTTTGAAGGTAAAAGGTACAATTGTCTCCGACACCTGCCAGTTTCTACTTTTTTGGTAGCGGCGTATAAAGGTACCATTACGGCGATGAGTTGGGGCCTATACCATTAGCAATAAAGATGAGTTGTTTTCATATTTGCAAATGTAATGGAGCAAGATTCCTCAAGATGTCTTGAATATCTGAGTGGCTTCAATGACCCGACGGTGCGGTGCAGTAATTAAAGAAAGAGGTTAAGCTACAATATGCTACGTTTTGACATTGTAAACAATGAATCACTCTCTATGGCTAGGGTCAGACTTGCGTCTGCCCCTAAACCTGGCCAATCCATCAGAAACTTAGTTTCTGCATGGAGCAGCGCATAGCATTACCAGCAAGTAACGCAATGCGCCACCAGGCTATCTCTATGGCAATCAGACGCGTACCGCAGCCGCTGGCTGCACAAAGATCTCCAGGATATGCGCTTTTGGAGAGCGCACAGAAAACATGGTCTTCAGGTTTCATATGCTTCATACATTGGTATTTCATAATAATAATGCATATAGTGTCTGAATTGTGATGATTCAGAGAGCATATAGTATAGCTCGACCACCGTTTAGGTGCACAATGGAAAAATAGGCCACAAAGTCTTTAAATATATCCCCGGCACACAATAAAAGAAGAGAGATGATTATCCTTTTTGTGTTTTTTATTTTTGAAGGTGAAAAACAGGTTGTATCACAGCTCCTGTCCATCCACCCAGACCAGCCACCATGCTGCTGCACTGACACAAAGGACGGAGTCATATGCTGAGTACCTCAAACAGGCAGGTACTGGCCTGAGCAGTTGCTCATGTGGGAACTGAACCACAAACCCCCTTTCTATATATACAGAAGACTCACTTGAGAAAGGCTCAACTGGAGCCGAAACGTTGTGTGATACAACCTGTTTTTCACCTTCAAAAATAAAAAACACAAAAAGGATAATCATCTCTCTTCTTTTATTGTGTGCCGGGGATATATTTAATGAATTGTGATGATAACATGAAGGGGTAATTTTAACCTAAATAAAAAAGCAATTATGATATCACCCCTATAGAATACTGCTTAAGAATAAATTGCTACCACAATAACTTTACAATAAAGAGATTCGGTCACCAGGTCTTTGCTATCATCTGAAATTAGCATGATCATAGGGCAGAAATCTTGATTCCAGCAATGTGTCCCTTACTTGGCTGCTTGCTATCATTGTAATAAAATCACATTTTTTCTGGTGAAGACGTACAATCTATCCACACCACTGATTAGTAGCTCGCTGCCCCTGCACAGGGTATACAGAAAGCTTTCAATTTTGTTAGGGGCAGGGTTGTACACTTCTCATAAATATACTAGTGCATCTCAATGAATTTGAATTTCATCAAAAAGATAATTTTTTCAGGTAATAATAATAATAATGACTGCTTCTGTTCTATTCAAGAGTAGGGGTGTGATGGGGTGTGGTCATGCCTCCTGCCCTCAGACTGCAGGTAATGAGCTTATCAAGTTGCTGGCAGTTACTAACAGAATGGAGCAGGCAACTCCCTCTTATGTGTGATCTAATGTTCCAAAAAGGAGAGGAAGCATCACACTGAATTACAGGTACAGGAACAGTCAATTTGTAGAATTAAAGAAAAATGGCACACACCAGGTCTTCGCCTCATTAAATCTTCTTTATTTTATCTTCTTAAAATTACATGCGATGGCAGGTGGACAAGCACAGCATAGTATCAGTATAACAGCTGTTTCATGTCCTTGCTGGGTCTGTAGAAGCGTTGAGCTGACACGAAAGAGCTTTCTTCCTGATACTATGCTGTGCTTGTCCACCTGCCATCACATGTAATTTTAAGAAGATGAAATAAAGAGGATTTAGTGAGGCAAAGACCTGGTGTGTGCCATTTTTTCTTTAATTCTACAAATGGACTGTTCCTGTACCTGTAATTCAGTGTGATGCTTCCTCTCCTTTTTGGAACATTACATCACACATAATGGGGAGTTGCCTGCTCCATTCTGTTAGTAACTGCCAACAAGCTTATAAGCTCATTCCCTGCAGTCTGAGGGCAGGAGGCATGACCACACCCCATCACACCCCTACTCTTGAATAGAAGAGAAGCAGTTATTATCAGGGGGTCTGCAGTTACTATCAACATGGAGTAGACCACACAGCCTGATGTGTGATGTAAAGTTCCAGAGTGGAGATGGAGCAGCAATGAACATGTACTGGAGCAGCACTTTTGATCTCATTTTTATAGTTATGAGTGCAGTGACAGTAGAAGGATTTGTATTTCCCCAGAGTACCCCTTTAAAGAATTTTCTTTGCTCATACACCACAGTGTTTTGAGGTTAACATCATACAGCCAGTGTCTGTTGCATGCTGCTCGTGGATCAGGCAGCCCATATCAGTTGTCAAGTTGCTTTTAAATTTCTAATGGAAATAGAAAAAAGCTATTGTGAAAATATTATTAGTATTTTATGTTAGTGTATTATTCTTTTTTTACCTTTTAAATACTGTTTAAAAAAAGACAAATTACTGATATACCCACATGTGAAATAACGCTTTATCCACAGTGCTGCTGCAAACCCTCGTCCTACAGCCTCCTCCCACTGTCCTGTAGAATGTAAGCCCTCGAGGGCAGGGTCTTCTATGTACCTGTCTGTCATTGTTAATTTGTTCATTGTAACCTTCCTCTGTATTTTGTATATTACGCCTTCTCATATAGAGCACCATGGAATTAATGGCGCTATTTATAAATTTAAACACTTATGGCCATGTCCACACACCTGCGCTGTAAGTATTTAGCGGTTCTCCTCTAAATACTTAGGTTTTTTCAGAAAAGCGGAGGTGTGTGTATGCCGGCGCTTTCTGCAGACGCTGTCCCTGGTTACCCGATGTGTATCGTGGTAACCACTTCATACAGCAAGCTGCCTAGTGTCTGCTTAAGCCGAGCGCACAGGGAAACGCTGCTAGCAGCCTTTCCCTGTCCGCTCTGGGAAAGTGGTCACTAGGCAGCCTGCTGTGTGAAGTGGTTACCATGATACACATCGGGTAACCATGGGCTGCGTCTGCAGAGAAAGCGCCGGCACACACGCACCTCCGCTTCTCTGAAAAAACCTAAGTATTTAGCGGTGAATCGCTAAACACTTACAGCGCAGGTGTGTGGACATGGCCTTTCTGATAAAATTCACTTTAGTGGAGGAGTCCTTCCTTTTTCAGATGAAAATTTTGCACTCAAACACATGCACATGCAAACATATCCAAACACACACATGCACACACACAAACACACACAGCCAAACAAACACACACACACAAATACATACACACAAAGACAAAAATACACACATGCACACACAAACATATGTACACGCACATGCAAACACATACAAACACAAATACATACATACATACAAAGACAAAAATACACACATGCACACAAGCACACACAAGCATATATGTACATGCACACACATGCACACACAAACACACACCGACTGATATAAATCCCTCCTTATTCACAATTCACTGTAAGTAGTAATTGAATGTCCTGTAAATTCTTATACTGAGCGTGAAGCCTGATGTATCCTGTATGGGTTTTAATTAGAAAATGGACTGACACAATTCCCCTAGTGAATCTCTTTAAAAAGGACAGCAAATCATTTTTTTCCCCAAGGTTATAAGGATAAAAGGCATTAGACAAGGTCATGACAAATACAACATGAGGTCTTTTCGTTATTTACCTTTTCTAACACTGAAAGAAATGGATGATGACAAACACCAATGCATCCTAGAGAAAGGCTTATTGTGACAAGTCTAATTACATACCATAAGGTATTAACAACATACAAAGAACAACAAACAGCATTAGCCAGCCAATCTTACATCTATCTCTTCAGTCATTAATGGGGATCTATTATATAGGAACACATATGACTTCTCCTATAACAGCACAGAACTTCTTTTTCCTTTCTTTTTAAGAAAGTAATACAGCATATTGCAGACGCTGTCATCCCTAGCATGGGAACACTTCTAGCCACCACAGTGGGACCCAATGACGGTAGGGACTGAGCTTTATTATTACAATAGGATTTCGGAGTGTATGCCGCATAGGGGATTTTAATAGCTACATGGATAATTAAACTGCATTACAATCAGTCTCCACATATATTATCTTTTCTTCCTATGCACTTGTATTAACAGTTATTCAAAATTGCAGACTTTCAGTTAGGAGACTTTGATGATAACATAATTATGCATATTCATTTCATTAATCCTCTCAAATCTCTTGGCCACTGAACTAATATACTTGTGTATTAACCTGCAGTTATGATAATGTACACTGCTGCAGGAGGTAACTTAGAAAGCTCAAAAGCTGCTAAAAAAGAGACTGAATCAAAACTACAGGAAGCAGCCCAGTAAGTGGCACCGCACTGGAATCCGTGGATCTATCTCTACATTATGCTCCTTTCAGGCTAAGTGGCTATAAGCATTAATATACATATGGTTGATAAGAGATTATATTTACAGCAAATACTAAATTGGGTCTCGATTACGGTACCTAGTTCTTCTACGTAACTAGCAAGGTATAGTTAACTATGTGTAAAATAAAGGAGGAACAGACCACATCATAAATTCTTGGAAATGTGTGTATCCGCTCACAGCGACCAAAGAAAAGAAGGCTTTAAATGTAATAAAATAACAACTAGTGGCCAAAACATAATTAACTGTCACTTGTTGATATCATGTTTGTAATAAATAATTTTTTTTATAGTAATCATGGCTGGAATATTATGTTTCTCGCAGATATTTTACATATTCATGTCTAATAGTGATGAGCTAGTATACTCGGCACTGCTTGATACTTGTGGATGCTTGAGCGAAAGCTTGAGTCGCTGCTCCTCATAATTCACGGCTGTTTCTCAGCCACTAAACATGCAGAGATTTCCTGCCAATCACGATAATGCCATAAAGCAGACAGCTATGGGCTGATAATATCAGATTGGGAAGATTTGTGGTTATTTGGCCCTTCTCAGCTTAAATATACTAGCCAACTGCTGTCCCAGAATTGGCACATACATTAGTTGCGCCAATCCTGGCACTTTGCCCAGCTCTTCCCATTGCCCTAGAACAATGGCACTCTGGGTAATATTTTGGAGGGTTGATGTCAAAATCATAATACAAAAATCCAGTCTGGGGTCTCTAAATTCCAATATCTTTAGCCACTTCTGTTGGACAAAATGCCGCAATGCCCGTGGTGCCGTCAAGAAACAACAGAACAATGGATCATCTGGGTGCAAAGGTCTTTAATCTTCCAACGCGTTTCGGAGCAATAACCCAGCTTCTTCCTCAGGGAACATCTATGGCCAGCCATCTCATAAACAGAATGAATCTTATGATTCTTTGTTTCTCTGTTTATGTAGAAAAATGCCCAGGTTTAGATTCTGCGCAGACCACCAAGCAGGAAGGGTATGTTTGATGTCCGTTAATTGAGCCAACGCATTTCACAGCAGGACCTGCTGCTTCCTCAGGGCAACTTTGTTTCTCTGACAGTTTCATTATTGTAGTTTCTGACTTTGGCTTCCTCTTGAACTCATAATGATACAGTAAGAGCAAGAAGAGCTGCAGTGTAAAGCATAGGTAGCAGCAGCCTTTCATCAACTCTACTGCTTCTCTTCTGCTGCGGATTGTGGCTCAATTTCTTCTCCTTTCTGCTTCCCGTATAGTAGACCATGTTAATGAGATGGCTCGGTACCCGTGAACATTTAACGTACACCAAACTTTCACTAAATTATCTTGTGCCTTTTGAGGAACCCAAGAAGGGTGAAATGTATTGAAACTAATTGAGGCAAGCCATGACAACCTGGATATAGTGAGTGGACACCGCTCCGGGGAAGTGACTTTGCTAGTTAAGATGAGTATTTACCTCAGAATGATAATATATAAGTCCTGATAACGCCCCAGGAACAAGTGAATGAAGACACTGGCACTTTCAGGGTTTATATTGACTTTCTAACCATAACCTAGTTAGAATTTATGTGGGGTTGGTTCACATGTTTTTAAGTCTTTCAAAAGACGATATGTTAAAGTAGGTAACATTCAAACTAAATACATAGAGAGTTTGTTGTGCCTAAGAGACCTTTGAATCAACACAATTATCCTTATTAGATCCAGGAACCCATACTAGTATCATGATAGGGATCTACATAGGGATTCAGGAGGGTTAGCCACAGTGGAACTGGGGCATCAATATACAGTAGAGTGCATGCTCCATTGTTAGTTAGTTAGGGGCAGCCCCAAGGTCTGAATAGGGGAATATGGGTGATCCTGAAGTTCTATCCATTAATGTTGGTTCTATTGATGAATTTTAATCTTTGTATACCTTGTAATTGTTTGTGGGTTTTTGTATTTTTGAAACCAATAAAGTCTTAATTTTTTATCAAAAAAAAAAATTGGGTGTCTTAGTTTACTATAGGGGTTAATGTAAGCTGCGTAATGTCAGCTGGCATCAAGCCCAGTGGTTAGTAATGGAGAAGTGGCTATCTGACAGCCAGGTTGAAAAGATTGCACGTGTTAGTTTTGCTTTATGAGTAAACACTTTGAATGATTATCCAGCGAGTAGTGACTTGGCACTCTGAGTTCTTCATAAAATTTCCATGTATCAAAAATTGGTTAAGATCAATTTTTTGCACATAAAATTCCAAAAGGTCAGTGTATCATGGTCTTTAGGCGACACGTTTTGGCTACTGAGTAGCTTTACTTATGATCATAGTTCATGGCAGAAAAGAGTCTATTTTCCGCCATGAGCTATGATCATGAGTAAGGGTACCTTTACACGCTGCTACTGGAGGATGGATACAACCCGCTACAGGCTACAAATGTAGCTTGTAGCGTCAATATAGCCCGTAGTAGCGGCGTGTGAAGACGGGACGTGACAGCCGGCAACAGATACATCTGTTTCCGAGCACTGCTCGAAAACAGATGGCTACAAAGCCAATTGTAGCGACCTGTATCGGCGTGTAAAGAAGGAACAGAAGGGTTGTTTCTACACCATGCTATGTAGCTGGGGCGTGACACAGGCTTCGGGTTTCCGCGCCCCCTTCAGCGATCATTGGAGGAAGCTCCTGCGTTGCGATTGGTTGTCGCCACACAGGGCGGCATATTTAAGGAGCTGACGAGTCACACTACACAATTGCTCGAGCGTCAAGTATTAATCAGCCTCCTGCGATTCCTGCCCAATCATGTTATTATTGCTTTGTCCTATCAGCGTACGGACGTCTCGTAATCCACAATTGTAGCACGCCTATGTGCTGTCCCTGCTGCACCAGGTACGCCCATAGTAGCTGGTTGTAGCGGTGTGTAAATGAGCTAAGATGAGCTACAGATGGCTACTTGAGACACCCGGCGATGTATCTAGCTATAGATGTTGCGTAGCGTAGCGCACCTTGTGGCGGCGTGTAAAGAAGGTGCGTTTCCCGTTTGTAACCGTTTGGGCGTGCTCGTGCACGTGAAGTAGCGGGTTGTATTCATCCTCCAGTAGCGGCGTGTAAAGGTACCCTTAGGCTACTCAATAGCCGAAACGCATTGCCTAAAGACCATGATACACTGACCTTTTGGAATTTTATGTGCAAAAAAATTGATCTTAACCAATTTCTAATAAATGGAAATTTTATGAAGAACTCGGAGTGCCAAATCACTACTCGCTGGATAATCATTTGATGTGTTTGGAGGCAGCCTGAAGCCTGCTGGGATCCGTGCTGAGAGGAGGGAGACAGGTGATCGGATATCATTTTTGTGTTTATTAATACATCAGGTATTTTTGAGTAGAAGATTTTCTCTTTGATGAGTTACTTATGTTTTATAAATAGGGCACTGACCAGGCACTTTAGATGACATTAGTTGGAAATACTACTATTTGTGATGTGATGGGACAAATATTTATGTCTTAAGCACTCCAATTCATGTTTTACTCCTTAATCGCATGTAATAATGTAATGTATTGTAGTATCACCATGTTAACATACTAACCGATCACTATCTTCCCTAGTATCTTCCCTAGTATCCAGAACCATTCTGCTCCTTTCATAGATAAGAAAAAGGGGAGACAAGTGCACTAAGGATAATATTGTTGTTTAAAAGTGAAATTGAGTGAGGGGGTTGCTTAGGTTCCTTCACATTTGCGTTCCCCTCCGCAGCCTTCTGTGACTGCAGCACCGCAAGTCCCTATCTTTATAATGGGAGCACACGGTGCTGCGCTTGACTGGTGCGGACGAGACTGGGTGCCTGTGCACAGATCACATATGGCAGCGAATGGGTGTGCACGGTCATGCGCAGTCAAGCGCAGCACCATGCGCTCCCATTATAAAGATAGGGGATTGCGGTGCTGCGGTCACATTGCAGCTCCCCTCCGCATAACGCTGCGGAGGGGAACGCAAATGTGAAGGTAGCCTCACTTGATTGGGTTGTTAATGTCACAACTACAATAAATTTCAATTGATTATTCAGTTGGTGCAGTCATGTCTGCAGATAATAGATCTTTTTCTGCATAAAGATTGCAGCTAAGTGTGGAAAGGAAATTAAGGCACAACATAGGGTATACTCATGCAATAGCACAATAAACAAGGCAGGGCTGACCTTATAGTGTTGTGCGGAGCTACAATAACTCTATACACTCAGGATATTTCCTCAGGCCGATGTTCTGTATCAGTCCCTCAGACAGCGAAATCCAAACTCCAGTTTTAGCAAAAATGAGGTTTATAACAGCGCTTCCGTCCACAAATAAATAATTCCTCCATGATGTTCACTTTATAGGATTGGGTTTTATTTTAACGCATTTTAGGGATTTCAATCCTGTTCATCAGGAAAAATCTGTACATTTGTGATCTTTCCTGATATAATAGATTGAAATCCCTAAAACGCGTTAAAATAAATCACAGATCCGTGCCTGTCCGTGTGTTCCTTGAAATTCAAGGATGCACATGGATTTTAAAATTATGCAGTGTGAAGGCAGCCTTACTCTACTTATTGTAATATATGGATTGAAATATTCCTAGTTATTTATTGCAGTAATGTATATTATGCCTATGTTTTGTCTATATTAGACCTATTTTTTTCCATTTTTAATATCATTTTACTTTTCTTTTCAATGGTCTATTTATTACAGAAGATGAACATACTGTACACATCAATAACTTTGTGCTTACATGAAATCTGAATCAGTAGTTCAATTCGTTCACAAAAGCATGTTAAGTCGGTCATTGGCGCAATTAAATTCAACATCAACAGTATGGTGAGGCGCCGCCGTATCTGTGTGAAGGTGCTGTTGCTTTCATTAGCGCATCTTAAGCAGTCTATTTATCAAATTTGATTATTACTAATAAGAGGATTATTTAATGCAATAATCAAATAATAGATTCAAGTAGAGTAAAGGTAAAGAAGGAAAGAGGGGGACAGAAAAGGGGGGATGTAAGAAAAATAAGGGCAAAAGGTGTACAGGGGGGGGAAGGGGGCTTTGAGAACTTTTACACCAAGTTACTCTGTTTTATAGTCACATGGGAACCGGTTTTAGTCTGCCCTATGGGTCATCCTGAATTGAATCCATGGGCTCCATATCTCTTTGAATGCTTTTTGTGCACTCTCCACTGTAGCTATTGTTTCTGCTACATAAGTAATATACATTTTAAGTTTCGCTTGTGGATTTTATTGGAATGATCTGATATTACTCTTTAGATTATTTTCAAACCCTAATGACTAGTTGTTTTTAGGGAATCTAGAAGTAGTTGCCATATTTTTTTGATTATAAAATGCACTTTTGTTCCCCCAAGTTTTTGGGGGAAAGTGGGGTGTGCGTTTTATAATCCGAATCTACAGATTATATACTGCAGATGGAGGTTGGGAGAAACTCTGAAGCGGTGCCGGGGGCTGGAGGGGGCTGGCTACGGGCTGCAGAGATAGCAGGAGGTCACGTGCTCACGCTTATTAGCCTCATTTAATATGCTTTGCATCTGCTGTCCATCATCTCAGTGCTGAAGCAGCACCGAATTATGGACAGCGGAGTAGGCATATTACCTGCAGTCACCCCCCACATCCAAGATATGTCCTCCCTGATCACTCTTCATGCCCCTTCAGCTAGCACATAGTCCCCTGTATCCAGGATATGCCCCCCCTCCAGGTCACTCATCATGACCCCCCCAGCTGGCACGCACATAGGCTCCCACATTCAGAATACGCCCCCCTCACCCTTTATGCCCCCCAGCTGGCACACACATTTAAAAAAAATAAACTCTTGACTCACCTTCTGATGCTTCATGCTCCGAGCTCCTCCATTGCTCTTTCTGTTTCCCGGGCATCAGATCATGTGACCGGGTGCACAGTGTCATCACTGAGAGTGGGGGGTGTATATCCTGGATGTGGGGGGCTATGTGTCTGCCAGCAAAATGGGGGCTATGTGTGTGCCAGCACAATGGGGGCATGTGTGTGCCAGCACAATGGGGGCATGTGGGTGCCAGCACAGGGGGCTATGTGTGTGCCAGCACAGGGGGCTACCTGTGTGCCAGCAAAGGGTGCTAAGTGTGTGCTAGCACATGACGCTATGTGTGTACCAACACAATGTGGACTAGTGTGTGCCAGCACATGGGAGCTATTGTGTGCCAGCACATGGGGGCTAGTGTGTGCCAGCACAGGAGGGCTACGGTGTGCCAGTACATTGGGGCTAGTGTGTGCCAGCACATGGGGGTTAGCGGGTGCCAGCACATGGGGGCTAGTGTGTGCCAGCACAGGGGGGCTTTGAGTGCCTGCACAAAGGCACTATGTCTGTGCCTGCACATGGGGCATGTGCGTGCCAGCAAAGGGTCCTAAGTGTGTGCCAGCACATGGGGCTACGTGTGTGCCAGCACAATGGCGGCTAGTGTGTGCCAGCACATGGGAACTAGTGTGTGCAAGCACATGGGAGCTAGTGTTTGCCAGCTCACGGGGGCTAGTGTGTGCCAGCGCAGGGGGGCTAGTGTGTGCCAGCACATTGGGGTTAGCGGATGCCAGCACATGGGGGCTAGTGTGTGCCAACACAGGGGGACTGTGTGTGCCAGCACAAGGGGGCTATGTGTGTGCCAGCACAGGGGGGATACTCTGATGACTGCTTGATGATCTGGCACCCCACTGGTCAGGACGCCACGGAGGGGTACTGCACTCAGACCAGATTGTGTAGTATCCCTGTGACCAGGGGACTGGGATGTCAATAGGGGACCCTCACCACACGCATCCACATACCTTAGGTCAGGAAACCAATAGGTTAATCCATTGCAAGGGAACCAGTCCTGGTGGGAGGAGCTTTGGTGGGTAGTGGAGAGAGGGAAAGTTAGTGAAACAGTTCAGTTGGAGTCTGGGAGTGAACCCTGCAAGAAGCGAACTGGAGGGCACCTTGCTTCAGGTGGCCTGGAGAAAGAAGAGGATCCTAGGGTGTTGAGGTGCACCCGAATCCGTGCCAGTATATCTCCCGAACGGAAGGATCCAGACCAAACCTGGGGGACCGGTTCCGAGGCGGTGCCGGCATTTATCCCTGAGGCACAGAACTGGAGGGTGCAGACTTTTTCAGAGGTCGCGGCCAACCCAACATAATTCCCCTAAGGCCCCGTGTAGGGTCCGGAGGCCCGAAAAGTCAGGAGCCACCTATAAGGATCTGTGGGGAACGGCGGTGGGCTCTATGCGTGGGAGCGCAAGGAAGGAACAGTGGGAGAGCGTAGTAAGGACGGATGAAAGGACCAGGCAGGCACATCCCAGAGGGCCCCAGTGAGAAATCCTAATCCTTTGGTGACTACCCAGACCAGCAGTATCCGTTCACTGTGTATAAATACTGTTTGCTGCCTGAGTCACCAGTAAAACCTGGTTCAGAGACTACAGACTGTGTGGTGTGTTTATTAGCCTGCTCCGGAGGTGCCATACTGTTGTTCCCAGAGACTGTCAGCTTGCATCTCCACCTTTTGAGCCTTGTCCCTACGTGAGTTCTCTATTCATCTCATCACTGCCCCGGTGATCCTGCTCCATGTATGGGGAGCATTACCAACTATCTGCCTCACCATCATCCCCGGAGGTCTGCAGCAGCACCAGTATCATTACCGGATACCATAGGTGGCGTCACAAACTCTCTATATTTTATTTTTGAAACTTCTTTTTAGCGACTGCCAGGGCCACAGGACCGGGCACAGGCTGCCCGTGACATCCCCCAGTAAATCAAAGCCCAAAACTGGGTACCCCACGGCTGGATCAATGAAAGCCTTGCAGCTAAGCAATGAGCCTTAGCCTGAAGTAACTAGAGATGCACTGATCAGCTGAAGCCACGTTACACGCACACTCTGTGTAGGCCCTCCCTTATAAGACCGTATTCATAGTGTGTGGAGCTAAATTCAGATTTCCCTGACAACAAGTATATGTTTGGTTCAGAAACAGTCTAATGAGGACATCTTCTAGAAATCTTTGAAAGGTTATCCTCCAGATTTCATTAATAAAGGATATGTGGCGCCCCACTGGTCAGTGCAACTCGGAGGGGTACTGCACACAGACCAGAGTGTGTTGTATCCGTGTGACCAGGGGATTGGGATGTTAATTTGGGGTCCTTACCACATGCATTTACACATCTAGAGCCAGGGGATAAATTGGTTAACCCATTGCTAGGGAACAGATCCCAGTTGGTGGAGTCTTAGATGGGTAGTGAAGAGTGGGAAAGAGTTAGAGAGAGAACGTCTGTGGAGAGAGAAGAAGAGGGAACCATGCGAGTGATGCAGAGTAGAGCACCTAAAAGGATGGTGACCTAGATAGAAGGGGGATCCTTGGGTGTCAGTTAACACCCTAATCTGGACCGGAATGGCACCCAGCCCGGAGGGGCCCAGTCCAACAGTGAAGGACCGGCTCTGAGAGAGGTGCAGGAGTTCAGCCTTGAGCCGCCAAACCAAAGGGACGTGGGCTACTCAGAGAGCCGTGACCAAGCCCTGGCATATTTCCCACAAAGGGCCCCGTGTAGGGTCATGAGCCCCTTAGTAAAAGACTACTTATACAGTGACCCGTAGGGACCGGTGAAGGGCTCTGTGCAGGGCTGAGCTAGGAAGGAAAGGACAGGCAGTGCAGTGTGAGGACAGAGGGAGAAACTGGCAGGAACACCACTAAGGGCCTCAACGAGACATCTTATCCCCTGGTGACTACCCAGGCCAGCTACCCGTGACTGTGTACCATTTGAAAGCTGCCTGAAAGTTACCTGTAAACCCATGCAGAGCCTATGCAGTGTGTATTGTCTTATTTAATCATGCTCGGGAAAGTCACATTCCAGTCTGATCAGCAGACACTGCATCAAGCTTCCACCCGAAGAGCCGCCATCGAGTGAGAGATCCATTTATCCATCCATCCACTACTAAAATTTAAGAATGGCCTGGATGCCTTTCTTGAAAAATATAATATTACTGGTTATATATACTATATTCTTTGATAGGCCGTTGATCCAGGGAACTAGTCTGATTGCCATATGTGGCGTCAGGAAGGAGTTTTTTTCCCGAACATGGAGCTTAGTGTTGCCACATGTTTTTTTTTTTTGCCTTCCTCTGGATCAACATGTTAGGCTATGGGTTGAACTAGATGGACTTAAGGTCTTCCTTCCACCTTAAATACTATGTTGCTATGTTACTGTTATCCCTGCCCCAGGGATCCTGCTCCACCTACCGGGAGCGACACCATCTGGCTGCAGCATCATCATCCCTGGAGGTCTGAAAGTAGTGCCTGTATCATTACCAGGTACCGTAGGTGGCGTCACAAACTTTTTTTTTTTTAATTTCTCTTATTTTATACATTTTTCAGTAACCACCAGGGCCACGGCCCCGGTCACCGGCCACCAGTGACAGTACCTTTAATCAATGCCCAGGATCCGAGTACCCCAAGGGTCCTTAGGTGGGTCATATACTTAAAAGTTTATTATAATTACTTGCTCTACATTACTAGTAGATAAAAATTTAAACAGCAGATAAACTTTAATTCTACCAGCTGAGGTCAGAGCTTGTATATCCTTCTAGGCTACTTTTGGGCTATTGCATTGGACGTTCTGGCATTTTTGGAGTCTGTATACTAGACTCTCGTATATCATGCGTGTGGTTTGAATAAAGTTTTCCTTCTGGGATCCAAAAGGATGACAAGGTAAATACTGCTCGTCATTTTAACTGAGTCAGACTGGCACTGTTGCTGTTTTATGCTCTGTAAGTACTGTATTCTGGTTTATTACTTGAACATTTTTAGCGATTTTTGGCTAAAAATCTTGAAGTTTAGATTATAATTAATTGCTCACTGCAGTACAGAATCTTATCTATATCATGTTGGAACTAACTTCTCCTTGATTTTACGTCCGTAAAACAATAATTTGTATTCAAAGTTTACATTGTCAATCATCTTAACACTATTTCTGCATGTGCATTAGGCCTATAACCAGCAGTACTGAACTGTACAGGAGCCTTAATTAAAGTTTACAATGTAGACTAATTAGTCTTTATTAGCTCATTGCATCAGAATTCAGTAATTAGAAAGTCTGCCTTGCTATTTTACATATTTATTCATAACATTTTATATCAGATATGTAAATAAAATTGACCAGAAAAACAGCTTGAATATTGGGTCCTTTTGGTAAACAATACATAGTAAATATGCTGAAAGGATAAGGGATAAATGTACCAATCTATTTTTGTACATCTGTTTTAGCTTTTGATTTGTCAAAATGTACATACACACCTATATCCTTACCTGTGGCGACATCTTGCTTTATGTATGTGTATATGCCTATTTAGCATTTCTTATTAAAGCCGTCATTACACATAGTGAGATTGCTAGCGACATCGCTGCTACATCACAAGTTTTATGACGCAACAGTGACCTTGCCAGCGATCTTGCTATGTTTGACACATAGCAGCGACCGGGCCCCCGCTGTGAGATCGCCGATCATGTCTGAATGTCCTGGACCATTTGTTGATTGCCGGTTTCCCGCTGGCCAGCGTGCATCGATGTGTTTGATGACTTAACAATGACCTCGTTGGCGAGTCAGAACTCAGCCACGTACAGTACAGACCAAAAGTTTGGACACACCTTCTCATTCAAAGAGTTTTCTGTATTTTCATGACTATGAAAATTATAGATTCACACTGAAGGCATCAAAACTATGAATTAACACATGTGGAATTATATACCTAACAAAAAAGTGTGAAACAACTGAAAATATGTCTTATATTCTAGTTTTCTGCAAAGTAGCCACCTTTTGCTTTGAATACTGTTTTGCACGCTCTTGGCATTTTCTTGATGAGCTTCAAGAGGTAGTCACCGGACATAGTCTTCCAACAGTCTTGAAGGAGTTCCCAGAGATGCTTAGCATTTGTTGACCCTTTTGCCTTCACTCTGCGGTCCACCTCACCCCAAACCATCTTGATTGGGTTCAGGTCTGGTGACGGTTGAGGCCAGGTCATCTGGCGTAGCACCCCATCACCATCACACCTCCTCCTTCATGCTTCACGGTGGGAACCAGGCATGTAAAGTATATCCGTTCATCTTTTCTGCGTCTCACAAAGACATGGTATTTGGAACCAAAGATCTCAAATTTGGACACATCAGACAAAAGCACAGATTTCCACTGGTCTAATGTCAATTCCTTGTGTTCTTTAGCAGAACAAGTCTCTCTGCTTGTTGCCTGTCCTTAGAAGTGGTTTACTAGCAGCTATTTTTCCATGCTGCACAAAGTCTCCTCTTAACAGTTGTTGTAGAGATGTGTCTGCTGCTTGAACTCTGTGTGGCATTGACCTAGTCTCTAATCTAAGCTCCTGTTAACCTGCGATTTCTAAGGCTAGTGACTTGGATGAACTTATCCTCCGCAGCAGAGGTGACTCTTGGTCTTCCTTTCCTGGGACGGTCCTCATGTGAGCCAGTTTCTTTGTAGCGCTTGATGGTTTTTGCAACTGCACTTGGGGACACTTTCAAAGTTTTCCCAATTTTTCAGACTGACTGACCTTCATTTCTTAAAGTAATGATGGCCACTCGTTTTTCTTTACTTGGCTGCTTTTTTCTTGTCATAATACAAATTCTAACAATCTATTCAGTAGGACTATCAGCTCTCTATCCACCAGACGTCTGCACAACACAACTGATGGTCCCAACCCCATTTATAAGGCAAGAAATCCCACTTATTAAACCTGACAGGGCACATCTGTGAAGTGAAAACCATTTCCGGTGACTACCTCTTGAAGCTCATCAAGAAAATGCCAAGAGTGTGCAAAGCAGTAATCAAAGCAAAAGGTGACTACTTTGAAGAACCTAGAATATAAGACATATTTTCAGTTGTTAAACACTTTTTTGTTAAGTATATAATTCCACATGTCTTAATTCATAGTTTTGATGCCTTCAGTGTAAATCTGCAATTTTCATAGTCATGAAAACAGAAAAATCTTTGAATGAGAAGGTGTGTCCACACTTTTGTTCTGTAGTGCAGGTCTGAGTAATCAGACTAGCTGCTGTGTGACAGGGTCCAAACGACCGCCGAGGTCGTTATATGGGTCACCATTTCGTTGCTGCATCATTGAGCAGACCTGACTGTTTGACAGCACACCAGCGACCACGTAGCGACGTTACAGTGATCCCTACCAGGTCGTATCGTTGTTGGGATCGCTGGAACATCGCCAAGTGTGACGGGACCCTGAGATGTTTTTAGCAAATGTCAAATGATTAGAGTTTTAAAGATTATAAAAAGTTAATCAAAGTGTATACAAAATTGATGTTAAAAGAAAAAGTGACAATGGCCATGTATGGAGGAGTATAAAAGAAATAATACTCTGGCTGAAGCTGTGGCATCCACTAGCAGAAGAAGCAGCACCTCCAATACTTATGGACATGTGTCTTTTTTCAACGGTACTAACTACGTAACTGTGATACATTAATAATGTAAATGGTACAATATACTGCCGTTCTGCTTATAATCTCAAGAACGCTGATGTAATCTCATGTTCACAGCTTCTTCATAAAGCAATAACTTCTAGTGTTTTATAATGCCTTGCAATAAACTGGTATTGTGTTTTATGGATTACGGTGTATTGCTATAGACTTGGTTCCCTTCCATCAATCATGTATATGATATAACACGCTATGTATTAGTAATACTGATTTGCCAACAGCATTTTTGCGTTTGACTTCCAGCAATAATAAAAATGTTTTTCTCCTCTAGCTTGAAGTTTTATGGGAGAAATTTACGACTTACAGCACATTCATCTCTTATTTTTGTTATAAAGATAGAGGAATAGATTTTTTTAAAACCTAAATTTATCATGAAAAAAAAACATACCGGTATATGCCCTATGATTTACTAAGAGAAAATGCATTCTTATGGCAACATATATTTCTCTATTAAATATGAAGACCATCATTCTTCTCAACATTTTTAGTGCCTATAACTTCAGGTGTACTAATATATATTTATACATGCACACATATTTATGATATTTTTACCTTTTGTCTTCAAAACACTATTATTTGTTCTAGGTACACTTTGGGAAAAAAGTCCTTAAACTTTTAAACCAACAGTAAGAAAAACTGATATTTGAGTCAATACTTCTGGATCCATGTATGTTCGCACGAGTATTCGGTTATAGTAATTTTTGCACCAAATTTGCATCTCTTGGCAGAAAAAATGTGCATTTTTTTAATTGATTTTGGTACATTTTTTGCATATGTTTTTGTGAATTATGGGGTGAAAAAAACCATAAAAAAAACACTGAAAGAATGTACATTCTGCAGATTTATTTCTGTGCCAAATATTCAAGCGAAAAATAAGCAATGTGTGCACAAATCATCAGGATTCTCATTGAATTTGCAGGCATAGGGGTTGACATACAGATTTGTGACAAAACTGCAAATAAAAATGTGTAAGAAATGCATGCAGATGCCCTTAAGAAAAATAACAAGTAGCAAACACACAAAAGAGAGTAAGAGAACAGGAACAGACATCCCACCACGTATAAAATGTAACAGCATATATACTGAAATATTTTAAAAGGGAGACCAATCGTGTACTTACAAGGTCAATCAGAGTCAAACATTTACAGCCAGAAAACTATATACACTACACTGCCTAATGTCAAAAGTTACTAATCATATATATAGGACTAAACTAGATTGGCACATGCATTTAAAGGGTGCACACCAAGTGGCTAAAATGCAAGGCTAATTAATATAGGCATAAACACCCACAACACAGCCAAGGAATACAGTAGCAATATTATGGTAAAATTATTGCGCATTTTGGTCATTTCTATATCATAGTTTCATAGATTTTAAGGTTGAAGGAAAACTTTAAGTCCATCTAGTTCAACCCATAGCCTAACATGTTGATCCAGAGGAAGGCAAAAAAAAAACATGTGGCAACACTAAGCTCCACATTGGGGGAAAAAATTCCTTCCTGACTCCACATATGGCAATCAGACTAGTTCCCTGGATCAATGCCCCATCAAAGAATCTAGTATATATAACCGGTAATATTATATTTTTCAAGAAAGGCATCCAGGCCCTTCTTAAATGTTAGTAGTGACTCACTCATTACAACATCATGTGGCAGAGAGTTCCATAGTCTCACTGCTCTTACAGTAAAGAATCCGCGTCTGTGATTATTTATTTATTATTATTTATTTATATAGCGCCATTAGGTTCCAAACCTTCTTTCCTCCAGACGTAGAGGATGCCCCCTCGTCCCCATCTCAGGCCTAAGAGAAAAAGGATCATTAAAAAGGTCTCTGTACTGTCCCCTCATATATTTGCACATTGTTATTTGTTATAAGATCACCCCTAAGACTTCATTTTTACAAACAAAATAACTCCAAGTTACCCCCTGATCACAATATATATATAAAAGGAAAGTCTATTCAAAGAGACTCGTTGTTGATTCTTGAGCGGAAACATCATTTATTTGGAGCATGGACTGAACACCTTATTTCTTGCACATACTGCAAAAAAGGGAAAAAAGTGCTGCTATATATATATATATATATATATATATATATATATATATGTGTATATATGTATATATATATATATATATATATATATATATATATATATAAAACAAGAATAGGATCAGCACCACAGTTATTCAAAAATAGTGCAAAGTTTCTCCTACACCTTTTAAAGTGTCAAAGTAATTAAGATAAAGAGAATTAAAAAGAAGCACCGAGATAATGAAAAAAGTGGACCTTTATTGCCAGTGGCGTGGCGGCATTTCGGATATCTTATCCTTTCTCAAGCTTGACAAAGACGGGTCACTGTTGAACCATTTCCATGTATCAGTAAAGTTTCCTCTTTTTTCACATTTATTTGGGAGAAGCTTAGAATCCTAAGAACACCATCCCAAATGTGAAACATGGGGGTGACAGGATCATGTTGTGGGGTTGTTTTGCTGCAGGAGGGACTGGTGCATTTCACAAAATAGATGACATCATGAAGAAAGAAGATTATGTGGCAATAATGAAGTAACATCTCAAGACAACAGCCAGGAAGTTAAAGCTTGGGCAGAAATGGGTATTCCAAAAGGACAATGACCCAAAACATACTACAAACTGGTTAGAAAGTGGCTTAAGGATAAAAATGTCAATGTTTTGGAGTGGCCATCACAAAGCCCTGATCTCAATCCTATTGAAAATTTATGAGCAAAGCTGAAAAGACAGGTGTGAGCAAGGCGACCTACAAACATGACTCGGTTACACCAGGTCTGTCAGGAAGAATGGGTCCAAGTTGCTAACAACATTTGTGAGAAACTTGTGGAATGATATCCAAAATGTTTGACCCAAGTCGTACAGTTTAATGACAATGGTACCAAATGCTAATGAAATATATGTAAACTTGTGACTTTGCAGAAAGTAATAAAAATGCCTTAAAAATTCTCTTTCCCTCATTATTCTGGTATTTTGCAAATACAATAATTATAATTATAGTAATCCTATTTGACTTAAAACGGTAAAGGTATATTTTGACTTTATGTCATATAGTGAGGAAAACATACATATGTGTCTTTTTTATATAGTGAATGTAAACTTATAGTTTCAACTGTTTACATTTTTTATATTATCAACTTACCTCTAGAAAAGGAGCCTAATATAATTAGACCTCATCTACAGCAGAGGTGTTCAAATTTTCAGGTACTAGATCCACATTGTCAAATTGAATTAAAGGCTACAAAAAAAACTAAAGTTGTGATCTGAGGCATTTCTAAAATATTGTATTTAAATGCCGTAAATTTTAGATGTTGCAAAGTCAAAATTCCTACCTTTTATGAAAATGTGAAGTCTCAGTCTTGTCTGCATTCTAGAATAAAATTGACCATGCTTGCTTCTACTTCTACTGTATGCAATGTGTTTCACTCATTCTATAAACTATATTGAAGAAAGCCTCATTCATGTATTGCTACCAATTCATATCATCTTACCGTTTCTGGATTGCTACACATGTGCTAACTAGTCTGCTAATATTAAGCTTTCCAGAGTGAACTATAAATACTTATCAATTGTTCTTTTTTTGTACACTGCACTACACCTTCTCTCATTGACAAAGAGTAAACATGGCAGAAACCAAGAGACACAGAGAAGCTTGTCAATGATGAGCTGGTTGGGACCACCCAGAATACCATCAAAGGCTTCATATGGGCCTTGAGCCATAAGTTGTGCACCTCTAATGTACAGTAGTTGGTAAACTAAAGAAATGTCAAAACAATGCAGTGTTTATGGTTAGAGGTGATGAAACATGTCAAGGTTCGGTTCTTGTCGCAGAACTTCCCGGTGTTGAGCAAGCCTGTTCGAGTTCCAAGTTCGGGTGCTTTATGTTTGCAGAACAGTGGAGCGAGTATTGCTGTGGTCGGGTACAGTTGGTGCTCGGCAGCTGGGTGCAGTGTCTGATAAGTACAGCCTCCAACTCCCGGTACTGTTTTACTTCTAGCTTCCTGGATGTGGGCAGAGAGGTGAACTGCCAATCAGTGACTTCCATTAATGTTCAGGTCAAGTTAGGTGTCATGTAGAGTGCGCCAAAAAGTTTGAACTTCCAAAGGTTTGCTCATCTCTCTTTAAGGCTGCTGCCAATAAAAAATTGTAAACCTTACTTGTGCCCCAGATTGCTGTCTGCTCAGCCTAGTCCTCAACCAAACCTTGAGTAAATCTAAAATCTTGTTCTCATAATAATGCATTTACAGAATGCCATTTTATATAATTCTTCAATAAATTGTTGTAGTATAATAGGCCTACTGCAGATACAAAATGTTTCTCTTAAATTGTTCTTTCTGAATTCAACAATGGCTTATAGAAGAAAATGTACAAAATAACAGTCTGCAGACTTTTCAAACCTCCAAAGAAACACTGCTGTCTTGAAATTCTACAGTTCTGGTATTTTTATAGAATTTTGAAGGAAAGGCAAGATTTCATATATCAACGTCTCTTGGGTCTGCTCAAATTAAAACAAAAGCTCTGTTCTCTACTACAATTCTATTTAGTTTTACCGCCGGGGATAAACACACAGAAAAAAAAATGTTGTTTCACAAATCAAAGACTGTATGAGCACTCACATTATCATATTTTATATTATGCCTAATAAACAGTTAAAGTATTACAGAGATTAGTTTTTGATCATTGCAGAATAAACTGTATCAACAGTGTGAGGAAAGTTGAAAGGACTCATTTCACCTCCTTCATTTGGGCTGTAGATTGAATTCGCCTTGTTCACGAGCAAAGGTCAAAAGCTATTAAGAAGGAACCAAGACGCTATGCAAATGTTTACTTAGCATTTAAATGAATATATGATGTTTGTGACTGAGCTCTTGATAGGCGTAAATCTGTCACAACCTTGCAATGCAAACGGCTTTCTGTATGTCAGCAGCAGCTTTTTCATGTTGGGTTTAGCAGACGCTCTTAATATGACAAAATGAAGGAAGTGTTACAACCTAATTTAATTCCAGATTAAGATAATTGTCATTTAGGCATATGGTGTAAGATAATTTATTGCCATTTAAAAAAAGACTAAATGGTGTTTTCTCAGGCTAGGCATTAGTAAAATTTCAGCTTTATATGTCACCAATGTCCCTTCATAGGATCCTCACAAATTGCTATTCCACTTTATTACCTGTTGACTCCATTAATCTTGTTTTGCAGTCAGCCGCTTGGTTGTCTATTGATCAAAATAGACTGAAGAAACACATGTGTGCATTGTACAATGCCTTATATATCATATTTCAGATTACAGTTATAATCGTGCTGGTATCGTTGTCTATTTAACGATGCAAATGAGAGTCACTAGGGCTATGTAAAATATAGATCCATAATACATAGAATTAACTGACTGAATATTCTATTCCAGCTTGTTTAGCGACAATAGTCACTACTTATGGGTAACTCAGAAGGCAGAGTAGTCAATAAGCCAAGGTCAAATAGCAGGAGGAGTCAGAGTGGATTTCAGGAGTTTACAGAGGCATAGTAAGGTAATGGGCCTGGGATCTGGTTTACAAGAAGGCAAGCAGAATAAAGGGAATCAAATGAGACCTAGTCAGGTAACGGCCGAGGGTCAAAATACCAGGAGATCACATCAAGTACAGGGAGCAAGTAGAGGGGTGGTCAGTAAACAATGATTTATGGGCAGCATGGTGGCTAAGTGGTTAGTACTGCAGCCTTGCAGCACTGAGGTCCTGAGGTCCTGGGTTCAATTTCCACCAAGGACAACATCTACAAGGAGTTTGTAAGTTCTACCTGTGTTTGCGTGGGTTTCCTCCAGGCACTCTGGTTTCCTCCCACTTTGTAAAGACATACTCATAGGATGTTTAGATTGTGAGCCTCAATGGGGACAGCATTACTGAAAAAGTGCTATGTACTGTACTGTAAAGTGCTATAGAATTAATAGTGCTATATAAATATTATTACTATTATAAGGTATGACTGCCAGAGTTCTGGGAGAGGTTGCTCATTAAAGTAGCAGAGCAATCACTAGAAATGGAATACCTGAACAAACCAACACATTCCATAACCAGAATGGAAGACTGCACTGAAAATTAGCATACTGACACCCAGGTACCAATCAAAGGATAATCTCTACAGCATCCTAGATGCAGTGCGCGGAGAGATTGTGACTAGGGATGAGTGAAGCAGACTTTAAAGTTTGGTGTTCATATTGAACACAAACTTTACAAACATTTTCAGTTTTCAGGCTTGGAGTTGTGGTGCCTTCCATACACAAATCACTGGAGTGATCATCACAGTGCAAGAATAAACTCAGTGCTTCGTCCAGTGAGAGCCACTTGCAATGTTTGAATGTCTCGCACTCAGGGTAAAATTAGTAATATTGGAAGCAGTGTGTCCTCCAAAAAAAGCGTGAAAAAACCCAGAATTGCTTTGCCTATGGCTGGCTGTATATGGGTGGAGATCCGAACTACCCAATCAATGACTTCCAATGATGTCCAGATCAAGTTTAGTTCCAGAACAGAACTTTGTAAAAAGTCCGGCTGTAGCCCAGAACCCGAACTTTAAAGGGTTCCGCTCATCTCTAGTCTCTATTGAGTAACCATCTTAAAAAAAAAACAAGACTACAGCTGATGTTGTTTGACCATGGGTGTGCTGGTATTCAATGTAATAAACTCATTATAAATTTAACCAAGAGATTACTATCTCTCCTAGTATTATATGTGTTTTTGCAGTAATTATAGCTTAAGTTGTCCATTACTGATAAAATGACTGCGGATAAATAGACACACTCATGTAATCAAAAATACAGAGAAAAATACTTCACTATTTAGTTCATACCACAGTCCAAAAAGAAGAGCAAAAACTAGTGGCATTCACCAGTCAATGAATAAAGTTTATTGTGGCACAAAAAACATCTCAAGAAAAAGCATGAGATCTCCATGATAACGTCCGTTTCTCATAAAACGAATGCTTCAATTGGTCTACAGACAGACAGACTCATGTCGGACTGCTCCCTGTTAACTAGATCCACCCATACGTCTACGCAATCATTAAGGAGAACTTTCATATAATAATTATTCTTTGGATGGTGAGTGGCATTCGTTTTTGCTCTTTTTTTGAACTGTGGAATAAAATAAACATTTATTTTTTATTCATTGTATTTGCCTTATCAGCATACACCCACATACAGAAGATGACTTTTCACATGGATGTTACAGTTTATCTTGTTCAACTCAGTGCTGCCTATTTTGTCTTTATTCTGCAACTGTACAAATAAGATACAATGATAAAAGTTTCTGGAATTGGAAAAAGTACCAAAATATCCCTCTGGGGAAGGAAAAAAAGAACAATAAGACAAACAACAAAACAAAAGCAATCTACAGATACATAAAATGGTTCTGATAGAAAATAGTTTAAAACATCCTCTAGTCCTCTTTGCCAGATTGAAGGAAAACAAGAACTACAACATTTTTTTTGCACATAAAATACTAACTCAACAGCAATATCGGAGAAGGGTAATTTGTAATTTGTTTCTTCCCAGCTTGGTTACATCTATACATCCTGAATATTTCTAAAAAACTGACATGAAGTCAATCTGACTACAATTCTAATGGTGGGTTTACACACACCAACTTATCTGTCCAACTTCTGAACAACTTACTTGTTGCAGTGAAATCATGGACACATTGCTCTATTTTGTGGCTGTGTACAAATGGAACAATGTGTCCATGATTTCACTGCAACCAGTAAGTTGTTCAGAAGTTGGACAGATAAGTTGGTGTGTGTAAAGTGGCCCTAAGATTTGCTCTCCTATATAAACACATGTCAGATATCCGTGTTTGGGTGACATCATATTACTTCAGCATCTGTCGAATCCCTCTTAGCTATTATCAAATCCCAACCCAACAAGCTCCACTCATATTATTCCTCTGTACAGTATATTGCCCAATGAATCGAACAATGTTGAAGATTAAACTTCTGACATAAGAACAAGTTTATTTAAGGATTCCTGACCTCTTCATGGATGGATATTTTGAGATGAAAATAGAAATGATACAGGCATCAAAAATGTTGTAAAAATAAAATTGTTTATTTAAATTTTCTTAAAATAGAACTAATGGCCACTTTACACGTCCCAACATCGTTTCGATATTGTATACAACGGCACAGGAGCGCGCACTTTTTTGGCAGAAATCCAAGATCGCATAGGAGCTATCACACAGGGAGATATCGGCAGGCAACACAACTGCGATGTATACTCCCCCTTGTATACGCGAACCAGGGAATGACCATTTAACATGGGAGTGAATAGGGGAAGTTGCTCTCCAAGTCGGTGTTGGGTTGTCACACAGCACGATCCTGCCAGATCGTCCATCCAATATCGGCCAGTTGGAGAGCCTGCACAATTTTTCCCCAATATCGTTCTGGCATCGTTCTTGCATCGCATTGCTCATTTACACCACACAACGCACGAACAATATCGGGGCCAACGCACAAACCACGTGACTTTTTATCGAAGTTGGACGACGATATCGGGACGTGTAAAGTGGCCATAAGCTATATCAAACATGGAGGAAAAGAAGATCCATTTGATTATGCATTTCAAGTCTTTTTGGCTCTTCATACAATAATTTAACTTCAGGTTTTAAAAAATTGATGGGAAAGAGTGCATGTCACTTCTTTGAAGCTGTTCCTAAAGACATCTGCTCTAAACAAAACATTAAAAAATGAAAAGGATTTTCAAAAAACACTTCCAAAAAACTTTTCTCAAACACTTAACAAAATGACATCTGAGTGTGGTCCAATTTTTTCCAAAACTTGTAGACATTGACAATTTTGATCTGACACACGGACCAAAATGGACAAATCCTTCAGATTTTGCACAGACCACTTGACGTCAGGAAAAAATGGACATGTGAACGCACAGACTACAATAGCTATGATTATTATCCACGAAAAAATAGCACTCATACATGCAAAAAAAATATGAATAAATCCTTAGGGTGTACAATCCCTCTGGAAATTCTTTTGTTAACCCCATCACAACATTTGACATACCTATACATCATGGATGGATAGAGGTTCCCGACCAATGATGTATAGTTATGTCATGACGATCGCGCAGGGCACACAGGAGCTCTAGCTAGCTTACCTCCAGCTGTGACTGTGCCGCCCCTAGATGTTTAACTCATTAAATGCCACAATCATTAGTGATCACAGCATTTAAGAGGCATGGAGTGCTCTCCCTCTCACGCGATTTGCACCCTTGTGATGTAATCATGGGCTGCCGATCAATGCCATGGCATCCCAAGGTCAAATAATGACCTTTGTGTTTGCTTTTTATTGTAACTTGTTAGGCAATGCAAGGAGCATTAGCTAAATCGAGTTCTGTCAGTGTCATACTGACAGGTACAATGTATTACCACGCTTCTTCATTGCAATACATTATACCAGTGATCAGAATAATATGTATTGACATGCTTTTCCATTGCAATACATTATACAAGTGATTTGAATAATACATTTTAATGTCCCATATTGGGACTAAGAAAAAAGTGGAGAAAGAAAAGTAGAAAATTGTTAAAATATTTAAAAGGAATCACAAAATAAAGAACAAAAAAAGAAATAAAAATATTATACTAATACATTTTGATATTTATGAAAGAATAAAAATAAACAAAAAAAAGTAAGCATATTTGGCATTACTTCATCTGGAATGAACAACATCTTCACAGCACTTCTGGATGAAATCCTTGAGGTGTGTAGTTTGGGGTATACTGGGGTTACTTATGTGGGGGATTCTGTTTTTCTGGCACCTCTGCCATTTTGACATGACACCCCAAACCATGTCAGAAAAATTCATGGTAAAATTTGACGCTTTTATCGTGATTAGCTTTGCCTCAGAAGTAGTTTCTGACCACATATGGGGTATCAGCACAAGTTGAATTGTCCATTTTCTCCTTGCACTGTTGTGAAAATGCAAGATTTGGGGCTAAATTAACATTTTTTGTGGAAAAAATGTAATTATTTTCACGGCTCAAGATTATAAGATATTGTGAAACACCTGTGGGTTCTAGGTGGTCACCACACCTCTAGATAAAATAAGCAAGGGGTGTTGTTTCCAAAACAGGATCACTTGTTGGGGGTTTCTACTGTTTAGGCACCTCAGGGCCTCTGCAAACATGACATTTCTACTCTATTTCAGCTAATGTTGCACTCCAAAATGTCTGATAGTGCTTCTTCCATTCTGAGCCTTGCTGTGCACCCAAACAGTAGTTTTCCAACAAATATGGGGTATTGGCGCACTCAGGAGCACTTGTAAAACAAATTTTAAAGTCCATTTTCGCCTGCTTATCTTATGAAAATGCAAAATCTGGGGCGAAATTAATATTTTTGCTGGAAAAATGTGATTTCCATATTATCACGGCTCAACGTTATTAAATATATTTTATAATTTGTATAGCAATTGACTCAACACTACAGGATCTACAAATCTGTTTATATTTATTGATAATTATTTGAATGTTGGAAAGTCTCGGAAACGCCTTAAATGGCTATTTATCGTACGTTGAATGATTTGCCTTGAAATAATCTAAATATAATTTATTTTATCATACTTTATCAAGGTTAAAATAACTATTGTGAAATAAAATCTACAATGGAATTACAGACATTGAATGGACCGCACTGAGATATACTATCGTTTACTGTGCTCAGCAAACCACTCTAGTAATTTAGAGCACAACAAAGAAGTGTTTTGCTAACCTTAGTACAAACTCTTCATCCACATCAAAAGCAGTAATATGAAAGCAATGGCTCACCCTGTCACAACTTGAAATAGATCAATGCTGAAGTACACATCTAAAGATGTCACACAAATTAAAGGACAATTGCCTTTTTTCAAAATTGTTATGTGCAGCCAATGAAAAGAAGACTATATATACATAGAAAATGACATACAATATATTTAACTGTTTAATTCAATACAGTAGGGAAGGAGAATATAAGAACATGAGTGCACTAACTATAATATTTGAAATTGTATACTGTTCTATGCATAATAGTCATCTATTTACTAGAAAAAATGATCCTTAAATTGCTTCTTGGGAAGAAATACAAATAAAGGAAATGTCTTTATAAATAAATGACTAAATACATTTAATTATCAAATCACACTGGGGAATAAATAAGTATTATAAATTGAAACGGTAATTGACTTGTGACACTGTCCTGCAAAATTAAAGGACAGGTGCCTGTAAACATGTGAAGCAAGAAGCTGCCCTGCTGTGACCCGGCTATAAGTAAGGGTACCGTCACACTTGGCGACGCACCAGCGATCCCGACAATGATCCGACCTGGTAGGGATCGCTGGTGAGATGTCAGTCAGATCTCACCAGCGACGCAGCAACGATAGTGCAGTCGTTGGGACCCTGTCACTCTCCGGTGTAGTATTGAGATCATTGGTCGTTGTCCTTGTCAAATACAGTGATGCAGCATGCTCAACGGGAGCAAGAAGAACAAAAAATAGTCCAGAATGGTTTGTAATGATCAGCGATCTCACAGCAAGGGCCTGATCGCTGCTGCGTGTCAAATGTAGTGAGATCACTGTTGAGGTCGCTGTTGAGTCACAAAACGTGTGACTCAGCAGCGATCTCGCTAGCACTCTAGCTTAGTGCAATGGGGGCTTAAGGCCTAGTTCACATCTAATGCAGGTTTGTGTTTTGCTTCATTTGCATTTCTGTGCGTTTTTACCACTAAAAATGCATCTAAAACACATGCATTTTTGCCCCCATTGATTTCAATAGAAACACATGCAAAAACGCATGTGTATTTTCAAAATGCAGAAGCGCATGCATTTTTGCAAACGCAGCCAAAAACATGGGCTGGTGTGTCTAGGGCTGCATTTGCAAAAACGCATGCGTTTTGATGTTTTGAAAAAGGAACATGCGATTTTGCATGCAGTTTGCATGCGTTTCCATTGAAATCAATGGAGCAAAAATGCATGCGTTTGGATGCATTTTTAGTGGTAAAAACGCATAGAAATGCAAATGAAGCAGATCAGAACACCAAATTGCGGCGCTGCATTTCGGGGTGACTGGCCCTCATCAGTACAGTGTGTGGGATTTCTGATCTGGCTATTTGAGAAGCTAAGAGGAGGTCTCGGGAACTAGCCTTCTACCTTAAGGGGAGCAATCTGCCTGCCGCCATAAGGAGAGAGATAAGCTGATAGGGAGACTTATAGCCCCAATGCTCCTCTGGGAAATATGCAATTTGTCACTTTAGTGAGGAAGTGAAAAAACTCTAATGCTAATGTATTTTCTTGCTTGCACCTTTACACGTGGCTGATGCCAGTTATTATTTAATATGTAATATGACTATTTTAATATGTAGTATGACTATTTTTTGACTGTGCTCCCAGTTATGAACCGATGACTCAGGAGTAACATTCAGATTCCATAGAAGTAGTTGGTAACTGTACTAACCGTAATCCCTGACTACACACCGCAACTAGAAGTAGCCGTGGGATGTAACTAACCAGACCTAGACACCTCTGCACAGCTGGAGAACTAACTGATCCTAAAGATGGATGTAGGAAAAGCTATCTTGCCTCAGAGCAGAACCCCAAAAGAATAGCAAGCCCCCACATATATTAACTGGGAAACAAGAAAAAGAAAAACAATCACAGGCAGAGTAAAAGGTTTAGCAAAAGAGTCCAAACTAGCTATGTAGGAAAGACAGCCCTCTATATCTGCAGACTTCTATAAAGCAAATGCCAGCAGAACTGGAAATAACAGATAATAGTGAATGGTAAAACTCCTAGGGAGAAAACTTCCTAATTGAGAGCAGATAAACAAATATACAGACTAAATTGAAAATCCACAACTCAGAATAAGACAAAACATAAGCAGAACCTTAAGCTCACAAAAGTGTGCCACAAAATATCAAAAAAACATCCACTTAGCTTGCAAAGAATTCCAAAGAGCAGAAAAAAGCAGAAATATGTGAACTCCTCCAGGAACCAAAGACAACTGGCAAGGATTGATCCACTTCAAATCATTATATGCTCCAAGAACCAGATTGCCAATCATCACCATCACCTGTGAAGCCCACACAGTCAGCTGCATCACCAGCAACAACCACCGGAGGGAGCTCCAATGAATTCACAACAGCTCCCTTCCCACAGAGATACCATTCCAGTAGGTTTTAATTGCATTCAGAAGCATATAAACCCACGCAAGCAATTGTATACTGCATGTAGTGACATAGAGTTAAGGCCAGCTTCACATCATGGTTTTGAGCTGTCAGGTTGTGTCTGGTGTTTTGCTGGATGCACCGGATTACAGGTTGACAGCTCCGGACAGAAAAGAACTGGAGATCAAATATGCCCTCCGGGCCTGTTTTCTGCCGGACTTGGCAGTCCGCAGCTGAAGGAGCTGTTCTTTGTTGAAATTTCAAAATCGAGGCTAGCAAGAGCTAGCCGCAATTACATAGTAACATAGTAACATAGTTTTTAAGGTTGAAGGAAGACTTTAAGTCCATCTAGTTCAACCCATAGCCTAACATGTTGATCCAGAGGAAGGCAAAAAAAAAACATGTGGCAACACTAAGCTCCACATTGGGTAAAAAAAATTCCTTCCTCACTCCAGATATGGCAATCAGACTAGTTCCCTGGATCAACGCCCTATCAAAGAATCTAGCATATATAACTGGTAATATTATAGTTTTCAAGAAAGGCATCCAGGCCCTTCTTAAATGTTAGTATTGACTCACTCATTACAACATCATGTGGCAGAGAGTTTCATAGTCTCATTGCTCTTACAGTAAAGAATCTGCGTCTGTGATTATGATTAAACCTTCTTTCCTCCAGACGTAGAGGATGCCCCTTGTCCCAGTCTCAGGCCTAAGAGTAAAGAGATCATTAGAAAGTTCTCTGTACTGTCCCCTCATATATTTATACATTATTATAAGATCACCCCTAAGCCTTCGTTTTTCCAAGCTAAATAACCCCAAGTTTAATAACCTGTCTTGGTATTGCAGACACCTTAATCCTCTAATGACTTTTGTCGCTCTTCTCTGGATCTGCTCTAGTTCAGCTATGTCTTTCTTATACACCGGAGACCAGAATTGTACACAGTATTCTAGTGACTTGTATAGAGGTAAAATTATGTTCTCCTCATGAGCATCTATGCCTCTTTTAATGCATCCCATTATTTTATTTGCCTTTGCAGCAGCTGCCTGACACTGGCCACTAAATGTGAGTTTGTCATCTACCCATACACCCAGGTCTTTTTCAGTGACAGTTTTGCCCAGTGTTTTACAATTAAGCACATAATTATACCTTTTGTTTCCTCTGCCCAAGTGCATGACTTTACATTTATCCCATTAAAGCTCATTTGCCATTTAGCAGCCCAAGCTTCTAGTTTACATAAATCCTATAAAATTGTCCTCCTCTGTATTGATTACCCTGCAGAGTTTAGTGTCATCTGCAAATATTGAGATTCTACTCTGTATGCCCCATACAAGGTCATTAATAAATATATTAAATAGAAGCGGGCCCAACACTGACCCCTGTGGTACCCCACTGTTAACTGTGACCCTGTCATATATGATACAGTCTATATAGAGTCTAATGCATGGGTATAATGAGACACATGAGACATAAGCTTCTTAAGCAGCTCTTGTATTGCTTCATACAAGTTAGTGCATCAACAGGATAACATAAATGTAAGTTGCAGAGTGCAAGGCAAAACAACCCAGGACATCAGAGCATTAAAGCATAGTACAAGTCTCAGGGAAAGCATTCAGAGTTCATTACTTCCCTGTCTGGCAACCAGGATTCTGTGTCCATAAATGATTCCAGGCAGAGTGAATCCAGGCTTCAGAGAGCAAGTCACAGACAGATTGCAGACCTGATTCTGGAGCACAGGTTACTCATCTGAAACTGATTAAAAGGCAATTGGCAAGAAACAGGGCAGGGACATCAAAGCTGAGGACTCCATATTGTTTGAGGGCAAGAGTCAATGCACAGGACAGGAAACAAGATGGCCAACGACAAGCTGAGAACTCCATATTGGTTGAGGGCAAAAGTCATTGCACATGACAGGAAACAAGATGGCCGACAAAATACACTAAATGCAAACATAACAACAGATATAGCAAAAAAGACTGAAAACCTTACAGACCCATTCTGAGAGTGTTCCATTAATAACCACCCTTTGTTTCCTATCACTAAGCCAGTTCTTAACCCACTTACACATATTTTCCCCTATCCCCATAGCCCTCATTTTATGTATCAACCTTTTGTGTGGCACCGTATCAAAAGCTTTTGAAAAGTCCATATACACCACATCCACTGCATTTCTTTGGTCCAGTCCAGAACTTACTTCTTCATAGAAGCTTATCAGATTAGTTTGACAGGAACGGTCCCTCATAAAACCATGTTGATAATGGGTCATGAGGTTATTTTTCTTCAGATACTCCAGTATAGCATCTCTTAGAAAACCCTCTAGGATTTTACCCACAGTAGAGGTTAAGCTTACTGGCCTATAATTTCATAGTTCAGTTTTTGTCCCCTTTTTGAATATTGGCACCACATTTGCTATACGCCAGTCCTGTGGTACAGACCCTGTTATTATGGAATCTTTAAATATTAAAAATAATGGTCTATCTATGACAGTACTTAATTCCTGAAGCACTCTGGGGTGTATCCCATCCGGGCCTGGGGATTTGTCAATTTTAGTGATTTTTAGACTTCCTCTTGGGTTAAGCAGGTGACATTTAATTGAGACTTTTTGTTATCACTGATCATATTGTCTGTCATGGGATTTTCTTGTGTAAATACTGTTGAAAAAAAGTCATTTAGCATATTGGCTTTTTCCTCATCCTCATCCACCATTTCACCCAGACTATTTTTAAAGGGGCCAACACCATCATTTTTTAGTTTCTTACTATTTATGTAGTTAAAAAATATTTTGGGATTATTTTTACTTTCTCTGGCAATGAGTCTCTCTGTCTCAATCTTTGCTGCCTTGATTTGCTTTTTACAAATGTTATTTAATTTTCTGTATTTATTTAATGCCTCATCACTACCTACTTGCTTTAATTCCCTAAATGCTTTCTTTTTGTCACATATTGCACCTCTTACCGCTTTATTTAGCCATAGTGGTTTCCTCCTATTTCTAGCATGCTTATTCTCATAGGGTATATATTGTGCACAGGTCCTACTCAGGATGCTAATAAACATCTCCCATTTGCTTTGTGTACTTTTATGTCTCAGGACATCGTCCCAGTTTATTGCACTAAGATCATCTCTCAAGCGTTGGAAATTTGCCTTCCTGAAGTTTAGTGTCCTTGTAGCCCCTCTACTACACATCTTAGTAAAGGATACTTGAAAGCTTATTAAGTTATGATCACTATTACCCAAGTGACCTCCAACCCGTATATTTGATATGCAGTCCGGCCTGTTGGTTAATATTAGGTCCAGCAGTGCCCCCCTTCTTGTTGGGTCCTGAACCAGTTGTGAAAGGTAATTGTCTCTCATAGTTTTCAAAAACTTATTACCTTTGCTGGAACTGCAGGTTTCTGATCCCCAATGTATTTCAGGGTAGTTGAAGTCCCCCATAATAATGACTTCTCCCTGAGTCGCTGCTTCATCTATTTGCTTTTTGAGGACATTCTCCTCCACTTCCATTATTGTTGGGGACTTATAACAAACCCCTATCAGTAATTTATTATTTTTTCCCCCTCCCCTTATCTCCACCCACAGGGACTCTACATTTCCATTAGATTCACCTATATTATCACGCAGGATGGGTTTTAAAGCGAACCTGTCACCCCCCGTGGACATCAAAAGCTATAATAGCCACCTTCTGCAGCACTAAGGCTGCATTCAGGGAAGGTGGCTATATGCTTTTGATGCCCTATATTCAGTCAAATATGAAGTTATATAAAGCCTTACACTTAAGACCGGGAGGCGGGGTTTCGCGCTCCTCCGACCCGCCTCCTCTTGTCAATCATTCAGGTCGCCTGCTGCTGCCTCCCCTCACAGTCGTTCATGAACGCGCGGCTCCGTTCTCCTCTATGGAGCCGCGCATGCGCTGTGCACCGGGTGTCCAGGAAGTCGTCGGGCTGCGCGCGCAGCCCGACGACTTCCTGGACACCCAGTGCACAGCGCATGCGCGGCTCCATAGAGGAGAACGGAGCCGCGCGTTCATGAACGACTGTGAGGGGAGGCAGCAGCAGGCGACCTGAATGATTGACAAGAGGAGGCGGGTCGGAGGAGCGCGAAACCCCGCCTCCCGGTCTTAAGTGTAAGGCTTTATATAACTTCATATTTGACTGAATATAGGGCATCAAAAGCATATAGCCACCTTCCCTGAATGCAGCCTTAGTGCTGCAGAAGGTGGCTATTATAGCTTTTGATGTCCACGGGGGGGTGACAGGTTCGCTTTAAGGATGATTTTACGTATAAACAATTCTGAAATCTCAGTCGGGAGCTCTCCAGGTGCTGAAGCTAAGTATCTCAATTTTCTTTATAATCTAAAGCAGTAATTGCTAAGTCTCCTTGCCATATACACATTGTCTTAGCTGTACACATAGCCCTGCTATTCATCTGATAGCCATGTAGCTAATAGCTAATTCACATTCATTTAGTGTTTAGTGTTTAGTGTCGCAGCAGATCTCATTTTTGTATTATAGTGTATTTTCTTGCTTGCACATTTACACATAGGTGATGCTAGTCATTATTTAATATGTAGTAAAGTTTCCACTGGTGACTACAACTGTTTTCAGGTGAATTGTGAATCTGAACCAAGGATGGGAGGGGGGTTAACTGATTGACTAGCTATCTAACACCCTTGAAATACATACACAAACTCTTCATTATACAGTAACAAGTTGTCTTTTTTTACTTTAACCAATCAATGGTCCATATGTGGTGTAATTATTAACAAGTACTTAATTGCATATAAATGTCCATCATATGTATGTGCCCATCATCTGCTCATATTTCTCATAATTCAAGGCAAGGATATACATGATAATCATGTGAAATATAATGTGTATGAATATACTAACATAATTGCCTTTGTGGCATCCATCATCCTCTTCCAGCTGTACGAGGCGGTATTCCACAAATACCCTGCCCCACCGGAAGTACCAACTTCCAAGTATAAAAAATAGCTTTATTAACAATTAATAAAAGGTCAAAAATCCACAAACAACACACTAACACATAGACATAAAAAAACGAATTTTTTTGATTCGGCTTTTTATGTCTATGTGTTAGTGTGTTGTTTGTGGATTTTTGACCTTTTATTAATTGTTAATAAAGCAATTTTTTATACTTGGAAGTTGGTAACATTTTTCTAGATAATTAAAATGTAAGTTACCTCCTAAAGAAGAAAAAACATTTTTCTAAAATAATCAACCCACCGGAAGTACAGCAGAAGCCTTATTGGGACACCCAAGTAATAGCTTTCCTAATATGGAGACAACTGCTACAAAACCTCTGCACCCAGCATTCCCACCGCACAAAGCATGCCTGGCTGCGGTAGCCCAACACCCCTGCTGCCTGACACTCTGTTGCCCGAAACCCCACAGCCCCCACCTCCACCCACCACAGCTAGGAGACTCCAAGGCTCTGTTTGCAGCCTGTATATCCAGGAGGAGATGGGGTGCCGGTACCTTCTGGTGGCTACAGAGGGCACCGCACCCCATCTGCTTCAGCACACAAAGGTTGCAAACAGAGCCATGGAATTTCCTAGCTATGGTGGGTGCAGACATGCACATACACATACGCACATACACACACATGCACATACACACATACACACACATATACAGACATATGCGCATACACTCTTGCACATACACATGCATACACATGCACATACATACACACATGCACTTACACATTTACAGATACATACGTACACGCACACACATGCACATAGATGCATGCACTCACACACACGGACACATGTGCATACACTCTTACACATACATATGCATTCAAACGCACATACATAAACACGCATGCACTTACACATTTACAGACACATACATACATGCACATACATGCATGCCTGCACACACATGCATATATAATCATACAGATACATACACACATGCACATAAATGCACACATACATACAGAAACATGCATGCACATAAATACACACACATACACACATATGTGCATACAAATGCACATACACAAGCACATGCACATACACACACCCATACACACATGAATACACACATATACATACACACAGGCACATACACACATGCACTTACACACATACAGGTACATACATGCATATATTCACGTGCATACAAGCACACACAAATGCACATGCACATATACACACATGCAGATATATGCACAAACATACACACAGACACCTACATAAACATACATACACGCACACACATGCTCATACAAACACATACACATGCACATATAAGCATATACACATGCACATAAACATAGACACACATACATGCACATACACATATATGGGCATGCACACACATACATGTACATACTCACACGCATACACACATGCACATGCACATACACGCGCATACACACATACAAACATGCACATGCATACAATGCACATACATACCCACATGTGCATACACACAAACAGACACATATATACACAAACATATATCCATACACATGCACATACATGCAGACATACACATGCACACATATGCATAGACACACATACACAGGCACATGCACACATAGATACATACACACACACATGCACACACATGCATATACACACATATACAAACACACATACAAACCCATACATACACGCACACATATAGACACACATGCACACACTTACAGACATACACATATTAGTAACAAAACTCTGATCAGCATTTTGAAACATTAACCCTGGTGAATAAATCACCTCTCAGGGATTTTTGAACAATCTCCAATTTAAAGCATGAAAAACTGGAGAAAAACATAGAGTATATTGCAGCAAAAAACTTTTTTCTAAAATGCATGATAAAAAGTGGATACAGGAGGAGTCTGAGATGCAACTCACCCCTATGGTTAAGCCATAGTTAAGGATATAACAACAAGGCTCAGCTGCAGTTTTCTCAATATATAATATAAGAAGTGTGGATCAATACAATGTTGAAATATACCAGAATACTAAATGCAAAACAAAGATTGGTGAACAAAATTCATACAAATAAGCTGTATGAATCACTACACAGCATATAGGGGGACACCAGTGTACAGAGCATTAGACAAATAGTTTCAAAGCATGTCCACAATGTTGAAAGGTACCATTTTTGCACAAATCCCAATTATATTTATGCATCATACCTATAAGGAAAACCGTAGAGGGAGAGCAGAGCTCAAGAATAGGCATGGTCCTATAGGGAGGCCCCTACATGTGTTTCGTCCACATGGTAGCTTGGCTTCCTCAGGGAGATGTTTGTGGAAGTAGAGGACACCGGACAATGGCACCGGTGGTGTCCTTATAGCGCCAGGGAACCCAGGTGCGATGTACGGCACTTCCGGGTTTCCGTTGACGTCACGCACTTGTGCATACTGACCACTTGACTCCGTAGGTGGGCCCTTACTTCGGCTTACTTCCCACCACCGCCTCACAGAGGGACACGTTTGTGGACTACTTCCACAAATATCTCCTGAGGAAGCCAGAAACTGTTTGAAACTATTTATCTAATGCTCTGTACACTGGTGTCCACCTATGGCCTGTGTAGTGATCCATTCAGCTTATTGGTATGAATTTTTTTCAACACTCTTTGCATTTAGTACTCTGGTATATTTCAGCATTGTATTGATCCACACTTGTCATATTGTATATTGTTGCTATATCCTTAACTATGGCTTAACCATAGGGGTGAGTTGCATCTCAGACCCCTCTTGTATCCACTTTTTTTTACACATTTTAAAAAATTTAATCAACAAATTTGTTTTTTATTGCAATATACTCCATGTTTTCCTCCAATTTTACATACACATACATAGTCACATATACACACATATAAACACAAACACACAACACACGCAGCTGCCATTTTTGGACACTTGGGTATACAAAGATGACACATCACACCACCACACCACAATATTACAGTAATTACAGGATTACATGGGGGGAAATTGGTGGGATCTAATAAAGTGGATATCGAGGTATCTGTGTCTAATTTGCATGAAAAAGATTTTTCTCTTTGTTTTTTTTCTCTTTACTGAAAGTATTGCTAATGGCCAGCTGTCATACTGACGGCTGACATTAGCAATAGGGTTTGATGTCAGCTGCCAAAAAAGGTGACATCAACCTCTTTATTACTCAGCTTACCACCGCTACACGGCAGCTGAAAGAGCAAGGTAACCACCAGTTTTGGCATCCCTCATGGAGGCGCCAATTCTGGGGTGGATGCTGGCTTCTGTTTTAAGCGTGGGGGGCCCAGAACGCTTGGGCCTTACCATGTTGAGAATTCCAGCCCTCCAGCTGCCTGGGCTGCCTTGGCTGGCAATGGAAAATATGAAGAAGCCCACACCAATTTTGTTTTTAGTTATTTACTTAAATAACTAAAAAAAATAGGTCAAGCCTGCATTTTTTATTGCAAGCAAAGGTAACACCAGGCAGCAGGGGTTGGCAGTCAGTAGTTGCTTGGTTTACCTATGAAAATACAGTGAAGCCCTACACATTTTTTAACAGGAAATTAAACACTTTATTATTAAAAAAAAAGCACAGAAACAGTTTTTACACTAAAAATACATTGGGAGAGAACATGTGGGGACCGGCGGAGAGACAGTGGACAGGGGAGAGACCACACGGGGGGGAGACGGCCGCTCCCAACACCACAGAGCCTGCCCCCATCGTGATGTTAATGCCCTCCTAATGCGATAGAATTGGGCCCACATCTAGTGTGTATATAATAGGAATGTAAACATAGGAGGTTTATAAGATTAGAAGCTGGCTCAGAAACTAGTTGGCTACAAAGCGAGCAATAGTTAAACTGTGTGATTAGCACACGGGGACAAAGCCAGTTCCTAGAGAATGGAGACTTCATCTTAGAGTTTAAATAGAGTTTTCTGTAGTTTAGTTCGGACGTGTAGCTTTTAAATGCTGCAGATAAATGAGTGATCTCGTTAACTCAAAAGCAGCAGAATGACTCTGAGGTAGCACAAGGTGAGACAACTAAGGGCTAGAAACGTGTGAATGGCCCTATACTTTAGTAGCTAAGCTACAGTGCATACTTCAGGCTGGGCATCTCACCCTTCCTGGTAGGGGTAAGCAACAACTCGCTAGTGACAGTGATCCACTATTTGCTGTTGATCCTTCGGCAGCAACTGTGAGGAGGTTATTTAACTAGGATTGTGGAAACCCCCTTACCTTCTTCTTACCTTAAGGGGATAGGGCTTCCATAGGAAGTGCATTATATGCTAGGACTCGTTCTACCTGAGGGCCTGGGTCTTGATCCTCACCATGGTTAGTGGACCACTTGGAGAGTCTCCAAAAAATGAGAAGAGGAAGATATCCCAATGAGTAGGGAACTAATCTTAGGAAACTTTATAGCTAAGTACCCGAATTTGAATCAAATAAAGTGATAACGTTGTGTGCCCGTTACCTCACGTTTAAAGTCATCTTCAAAGAACTGTACAGACTGTTCAATAAAAGACAATTAATTATGAACTCTTGGCCTCTGTTATTGTCTCCACTGGGACTGGTAAGTGTACTTTGACTATAAAATAATTCATTAACAGGGTCACCAGCAAAAAAAGCATACTATATTTTAACATAGTAAGCATCCTCTCTCGAGGACCAAGTGCCTCCAGATCCGTGCTGCTGCCCCAAATAAATGTCAAAGACACCGGAATGCTTTGAATGAATTGTTTCCTGCTTTATTTCCGACGCGTTTCGGTGCTCAAAACCCAGCTCCTTCCTCAGGGAATTCCCTCAGGAAGGAGCTGGGTTTTGAGCTCCTAAACACATCAGAAATAAAGCAGGAAATAATTAATTCAAAGCATTCCGGTGTCTTTGATATTTCTTTGGGGCAGCAACATGGATCTGGAGGCACTTGGTCCTAGAGAGAGTTTTTTTTTCACACATCGTGGAAGTGCGGTCCTTGCAGCAGCTGCTGAGTTTGAGCGATCAAGCTGGTTGTGAACATCACAACCAAATCAGGTGAGCAGATTTTATGCTACACATTATCTGTCTCTTAAGTGGGATAAGACCCTATGCACATTCTCATTTTTATAGAACATAGTAAGCATGTCACATGTAATAACCATCCTCTTATCTTTCCTGGAACTCACAAAAACATGGCAATAGTTGTCAAAAATCTTAAAATTTAACTCATCATACCACAGCAAAAAAAAAATTCCACTTATCTAATGTCCAGTCTTTCTGTTTCTTAGCCAGAACAAGTGTGTTCTTGTTTGCAGTCCTCAGTATTAGCTTATTTACAGTAAGTTGACCATAACATATTGCTTATTTTAGTCATGTCTGCACGGTTGATGTTGAGAAGTGTCTGCTATTTGATATATGTGAATCATTTATGAGTGCCTTAATCTTACGTACTGTCAATCATTCTCTGCAGCAGAGTAATACTTGGTCTTGCTGTTTTGAAACAGTCCTTATGCACACCATTTTCGCCATGGCGCTTGATGGTTTTCTAGATTCACTTGTTGATATCTTCAAAATTTTACCAAACTTCCAGATTGACTGGCTATCATGTCTTAAAGTAGTAAAGGCCTGGTATTTCTCAATATTTAGTTGAGTGATTTTTGTCACTTTTTGACTTAGAAAACTTGTAAATTACTTCTCAACACTGTATTGAATTATGTATCAACACTGTGGCTTCAAGACACACCTGATATTAGAAAACCCTTTGTGAATGCCTGTGGCTGTCATCAGAGTAAGGAAGAGGTATAACCAAAAATCTGCTCTTTTTCATGTTTTTCTTTACAGTTTGTTTCCTTGTGTGTTCCATCATGCTTTTACTCCTGTTGCGTACCTATTCTTGCAATTGGTACAATGAAAACTATTTCATGATCAGGTGTGTCCAAATATTTGACACATTTGATTGCTTCGTCATGATGTTAAATGGATGATATTGAATATTGAATTCTATGAAGAAAGGGAGGAGGAGGGAAGAGCAGTGTGAGAAGCAGAGTGAAAAAAAGCCAAGCGACACATGGATCCCTATTTCTGTTTTCCATTGTTTATTTTACTCCTGTGCTGAACTAGCAGCTAGATTGCTCAGTACTGCTGCTGATTCTGAACATATTCTACATAGAAGCTGAAATTCCTTATGCTTGTGTATTCAGTGTCTAGAAGGGATCACAGCTATATCTAAGTGATTCATTTGAAATTAAAATTCTCAAGTTTTACAATTGGCAGGTACTACAAATGCCCCCCAAATAGGTGTATAATAGTTTGATGTCCCTAGGACTGTAACCACCCTCTTTAAAGATGTTTAATTCAAACAAAAAAGTAGTAATATAAAAGTAATCACCACATATATGGCTTCGGGTAATCAGATGGTTACAGGTGTTTAATTGTTGTGCTGTTATAAACTCCATGTGTAGAATTTATTTACTGTTTTATGGCTATTACTCTGTGTCCAATACCAAATTTGGAGCTTTGATGTCTTCTAACTACTGATATTCTCCCCATAGTTAGCTTTATATAGGCTATGTTAGTCTCTCTAGATTGGATGTGCTATATCATGTCATGTGAGAACTTCAACATCTAGCAGATTATTGTACCTTGTACAGTGGTAGGCAGTATCTGGGCCATCACAGATCAGCAGTTCATAGTGGAGAAAAGTTAGTATGGCAGAATTGTTTTCCATCTCGAAAGTCACTGAGTAAGTCTTTATGTTCTGCAGAGTGTAAGCTCTCATGGGCAGCAAGTTACTCTCTCTTTGTGCTCTCTAATACAATGTCTTATATCTATAGTGGAAACACAAACAGAGGGGCGCAAATGAGAAACACCTGAGACATTAAATTGGTCTGTGGTGGGTAGCAGTATCACTCACCTTGGTGTGCTGTGCGCCTCAGCACAACACCAATTAACACTCAGGGCGTTAGACCTCTGGATCCCGCCAGGCACCGTCGCTGTCGCTCCAGCGATCCTTTCCAGGAAGTTGACCCCATGTGAGGGGTCATAACCTGAGGAAGACGACTGTAGACTGTCGAAAGATGTTTTGGCGTATAGCGGACATCTTAATAAAGGTTTGGATGCTTTAATATAAGATTAGTAATCCTCTCCTTCTTAGCGCTCCATTAGACCGCCTTTTATTTTGTTTATATTTATAGCCATAGTGAGGCCTCCCTCTCTCTCTCTCTGTTGTGGAGTATAAGCTCTTATAGTCAATGGGGTCCTCTTTCTCCTTGGAGGGTAAGCTCTTGTAATCAGTGGGGTCCCCTCTCTCCTGTAGAGTGTAAGCTTCTATGGTCAGCAAGGTTCTCTCTCTCCTGTAGAGTATGACTTCTCCTAGTAAGTGGTGTTCTCTCTCTCCTGTAGAGTGTAAGCTCTTATAGTTAGTTGGGTACCCTCTCTAGTGTAGAGTGTAAGCTCCTATGGTAAGCAAAGTCCTCTCTCTCATGTAGAGAATAAGATCTTAAAGTCAATGGGGTAATCTCTCTCCTGTGGTGTGTAAGCTGTTATCGTCAGCAGGGTTATCTCTATCTCTCCTGTAGAGTGTAAGCTCTTATAATCAGTGGGGTCCCCTCTCTCATGTAGAGTGTTAGCTTTTATGGTCAGCAAAGTTCTCTCGCTGTCTCCTGTAGAGTATACTTTCGGATAGTCAGTGGGGTCCATTCCTTCCCGTAGAGCATAAGCTCTTATGATCAGCAAGGTCCTCTCTCTTATGTAGAGAATAAGCTCTTAAAGTCAATGGGGTTCTCACTCTCCTGTAATGTGTACGCTATTATTTTCAGCAAGGTTTTCTCTCCTGTAGAGTGTATGCTCTTATGGTAAGCAGGATCCTCTATCTCTCACTCCTGTAGAGTTTAAGCTCTTATAGTCAGTGAGGTCTTCTCTCTCCTGTAGAGTATAAGCTATTATAATCAGTGGAGTCCTCTTTCTCCTGAAGAGTAGAAGAACTTAAAGTAAGGGGGTCTTTTGCTTTTCATTGCTCAAATTTGTACAAATTTATTAGATGTAAATCAAATATCTTTGGAAAATTTGGCTAAATTGGCAAATTCAAATTTCAAAAGAGCCACTCATTTTTACTTGTGAGTTTTATCTGTCTGATATAATCTTTTGCAATTTATAAAATGACAGCATCATTTTTGGTTAATTCATTTTATTGAATCTTGAAAATTGCAATTTTTTGAGTTTACGGAGTTCAATAAAAGACTAAAAATGTCACACAAACTTTATTTAAATCAAATCGATTCATGTATCTCTAAATATGGCTAAGAGTCAAATGAAAATTTGAGGTAAAACTTATTAAAGGAAAAAAATGGAGAAAAAGATAGGTTTAAATATAATGGCCAAAATTACTGTTATTCCAAATTAGCACACACATGACACCATTTCTTGTGTGACTTCTCTGTTTTTATTCAAACTTTATAAAAATGAACTAATGAAATGGCAACAACCTCTTCCAGTAATGTGCAGCACTTTCACCATTGCTATCTCGCGAGGCGAAGCTGAAGCAGTCACAAGTGCACCATCCGTGGTCCCAGCATAAGGGCTTGTTCACATCAGCAGATAATAGAAGAAAGAGCAGCACTCACCGACAGTGGAATCTTCAACTTTATTTCATATATGCTTCATCAAAAACCTGTAAGGGCCATCAAGACAAACAGTGAGGGGAGGGAGAGGGCAGCAGGGTGAACAGGAGGATGACAATCATTTAGTTTATTAGAACTCCAATGGGACTGGACCTGTTGAAGTTCTAGTGAACGAAACGATCGTCATCCTCCTTAGCACCCTGCTGTCTTCTCCCTCCCCTCACTGTGTGGCTTGATGGCCCTTACCAGTTTTTGATGAAGCACATATGATATAAAGTTGAAGATTCCACTGTCGTTGAGTGCTGCCATTTCTTCTACTATCTACTTATTTGTTTTTATACAGTTTTCATTGATAAATATTAATGAACAACATGGGGCTGTGTAAATATCTCCTTTTCCTCATAACAATAGATAATAATGTCTTTAATTCAAAAAATGCTTTATCTTTACTATATTAATCTTCATTTCATTAATGTGGACAAGTAAGTTTAATTGCACGGTAAAAATGAACATTATCCTCAGAACTCGTTGTATACATATTCTAACAATATTCAGAATTTCTTCTTACATATAAATTCTTTTTTTTTTACTAGAATAAAGAAAAACTATTTATGCTGAAATATTTTCCTATTTGTTCAGTTCCTTTTTGTCTTGGAGAAGCCTTTGTTACTTTTATACATTGGAGGTAATTGTGTTACCAGTAATTAGCCGTACTATTTTGAAAGACTTTACAATCATCTATGTTAGAAATTCTTCACGCAGAGAGCATATAACATGTACAAAAACCTATATGTCCATGGGTACTACTAATTGTTTTTCTATAGTACAGTATAAATCACAAAGTGAGGATAATACTACTCATAGGAACTAATAATATACTGTAATATTTATTTTAATATTCCAAATTTCAGCAACAATTTTCTCAAAGCCTTGTCAGTACTCCAGTAAAGCTTGGGTTTTCGAAGAGCTCAACATTTAGCTACTGTATATGCTGTAATACAAGTGTAGGTTATGTGACCAATAGAAGAGAAAAAACTAAATAGTAAAAAAAAGTTCAAAAAAATATTGAGAAACAAAAAATTGGGATCACCATTCGGTAAACCCTTTAAATATAAAGGCATAAAACGTTAAGATGTTTGTACATCTGTATAAGTATGATTGATCAAAAATGAAATTATTTAACCTACAGGTTAATGACCTAAAGCAAAAATCACACTGCTCTTGAATATCACATTGACGGGAATTTTCATTTACCGTATAAGGATTGTCAAAAATACAAAACCCACAAAAACAAAGTTAAAATTGTATTTTTTTTTAGCAATTTCACTTATTCAATCATGAGTTACCATAAAGCAAGTAGCCAATATATCTGTAGTTTACATAAATAATGCATGGTCATCTAAACATTTTAAAAATATACATCTGAAAAGTGTGATGGGCATTTGTATTCAGCTCCCCTGAGTAGAAACACATTTTGCTGCAGTTACTACTGCAAGTCTTTTGGGATATGTTTCTACCAGCTTTTCACATCAAGAAGCTGAAATTGTTGCCCATAATTCCTTACAAAATAGATCTAGGTCAGGGACATTGGATGGACAGTATCCATGTACATTAATTTTAAAGTTCTGCCACAGATTCTAAATGGGATGTAGGTCAGAACTATGACTAAAATTGCTACATGATTCAGATATCCAGTGGCATTGAGGTTTCCATTGATGAAGAACGGCCCCACTATCTTTGTACCCCATATACCACACCATACCATCAATTTTTGTGTTCCAACATTCTTGGTGGGATCTATCCACTGTGGGTTATTGTCAGGCCAATAGCACTAGTTTTGTTTGGTAACTTCACCATTCACAAGAACGTTTTGTCTCATCATTCATCTGAAGGCAATTGTCTATGTTGTGAAGATACAAGATGTGCAGCATCTGAAAGGCTGCCTTCACACTTGCAGATGCATCTGCAGCGTTTTGCAGATGCATCTGCAAGTGTCAGCATGCAGACCGCGGTGCCTATGTTTATAATGGGGCGCACCGCGGTCTGAAAGCACTCATTCATTCCTATATGTGAAGCGTCCGCAGGCGGATGCCTGCTTACAGATCACACACTCCCGCCCGCACCATGGACGCGAGATGTCGCGTCCATGGTGCGGGCGGGAGTGTGTGATTTGTAAGCAGGCATCCGCCTGCGGACGCTTCACATATAGGAATGAATGAGTGCTTTCAGACCGCGGCCGCGGTCTGCATGCTGATACTTGCAGATGCATCTGCAAAACGCTGCAGATGCATCTGCAAGTGTGAAGCCAGCCAAACAACGGATACTGGAAGCCTGTGCTAGCATTTCTTCTGCGGTGTTGCTATCAGTGTGTCAAGAGTAGGAGAAAACGGTTACATTGACAATCCAACACCATGGGCAGCACTTTGAACACAAATTTATAAGTGGTCATAAACTTGTAAATAACTCATGAAAGAATACAGTTATGTTAAAACCAAGCACACCATTGTTTTTCTTATGAAATTCTCAATACGTTTGATATGTCACATGACCCTCGTCCCATTGAAAAAATGAAGTTAGATTCAAAACGGCCAATTTCAAAATGGCCACCATGGTCAATACCCATGTGGAAAAGTTTTCCCCCTCCCATGTACTAATGTGCCACAGACAGGAAATTGATATCACCAACCATTCACATTTTATTTAGGTGCATCCATATAAATGGCCCACCCTGTGTTTTTGTCCCACTTATGTCTCAATTTCCTTGTCTTGCTTAGTGGTGGTGGAATTTTGGCCTTTCTTACGTCCACTGAGCACTTGGATAGATGTGACAGCACTTGTGGATAATGTGTTACTGGCTGCTTTATGCTTAATTTTTTTCAAATCTTTGTCTAAATATGTCTTTTTTTTATAACATACTTTTGGTGACCGACCATGTAGACAATTTGTAACAAAATTGTTGATGATTCTGTGATTACGCACTGTTATTTTAGTACTTTCAAAAGCACCGAATCTCTGTGTAACACTTTACAATTTTTTACTTTTCAGAGTAGGTTAAATTTTTTTTTTGGCAAATTTGCATGAAGAAAAAATGTCTTATGATAAAGGATGTTGATATCGTTTGGCCATACCCTCCATCGGTACACAAATACACAACACCCTATCTGCTGCAAAACAATAAGCATTTAAGTTTATGCTTGGAATTGGAAAATATGCTTTAAAATGATGATATGGTAGAAATACTAACTTTATAGACATCATGCAAGTAAATTAAGATGGATAGTGTTGAAGAAAGTAATGAGCCATGGTCAAGAAGATTTAGAGTCTCGCAAGTTAAGAACAGAGATATATTACATTTATACTTTTGACATTATCAGTCCAAAAGGGTTAACAGAAAACTTTAATATGAGTGAAATTTAAAAAAAAAATAGGTAATATTTATTCAGATTGCACAAACCCTAAGTTGTACAATTTATATGCTTGTTTGTAATTCATAACTATTAGGGATTGGCAATCCCAAATTGTAAAGTTTTTGGTCCAATCCGAGCACCTAGTGTTCAGGCACGGGCCCCTGATAAATCCATATTACAGTTAGGATTCAGTTCCAATGGTAGCTGTAAAAAGAAACAAAATAGTGAGTAAACATCAGCTTATACTTAGCAGGGATCAGTGATGTCACTCACCAAGTCACTGAGGCCCCCTGGCAGTGAACTCATGTGGCCTAGCTGCTGGCAGTAAGGTCAACTGAGTTAACTGCCATGGGGTCTCAGTGACTAAGTGAGTGATGTTTCCTCCTAATAGCACTCAGTGCGATCCCAGAGTCTGGAAGGAGAAGATGCCTGCTCTCTCGCTGCAGACTTTGGATGATACAGAGGCAATTTGTAGGACAATCATTGTGGATTATTGTTAGAGGTATATGTGTGGGGTGATTATAAATAGGAAAATGAGGGTTGTCTGTCTGATCTATTTCCAATAAAGGATTTTTTCCGTGATTCATTTCACATAAAGAATTTTTCTCTGTGTCTATGTTTCTTAACTTTCCTCACAGGATTGATAATGAGCAGGTCTCATGAAGGCCTTACAATATCAATCTGGGCCTAATGACAAGGTGTCATTACTCAGCTGTCATTACCCTCTATCACCCCTTTGCCACCTCACCAGACATTGGGAAGAGATGGGTAAAGCGCCAGGAATTAGCGCTCCTAATGAATGTGCAAATTTCTGGGGTTCTATTCATTAGCCTGAGGGGGTCCAATAACTATAGGACTCACCATGCTGAGAATACAAGCTCCCAGCGGCATGGGTTTTACCTTGGCTGGCAATCAAAAAAAAGAGCAAAACCAATACATTTTTTTTAAATTACTTATTTATATAATTAAAAAAAATAATGTGCTCCCCTGTCCACTTTATTGGCGCTGAGAATCAAAAATAGAGCAAATTTCTACGTCATTTTTATTTTTATTTTAATTATTTTATTTATATATTTATTTTTACACTAATAGGACATCAGTCAACAGGGTAAGGGACACGTCTGTGCGTGGCTGTTGGAGCCAGTGCAGTAACCTGGAAAAGCCCAAACATTCTAGCATCTATCATGCAGGACAGAAGTTAGAATGTATGGGCTGTTTCCGGGTTACTGCACTGGTTCCAACAGCCAATAACAGACACCCACTCTCTGTGACAGCGTCTGTGATTGGCTGTTGCGCCCCTCACCAGTGAATAATCCGGAAGTTAATGAGGTACCCTAGAAATACAAGCATGCACATACTGGTAAGTATGAGTTGATGTTTCATCAATTTTTTTTGTTGTTTTTACAGTCCTTCCAGCCCCAATTAATATTTTTAAAATATGAGTTTGGGATTCAGACTCAAGTTTGGGGTAAGTCCATTACAGAACTCAGACTTTAAAGAATGTTGTCAAAAGTTAATTTCAGTGTTGTATAAAAGAATGGTAAAAGTGTCAATGGCAATGGACAGAGTAGTATAAAAAATACAACGATAAGAATTTGATAGCTGCTAGGAGCAGACGAAGCACAACCACTGGCAACAGTCAGTAGTACTAACAATCGAAGTTCACAATTGGCCTCCTTTATCTGCAAAGAAGAAGTGGAGGGCATTATGGAGTATCCAAACCAATATCTTCCATTCAGTCGTGTCTGAATATTGGATACAATGTGAACCATTTTCCTCCAAGCTTCTCTGCTTGTGACAGCATTTTTCAGTTTTCTGATGTTTATCCTGTGTCTGCCATGATGGTGTCCAGCCAACGGGTCTTAGGTCTTCCGTGACATTTACTGCCACTGACTATAGCAAGCATCATGTCTTTCTCGAGGGTATTTGGTACAATTTTCATCTCAGTTAGGCTGGGGTCACAGTTGGCATGAGTTTTTTTAGTGACTCATGCGTTTTTGCATGCGTTTTTCCATTTCTGCATGCGTTTTTTAAGGTGTGTGATGGCTCCCTGCATTTTTGGCATTTGGCATTTTTTTAAATCCGCACCAAAAAATAGTGCATGTACTATTTTTTGGTGCGTTTTTATAACATGGGCTCCTATGGAAAATGCATGCAAAAACGCATGGTACATTAGTACCTTTTAGTGCCATTCAAAAACGCATGCGTTTTCCATAGGAGCCCATGTTAAAAAAACACATGCGTTTTTGAATGGCACTAATTGTACATGCGTTTTTGCATGCGTTTCCCATAGGGCCCCATATTAAAAAACGCATGCGTTTTTGGAAATGCACCAAAAACGCATGGTACTGTCACACATGCGTTTTTACTATTAGGGCATGCGTTTTTTAACATGGGGGCCTATGGGGTGCGTTTTTTACATGCGTTTTTGAAAACGCAGATCTCCTAAGACGCTTGTGAAAAATATAACTGTGACCCTAGCCTTACAGAAGTATGATGTTACCTCTAACAGAGACACAGTTTTGACTCATTGTTCTGCATCAAACTGACTGCCTGATCACAAATGACCAAGTACGAAAATGTTTCACCATCATCTGCTTAAAAAATTGGGACCATTTGCTTTCTGAACCAACTCAAGCTAAGTATTTTGGCGTTGCTTTGACATATTTTTCAATGTTGACCCTATACTGTTTTTAATTAACCACTAATACTTACTGTAAGAGAAGGGCCCATCGTAGGCGACTAGGGAGTTCCGACAGTGAATTAGTATGCCAAAAACAATTAGGGCTTCACACCCTCCTTCCGGTTCTAATTTCTCCAAGTGGATCCTTACTTTTTGCCGGGAGCCTGCTGCGACCATACGTACTTGTCCAAGGGAGTTGTGACCATTCACAACCAGACCAGGTGAGTCTGTATTGTGGGAGTCCGTGTGACCATCAAACCCGAAGGTATTACTCTATGTGCGCTTCTTTTCCTTCTTATTTGTAGAATACATAAAGTTAAACATATATGTTATATAGAGTCATTACAGAATGGCCTATTTTAAGTGTTTATGTTTGTTAATGTTGATGATGATGTCTTACAGCCAATGAGAACTAAAAGGTCATTATTTCAGAAAATGAAAGTATTGAGGATCAAGGGTTAAAAACCGCGGTACTGCAGTATTCCATGAAGCATCAAAGGGTGAAAATCATATTGATTTATTAGTCAACGTGTTTCAGGGCTCCTAGAAACACCCTGAAACCTGGCAAAGTTAAATAGATTTTTGATGATATTCTAATTCATTGAGATGCAGTTGTGACATATAGACAAAGAACAGTGCCTGGCTGTGTATAAAATTGTCCTTTGGTAAACTGAGAAGGTAATGTTGCACAGCCTAGAGGAGGGAGAACACACCCTCAAATGTACAAAGTCTAAGAAACTAAAGAAAAGTCAAAACAAGGACCAGAACAAATTTATATTTATTAGAAATGAGAAACACTTTCAAGGTTCAGTTTGGGTTGCTGAACTTCCCAGTGTTGAGCAAACCTGTTTGGGTTCGGGTGCTTTACATTTGCAAAGCACTGGAGCGGGCATCACTGTGGTCAGGTACAGATGGTTCTTGGCCCAGTGTGAACCATATACAGTGTTTGATCAGCTCGCACTGGACTTAAAAGCACAATTTTCGGGTGTAGTGCGTGTCCAAAATTTATTTGAAAAATAAAAACCTGACTTTCCACCCCTGGAAGTGATTAAACTTATGGCTAGCTGTATATGGGAGGAGAGCTGAACTGCCAATCAGTAACTTTCATTGAGATTTGGGTCACGTTTGTGGGTATGAACAGTGCGTCAAAAGATTTGGATGCACCACTGAACCCAAACTTCAACAGGTTTGCTCATCTATCAGCAATGCATGCTGGAACATAATAGTGGCAGCACCCACCGGAAAACTGCCGCGACTCCCCTGCAGCTCCGCACTATGTCCCACACTCCTGTGGCCTGTGGTCCTGTGAAGCCACCCCCTGCACTCTGCAGCACCCCCTTGGTAAGCCATGAAAGGCTATGTGCACAGATGGGGGAATATATGTACCAGTATGGGGGACATATATACACTTTATGTCCTTTATCCTGGTATATATGTCCCCATTCTGTTATGTCTGTGCTGCATTCTGGTATTCTTTATGTCTCCCATCCTGATATATATCAGAATGGGGGACATATATATCGGGAGGGTGCACATATATACCAGGAGGGTGAACATATATACACCAGGATGGGGGAGATAGAGTGTATATACCAGGATGGGAGTCATATATATCAGGATAGTAGACATATATACCAGGATGGGACATATATACCAGGATGGGAACATATATACCAGGATGGGGACATATATACCAGGATGGGGGTCATGTACAAGGATGAGGGACATATATACTGATTATAAGATGGCCCTAGCATTATAAGATGGACCCCATCTAAAATTAAAATATTTTTTCTCTCTTTCATCAGGTCAGGTGCGTCTTATAAAGGGAAAAATATGGTATGTTTCAGTCCTGGAAGGCACTAGCAAGAGACCATTCTGATTATTTTTTATACTTTTTTGATTGAATAAAAAAATAAGCAGGGTTCACCTTTTAATCCATCCAATTATAATTCCAATGCTTTCTGGTCCCCTCCAGTCTCTTCTTCCTCCTGCAGCGATAACACCCTAGTATAGGGATATGCAGTGGCGTAACTTCAGGCCCAGGGGCCCCGATGCGTAAGCTCCAATGGGGCCCCCAATTATTGGAAATCTTTAATAGTATTAGTCTTTTTCTATAGACCAAAATGACTTTTGGGGCCCGCCTAGGCTGCAGGGCCCGGGTGCGATCGCAACCCGTGCACCTATTGTAGTTACGCCCCTGGGGATATGTGATTTCAGCTTCTAATCATTATTTGTTTGGGATCACTTTTGCCATTAATGATTAAAGAGGTGACATGTTTTAATTTATGCAATAATGTCATAAATGGTAATAATTCTGTAACTGTAAAAACTGAAAAAGCTTCTCAAACTGACTTCATTTAAGAAAACAATAAAGAAACACACGACCTAAGAATTCGATAATGTGGGCTTGTTTGTAGTCTGAGACCAAAAGGTGTAAGTTTGTATAGTGATAATATACATTAAACTACTTTTTATTGTAAAGGAAAGGTTATTTCAATCTTTACTGAAGCAATAAAAAAATTGCTTGCACATTTAGTCATTAAACGGACACCTTGACAGACACAGCGAGTGAATCACGGCAGTCTCTTTATGGGCAATGTGGCTGTGGAGTTAATAATGCTGCGGAGATAGTCTATGATATGTATGACACACTGACAGTGCAACTTGACACATACAATGATTTGAAAGAAAAAAACTGAAAGCATACTTTAATCCTAAAAAGAATACTCAATATGAAATCTGCGTATTTAGACAGACTGAACAGCATGTTAGTAAGAGAGCGTGATTTCTCCAATGCAGTGAGGAGATAAAAGCACAAATAATACAATGTTCTCCGGACTCAAGAGATGTGCTTCAAAGGAATATAATATGTCCATAAAGTGTATGTTTGAATAGAGTAGAGAGCAGCAATAGCAATTATGTGAACCTTGCTGTTGTTATGGGTTTAATAATGGCCAGATGAAGTGTGAATATATCTACAGTACATATATACATGCATGAATGTATGCAGTAAAGATATATATATCTATTATATAATCACGAATGGGTTTTTTGCCCCTTTTGAGTCCGCTCACGCTGCGAGTCAATGTCGTCATGTGGATACGACCGAAGCATTGGCCGCGCAGCGGCCATTGCGAGCAGTTCTAAGGCGACTCGCTATGCCCGCGCAGCGGCCATGGCGAGTCGCCTCAGCAGCGCGAAGCATTGGCCGCGAAGCGGCCATTGCGAGTCAGAGACTCGCTCTGCTAGAATCCCGATGCATCTGCATCGGGCACCCAGCTAGTATATATATATACTTAAACCATATTTTTCGAACTGTTAGACGCTCCGGGACATAAGGTGCACCCAGGAGTAACATAGGGGGAAAAAAGTGAAACAAAACAGTAGTCATGACGCACTGTTATGGGGGGTGGGAAAATCTTCTGCTGACACTGTTATGGAGTAATGTCTCCAAATTCTTTACTAATGTCCCCTATCGTGTTCCCCTTCCAGATATATATGTCCCCCATCCTGATTTATATGTCTTTCATCCTGGTATGCTTTCCCCATCCTGGTAATAATCCACCATCCTGTTGTATGATCCCCATCCTGGTATATGTGCCCCATCCTGGCTTATAATCCCCCATCCGGGAATATGTCTACCACTCTGGTATATATGATCCCCTATTCTGGTATGTATGGCCTCCATCTTGGAATATGGCCCCTATCCTGGTATTTATGATCCCCCATCCTGGTATATATGATCCCCATCCTTTTAAATATGAGTCCCCATCCTGTTATATATGATCCCCGATCCTGGTATATGGCCCCATCCTGGTATATATGACCACCATCCTGATATATGTCCCTTATATTGGTACGGTATATATGATCCCCCATTCTGGTATATTGGCCCTCATCCTGTTATATATGGCCCCCATCCTTGTATATGTCCCCTATCCTGGAATACGATCATACATGTAACAGAAAATTAAAAAATAACATACAAGTTAGCAAAAGTTATAAGTTTTACAATATATAGAAATATTATTGTCACTTTCTTCTTGTTATCTTCTTTTTCAAAAGCTACCCTATTTTCCAGACTATAAGATGTACATTTTCCTACTAAATGTTTGGAGGAAGGGGGTGAATCTTATAATCCTTTTGTACCTGGTTATGGCTGTGGGAGGACACTAAAGCCAATGCTGAGAAATGTGTGGGATTTTGGACATGGGGAGAAGTGAATATTTATTTTCTTTAATGGTGGGCACATGTAATTACCGAGCAGGAAAAACCTTTGGGAAAGTAGGCCCACTGGACCACATAGGGAGCTGTGGCAGCTGACCCCCAGGGTAGTAACAGACCCAAGCACAGTCTTGAACATAAGCAGGTACAGACAGGATGGCTATTGAAGAAAAGGTGGCATGCACAGTCACTGATATAGGCAAGTGCAGCTGGAATGGCCATAATGGACAAGATGGCAGGCACAGTGACTGATAAATACAGGTGGAAGCAGGCTGGTGTGGGGCGAGACAGGGGATGACATTTAGCAAAGGCTGATTGTTGTCTATTACAAGTGTATAACAGTGATACTGTATTATTTTTTGTTGGGCACAATAACATCTGCAGGGGACATCTGGAATTCTGGCAATTCCGCTTTTTAATTGTTTTTAACTCTGTCCTGTTTGGTGTGTTCTAAAAAAAGTTTGATATTTGTTCACATCGATTGGCTTAATTCTTATGGTGATCGCTCTACATACATACATGTTGTCTTTTCTTTGATACTTAACGACATTTAACAAAGGTGGGACACAGGGCACAGGGATATGTAGCAGGAGAGCTAGCAAGATAAAAAACAACTAACTTAACATGTTGATAAGGCACCTACCCTAATGGGAGGATGCCTTAAATACCCAATACCTCTCAGCCATAGGCTGATGAGCAGTTCTGAGTAATGAGGTGTTGGTACTTTAAATGGAGGGCATGAGCATGAACTCCCGGGGATTCTGTGTGATATGCAAAGACCCCTGAGGAAGGTGCCAGGAGGGCACTGAAACGCGTAGGATACAATAAAGGAGTTCGTTTGAAGTTCCAGCTTCATGTACTTTTATTTGGAGTGAGAGATCTTGGCAGCGCGGACCGTGACACACCATTTCCTTCCCTACAACCTGATGCAAAGACCCCGGGAGCCAAAGACAGCGGAAGCACACGGGAGCCAAAGACAGCGGAAGCACATGTGGGAGGCTAGGGGAGGTGTGCAGCAGGCTGCAGTAGCAAGTTGGCATCAAAGCTGCATAGCATAAGCAGAGCAGTGCAGGGATGCTGACATTACTCCAGCCACCGGCTGACTGCAGCTGACAGGCAAACACCTATTTCCACTATTAAAGGGAATTAATATTCACATGTCTTCACACCCATAATCCCAAGCATGGGAAGCTGTGAATATTCTGGCAACTGATGTATTTGTAGTTAGGCACGCATGGCACTGACATTGTGTGTTGCATCGTCTACATACTGAATGCAGTTGCTTGCATAAGAAGAGGACACCGTGCACCAAGAGAGTGGTGGGAAGGTGAGTAGAATTGTTTATTTTTTTATATATGTGGTGTGCTGGGAGGCATGTACACCAGGATAGGTCCATCATGGGAATCATTTATACCAGGATAATTGACATATATACCTGGATGCATCTCAATGAATTAGAATATCATTAAAAGGTTAATTTATTTCAATAATTCAATACATAAAGTGAAACACATATATAGTCATTACAAACAGAGTTTATTTCTGTAAATGTTGATGATTATGGCTTATAGCCAATGAAAAACAAAAGGTCACTATCTCAGAAAATTAAAATTAAAGTAGGGAGTGTATGGGGTATAATATTCCCCATTCTGGTATATGTAGAATAAATTGTCCCCCTCTGTGGCCCCAAACAGAATAATGTAAACCTCTATTCTGCAATGAAATAAAGAAGATTCCTCTTACCTTTTTATGTTCACATGATGAGCAGCCCCTATCCTGGACAATGCACTGAAGTCATTGCAACAAATAAATCCTGTCTCCTACCAAAACTTTTATGAGTACAAAATGTAAAACTTCAGTAAAGAAATATACGGTAAGTCATAAACATATTTCCTGGTTCACATTGCACAGAAACTGCACATGAGTGCAGAACGGCCAAAGCATGTAGGAATAACAAGACAACCTTTGGTGTTTTAGTATTTTTATTATTCCTAAAAAAAATTGTAAAGGATACCGTATTTTTCAAATTATTTGCTACTTTGTTTACTAATCACATCAAAAACTACAGTAGAAGATTTGCTCTACTATCAATTGCTCTCCTACCTCTTCAGCACCACACTTCTCCTTTTCATTGACCACTCTGTCTTCCTGGAACCAAGTGGGGAGAAATGAAGATGAATGATGCAAATGGAACCCATGGAAATCAGAATTATAGGCGTATAGTTTCAGAATGAGGTCTCTCGGTGATGTAGTAATGCTTTGAGACAATGGAAATATCAATAATATCAAATATAACATCAATAGAAATAGAAATATTAATATCTCTGCTGTTAGCTGTCCGGTCCCCCTCCACTGTATGCTCTCTCTTTGGCCCCTTCTCTCTACTGTGTACTCTCTCTGCCCCCCTCTGTTATGAGCTGTGTCTGTGCTCCCCTCTCTGCTGTGTGCTCTGTCTCTGGCACCCTCTGCTGTGCGCTATCTGACTCCTCTTCTTCTGTGCTCTCCACTCTGCTGTGTGCTCTCTCTACCCCCCTGCTGTGCGCTCTCACTCTGCCCCCTGTCTGCTGTGAGCAGTCTCTCTGATGCCCCCTGCTGTGTTCTCAGTCTTGCCCCATATGCTGTACACTCACTCTCTTGCCCCCTCTCTTTGCTGTGCACTCTCTCTCTGGCTTCCTCATCTGCTGTATGCTCTCTCTGCTGGGCACTCTCTGCTGTGCACGTTCTCTCTTGGACCCCCTCTGCTGTATGCTCTATCTGCTGTATGCTTTCTCTCTCCTGTGTGCTCTCTCTTGGCCCCTCCTTCTGCTGTATGCTCCCTCTCTCTGCTCCCACTGCTATGTATTCTCTCTGTCCCCCTGTCTGCTGTGAGCTCTCTCTGATGCCCCTCTGCTGTGTGCTCTGTCTTACCCCTATCTACTGTACACTCAGTCTCTTGCCCCCTCTCTCTGCTGTGCACTCTCTCGCTGGCATGCTCATCTGCTGTATATTCTCTCTGCTGTGCGCTCTCTCTGCCCTCCTTTCTGCTGTACACTTTCTCTCTGGCTCCCCCTCTGCTGTATGCTCTCTCGGCTGTATGCTCTCTCTCTCCTGTTTGCTCTCTCTTGGCCCCTCCTTCTGCTGTATGCTCTCTCTGTCTGCCCCCTCTGCTGTGTGTTCTCTCTGCCCCCTGTCTACTGTGAGCTCTCTCTCTCTGACCCCCTCTGCTGTGCACTGTGTCTGGCTCCCCTCTGCTGTTTGATTTCTCTTGCCCATATATCTGCAATGCGCTCTCTCCCTGGCTCCTTCCTCTGCTGTATGCTATCTCTGAAGTGCGCTCTCCCTGCCCTCCTCTCTGCTTTGTACTTTATCTCTGGCTCCGCCTCTGTTGTTTGGTCTCTCTCTGCTGTACACTCTGCTGAGTGCTCTCTCTTGGCCCCTCCTTCTGTGTGCTCTCTCTCTCTGCCACCTTTTCTGTGTGCTCCCTCTGCCCCCTGCAGTGCACTCTCTCTCTCTGCCCCCTGTCTGCTGTGAACTCTCTGACCCCCCTGTCTGCTATGCACTGTCTGGCCCCTCTCTGCTGCACGCTCTCTCAGCCCCCCTGCTGTGTGTGCTGCTCTCTTCCCACACTCTCTGCTGTGCAATCTCTCTCTCAGCCTGTCTCTCTGCTGTGTACTCTCTCTTTGCCCCCACTCTCTGGTGTGTGCTCTCTCTCAGCCCTTTTCTCTTCTGTGCACTCTCTCTGCCCCCTCTGGTGTGCGCTACCTCTCTGCCCACTCTGCTCTCTTTGTCCCCCCCTTTGCTGTGTGCTTGCTCACTGCCCCTCTCTGTTGTTTATCTTTTCCCTTGCTTCCTCTGATGTGTACTGTCTGCCCCATTCTGCTGTATGCTTCTCTCTGGCCCCCTCTCCATTCTGTGCACTCTCTCTGACCCTTGTTGTGAGATTTGTCTGTGCTCCTCTCTCTGCTGTTTGTTATGTCTCTGGCCGCCCTCTCTGCTTTGTGCTCTGTCTCTGGCCCCCCCTGCTGTGTGCTCTTTCTGCCTCCCCTTCTGCTGTGCCTACTCTCACTAGCCCCTCCTCTCTGATGTGCTCTCTCTCTGCCCCCCCTTCCCATTCTGTGCGCTGTCTATGAGCCCCACTACCCTTTCTGTTGGGCGCATTCTCTGAGGAATATTAAACTGCACCTGTGTGAACCTGGGCAATGAAGCACAATTAATCAGACCAGCGCCATCTTCGTACACCCAGATGGTGGCGGTCTGATAAACTGCGCTTGTGCATGCTGGATACAGTTAATCATTACCGGCAAAGTTAATCAATTTTGCAGCATGTCAGTTCTTCCTTTGGCGGTGTTTGCAATGGGCATCAGGCTGCGGCGTTTGTTTGCTGTCATTGGCTTCAGGTAGCATTGGTGTCGGGTGTTGACAGCTCAACTGGTGGTACTACACAAGAGGCTGGTACCACCAGCAGGTGCCATATTTGTACACCCATCCCTTGGGTGTGCAAATATGTCTACTGCCGGGGCATTGATTTTTGGACTTCTAGACATCCTAAAGGCGAAATGAATGACGGACACCCAAGGTAAGTACATGATAGATGAATTACTGAGATTGTCACATTGAATCAAACTTTAAAATTAGATATGAATGTTTTTCAATTTGTCTCATAGGTTGTCATTTATTCATATAAGAAACATTGTACCACTGTATGTATCCTGCTAATAGATGGTGTGAGAGTCACGAGTCTCCTATCACAAGCCCGACACATGTTTCAAGGTTTTTAATCAGAGGCGGGATCCCCTACCCCTGATATTCACTTCACCTAATATTACTCTTCCCTGACCTATCTGGTAATTTTCTTGCGCAATATTTTAAATTTACCTAATAAAATTGATTTTTAAATGAAATGTTATTGCATGTGTAAGATCAATCACTGTAACACCATTAGTCCTCAAATAGAGTAGGCTGAAGTTGTTTTCAGATGAGGTAGCAAAATTCTGCTGACAGATTTCCTTTAATTCACTGCCAACCTATCGCTAAATCCTTCACACTTTTTCTTGAGGCTCGTGATACACTGTAGATGCGTTTTTTTTTAACTTAGTGTGAAAATTTTACCAATAACAACAATCTCCAACAATTACAATTACATTACTCTCAAGTAGCTTGATGTACTACTTGTAATGGGGACAGTCCAAGCTTATTCAGCAGCACTGTCAGGAGAATGCATTTACATCAGTTCCACATCAGTATCCACTAAGACTTATAATCTAATTTACCTATGTCATGTATATATATAGTAGAGCACATTTCCTAGAAAGCAAAGCAAGTTAATCAAATCGTCTTGAAGGAAATTAGAAAAACCATTTGAAAATCACACAAATGGCATACGCAAAATCAACCTGGTACACTTTTATACTATGAAGTATGCCGATCGCATCATCACAAAGAGTAACTGATAGCAAAGGAGAAATAGTGGAGTTTTGATACTTAAAATTGCATGCTTTTATTATTCAAAAATGTATTAACCCTTCTATGGTACAAAAAAAATAAAAATTACTAGTGGTAAACTGGGGTCAATATGGTCCCACCATCAAATTTAGTATTTATCCACATGTATTTTGGTTGTGATTTATATAAATAATTAAATACATCCCTTCAGTCGTTCTTTGACTTTTTTATTGTCAGGATGTTTAATGAACATGATAAGGTAAAATATATGTTTTCTGCATGTTAGCCAGTAGGTAGAAAGTATAAAAATCTCAGTGGTGGAAACCTTTTAATGGCTAACTGAAAAGATAGTAACAAATAGCAAGCTTTCAAGACAACTAGGTGTCTTCATCATCCTCTCTTAAAGGAGTGTGTAAAATGAAAAGCTATTACAAAATGAAGCCCCGACGCACGTTTCGAGTGTTCAAATAGACCACTTTCTCAATGTGTTTATTAAAATTTAATGTTAGCATTCCTTCTGCAATACAATTCTGACAATTTTATGTGTGTAATTTATTTTGCTATCTCTATACTGTATCCATTACCTTCCAGTATTATTTTTGTATATTACTAAATGTTTAATTACTAAAAATATGTAATTTTAAGTATCAAAACTCCACTGTTTCTCCTTCTTGCTATTATAATTGCAGAAATGTTTGTGGAGTATTCAAATTACGGTATGCGCAAATACTACAACAGTTTGATAGGAACACAGATGTTGTACCAATGGGTATATTGATGTTGAGCTTGTTAACACAGCCATTCTGGACCTCAATAGGGTAGCAAAATTTGTGCTATAAACATTTTTATTGCCTTTGTATGTATTGGAATAACACAATAAAATGAGAAAAACAACAAACTGAACATAAGTTCTCACAAAACTTCGAAAATGGGCCAGGTAAAATTGTTGGCACCTTTCCAAATTTGCAGGTGAATAACTGTGTTTGTAGCATATTATGTTCATTCAAACTCACCTGTGGCAAATATCAGGTGTGGAAAATGTGGAAATCACACATGAAATAAGATAAAAAGGAAAGATGTTGACTTAACGCTTGCATTGTGTGTCTTTGTGTGCCAAACTAAGCATGGAGAACAGAAAAAGAAGAGAACTGTATGAGGAAACGAGAACCAAAACTGTTAGGGTATGTGCTCACGGTCTGGTGGAGCTGCGTGTAGGATGTAGCTCCTTCAGACCTGAGTGAACCCGCGAGTAGCCGCAGGAAGACCATAGCCACCCTGTACTCACTATGTGTGGCTGGTGCAGGGTGGCTTCTCCCTCTGTGCACCTAATGGGAGGCGCTTCCGATTCTGCAGCATGAAATGAACATGCGGAGGAGGAGCGGAATGCTGGCAACCTGCACGGCAGCTCAAAGAATGCTGTAGTTGGGTTAAGCATAGTGGGCATGGGATTTCTTAAAATCCCATGCAGTGTTTTGACGCAGCGGCAATGCATATACTCATCGTGAGTATGCAGCCTTAAAAATATTAAGAATCTCAAGGTTGCAAGTCAGTCTCCAGAGATCTTGATGTTTCTGTGCCCACAGTGCACAATATAATCAAGAGGTTGATAACCCATGGCACAGCAGCTAACCTCCCTGGACTTGGACTGCAGAGGTAAATTGATGAAAGGTTGCAACAAAGAATAATCCAGATGATGGATAAGCAGCTCAAATCATATTTCAAAGAAATTCAGCTGTCCTGCAGCCTCAGGGTGCATCAGTGTAAGCACATACTATCTGTCAACATTTTAATTAAATTAAATGCTGCGGCAAAAGAGCCAGGGCAACCACACAGCTTACACGGAGACATAAAAAAGCTAGACTGCAGTTTGCGATGTCCTGATTTAAATCTCCCGTCCCGCACTTCCTGGTGTATGACGCAGATGTCGGACGCCTCATCACGCTGCGTCATACCCAGGCATGTGCAGTGTGCCGGGTGTCCAGAGCTTGGGGATCATTGCCTGGCGACCATGTGCCGACACAAGGCCACCTTCAGCGCATGCGCAGATCGCATGTTGAAGATGGCCTGGGTATTCTACACCCAGCCCACTGTCCGGGTATGACACGGCGTGATGCGGCGCCGGGCATCGCGTCATACACCAGGAAGTGTGGGTCTAGAGGTTTAAATCAGGACATCGGTCCTGAATGAATGATGCCGCCCATCGGGGTGTAATTAGAGCAGTGAGGTGGGGGGAGCGCGGCACTGGAGACACTGCCACTCGGTCAGGAACATCCCATCGTCAGAGATTTTGTAAGTTTAAAAACTGTTCTGTTCCACTGTTATAAATGCAATATTGGTCAGAGAGGGATTGTTAGGAAAGTAGTAGGTGGCTGCAGCGACAAGCAGAGATAGGTTAGAAAGGCTAAAACAGCTGACAGGTTCCCTTTAAAATTGCTCTTGAGAAAAGGTATCATTGGAATAGGAAATAAATGGAGCAATTTGCAAAAGAAAAGATCAGATTCCCAGTTCAGAGGTGTAAAAAGCTTGTTAGGAGACAATTGATTGCATTTATTCCAAAGGGTGTACAACCAAATATTAAGATGAGGGTGCCAAAAATTTTGACCATTTTGGGATATTTGTGTAAAATTATATCCAATTTGCCTATTTTTCCTACTTTTTTTTTGTGTTGCTCCAATACAAAGGAAATAAACATTTGTATAATAAAACATACGTAATTACAATAATTTTGCTTCCTTTTCTAGAACATTTTTAAGGGTGCCAACACTTTTGGCTATGACTCTTTGTGGTAAACATGGCAAGTCATAAACAATTGGCAAATAAACAAATAGATGATCGTCATGCAGGTAGACAACTAAGATATTCCATTTTTTTTAATTCCTATGTAGTGATGCCGTATGTTGGGTTGAACAGCTATACACACATTTTATAGGTAGGTGTGGTGCACTTTATAGATGAAAGTTTATATATTTTTTCGAATCCAGAACAACCTTTGAAAGTATTGAACCTCTTTTCTTTCATAGAACTGAATGTAGTGTAAAAAAGGAAAAATGTATCATCTAAAAGTGGAATAAAGGAAATGGAGAAAGCACTTCAAAATAGGAATTCTCATTCACCCGATGTCACTTTTCAGCTTCGTGAGTCTTTCTCCAGCATCTTAATTCTTAAAAAAAATCTCACAAAGGGCGAAACATCGCATGAAGTCAATAAAAGCTTGTATTTTGATTGAAGTTCTGTCTCGATCTCCTGTATTCTATGTACCAGTAGTTCTGAGGTTAATGTCCAAAGTGGCATCAAATGTCTTTGTGTTTTTTTGACTTTTACTTATTGTTGTATTTCCTCATTCCAGCTCAATACTCCGTCAGTATCCGTTGCCACCACTTCTTGGTCGTAGCCACTACATACCGGTACATTGGAAATGGAATTAAGGAGACCCCGGTAGGAGAATCGCTAGGTGAGGATATTTCTTTACACCACACTCGCATGTAATAGAAATAAATGGTGTGGACAACTTCTTCAATCGTTGTTTTTTATGGATTCCAGCTTTTTACCAGAATGTACACGAGAGACGGCAGGTCCCCTTTACCAATGGCAATGTTCACTAAAACAAAGAATGAATTCCCTTGCTAAACGCATGACATTTTGGAATATTTTAGAGACATATTGTCAGATTTTATTTTTTGAAAGAGAAAAGAAAAAGCAAAACCTAAATTAGGCTGCTTTCATATTGGTTTTTTTAAAAAATGCGGCAGTTACGGTAAAAAAACCCACATCTGCCGCATTTACAGCATAATGGCCGCACTTGCGGCACACTTGCGGCAAGCCCCATGCGTTGTCTATGGGGTTTAAGGTAAGTGTGCAGTAGGTGCAGCAAGTGCGGTTCTGGTAAGTTGCGGCAGTTGCAGGCACGAAAAAAAATGCCGCTGACCGCGTTTTTTTCACGGCCGGGTCATTCCATGTCAAGTGATCCAAAAATGAATATTTTTTTTCCCTGACGTCCTCAGATTTTTAAAAAAATTTTTCTATCTGAAGAACAACTTTATCTAATTACAAAAAAAAAGTTTTGAATTTTTTTCTTTATCTGTTAATTTTTTACAGATTTTTAAAGTTTTAAAAAAGTGCGAATTTTGGCCTGGTATGGCTTTACATTTTCTATCATATCTCGGGCTAGAAATAAGATAGAGAAACAAAATAAACACCAATCTACTCAGAACTGTCCAGGCTTTCATCAGATATGTCACAAGAGGATATTTGTTAATATTTTACCCATGTGATCGCAAGCGCAAAACTTTAAAACGCATTTCCGAAAAATCGGCGCGCTTTAAATATTTCAAAAACTGCCCATGTGTCTGCTGTGCTCTTAGCCACATCTGTACCAAATTTCAAGTTGGGATCGCAATGGGATCATATTTTAACATATTTTACTAGTAAGAGCGTCAATGGGTCATTCCATATCAAGTGATCTAAATATGAATATTTTTTTTTACCTGACGTCTTTAGATTTTTTTTTTTTTTTTCCTTTATGAAGTACTACTTTAGTTAATTACAAATTAAAAGTTTGGAATTTTTTTCTTCATCAGTTAATTTTTTACAGATTTTTAAAGTTTAAAAAAGGGTGAATTTTGGCCTGGTACGACTTTACATTTTTTTATCTCAGGCTACAAATAAGATAATGAAGTGGGAGAGGCGTCATTTTACTCAGAACGGTAACAGCTTTCATTTGAGATGTTACAAGACTATGTTTCTTTATATCAAATTCAAACTATTGACGGGCAATTGTGAAAAAATGACTGATTGTGTTCTTGGTGACTTTTGAATTGACACTATAATAGTTAAATATTTTGCACTTAGGTCCAATGAATGTGTCCATGGGGGTCAAGCTGGGACAGAGTCATCACAAATTAGCCTTATTTGCAGATGACCTGCTACTTTACATCTCCCAGCCCCTGGTCTCCATCCCTTCGGTCTTAATGGAGTTTGAACGGTTCGGACAATTGAGCAACTTTAAAGTGAATTGCTCCAAAACCGAGGCACTCAATATTTCTTTGCCTGGAGAATTGGTTTCTCATCTATCTAAACAGTTCCCATTTAAATGGAAAGTAGAAGCCATTAAGTACTTGGGAGTCCTTACACCAAAAGATCTTAAACAAATATTCAATTTAAATTATCAACCCCTTTTGACTAACGCGGAATCGGCATTTACCTCCTATAGACAATTAAAGCTATCCTGGTTCGGGAGAATAAACGTAGTCAAGATGGATGTCTTGCCCCGACTCTTATATACTTTTCAGACAGTTCCTGTTCTATTGGATAGAGGTTTCCTCTCCAAAATGCAATCTATGATCCTTAGATTTGTCTGGGGGGGCAACAGGTCCAGATTGCGAATGAATATCCTATCCTTGCCCGAGACCAGAGGAGGGGTTGGACTACCCAACATACGAGCGTACTTTGAGGCTTCCTCTCTTGTTAGAGCTCTAGATTGGCATTATCATGCGTCCTCCAAGAAATGGGTAGGGGTGGAGCAAGAGGGTTTGGGGATTCCGCTGAAACACCTGCTTTGGATTTCCCCTAAAGACTCCACAGACCTAGTACCTTTGACAGACATGACCAGAAACACCTTGAAGGTATGGCACCTAGTGACGAAAACCCTCCGCTTAAACGACAGACTTAGCCCTTTGACTCCCCTTTTTTCCAACCCATCTTTCCCACCCAGATTTGACAGGCAGAGATTTTTATGTTGGCGGATTGTGGATGACACCCGAGTAGGACAGACTCTGTCCAGTGGTGGTTTGCCCCCGATGGCAGAGCTACAACTCAAAGAACCTACGAGACCTCTTAAGTGATTCGAATTTCTCCAATACAGAGCATAATTATATTCAGCTGACCACTCTTGCAGGGTAAGATTGACGCCCAACGTATTGGAGAGGTTATTCCAACTGGAGGCTCCACTGAGGCGCAAAATATCATTTCTATACCAGGCCTTAGGGTCCATGAGAGAGCAGGGCACCCTTTACTTCCAACGTGCTTGGGAGAGGGAATTGGGGTGTAGCATTTCAGAAGCTAATTGGCAGAAATGCTTTATATTTACTCACTCACTAGCTAGCGCTTGTTCTGCACAAGAAAGAAGCTATAAGCTGCTCACTAGATGGTACTTGTGCCCGACGACACTCCGGAACATGTTCCCTGGAACCCCTGATACCTGCTGGCGCTGTGGGGAAGAGAAGGGTACAATGATACACATTTGGTGGAGTTGTGGGGAAATCTGGCGGTTCTGGTCTGAGGTTTTCAATGCATACGCCCGGATAACAGGTAAACAAGCCGAATGCTGCCCAGAATCGGCAATGTTATCCATTTTTCCAGGTCCTATTGGGCTACAGAAGAGGGATATTCTCCGCTTTTGCATCTCGGCTGCTCCCGAGGTTCTGGAAATCAAGCCGGGCTCCATCTCTACTTGATTGGTTCAAAGAATTGATGGACACATATCGAATGGAGGAGCTCGCAGCTGATGCGTCGGGATCTCGGAACAAATTCTTAGGGATTTGGGTTGAATGGATTCTTTTTCACGACTCTGCAGAATTTAGGAGTATCTTTTCCAGCACAGATAATATGGCTCGACCTCTGGCTGATGGGGAGCCAGTGGGATGAGTACCCTTTCTCCTTCCCATACCTCACCCGTCCCCCCCCCTCCTTTTTTTCTTTTTTTTCTTACGTGGCTTTTCTTTCCCAGTATAACTTTTTCTAATGGTTTTTGTTTCTCTTCTCTCTCTCTCTTCTTTTCTATCTCTCTTTTCTTCCCATCTGATACATTCAGTCTAGGTATTTCCTTTCTACGCCTATAACTTCAGAATTCTAGTGAACATTAGACAGGTATCGGAAACTCTGAGCTGTGAGTAGATCATTAATATTTCGGCCTTCCTTTCCGGTACACCAGTCGCTAGACTATTCCAACTAGGCCTTAACGGGTAATGACCCACTTACGTGGTCAACCTGTTAGAAGGGGCCAAGTAATAAAAATCATTCTGCTGGGGCTGCTTGTCCCCTTGACATCAGAACATCTCAAAACCCTGAGAAAGGTTGTATACTTGAGTGTTTGGAATTATATTTAGATTGTAGTATATATTGCACCAGAGATAAGCGCAAAAGTAAATTTGCAGCTTATCTTAAAGTTACTAATAACTTTGTGAATTCTCTTTTTGTATATTTTATATGTCTCAAGATTTTGTTAAAAGATTGAATGTATGTCTTTCATATGTTTTTTCAAAATTTAATAAAAATGAGATTAACCATAGTTAAATATTTTAAAATATGATCCCATCACGATCCCAACTTGAAATTTGGTACAGATGTGGCTAAGAGCATAAAAGACACATGGGCAGTTTTGGAAAATTTTTATTAAAATGTTTTTTTCGGAAATGCGCTTCAAAATGTTGCGTTTGCATTCGCATAGGTAAAAAATTAAAATTAACAAATATACTCTTGTGACATATCTGGTGAAAGCCTGGACAGTTCTGAGTAGAATGGTGTTTATTTTGTTTCTCTATCTTATTTCTAGCCCGAGATAAAAAAATTTAAAGTCGTACCAGGCCAAAATTCACCCTTTTTTTAAACTTTAAAAATCTGTAAAAAATTAACTGATGAAGAAAAAAATTCCAAACTTTTAATTTGTAATTAACTAAAGTAGTACTTCATAAAGGAAAAAAAAAAAAAAATCTAAAGACGTCAGGTAAAAAAAAATATTCATATTTAGATCACTTGATATGGAATGACCCATTGACGCTATTAATAGTAAAATATGTTAAAATATGATCCCATTGCGATCCCAACTTGAAATTTGGTACAGATGTGGCTAAGAGCACAGCAGACACATGGGCAGTTTCTGAAATATTTAAAGCGCGCCGATTTTTCGGAAATACGTTTTAAAGTTTTGCGCTTGCGATCACATGGGTAAAATATTAACAAAGATCCTCTTGTGACATATCTGGTGAAAGCTTGTATAGTTCTGAGTAGAATGGTGTTTATTTTGTCTCTCTATCTTATTCCTAGCCTTAGTTATGAGGAGAAACGTAAAGGCAGGCAACAGCGAAATTCACACTTTTTCCGAACTTTGAAAATCATTTAAAAAAAAAATAAATTTTTTAAAAAAATTTTCTCTTCACATTTTGCATTGTCTGACATGCTATTATCAAATAACAAAATCTCAAAAGAATTAAAAATATAGAGGTAATAATCATTGGTTCACTTGACATGGAATGACCCGGCCGCAACTGCTGGTATCGCACTTGCCGCACCTGCCGCACACTTACCACAAGCCCCCTAGAGAATGCATGGGACTTGCCGCAAGTGTGCTGCAAGTGTGCGGCCATTATGCGGTAAATGCGGCAGATGCGGGTTTTTTTACCGTCACTGCCGCATTTAAAAAAAAACTCCAGTGTGAAAGGGGCCTTAGAGAGCTTAAAAAATGTGCATTTGGTAATTGTATTGGTACTTCAACTTTACATATATATATATAGTATGCATATACATATAGAATATATATATACATATAGTATTCAATAGGTTATATAAGGAGCGGAATTTGCTTTTTTAATTTTAATAATGCAGTAATTTTACTGTACATGTAAAACCACGGATTTTGATTAAAGTATTTTCACAGTGTTGTGTGCTAATTGACAAGCATACGCCAATTACCGATGCGCACACCTTTACCTTGTTTTGCATTTTGACTTTAATATCGTACAAAGAGAAAATTCAATGCAACTCATTGTTACGCTAGCAAACCCCTAATAGGCTGCAATTCACATCACAATCACTGGGTGGTCCAACATAGACAAATGATGCACAGACATCCCATGAAAGAGTGTGTCAAAATAATGTTTTTTTTTTCCGAAGCTGGTGCCACACAAATTAGGATTTATTGAGTTAAAAGAAAATGTAAGAAAGGGCAGAATAGTCAACAGAACCGTGTAACCTCTAAAAAACATCCAAGTGGCTGAAAGTTTTCCCTTTACTAGAGATGGGATGATCTGGTGAGATTCAAATAATTCAAATCACCCTGATTTTACCTGGAAATTTGACTTACAACTAAATTATTCTCCACTAATTGAATATTTCTAATCATGCTTTGAAGTCCCTTCAGACCCCAGAGCTTAATGAATGTATTGTCTAAAAAATATTTTAAACTGTACATCTCACCTCCCGCATTTTGAGGCACATCCAATTGCCTCCAGTGCCCACCACCTGCTTGTCCAGGCCTCAAGGCCTCTTCCTTCTACATAAGCACTAGAATTCTCACTCTAGAACTGTGCTTTGGATGTGACCAAGACTCTAAAGTTAAGACATGTTGTTACACCATGAAATTATAATTTTCCTCCAAAGCCTGTTTGCAGATGGAAGTTCTGTTCTAGGTAGCCTGAGGCAGCGGAGTTGTTGGTAAATGGTGAGTTATAGTGATGAGTGAACATGTTCTCCACTGCTCCATTGATCCTTGGGGTGCTTGAATACACTTGTTACTCAATAGAGCATATTGGGTGCTGGATGTGTTATTTGTGAATTATCTACAGAGATACAGTTTTATCGGCTTATGGAGCACTAAAAAGAACCATATACAGGGAGATGGATTTAAAACAGACCTTTATTGGCTCTTTGTGCAGCCACAAGACGTTTCAACAGTATACTACTGTCTTCCTCAGGTGAACTGGAACCTCGGAAATACTACGTTGTGGAGCTGCAGGAACGAGAGAAGAGGATGCCGCCATTTGAGCACCGTATCAAGAGGGCCCAGCACACATAGGAGGCTTAACTCAGGGTTGTACGAGGGCGCACAACCTCACAAGGTGAGCGGTCTATTGGCCGTCCCTAATTCTTGTCCCCAGAGATTCTTTCACAGGGACCGCGCTCTTTTCCTCTCTTTTTAATTTGTGAATGATCTGACACACACAGCCAGCTCTTATCAGTGAATGACAGAAGCTGGCTCATGAGTGAGAGAAGCCTGCAGTCTCTGAATGGCTCTCATTGGTGGTAAAATCAAAGTGTCCACATTTTGTGTTTAAGGCTATGTGCCCACTGTACTTATTTTTTGTGCTGCGTTTTTGTGCTGCATTTTTATGTACACCTAATTTGTGCTGCGTTAGTGCACATTCAAATGCAGCACAAAAATGCATCACAAATAAGGGGGCATACACAGACAGAGACACACAGACACAGACAGATATCCCTGAGGAAGGCGCCAGGTGGGGCGCTGAAACGCGTAGGAGAAAGAAATAAAAGGATGGAAATCTGACTGATGATTTTCTGGCTCTTTGGTGAGTTTCTTTGCATTGGAGCAGCGCAGACCGTGATACACCTACACTCCCATCATTTCTCTACACACAGACACAGACAGATATACAAAGACAGAATCAGAGACACTTTCTCACCCTCACCAACAATTTTCAGTGATCCACGGTGTTTCTTCTTCCATGCAGCGGCAAGAGATGTCTTTATCTATCTGCAAGAGCCTGCGCACTATGTGACTCAGCCTGTCACATGGTGCAAAAGGACCTGGCAGATAGATAAAGACATCTCCTACAGCAGCCCGGAGGAAGGCTCACCGGGGATCATTGGGGATTGCTGGGAATGGTGAGTATTGGTGTATTTTTGTTTTGGAAATTGCAGGAAAAAAGCACCACAAATCTGTGCATACCCATCCATTTGTGGTGCTTTTTTTGGAGGGTTAGAATAGAGTCTATGGGTAAAATGCAGCCCAAAAATGGGCACGTTATTTGCAGGGACATAAACTGGCAGTTTCTACTATAAAAAGGCGGCACCCAAAACGCACATGTGGGCACAGCTTTTGGAAAATCACATTGACTTTCATTACAAAGTTGTGGGTGCTGCATTTTTGGTGTAGAAATGCAGTAAGATAATGCAGCAAAATCGCACAGTGGGCACTTAGCTTAATAAAAAAAACTCCTGCCATTTCTCCCCGGAAATGCTATGTTTATGGCTGGTTGTATGTGGGCGGAGAGCCAAACTTCCAAATCATTAACTTCCATTATATTCGTTACTTGAGTCGAGCTTGTCAGAGCTTCCGCCCTGCTCGAGCATTTTAGTGCTCGCTCATCACTAGTGAGGTACTATGTATGTATTTAACCTTTTTGCTGGACCTCACCAGTTCGGCCATTTTTCTTAATTAGTGCAGAGCAAATTAAATGCCATTCATATAAATTTGCTCTTCTTTTCCCAGCAGCGCCAGCACTCTCTTTTCGAGGCTGTTTTGGATTGTACCGCTCTGTCTAGCACTGATTGGACATATCGGGCAGATTCAAGACATATGCCATAAATATCTGATATGAGACAGCACTTTCAAACAATAAATGGAAGAAATGGAAAACTTCAGTTATATCCATAGAAATGTAATGACCCTTGTCCATAAAAATTGTTGCAAGAAATTGTGTCATTGTTGCCTTTAGCAGAAAATAATCTCTTTGCTTCTTCTTCCTATACACTGGAACATTAGAGCTCGAATCTGATACAGCCTGCATTGACCTTATTATCTTCAGCAGTTTCATGGATGAGGCTTTATACGTATGTAACCAAATGTCAGGACCACACAATGGCTCTGAAATGATGACTGACTGCAAGTTTCCCTGGACACAGTCAAATTGTCGCTATCACACAAATTCCCCTTAACATAAAATACACAAAGTTTAATCTACCATGTGAAAGAATATATGTTCTGACTACTTGTGCAACACATTTTTTATTGCCTCAATAAAACTAAAGTGCATAAAAAATGGAAACTTTGTAAATGGAATTAATTGAAAAATTCCATTTGTGTCTTAGGCTGTTACGCATTTCAGAGTCAGTTCCTGTAGTCAAACTCATTTTGCTTTGTTCCCTATTATGTGTTAACCTACATAACAATTAGTAATACACAGAGGATGTATAGAATAAAGTGTGACTATAGAATCAAACCACACAGGATTTGTTAACTTTCCTTTCCCATAGGTTTGTATAGAAACTGCAGTCAGAAAGGACCCAATTCATCAGGACCTTTATTTTCCATAAAAGGGTGTACAGTCATGGCCAAAAGATTTGAGAACGATACAAATATTAATTTTAACAAAGTCTACTGTTTCAGATTTTCTAATGGCAATTTGCATATACTACAGAATGTCATAAAGAGTGATCAGCTTAACAGCAATTACTTGCTAAGTCAATATTTGCCTAGAAAACTAACTTTAACCCACAAAACACATTACAACATCATTGCAGTCCTGCCTTAAAAGTAGCAGCTAACATCATTTTAGTGATTGTTGCATTAACACAGGTGTGGGTGTTGATGAGGACAGGGCTGGCGAACAATCAGTCATGATTAAGTAAGAATGACACCACTGGACACTTTAAAAGGAGGCTGGTGCTTGGTATCATTGTTTCTCTTCAGTTAACCATGGTTATCTCTAAAGAAACACGTGCAGCCATCATTGCACTGCACAAAAATGACCTAACAGGGAAGAGTATCGCAGCTAGAAAGATTGCACCTCAGTCAACAATCTATCGCATCATCAAGAACTTCAAGGAGAGAGCTTCCATTGTTGTCAAAAAGGCTCCAGGGCGCCCAAGAAAGACCAGCAAGCGCCAGGACCGTATCTTAAAACTGTTTCAGCTGCGAGATCGGACTACCAGCAGTGCCGAGCTTGCTCAGGAATGGCAGCAGGCTGATGTGAGTGCTTCTGCACGCACAGTGAGGCGGAGACTCTTTGAGCAAGGCCTGGTTTCAAGAAGGGCAGCAAAGAAGCGACTTCTCTCCAGAAAAAACATCAGGGACCGACTGATATTCTGCAAAAGGTACAGGGAGTGGACTGCTGAGGACTGGGGTAAAGTCATTTTCTCTGATGAATCCCCTTTTCGATTGTTTGGGACATCTGGAAAACAGCTTATTCGGAGAAGAAGAGGTGAGCGCTACCACCAGTCTTGTCTCATGCCAACTGTAAAGCATCCTGAAACCATTCATGTGTGGGGTTGCTTCTCAGCCAAGGGAATCGGCTCACTCACAGTCTTGCCTAAAAACACAGCCATGAATAAAGAATGGTACCAGAATGTCCTCCAAGAGTAACTTCTCCCAACCGTCCAAGAGCAGTTTGGCGCCCAACAATGCCTTTTCCAGCATGATGGAGCACCTTGCCATAAAGCAAAGGTGATAACTAAATGGCTCAGGGAACAAAACATAGAGATTTTGGGTCCATGGCCTGGAAACTCCCCAGATCTTAATCCCATTGAGAACTTGTGGTCAATCATCAAGAGACGGGTGGACAAACAAAAAACAACAAATTCTGGCAAAATGCAAGCATTGATTATGCAAGAATGGACTGCTATCAGTCAGGATTTGGTCCAGAAGTTGATTGAGAGCAGCCAGGGAGAATTGCAGAGGTCCTGAAGAAGAAGGGTCAACACTGCAAATATTGACTTGCTGCATTAACTCATTCTAATTGTCAATATAACCTTTTGGTACTCATAATATGATTGCAATTATATTTCTGTATGTGATATAAACATCAGACAAACACAAATAAAAACCAGAGGGCAGCAGATCATGTGAAAATATCATTTTGGCGTCATTCTCAAAACTTTTGGCCATGACTGTATAGGCTCAGCGCATTTCATTTTTATCAATGGCTTATGTCTACTGTATATCAATATAGCTAACAATATGCATACTAAAAAATCTTAAATAAAATCAAAGGTATGTGTTTTTTTAACTGTGCACCGGATATTTATTAAAATTACTTTTATCAAAAAATGTGTTTGTATAAAACAATTTAAAACATTAAAATCCTGATATGTATATATAGATATATATATATATATATATATATATATATATATATATATACACTGTTATTTCTATAATTCAATGGATATCTCATTACTCTTCTGTGAAGACAAAGAGAAGATAGGGGGCGCAATGGTGCGATATCCACATGTAGTTTACAAGGGTAATTATACGCCGTAGTTACTAACCTATGTTAGTTGCGCTGACCAAGCACAACTATGGTGAGAGCCTGTTGATTTATAGGTCCTCTCCTGGCCCGGGTATTTATATGCGGCAGCAGTGAGCAGCGGCTCCGGACTCGCAGCGTCCTCGCTCACCTCGTATATTTCTCCGGACTCCGCCCCCTCGCGTCCACGTGACCGAACGCAATGACGCGGAAGGTCCTCAAATCCTCTATGTAAAGACGTTGCCTCGGCAACCAAAGGTCCTTTAGCTACAGCGAGCAGCGCCTGCCGTGTCCTCCAGGGAGATATAGGATATAAAACAGTTACCACGGTCTGGTGGGCGCTCTAAAGTAGATCCAGGATCCTGTTCAATTTGAAGTCCTTTATTCTAAAAACCTCCTTTCCCACAACATGTTTCGACGGTATAGTGCCGTCTTTCTCAAGTGGAATGGAGGTAATACAATGATTAAGACAATATAAAGGGCAGCTTGAATTCTTATTGGCCAGCAATTATCTAAGCAAAACACAACTAACTATTAACCCATTGTTGTCAGATGAAGGAATTACCTAGTAACATGATTACATCTAGCTCTATAAAATATAAACAATACCATACATCTGCTGTATCCAATGCATTCCATATCATATGGATATATCCAGAGGGCCTTAATTTAACAATAGAGAAAGTATCGAGAAATTAGATTGGTTATGTATTATTATTGTAACCCATAATCCACATTTGTTTACAGCGCAACACATTTTTTAAGATGATTAATTTTTAACATACAATGATGTCCTTTTAGCATAGATTTGACTTAATCATGATAATTTAATACTGTTTTATTTATATTCATTTTTGGTAGTTAACATGTGTGTATATATGTATATTTTTAATATAATATTTAATTTGTATATTTAATTCTTATAGTACGGTATTTATTTTTTATTTTATATACATATATATATACATGTGTGTGGTTTTATTATATATATAATTACATGGATTTTATAGTCGCATATACGTATATGTGCGTATTATTTATGATATGGAATGCATTGGATACAGCAGATGTATGGTATTGTTTATATTTTATAGAGCTAGATGTAATCATGTTACTAGGTAATTCCTTCATCTGACAACAATGGGTTAATAGTTAGTTGTGTTTTGCTTAGATAATTGCTGGCCAATAAGAATTCAAGCTGCCCTTTATATTGTCTTAATCATTGTATTACCTCCATTCCACTTGAGAAAGACGGCACTATACCGTCGAAACATGTTGTGGGAAAGGAGGTTTTTAGAATAAAGGACTTCAAATTGAACAGGATCCTGGATCTACTTTGGAGCGCCCACCAGACCGTGGTAACTGTTTTATATCATTACTCTTCTGGACAGGGTTCTGTTCCATTAGTGGGGGTGATGTCTCTCAGAATCCATATGGGGTACCCTAAAAAACATTTAGTGTATCAGTATATATATATATATATATATATATATATCTTTCTGTTGGCATTTATTGTATATTAAGCTTGGATGGTTTCTCTTACATCTATATATTGCTCTATATGTTATCTTCTTGCCAGGCTATGTATTGCTTGATGTGGATTTCCTCCTTTTTTGTGGTGCTTCCTTATAAAAATGTTTGTATTAGTATGTTGTTGTATGAGGGATCAAAATATCCCTGTGTTTTTGTGCTCACCTGTTTTTTTCTTCTTGCTGGGGTGGCTGTGGTGTCCCAATATTCTGGTTTTACTTGTGGTGTCCATATTTCTTTTTTTATTACGTCCCTTGAACCTACAACAATATGTGTGTGTAATGTGGTAGTAGTATTATTATACTGCCTTGCCATATTTCTTTTGAGTCTATATCTATAGTATTAGGAAACTTTAAATTAAAGAGTCTCCAAATTTCAGCTTATTAAAATGCAATATGCATTTGCCATCTATATGTTCCATGACCCCTGCTTTACATTCATTATATTCCCCCTCCCCCGTTGTTCTGATTCCCCTCTCGGTACAGTTGCTGTTAACACCATGTGTTTTGGCTCACCTGTTATGTGGTGTATCCGCCTGCTCTGTGTCCTATATTTGTCATCTCCTTCTCTGTGGGCTCTGCGGGTCTCCTTCAGGATAGATGTGTTGGAACCCTTTCCTCCAGCGTCTCCACTCACCCTTGCTCTGCTGTCAGCGTCTCTTTCAGCTCTGCTATGCAGTATGCTCCTCTGGCATGATGGAGCTATTGCTTTCTGGTGTGTCTTGTTGATGTGTCAGCAGGGCAATGCTGTGCTAATGCTGGGTGGAGTCCACTAAGCTAAACTGTCTGATCGGTCACAGGCAGTGTAAAGTAAGGCCTGGTGCTCTCAGATTACTGATGCTTTTCTGGGACTAAACGGTCCCCTTCCTCAGGATATCCTTCATAGCCCGACAAGAAGATAACATATAGAGCAATATATAGGGGTAAGAGAAACCCTCCAAGCTTAATACACAAAATAGCCAACAGAAAGATATATATATATATATATATATATGCTGATACACTAAATGTTTTTTAGGGCACCCCATATGTCTGAGAGACATCACCCCCACTAATGGAAAAGAACCCTGTCCAGAAGAGTAATGAGATATTCATTGAATTATAGAGATAACTGTATATATATACGGTTAAAAACACATACCTGTGATTTTATTTAAAATTTTCCAGTATACATATTGTTAGCTATACTGATATACAGTAGACATAAGCCATTGATATAGAGGAAATGCGCTGAGCCTACACACCCTTTTATTTATTGCCCTTTGTACAGGGGGATATTTGCAAGGAAGATCCCCTGCAGGCTTTCAAGCAGCATAACCACAATTAATACAGTTTGCTCCAGTGTACACCTAACAATCCTTAAGGGTATGTGCACATCAGTCGTTTTGTGGCTGTTTTTGAGCGTTTTCCGTCGGCAGTTTCCGCTGAGTTTTATGTTAATTTATGTTAATCCTAGCCACCGGTTGGATTAACATGCTAGTCAATGGAGTTTAGAAAACGCTGTCTACATTAGAACGGTTTTTTTCTGGCCGTTTTCAGTTTCTTCACCGGTTTTCCACCGGTTTTCAAAGATAGAGCAAGTGACTTCTTTTGAGCGTTTTTCCAGCGGTTCTAGCTTACAAGTGCCCAAAAAAACGGCCTAAAAACGCTAAGAAAAACCGCCAGAAAACCGCCGACAAAACGCTGTATAAACGCTATAAAACCGGTCGGAAAAAGCTCAAAAAACGCTAAAAAAACGAGGAACACTGCTGAGGTCAGAAAACTCAGTTTCTGCCATTCTCCACCGGTTTTAGGACGGTCTGCAAAGATGCAGAAACGTCAGATGTGCACATACCCTTATTGTTCATGCTAATCTTTATGAAAGAGAATGCTGGAGTCAGGGATGCTCGAGTCATTGAGAGGAGTATGTCTCTTAATGAATCCGATGGGCCTGGTAAGTGAAGAAAACCTGTGTAGGTAATTTGCCACAAATCATACTCTATTGCCACAAATCATACTCTAGTCAGTGACTGGAGTCAAAATCGTGGTGTAATGAACGCCACAGCTCACCATGAATTTGATGTGCGGGGGATGCCACAACCGCATCCTGCACCAGCTCTATCCACCTTGTTAGAGCTTGGTGAAAATGGCACGAGAATACTAAAAGTTGCAAACATTTAGCGCAGCATCGAGTTGCGACACATTTTTGCGACTCTTCAAAGCTTTTTATTCTACAATTCTGATTTTAAAGCTTTGAGGAATTGGTCGCATTCTTTTTACATTTTTGTGCTCAGATACAATACATTGGTAAAAACGTTGGTCACAAAAGATAGGTTTACACATTTTTGAGGTTTACACATGAATAAAGTAAATTTTAACATTCATTTTAATCGAAAGCTCTTGGAATAATAATGACTTCTACAATTGGATTTGTTATTTTAAAAAATTTTGAGCTGAAATAACCTTTTTTATATATGTGTCCCTGCTATGTACTGTGTAATGGATGTGTCTGACCATACAGGAATATGGTCTGATCATACCACATCTCCTGTACTGAGATAATCTTATATATGTGCCCCTGCTATGTACTGTGTAATGGATGTGTCTGACCATACATGGACATGATCTGATCATACCACATCTCCTGTACTGAGATAATCTTATATATGTGTCCTCTGTTAAGTACTGTGTAATGGATGTGTCTGACTGTACAGAGACATGGTCTGATCATGCCACATCTTCTGTGCTGAGATAATCTTATATATGTGTCCCTGCAATGTACTGTGTAATGGATGTGTCTGACCATACATGGACATGATCTGATCATACCGCATCTCCTGTACGGAGATAATCCTATATATGTGTCCTCTGTTAAGTACTGTGTAATGCATGTGTCTGACCATACAGGGACATGGTCTAATCATACCACATCTCCTGTGCTGAGATGATCTTATATATGTTCCCTGATGAAGGAGTTGGGAGATAACTCTGAAACGCGTAGGATAATAAAGAAGAATCGTTAATCCAGACATTCCCTTGTACTGGCTTCTTTTGTTCCTTTCTGAAGTGGCAGCGCAGACCTCGAGGTACTGTGTCCTGGGAGCTGATGTACTGTTCAATGGCTGTGTCTGACTGTACGGGGACATGGCCTGATCATACCACATCATCTGTGCTGAGATGATCTTATAGATGTGTCCCTGCTATATACTGTGTTATGAATGTGTCTGACCATACAGGGACATGGTCTGATCATACCACATCTCCTGTGCTGAGATGATCTTATATATCTGTCCCTGCTATGCATTGTGTAATGGATGTGTCTGACCGTACAGGAACATGGTCTGATCATACCACATCTCCTGTGCTGAGATAATTTTATATATGTGTCCCTGCTATGCACTGTGTTATGGTTGTGTCTGACCGTACAGGAACATGGTCTGATCTTACCCCATGTCCTGGGCCGGGGATGATGCAAAACAAAGTGTAAAGATATTACAGCATGGGATTATAGAAGACTAGAGATGAGCAGATTTGTGACAGTTCGGATTCTGGGGGTTCAGCTGGACTTTTTGAAAAGTGCTATTCTGGATCCAAACTTGAACTGAAGCTCATTGGATGTCTCTGATTGGGCAGTTCACATACAGCCATCTGTAAACAAAAGCTCTTCAATGGGAGTTAGGGTGTGGTTTGTTGTTTTCTCCTCTTGGTACACACTACATCCTATAACAATGATTTTACCCCCAGTATAATGCATAATCTCTGTTGCTTCATCCCCAGCACAGGAGATGTGGTATGATCAGACATTGTCCCTGTATGGTCAGACACAGCCATTACACAGTACATAGCATGGACACACACACACACACACATATCTATATATATATATATATATATATATATATATATATATATATATATATATTACATATATATATGATTATCTCAGCACGGGAGATGTGGTACTGATCACACCATGCTTTTGTACGGTCAGGCACATCGATTACACAGAACATAGCAGGGACACATATATAAGATTATCTCAGAGCAGGAACATATTTTTTAAACACATCCAAATGTTGAAATTAATGTTTTTCAAAGATCTAGTGATTATAATGAACTTTAAGATAACTTTGTAAGAAAACCCCTTTAAATGTAACATTTGCAATGCAGAAATGACCCTGGAAATGAAGAAACGTTTAACAATATCAACCACATTGGTAAATTAGGGTTCAGGGAATTTACTCAATGTGTAGAAGCATTTATACACACACACATTTGTGTAGAATTTGTAGCAAAAAAGAAAAGATGTAGGTCAATAGTGCAAGGTTAAGGAACAAGTGGAGAGACAAGAGATTTAATGTTAATGAATTTTAAATGATGGCGCCCAATAGAGGATCCATGGAAAGTGTTTACTGGAGTTGAAGCAGTGAAGCTTGCAGCCCATTGTGACATGGTAGCAACACAATTAATCCATCTCACCTAACTGGAGATTTCAGTGTAACTCATCTTAAATTCACATTGGTTTATATCCAGGCAGTATCTTAGGAACAGCTCCCAATCCACTTGCATCATTTAAAAGAAAAGTAATTACAGAGCCACACAATCTTGTACCCGGCATATAGTGCACACCAGACAATGCCATGCAGTTTAAGCAGCATAAAAATGACGCCCATTCTTTTCTATTTTTTATTGCTAAGGATGTGAATTATAAATGCAGCCTTGTTTCTTAATATTCTCTTTCTGGGATGTAACAAAATATAAAAATAACCTTGCAGTGCTCATTTTATACAAAAAGATAAATTACACATTTCATGCAAGATACATTGTTTCCCAGCACATACTTGAATAGAGTGAATATCATTTTCTATTATGCAAATAAAATCACGACCTCTACATCCTACCTTGTTACTGTCACTGCGATAGAAGTATAAGGGTGTTTCCAGAATTATCTTATTTATATGCTTAGCCTTGGGATCTATAAAAATAAACTCAGCACTTAACTTGAAGGGATTGTCCACTAGTCAGATAACGCTTTCTCTATCACTGTTCCTCCAAGTAAAGCTCTCGTCACACACAATGACGCACCAGCGATCCTGACAACGATAACGGTCCTATAGGGATCGTTGGTGCATCGTTACCTGGTTGCCGGGGAGATGTCAAACAGGCAGATCTCCCCAGAGACCAGGAACCAGGGAGCCACCTCCACATCGCTGATAACTATGATAAACACCGGGTATCCAGGCAGCGTGCGCTGCCTAGTTACCCGGTGTTTATCATACTTACCAGTGTCCTCCCTGCCTACAGGCAGCGCTAAGCAGGGAGGATGCTGGTAACTATGATAAACACCGGGTATCTAGGCAGCGCGCGCTGCCTGGATACCCAGTGTTTATCATAGTTACCAGTGTCCTCCCTGCTTAGCTCAGCTTGTAAGCAGGGAGGACGCTGGTAACTTTGATAAACACCGGGTATCTGGGCAGCGCACGCTGCCTAGATACCCAGTGCTTACCATGGTTACCAGCCTGTGAGTTCGCTGATTGCTGGTCTCTTGCTGTCACACGCAGCGATGCGTGCTGACCAGCGGGAGACCATTGATCAAAAAATGACCCATAGCAATTTGTAATGATCAGCGATCTCACAGTAGGAGCCTGATCACTGCTAAGTGTCACACCGTTAGCGAGATCGCTGTTACGTCACAAAGCCTGTGACGTTACAATGATCTCGCTAACGATCTCATTATGTGTGACGGGGGCTTTAAGTAATCAAAGCTGTACGCAACTCCGGTACCAGTATTGTTACATTATTATGTGCTGGAAGCTCCAGGAGAGCAAGTAGTAACACCACTCGAACAGCATCGGCATCAGACATCAGTATAGCTGTTAGGCCTCGCTCACAGGAGCGCATGAATTGGATTAGTGCAATGTGAGAAAAGCTTGCAATGTGCTCAGACCAATGTTAAGGTACCGTTACACGGTAAGAGATCGTGAACGATATCACTCAAACGTCACAGATTCGTTCAAACGACATTGTTAGGACGTCGTTGCGTGTAACACCAAGATACAACTACGATAAATTGTTGGATCGTTGATCGCAGATTTGAGAACATGTTCTCAAATCAAACGATCCACGATCAGCCAACCTGCTGCATCATTCTGTGTGATACCGCGATGACGATGTCGTTCAAGACTTCGCCTATTCACAACAGTGAAGAAGTATCGTTCGCTTGGTTGTGCGAATGATACATGCTCGCCACATCATTGGTGCGTCGTTCACAATACTCAGACGTGTGACATCTCACCAATAATGTCAAAAAGATGTCATAACGACCGCACTCCAGTGAGACCATTGGTGATATCTTAACGATATTGAAGTGTGTAATGGTACTTTTACTCAATGAGGCAGAGCAATTTTTTTCTCATCCAGATTCAAGATGAGAAAAAAGTCACAGCATGCTGCGAACAGATAAGTAAATTGGATGAGACTTGCCAATGCAGGTTAATGGGTGTAGGAAAAAAACGGACAGCAAACCGACATCAGTATGCTTTCCATTTTTTACACATACATTTCCATTCTGAAACATAGAACACTGTGAATGGTCTTGTAAATGAATGTAGAATAATAGGTGCTGATAAAAAAAAGCGGATGGCAATATGGATGTTTAATTGGATGCTGGGTGAGAAAAAAATCACACACATAGCAGTCATATGATGTACGGAACACAAAATGGATTTTACTTATCCAGTTTTGCTGGATAAAATCTGGAGTTATTTTTTATACACAGGTATGAGCAAACTAATTGTTGGAAATACAGTGATTGATAAGGGGTTGTCTAAGTGATGCAAAACCCCTTTAATCTGTCATTTTTTGACATGCTGCAGTGGTGACTTCAAAAGTAGTGTACACTTAACAGCTGCAGTCAATCACTGGGCTCAGTGGCTTGTGTAATCCAGATCGGCATCACTGAGCCCATTGATTGGCCGCAGCAATCACATGTATTTAAGATGAAATTTCACCATTGCAACGTGAGCAGGGGTAGTTAAATAAATGCTGAGTTTATTCATTTCAGCCACTGCAAGCTTAAAGGGGTTGTCCACTTGTCCACTACTATGGTAGAACTACCCCTTCTTGATTGACTTGTTTCTCCCATGTAAAATATTAAACCCTGTACTCACCTTGTTTCCGCCAAACATAATAATAAACCCTGAACTCACCTTGTTTCCGCCAAACATAATAATTAACCCTGTACTCACCTTGTTTCCGCCAAACATAATAATAAACCCTGAACTCACCTTGTTTCCGCCAAACATAATAATTAACCCTGTACTCACCTTGTTTCCGCCAAACATAATAATAAACCCTGAACTCACCTTGTTTCTGCCATGCATAATAATAAACCCTGAACTCACCTTCCTTTTCCCAGCTTTAGTACCAAACATCAGGAAATGAATGCTGCAGCGTCACTTCATGTAGTTTGGCATGAAGGCATAGAGAAGGAAGCCGGCGGTGAGTGGTTGGGGGACTCGCATGACACAACAACGTCACTTGAACCCCAATCTGCAGTTTCAGACAGGGCTGGAATGGCAGCAGAACAGGAGATGAGCACAGGGTTTATTATTTTATATGGGGGAAACAAGTCGATAAAGAAAGGTAGTGGACAACCCCTTTAAGGAAAATATAACTATTCCCAGAAAGCAATTTTAAGATCTTTGGTAATGAGCTGAGATTGGGGAATTGGACAACTATGATTGGAAGGAAATCTTCAAAAACCTTCTTAATTCTTAATTTTCTTGATTTCTGAAACAATAATTACAGGATAGTGGCGTTTTATTACATTGTTTGGTATTTTTTACACATTATTAGACAGATAAAATGGGTATAATTTTAATTACACAAAGCCCAAATTCATAGTTTGTCATTTTTGTAAGTCTTTTTTTTGTGGGGGGAAATTTGTTGGTGTTTATTGCACCAAATTAATCAAAAGGGTGCATGTCGTTAATTAATTAGGTGAAAAGTGAAAAATAGGATTTTTGTTGTCATTAAACGGTTTCGAGACTTTTGGAGCAAAAAGTTGTATATTTTTCAAAATAATGCAAAAACTGACTTTTTGAAAGATGTAGATAAGGGGACCACATTAAGGGGAGAGCTAGAGATGCATCAAATTTTGCAATTTTTTTATAGATGCAATTTATGAATCAGCCGAATGGCCACTTTACACACACCAACTTACCTGTCCAACTTCTGAACAACTTACTGGTTGCAGTGAAATCATGGACACATTGTTCCATTTGTACACAGCCACAAAATGGAACAATGTGTCCATGATTTCACTGCAACCAGTAAGTTGTTCAGAAGTTGGACAGATAAGTTGGTGTGTGTAAAGTGGCCCGAACACATTTGGAACCACAAAACTCTGCTCCTAAAAACAACAAAAAATAAAACTAGCAGGTATAAAACAGACTTAAAAAAGAATAGAATAATGAATGGGGTGCAATAAAAAAGGCGCAACAAAAAAAAATAAACAAGATAAAAAAACACAGGTGCAAAGACAAAAATGAATCGAGTAAAGACATTAATGAAAAGTTCACTATTTTTGAACTATAGTGTTAAAGTCCATGTTGAAGCCAGAGCTGCATTCATACATGTGTTGGTCATCAATAGAAACTGTTGATAGGCTTTTTATCAGAGAAACCGTATCAACAATAGGGAAGTTAGTTCTTTCTTCATCAAATTAAAGTACAGTGTCAATTATAGAGATATTTCCTTATTATACTTATTAGGCTGCTTTCACATCAGCATTTTTCTCCCTTTGTAGCATATCCAGCAAATGCATAGTGATTTACTTGCGGCAAGACTGCATTCGAGTTAATTAATTCCCTATGGGACTTGCGGACACTTGCGGTGTTGCCGGATCGGCAAATACGGCACTTGCGTCAAGTCAAAAAACCACTGCTAACAGCGTGTTTTTTTCCGATGCCACAAGTGCTGTATTTGCTGGATCCAGCAAAACCACAAGTGTCCGTAAGTCCCATAGGGAATGAATTAACCCGAATGCAGTCTTGCCGCAAGTAATCCACTATGCGGCAGATGCGGCAAAACTGCCGGATATGCTGCGAAGGGCGAAAAATGCTATTGTGAAAGTAGCCTTACTACTTTATAAGGCTAGTGAGGAAGGTAGAATATTTCAGCTCCAAGGCTGAAGGATTGTGAATGTAACTTGGTACAGTAATATGGGGTGTAAAAGTAAAAATCCATCAAGGGACATAATCCAGCGAGAGGAGTTAGAAGATATTTCAGATGAAAAAGCTTGTTTATTCAATCCTTGTAGGAATCATACAAAAGATGGAGCACCCAATGAACAAGCACCCCTCCCTAAAAATCAACACGTACCATTAGTCATGAAAACCAATAATTGAATACCATGACTAAGGTTATGCCGAAACGCATTGGTTTTTAATGGCAGTTGCTTGTTGGGTGTTCCGTCTTTGTAAGATCCCTACATGGATTGAATAAACAGGTATAATGTCTGAAATATCTTCTGACTCCCAACGCTGGATTATTTCCATTGTTGGATTTCTCCCTGAGTGTAGCCTGGACCTGGGCTCTATCCATGCTGGAGTGGGACCTATACACACAGGGACATGTAATGAGCTGAATACCATTTTTTGTTGTAAATAAGAATCAGTACAAAGTGACCTTTCTGGGGAGATAATTCCTATATGTAAACATTTAAACTGTATTCAGATTGTCTCTTCAGGGAGGAAGTAAATGAAATCTAGCGCCACCTATTGAAGGTAGCAATTTTAAAAATCAAAATTGACCCATTAACAAGCCTTTCAATATGACTTAGGACTTATGCCATATCAGAACCCAAATCTGCAGATGCTGTATTTCAGGGTGATTGCCCCTCATCAGTGCATTATTTGAAATGGATCCATTTTTCCTTACTGCATCAGTTTCACAAAAATTGGACGTATGAACTGTCAAGTAATCATTAATTTGAAACTGAACCAGTAAGGCTGGCTTCACACCACAGATTTAAGGATCACACTGGACAGCCCTGGATCAGATTTTGGCCCCATAGTATTCCTGTGGGGCCAGATGAGGCCAGATGGCAGTATTTTGCCATCCGATTCCCTGCTGTCAGGGAGGATCCGGGAGAATTTTTTTTTCCCCCGGACACAAAATCGCAGCTTGCAGCGTTTTTTGTGTCCGGGATAACAATCTGACAAAATGGGATCCACCCGGATCCCCCAGGATCCGATGCGATCCAGCGCCCCCTAACATGGGAGGCTATGGGTACCGGATCACACCAGATCCGAAAGAAAATCGGATTCGGCTGCCAGATGCTGGGTGCTGAAGTTCAGCAGCACCCAGTGCTAAACTTCAGCACATGCTAGCCTCAATTTTGACAGTTCATCAAGGGACACCTCCTGCAGCTGCGGACTGCAATTTCTGTTCTGTCCGAAGCTGTCAGGCTGTGTCCGGTGCATCCAGCAAAACACCGGACACAGCCAGACAGCTCAAAACCACGGTGTGAACCTAGCCTATGCCAAAAACAGATCAGTTTCAAATGGAAGGAAAACAGATGGCTATTCAATGGATCAATTTCCCATATACTTTAATGTTAAAGGGGTTGTCCACTACCAGGACAACCCATTCTGATTCCACTTGTTTCCCCAAGTAAAATAAAAGACCTTGTACTCGATTCCCATGCTGGCGCCACTCCAGCCCTGTTGGGAATCCCAGTTCGGGGCTCACCTAACATTGTGAAGTTGTATGAGCCATTATCACTGCTGGCTTCTGTCTCTCTGCCTTCCGACCAAATGAGCTATCAACAGGAAGGGATGCTGCCACTGTCACTTCCAGTTTGTTGCTCATTTGATCTACAGGCAGGTTGACAGAAGCCAGTTGTGATGGAACATGTGGCTCACTTGACATCACAATGTTACATGTGATCCGTACCATGATTACCAACTGTGGGGTGAGAATAGGGTCTTTTATTTTAACTTGGGAGACAAGTGGACTAAGGGCCCTTTCACATCAGCGTTTTTCGTAATTCGCGGCAGATGCGGTGAAAAAACCGCATCTGCCGCGTTTGCCGCATAACGGTTCCACTTGCGGCACGGTTGCGGTTTTTTCCATAGGAAGTATAGGGGGACTTGCGGCAGATGCGGCAAGTGCGGTATTGCACTTGCGGCAGGTGCGGCAGAGAAAAAAAACGCGGCTTACTGCGGTTTTTTTCTCTGCCGCACCTGCCGCAAGTGCAATACCGCACTTGCCGCATCTGCCGCAAGTCCCCCTATACTTCCTATGGAAAAAACCGCAACCGTGCCGCAAGTGGAACCGTTATGCGGCAAACGCGGCAGATGCGGTTTTTTCACCGCATCTGCCGCAAATTTAAAAAAACGCTGATGTGAAAGGGCCCTAAGAAGTGGACAACCCTTAAAAAAAGGATCCAGTCACAATGGGAAAAAAAAGTTGTGTTTGCACCATTTTTTGTCCTGCTATGATAACTGATTGCTGCTAGATCTGTTTCAAATGGATGATTACGAGACATGTGAACATAACCTTATGTGCAGACACAAGAAACTCTTTTTTAAATCGAACTCAAGTGGGAAGTGAAGTTGCTGAAATATAGGACCTGCGCTTACAATGGTGAAATTGGTACAGCTTTGATTATAAAAATATTTTTTTTAAAAGTGTATACATTACTATTTTAAACACAATTTTTTTTAAACCGGAAAACGGATATAATATATGATTCTAATGTCCAAATCATTATTTATTTATTTTTTAAAAAAGGGCTCTAAAGTCACTATTTAACATTAAAGTTAAAGTGAAGGTGTCACCTGATATTTGCCATCTAATCTGAGAGCAGCATAAGGCTAGGGGTCACATTTGGGAAGTTGCATCTGTTGAGGGATGCATTAAAAGATGCTTTTTTCCCCATGCCATTTCCATGACATGTGTTCATTTTTAGCGCATGCATTAACGCATGGTAGATATATGTACCATGCATTAATGCATGTATTACCCATAGAATCCCATGATAAAAAAAAGGCATGCATTTTCAATAACAGGCCCAAGAACACTGCAGACCGCGTTTTTGGGTGCACTACAAAAAACGCCCAGCGTCAAACGCGTTGCACTTTTTCAGTGCGTTTTTTGCATTGGTGCCTATGGGTGCGTTAATGCATGCGTTTTTCAACATTTGCACATGAAAATAGTGCATGCATTTAGCAAGTCTGACCCTAGCCTAATATAGAGATAGGCTGGGTCCACATCACATTCAGGCATTGCGTTTGACAACTGCATTAACGCAATATATTGTCAGCGTTTGCGTTAACACTGCCGTAGAGATGCATTGTTAAGCGCAATACAAACGCAATGCAAAATGTGTTTGCATTTGAAAGTCTGCTTTTTTTAAATGCACAGGTTAATGCAGAGTGCAGCATTCTCCTGTGTATTTAATAAACGCAGACTTTCAAATGCAAACATGTTTTGCATTACGTTTGTATTGGACTTAACAATGCATCTCTATGGCAGTGTTCGCCAGCCTTAACGCTATTATATAGTGTTAATGCTGCTGTTAACTGCATCCGTTTAGGCAGAAAGCCTGAATGTGATGTGTACCTGGCCATAGAGATTCTGATTTAAGCAATGTGTCACTTAGGCTAGGGTCACACCAGCGTCATGGTGTGTGTTCAGGCTGGGGGGTTCTGTTTAAAATGTAGAATTGAGCAGCATTAGCGCAGTGTTAATGAAAAGGTAACACTGCGTTAAAACTGTTATTTCATCTCTATGGCAGACGAAACCCCGCACGCATTACAAACGCCGGCATCTAAGTGCTGGAGTTTGAAATCTTGCACTTTTCCAAGCACATGACATGACGCAGAAGCACGTGTCATGTGATGCGCTTGGAAAAAGCGTGAGATTTCAAACTGCAGCACTTAGGCTAGGGTCACACTTTTTTTTAATTCCTGATCTGGTTTTGAGCTTTCCAAAAGGTCAAAACCGCATCAGGAAACGCTCCTCATAGGAGCCCATTATAACAACCGGATTGAATTACATGCAATCCGGTTACCGCATCCGGATCTGCAGCCTGCGTGAAAAATCATGCAGGCTGCAGTCTTCGGAGCGGTTCTATCATCTGCAATCCAGTAACCGCATTGCTCAGGAGGTGTAATCTTGAGCAATGCGGTTACCGTATATTTTGCTTATCCCGGCTGCCACCGGGATAAGCAAAGTGTTAAATCTGTAGAATAAAGCTTAAATATTAATAATGATTGTGGCCATCATGTCTCCTGTAGGCTCTGTACAATTTTCTGAATGAAGCTGCGGTTCCCCTGTCAGCTGCGCGCATACTATACGTAATTTACATATAGTATGTGCGCTGACCGAGGTCCTGTAGGCTTTTATAGTAGATCTATGGGCAGCGCACCGCCATAGATCTATTGTAAAAGCCTACAGGTTCCTGGACAGCGGCACATACTATATGTACATTACGTATAGTATGCGCGCAGCTGACAGGGGAACCGCAGCTTCATTCAGAAAGTTGTACAGAGCCGACAGGAGCCGGCTTACTGTACTTGAGTTATTAACACATGACATGCCCTCCCTAAGTGGCATCATGTCTCTAGGGGGTGTGGGCACCCCCTAGAGACATGATGGCCACTATTATTGTTAATATTTAAGCTTTTTTAACAAATTTAATGTTTGTTCATCCCTGCTGCAGCAGGGATGAGCAAACTGTACGGTAAACGTATTGCTTCAGATTACACATCTGGAGCAATCCGGTTATCGGATAGCGGCTTCAGCCAAACATTTTTCATGAAAAATGAGTGTGAAGCTAATTGCGTTCACCGCATCCGGATCTGGATGTGGTGAACGCAATTCTCTTTTAAAGTGTGACCCTAGCCTTAGATGCCCGCCTTTGAAATGCGTGAGGGGTTTCATATGCCATAGGGGTGAATTGACAGCATTAACAAAGTGTCATCTTTCCATTAACACTGCACTAATGCAGAACCCCCCTGAATGCACACCATGACGCTGGTATGACCCTAGCCTTAGGATCCTATTACAAAAACTGACCTGTGGCACGATACAACTATTGTTCGACAACCAAAGCTAACAATGCACACTGAACAATCTATACTAGTGTGTGCACAGTGTGTGTACAATATGTGCATAGTGTGTACATGGTGTGTGCAGTGTGAGCAGTGTGTGCAGTGCGAGCATAGTGTGTGCATACTATATGCATAGTGTGTGCAGAGTGTGTGCATTGTGTGTGCATAGTGTGTACACACTGTGTGCATAATGTGTGCACAGTGCATGCATAATGTGTGTATAGTGTGTACAGTTTGTGTGCGTATAATGTGTACATAATGTGTCCATAGTGTGTATAGTGTGTGCATAGTGTGTGTATAGTGTGTGTATAATGCGTGCATGATGTGTCAATAGTGTGAGCACAGTGTGTGCATAGTGTGTGTATAGTGTGTGTGTACAGTGTGTGCATAGTGTATGCACAGTGTGTACATAGTGTGTGCATAGTGTCTGTACACTGCGTGCATAATGTGTCCACAGTGTGTGCAAACTCAGAATTTAAAGGGGTGTTCCCATCTCCAAGATTATATCAGATTATATCTCAATATTTGTGTAGTAGGGATAAGAATAAGGGCCTTTTCACACTTGCATTAGGGTTGCAATTGCCTGCATTTGTGTTTGCAGGCGTTTTTACCACTAAAAATGTATCCAAACGCATGCATTAACGTAACCATAGGCTGTAATGCAAAATGCATTGCAAACGCATGCAAAAATGCATGTCATTTTGCCAAAACACATGCGTTTTTGCAAGCGCAGCCCTAGACGCAGCAGCCCATGTTTTTCGCTGTGTTTGCAAAATAACATGTGTTTTTCCATGCGTTTGCAATGCATTTTGCATTGCAGCCTATGGGTGCGTTAACACGTGTTTGGATGCGTTTTTAGCGGTAAAAATGCACACAAATGCAAGCAAACACAACCCAGCCTAAGGCTGGGGCCACACTTAGCAGGTGCCCCACGTTAAACGGAAGCCATTACTGCAGAGCCCAGCCTGCAGTAACGGCCAGCGTTAACGTCGGGTGCTGAGAACAAATGTTGCTCCATGGTAACCCGATGTTTACCATGGATGCAGCCACACAGGAAGTCCCAGGAACTGCGCTTTAGCAGAGTGCACAGGAAAACGTCAGCAATGGGGCTTCCTTGTGTGGCTGGGGTTGTCAGTTCCTGGGGCTTCCTGTGTGGCTGCATCCATGGTAAACATTGGGTTACCATGAAGCAACATTTGCTCTCAGCACCCGACGTTAACGCTGGCCGTTACTGCAGGCTGGGCTCCGCAGTAACGGCATCCGTTTAATGTGGGGCACCTGCTAAGTGTTGCCTTAGCCTTAGACATGAACTAGGCCTAATAATATTAGCAAATCTCTCCAATCAGAAATGTAGTATAGTTCTCCAGATTAGCCATGTCATTTATCTGATGTGCAGGCAATGCCATAGCTTAAAGGCATTTTCCCACAAAGGTCATTTTTAAATTAATTTTAATCAATAGATCTTGGAATAATAATAAATTCTATAATTATATGTGTTCCAGTGCTGAGGACCCTCATTGCTTGATCTTCATCTTGAATAGTAAGGTGCCTTTGGATCTTAATATAAAACATGAGTTTATGTTACATTATTAGATCTCATGTAAAGAAAATTTATATGTATGTGTGGCTAGGTGGCACAGGAGGCACTGTACCCCAAACAGAAGGTGTAGTGCCTCCGTAGCTATGGATTTCAGGTTTCCTTAAAGAGTCTGTCCTAAGCACCCATAAACTAGCCCCCGTTAGCATAGAGACCGTATAGTCAGTAGGTCCAGGGGGTGGAGCTTAGAGTAGAGCTGGAGACTTGAGTGACAGTTGAGCTAATTTTAGTCAGACAGTGCTGGGAAGGCAGCCAGAGAGGACATCACCAACCTCATGGGACCCGGCTTCACGAAAACGAGTTAACTTTGATAGAGGACTCATAGAAGCATCTTGTCTGACCATCTGAATAGTGGCAAAAAAGCCACAAAGCCCATACACCTAAAGGATCAAGCTATGCTCAGTCCCCAAAAATGGACTCTGAATATAGACCCCTGATTGTCCACCACTGAGATGTATGGCCCGCCTCCGGTTATTAAAATGTTGTGGTTGTCAGATATGTGACTTTTGACATAATTTTACCATCCCTCCACTGGTACTGTCCAGAATAACTTGTCTAGGTTAACATATTGATGAGCATATACATGTGTCATTGGTGACACAATTGAGCACGGCAATGCCTGATAAGTTGGCTGGCCAGCCACCATTGACCTAATTTTGTCTTAAGGACATCACTGGGCTTGATGTGTCACTTTTATCAGGGCCCATAATATCGCCGCTGGACCACTGATAAGCACTTTAGTGATTATAGGGGGATATGTCAAAGGGATATATGATGTACCGTATATACTCGTGTATAAGCCGACCCGTGTATAAGCCGACCCCCCTACTTTTGCCCCCAAAATTTGGGAAAACCTATTGACTCGTGTATAAGCCGAGGGTGGACCCCAGCACAGGTATACAGCCCCCAGCAGTGTGGTATACAGGCCCACGCAGTGGTATACAGGCCTCCCCAGTGGTAGTATACAGCCCCCAGAAGTGTGGTATACAGCAGCCTCCCCAGTGGTACATACAGGCCCCAGCAGTGTTACAGCAGCCTCCCCAGTGGTATATACAGCAGCAGCCCCAGTGGTAGTATACAGCAGCCCCAGAGATATATACAGCAGCCCCAGTGGTAGTATACAGCAGCCCCAGAGGTATATACAGCAGCCTCCCCAGTGGTATATACAGCAGCAGCCCCAGTGGTAGTATACAGCAGCCCCAGAGATATATACAGCAGCCCCAGTGGTAGTATACAGCAGCCCCAGAGGTATATACAGCAGCCTCCCCAGTGGTATATACAGCAGCAGCCCCAGTGGTAGTATACAGCAGCCCCAGATATATATACAGCAGCCCCAGTGGTAGTATACAGAAGCCCCAGAGGTAGTATACAGCAGCCCCAGTAGTAGTATACAGCAGCCTCAGTGGTATATACAGCAGCAGCCCCAGTAGTAGTATACAGCAGCCCCAGTAGTAGTATACAGCAGCAGCCCCAGTAGTAGTATACAGCAGCAGCCCCAGTGGTAGTATACAGCAGCAGCCCCAGGGGGTATATACAGCAGCAGCCCCAGTAGTAGTATACAGAAGCCCCAGTAGTAGTATACAGCAGCCCCAGTAGTAGTATACAGCAGCAGCCCCAGTAGTAGTATACAGCAGCAGCCCCAGTGGTAGTATACAGCAGCAGCCCCAGGGGGTATATACAGCAGCAGCCCCAGTAGTAGTATACAGAAGCCCCAGTAGTAGTATACAGCAGCCCCAGTAGTAGTATACAGCAGCAGCCCCAGTGGTAGTATACAGCAGCACCGGGTATATACAGCAGCACCCCAGGGGGTATATACAGCAGCAGCCCCAGGGGGTATATACAGCAGCAGCCCCAGGGGGTATATACAGCAGCAGCCCCAGGGGGTATATACAGCAGCAGCCAAGGGGTATACAGACCCCCCCCCATTAGTATACAGGGGCCCCAGCTGTATACAGCAGCCCCAGCTGTATACAGCCCCCTCGTGGTATCCAGGGCCCCCCTTGCTGCACCTGTAAAGGAAGATGTCAGTATACTTATCGCTGCTGCCGCCGCCACCGCTCCGCTTCTCGGTCACCGCGCTGCTCCGGCCGGGTCTTCATGCTTCCTGTTCCTTCTCCGACGCTCGAACAATGCGTCATTTCCTGAGCGCCGGAGAAGGAACAGGAAGCATGAAGACCCGGCCGGAGCAGCGCGGTGACCGAGAAGCGGAGCGGCGGCGGCGGCAGCAGCGATAAGTATACTGACATCTTCCTTTACAGGTGCAGCAAGGGGGGCCCTGGATACCACGGGGGGGGCTGTATATATGGCGGGGGGGGGGAGACCACGGGGGGGGGGGGGGGCTGTTATACATACATAGGTACCGTATATACCCGTGTATAAGCCGAGGGGGGACTTTTCAGCACATTTTATGTGCTGAAAAACTCGGCTTATACACGAGTATATACGGTATACCTGATTCCGTACATCCTGATGAGATACCCACCTTTCCAATATATCTGGACTGATGAGCTTCTCAACAGTACCCTAGTAGAGTTGGTCATTCGGGGTGTCTCCTGTTTTAGCCTCTATATTGATCTCGTTAGGTTCATGTAACCCCATGGAAATTAATGTATGTGATATTGTATACCCAGTTCCATATACCCTGATGAGATGCCCACCATCTGAATACATCTGGACTGATAAGCACAGTACCCTAGTAGATTACAGTACCCTAGTCGAGTTGGCAACTCGTGGTGTTCTCCCTGATTTAGCCTCTATATGAATCTCTTATCCCCAGTGTCATCCTTACTACAGCTTCATGTTATCCCACAGAAATTGACGTATGTGCCTCACTTATCATACTAACAGGTCTCCCTTGTGCAATCACAGATAAACCAACTGCAGGCAAGCTTGCTTATTGGAATCCTAAACTTCCTATTTCCCCTCCTACTTGCAGTATAATTGCAAACAGGGAGAAAGTCTCCACACACTCACATGGCTGACAGGCTGCTGTGCCAGCTAGACCTGCAGCCAATCACTGCGCTCATCATTGATGGTGCCTCTGGCTCTCCCTATCCCCACCCCATGATGTCATTAGAACAATGGCGACGCCAATACAGACCTGAACAGACAGGTATAAAAGAACCTTGTGCTCCCCCCAGCCAGCTGCTCCTGACGAAGCCACTGATTGTGGCGACAAGCGTTGGGCTTGGTCCCTACTGCCCACACTTCAAGCCTCACTTGGGTATGGTATGCTCTCCCCAATCTGACAGCCCCTTGATTAATACACCTGTCTCCCCACCAGTGCATGCTATGTGGCTTCCCAGCGTGCACATAGCACTGCACAGATCCTACTGACAGACACACACCCTCCACCCGTGTTGTCAAACTGCTCACCTCCCCTTACCCATCTAAAGGGGTCTCACTCCTTACTGAAGGTTCCTGTACGAACGGGTCCCTTTTATGTGACTTTATAGCCACTGTGCTGAGGTGCCTTTACTACCTGAAGGGCATATAAGGGTGTTGATTATTGTTATACAGAAAGGTTTCTATGCAGTATGATCACTATTCTGTTAACTGCCTTGTCATTGATTGATTGTGGGGACTGTGTCATATGTCTTTGGGTGACGCCCAAGGGGCTGCAGATACACGGGCCAATACTGCTTTTCTTATGGTGGACAACACTATGATAAAATTAGAGCTGTAGCTTAATGCCTCTTGATTGTCTACAATGCTGTGATGATCTGTGATTAATTTACCTGTGTTTTGGCACCCAATCTCCTATACACGGTTGCTTATGTGATGTAATTTTTTTGGGTGTATATTATATACCAAACTAACGGTGCATAATATTATGTATGTTTCCGGACAAACATCCATATAGCTAGATCTATCGTAATTGCTAAAGTCACCAATATATACTCTAAATAGAGGTTTATTGTGCTCTGTGTAATAGCTTTTACTCTTAATCCACCCTGAATACCCACTCGGGCTCTGGGTATATTGTATGATGTTTTATGTGGCAGAGGGAAATTGGTTTTAATTGTGTTTAACACGCATTAAGGTTTTTTCTGCATTGCACTAAATAAATATTTGTTTTTCACCTGCATATTGGCTGTGCGCACTTCATACAGAAGCTCTTTCTTCTTCCCCATTTGCAGGTCCTGACAGGAGGGCACCTCTTAGAGAGAGGTGACCCGGGAACCGAAGGGGACAAACCAGGCCTGGTTGGAGCCAGCTGGGGAAGTCCGAGGTCGACATCAACATACCGGAGCTGGGTAACCAGTGGTCTATCCCTGGTTGCAAACCGACAAGCTGTGGGACCGACATAAGGAAGCCATAGCACCACAGACTGTACATTAACCTCAGTCTTAAATTGGGTCCAGGACACTTTAAGGAAAAGGACCGAATTCCGGTGGCGGGAGGATTAGTTTGTTGCCGTTCCCGTCCGTACCGGTAAGGAACCAAACGTACTTAACTGTAACAGACCCATGGACTGGCGTAGGAGCTCTGCACAGTGGTTAAAGAGGGTAAACAGGAACACAGACCCCAGAAGCCATTAAAAGGGACCATCAACAGACTCTACAGGATCACTTTACAATCTGTGGCTACGTCCCCGTTCAATCAGACTGTGACTGTGTACTGTATCATCCACCCGGTATCAGTATAGGGACGTTTGATTTGAATCGGTGTCTGTGATCCTTTCATCCGGTGCCCAAAGGGCCTCAGCATCATCAGAGGGGTAAGACCTATGACTCCTCTTATCCATCCCCGCTGCCCTGAGGAAAAGCTCCACCTGTGGGGAGCTGTACTACTCTGAGCTGCACCTCCATCAATTCAGCGGCCGGCCGCAGCGTTGGTAACCCTATTACCAAGTACCACAGGTGGCGTCACGATACCATTCCTTTCCCCTCCATCATCATCATCACCACCATCCCCTACCACTGAGGGTCCAGGGCACGGAACCTGGAACCGACCAGCCGTGATTCCCCCATCGAAGCAACCGCTTATCCCGGTATCCGAGTACCCCCTACCCTGTCGACTGCCTCATATGCAATCAAATTGATTGATGCTTAATACTTTAATAGTCTTTTCTATAGAGACTATGAATATAATAATACTGCATTACCAATTAAAGAAAAATATCAATTTTTTTCAAGGATAAAATCATCTATGAAGTATTGTATCTTTGTATATTTGTATATTTGTATAAATTTGTTTACATGGATTTCTTGAACATGTAGTTCCTAATATGTGACTTGCACCATTGCTTGAATCTTCACAAGTGTTGTGGATCAAGCAATTAGGCCTGGAACGTTAAGAGTGCACACTCACAATCAGGAATTGCAGCGTTTTGGATGCAATGTATTGCCGCTGTGTCCAAAATGCTGCATGGTACACTACTAGCATAGCAGATCGGATTTCAAGAAATCCCATGCCCATTATGCTGCTCCCCTCCACAGTGTGTTTTCATATGCGGCTCAGGTTTCCGGACTTCAGTATTTCTGCAACATGTTAATTTCATGCTGCGGAGTTGAAAGCGGACACCATTCGGTGAATGCAGGGAGAAGCTCCCCCAAGCCCACCACAGATCATGAGCACAGTTGCGCTCTCCCTGCATTCAGTCGCGGGTACCCTCAGGTCTGGAGGCACTATGTCCAACACGTAGTGACTCGGGATCGTTTAGACACACTATGTGAGCTGCATGCGAGTATCTCACATGCATCTCGCATGACTCACCCAGAACATTTCATGCACCTCTGAATGGGAGCGCGTCAGCTGATTGTGTTTCTATAGAGCTGACATGCTCCTATTTAGAGAGGCAGGGACTGTTCCGGGTGAGTCATGTGAGAAGCATGCAAGTATCTTGCATACATGTCGCATCATGTGTTTCCACCCTAAGGGCTCGGACACACTCATCCGAGTTTGACGGACAAGTCTCAGAACAGGCTGGAGCAGTGACCCTGAACGGCCTCTCCCTCTCTGCACAGGGAATGCGATGCTGCACTGAAACACAAGCAGCTGTAATTCCCCGTCTTGAGAGAAGCCGTTCAGGGTCACTGCTCCAGCCTGTTCCGAGTCTCGGTCGTCAAACTTGGATGTTGCTAGGAGAATGTGTCCGAGCCCTTAGTCTGTGATTCTCAGTCATTGTTCATGCGATGCAAGACTAAAGGCCCCGTTACATGTAGCGATATCGCTAACAATATTGCTGCAACGTCAGAGGTTTTGTGATTTGGCAGCGACCTCGCAGCAATGTTGCTGCTTGTGACCTGCTGCAGCGACCAGCGATGAGCTCGCTGATCACTTATCGCTGCGGAATGGCCAGAATCATTTTTCGGTCGCTGGTCTCCCGCTGTCACGCGTGCACCGGCATGTATGACAGGAGCAACGACCAGCGATCCCCAGTCTGCGCCCAAGACCCTTAACGATCCAAGTGACTGTCGGGTGTCGGGCATCGGGCGCATCGCTGGGTGATCACTGGTAAGTCTGCCTGTGTGGCATCTCACCAGCAATCACATAGCGGTGTTCCAGTGATCCCGATCGTTGGTCGGGTAGCTGGAACGTCGCTATGTCTGACCCGGCATTAAGAGCGCTCCAGGTATTTGAAACACGTTTAGTTGTTGTGTCTCTGCACTTCTTAACCCTCTGTACATGTGCTAATTTTGGATTACATTTTTTAATGTGCATCTGATGTTCTTGAAAAAATTTCTACGAATAAAAATACAAAATTTTATGAAAACGGAAGCTGGATCATTTTCATTTGCTCAATATTGTTTTAAACACATCCAATTGTGAAACCTATTATTCCAAGATCTATTGGTTAAAATCACCATTAAAATTAGCTTTGTTCATGGGAAAACCCCTCTAAGTATTCATGGTTATGGCCACTCATATAGAGACAGTCAGTTTGTCATTTGCTAGTGGTCATAGCCATGGATACCTAAACTGCTGTATTGTCAGGCACATGAGGTAAGTGACAGTTTATCAAGAAAAAGTATACTATATATCTTATTAGAGGTATCTCCTAATTATATTATTATTACACCTACTACATAATGAGATAGGACCTTTGAGATGGGAATACCCTTTAATGATTATTTACTGTAAATTAAGCCCAGGCTTCCATTTATCTGACCCATCAAGATCAGTTCCTTGTGTTTCAGCTAATGTGAACTGATGTCAACATGGCCTCAGATGTCACCTGGTGTTTTCACAAGTACTAAAGCCAAACCAGTATAATGGATTTAGCATTTTCTAAACCTGTCCTTTGAAGGGTTTAGTGCCAGTACTGATACACAGCATGAATTAGAACAATCCCATAACAATATACAGAGTCTATTATAGAATTAACTTCCCTCTACTGTTTCACTTCCACCAGGAAAAAAATAGTCATAGCCTGTGCGATATGATGTGGACACCTTAGGAGTCAATAAATACACTTTTTATTGTGGGCATTCACTTTGCAGAAATCCCTCATGATAAGAGGGGTAGGCAACTAGATACAAAATCCCGATAAAACACTCACACAACTATCATTGACAAAAGGTGGGGCGCAGTACCATAAATGCACATATATATGTGAACTTATGGTACCCCCCCCCCATCTTTTGCAATATATATCAGTATTGGGTGGATAAATTAGGGTGTCTGTGCCTGTGGGGTGTACATACATAGCGATGGACTGCCCACATCATGAAATGCACTACACATATCACTGTGACTTGTGCCCAAATGTGACATTTCCATGTACATTTATAATACCAGGCAGTCACGCCCCTATGATTGGTAGGGGTATAAGTGGTTGATTTGTTAATGTTTTATACTGCCATCAGTATGTGACCAGATATCGTGTGATTTTTGGGTGGGGGGGTAAATGAGGGTCAAGTTTGACTTTGAATATGTTCCTCGTGATAAATTATCGAAAAGACGTTAAAAATTCCTTTTCAATCGTGAGGTTTTGTTTAAAAACCTGTAATTGAACTTAATGTTAATGAACATGAACTATATACTGACACAATGGTTTCAAGACTATCATAGGTCTAGAAATTCAAGCATGAATTGGACATATTAATAGTCACCTTCTCATATACCAAACCCTGTAGTCTTAAGACATTGAAAGGCATGCTAGCATAGGTATATCATGTACTGATACCCTTCATTACTATACATTTCAGCAATCTGAATAAAAAAATGTACACAGCTAACACTCCAGCCCAAACAATCAGAATTCCCATCATCTCAACCAGCCAGCTGAAACCCACAAGAGAGATACACACCAAAGACTATAAAGCAATGGATGATAATAACCATTTGAGACTGGGATTAAGGCCAGAGACACATGGTGTGATACTCATGCTAGGTAGTCGCATGAGTTTCGCATGACTGACCCAGAATGTTTGCTGCCTCTCTAGGTGGGATCATGTCAGCTCCCTGTGTTTCTATGGAGCTGACTCGCTTGCATTCAGAGAGAGAGGGGAAAACCGGGTGAGTCATGTGAACTCATGCAAGAATCTTGCATGTGTCTCGCATCGTGTGTTTCCACCCTTGGTCTTAATATTTTGACTTATTTGCCTTGCATAAGGTAATTTTACAGTATTGTGCTCATGATCCCACAAATATTTGTTTATATATACACAGAAAGATAGGGTTTACACCCCCATATACCACATATAACCAAATAAAACCACTTCATAGCAAACAGGTATTGGAAGAGTGATATTAGATCACTGATATGTCCAATTTTTCTCCATTTTTCATATAACAAAACCAAATTAGACTCAAAGGTAATATAGTAGAGTAGACTCAACCAGGACTATAGGACCAATAGTAAAACAATTGGGACGCTAAACACCAAACTCTATGACCAACCAGTAAGTCAAATGAATCACGAGAATGTCGGTGGACCACCTTTATTTTGTACCTGATCACATTATATCAAGTCATGTTTACACATCAATCGTTTCCTGTATCGGTTTGGTATATCTCAATGTTTAACTTTTAAAGATTAATGCATTGTGATCACAGAAACAAGTCAGGCATTTAAATACATATTAAGGAGTACATAGATTTTCTATTTAGTATACAAAGTATTTCATGTATATGAATTTGTTTTCTATTTAAAAAAATATTTTATACCCCGCTCACATAGCAAGCATATCCAGAAAAATCAATGCAACCAACCTGATTGCAAATAATCATAATTCTGTTTTTTTTCTTATATAGAAGCTTTCACTCAATTCACATTTTTGCAGAAGAAAAAAAAAATATTGTTAAATAATCGTGAAATATATTCATATCTTTTTTTTTTAAGGTGTAGACAAGTATGGTTGAAGTGACAATTTCTTTTTCGGTAGGATCGTAAAGCATGGTTTATGCACGTGACTTTTACCTCTTTACCTAGATTAAGATTATCGGAAATTTGACTATTTTCTTAAAGACACTGGCGTTTTCCTTTGCATGCTTTGACTTTTTTCAAATTACTGTTTCAATTTTAGACATTAACCCAAACATTTCCACCAGCCTTATCCATTCGAAAGTAGACGTAAAAGTAGAGATACCTTCACTGGAAACAGTTTTTTTGTTGTCGCGATAACCAATCGTGGGGGAAATCGAAGTTTTGCTTTTGGGTTAGAAAATATACAGGAGATGCCTCTCGGATTGAGGATAATTATGTCAGAATAAGAACAAAGTATCCCTTTGGCAATAGTGTCTGGTGCAATCCTAGAGATCCAGAAAGAAGATGTTCTGAAAAATTAGAACCTACAAAGAAATTTCTTCAACATATGCAACCATAAGCAACTGGACACTCCTGAAATCACCTGCATCTATGCCTATATATTTGGAAGTTTAAGTCTACAAAGGCACTTTTCATCATTGAATTATTGTCTCTATTAAGGATTACTCTGACCTACATTTTGCTCAACGCAGTTTGTTCTTCAAGCACTTGTAAGTAATCGGGTGTGCCTTGAAGTTTGGCTTTGAGTTCGAAATATTCACTCTTTCTCTGCTCTACTACAATCTTACTGTGGTTTCCACCTATTAAAGATTTCTTGCACTTTTTATCTTGTACCTTTTCAGGATAGTGTATTTCAAAGCCACTCACTCCTATGCTATTATATTCTTTTTTACTTTCTAAAAAATTCTGGATAAATAAATTGGAGTCTCTTCCCGGAAAGAATTCATCCAGTTCATCGATTGTGCTAAGTCTTTTTTTAGAATCCCCATGCAATGAGTCTTTGTCGGTCATGATCCTGAGGACCCCTTTTTGCCCTTGGTGATCCGAAAATGTAAATCCCATTTCAGCATCCTTTATGCCGCAAGTGTGACTCTTACTCATCTGCTCAATGGTCTGTGGAAAAAAGGTTTCTGCAGATATACCATCCATCTTAAGGGCTTTCTGGTCATGCTTCCTCAGCTGGAGCTGCATAGTACTGCACTCCTGATTCCCAATGCCTTCATGCTTAACTGTGGGTTTTTTATTACGTCTCAAGACAAAAACAAGGAGGCAAAATGCAACAAATACAGTTAATATAAGCACTACTAAAATACTGAGTATTAAAATAGATAAAGGGACGGGTCCACCTGGTGGGCTCTTCATGGGACCCAAAGGCGTGGTAAAAGTGATTGCGGGGATGGGGCTGGTGTACTGTGTGGGTGGCTTGTTAATCAACTTGGGGCACAAAATTTCGTTTTTCAGTGATCTCAGCTCAATGTTTGCAAACTGAACCGGTGTCTCACATTTGACCTCTTTCATGACAATACCTTCAGTGAGTTTTTCCAACCAGAGTTTCAAAGCAACTAAATCACAAGTGCAGTCCCATGGGTTTCCTTCAAGATCAATCTGAGTAAGGGACTTGAGCTGGTCAAGAACGCCACTTACTGGCAAGTACATGAAGTGATTGTTTCTTATGTTAAGCCTTGCCAGGGGTACTCCAGAAAAAATATAAGCTGGCAGGCTTCTTAGAAGGTTGTTATTTAAATATAGCAGCTGAAGATTTGGCATGGATTCAAAGGTCCCCCCCAATATTTCTCTTATTACATTGTATTCCAGGTAAAGGTACTGCAGATTGTGCAAACCAGTAAAAATCTCAGGGCTGAGGCGTTCAATTTGGTTTCCATTCAGGTAAAGCCTCCTTAGGTTAGTGAGATTACAGAAGACATTTCCTTGAATAGTAGTTAATTGATTGCTTCCTAAATGAAGGAGATCCAGACCTTCAAATTCTGCAAAGTCTGTTTGTTCTACTTGTTTGATGTAATTCCCATTGACGTGAAGTTTCTTTGCATTTATGGGTTTAGGTACCAGCTCAGCTAATGAATATACATTCCTTTCCTGACAATTAACACTTAATCCCAGATCAGAAGGATGGGTTTTACAAACACATGGAGATGGACAAGGTGACAAGGGGGGCACCCTGGTCTGAAATGAGACAATCTGGCTGAGGCTGTGGTTGGATACAGATTTGCCAGATACGATGCCAGAGTTTTTGGATGGGTTGGTAGTTTTTGGAGGTTTGGTGACCAGACGATTTTGTGATGTTTGTGCAGTATGGCCCCCAGGAGTGGTGAATGTTGTCTCCATGGATGGAGGCAATATCCTTACATCAAAGTCACTACCAGTGCCCATAGAGCATAACTCTTGTTTATTAGTCTCTTTTAATAATCTTCCATATAGATCACTAGGCGTCTCACAAATTGCCTCTCCGATGTAGATATTGTAGGGCATGTTTTCCAGCCAAGCTTTTAGAGGCAGCAAATCACACGTACAATTCCAAGGATTATCTTCCAGCTGCAGCTCCACAACCCTCCCAATATGCTCCAGGACACCTATGTAGGGCATCTTCTGGATTCTATTTCCTCTAATGTCCAAATGAGTTAAGGAGGCAAACCTAAATATATTGTCAGGGAGGGCAGAAATGAGATTGTCATTTAAAATGAGGACTTTCAGCTTGTGTAGTTTATTGAAGGCTCCTCGCTCAATATACTTGATTAAATTGTAGTCAGCCTGGAGATACTCCAAGTTCTCTATGCCTAGGAAAGTGTCAGCCCTCAGGATCTTTAATTCATTGTTATTCAAGTGCAACTGTTTTAATGCACTAAGACCCATGAAGGCTCCTCCCTCAATATTCTGCAGTTTGTTATTGCCCAGTTGCAGGGATACAGCATGAGTAAAATTAAGGAACGTGTTTGGGTACAGAATGATCAAAAGATTGTTCTGAAAGTTCAAGTGATAGAAATTGGACTGCGGGGGCTTCAGCTGGTTGGGTCTGTACACGGCCACTTTTTCACAGTTGACATATAGTACATTTTCTACTGACAGACAAGAGCAGACATTGCAGATCTCCTGGGTGAGCTCTGAGTCCGGGTTGGTGGAGGAGATTGGGGTGGAGAGGAACAGGAAAAGCCACAGAAACATCTTCAGGCAGTGACAATAGGATCTCAGACTGCTGGGGTAAATCATCTGATAAACAGAAAGACACTGTCTTAATATGAGCCATCTGTATAGTAAACAAACACATACGTGTGACGTGTGCGGGTGTATACGTCCGTGTGTACTTGAGTGTATGTGTGAGGGCATATAATAAAACACTACAATGCATTGAACATATGTTTTATGCCAAATTGAACAAGGAGGTGTTTTCTCTTATCCCTCCCAGACCTAATACCCATATCACAGTATGTGGCCAACATGCCGTACTCAAAGTACTCTACATGGCACATCATAGTCAATACAATGTATGTATTGTTGTGTGTAATTATGTGCATGTGTGTATGAGGCATGCATTGTAACACAATATCAAACACATTTGGAAGGCAATACAGAATACACATTAACTCTTTCCATACACTCATCACAAAGCCAACAGTTTCAGAAAAGGATTATATCTCATTCTATTTGTAAATATTATGCCATCATATAGCAGTAGAGTGCTAAAGATTGTGTCATACTGGATATATACGTCTGTGAGCTGGCTAAACTTTCAAGTGGAATTCCCTACAGTCTACATATCCATACTGGCAAAAGCCTCATTACAGCATTCATGTTCATTGCCATCGCTATATTGGGCTCACATAGACCTCACATAATGCTATAATTTACATACATGATATCAACTATTCATACATTGTAAATAAGTGCATCTCAGTTGTTATATACTCTACATACCTTGCATCAGCACTGTATAATCCTAAATTATGACAATTATTCTATAGACATTCAGGCTATCGTCTGCATACAAGCATTGCAGAAATGAATGTAGTCTACATACATGTATCTCTTCTCATTCTCAGATAATACTGTCTTCTACAGACATGAATCTGCATCTATTTATCTGTCTATCTATCTATGCTCTTATACTGATTTAGACTGATCCATCAGAGATATTCCATATACATGTATCCAATTATCACCAAATCTCCATCTAACATTTAAGCTACCGCTATATCTTACAATTGTATGCATGACCCCAATTATCACTATGTGCCTATTTTCAATTATCACTATATACATGTATCCCATTGTCACTACATACATGTACCCCATTATCGTTACATGCATGAACCCAATTATCACTATATAAATGTACCCAATTATTACTTCATACATGTTCTTCATTATCGCTACATACATGAACCCAATTATTACTACACATGTAAACCCAATTATCATTACATACATAATCCCATTATCTCTACCTACATGTACCCTGTTATCACGTCATACATGTATCCCATTATCACATCATATATATACCCCAATATCAATATATTTTATATGCATTAGCTCAACTATGACTATGGTATACATATATCTCAGCTTTTACTATTTTGTAGACACCTGCACCCAAATATCCCTTTCATCTACATACATGTATCTTTGCTAGCACTTTTCCAAAATCCACAAGGATCCTAATAAATCCTCTCCACCTGCATTCGACATACCTGATCTCGGAGCAAATCTTCATATGTGCACAGCGATGGCTGACATGTGTGCCTCTGTCCTTACAGACATGGTTATTCTCTCATTGCTCATCTTCCAGTATATCTCCCATCCTTGAGTCTCCACTATCTCTATATTCTGCATGCATGACCTGAGCTATCACACAGCCAACTCATAAATGCATCTTAGTAGAGCATCAGCTTTCCACCATTTGCACCACAGCAACCTGCTAAATAGTTAGTTCTCCAGCACAAAAGCAGTTTTTCTCACAGATAGCACATGCTGGCTTCACATTTTAGTTCAGATAAGACAGAAAGAGAAGGAGAATGTACAGAGAGAGAGAGAGAACACATGCAGAAGGATAGGTCAGTGTTAGACAGCAGTACCTATGATATCAGTGGTAAATGCCTGAGGTTTGTGATAGTACTGATTAGTACTGCAATGCTTTGCCGCAGCATGGTTTCTGCTCCTGCTGGGTGCTCTTGTCCTCCATCAGATATCTCCTCCAGAAGATGTGCCAAGGCTGTGGGAGAGGGATACCCATGAGAAGATCATGCAGGTAAGAAATACTCCTTTTCTGTCAGTGTTACATGAGACAATAGCAAGCAATCTATCCTTCTCTAGTCTCTGCAGCCTCCTAATCAGGAACAGGTAGCTTGAATAAATTAAGTGGTACCCATGATGTGAGTGGATGCTGGAGGATGCCAGGGGTCTGGGCAGGTCCAACTTGCTGTGTCTCTCCTGTGTCTGGGCTGCAAAAGGGAGTCCACAGTGTGATCAGAGGGCATGGGATTGCAAGAGAGGGTCATAAGATCTGCATCAAAGAGACTCCCACTAGAAAAAAAAAATAAAAAAACCCTCTTACTTCCTAGTGGCTTGTGTTTCCATGGGATAATATTTGCTGGTGGCGAATGTCAGGCTTATAGGAAGGGTCTCTCAAGTCAGATAGCTGCTGGATGTGTCTGGTGGTTAAAAGAAGAGGAGGGGGAGGGAGTGGGAGATCATTTGCTGCCTATGGAGGACAGATCCCTTTTTCCAACGATCACTCACAAAGAAAATCCATGGAGTAACCCTTCAGCTTCTAGATCCAGACAAGAAATCCTCAGACCTAGAAACAATAGTCACATCCCAGGAAAATATCCACTACTACCCTGAACTACATAGGAGGGATGCTCCTGAAGGCAGGAGGAGGATAAAGTCTTTGCATGGCTTTTTTCTCATGCTTCTATTTTCTTTTAGGACATTTGAATTCCCTAATCTGCATTGATCTAGCAATGGAAGATAATAATGCCAGATCAAATATTTGATGAAGAATCCACTTGATGGGAAAGCAGGAGCTGCCTGGCTGCAAAAGAAGAACATCACCTTATTTAATGATGCTGTAGTCTAAGTGAAGCCTTTCTATGCCTGTGTTAAATCACTCTAGGAAGCCAATGCGGATGACATGTCCCCATTTCCTTCAGTTTTCTTACCTTTAAAATCCGGATCCATGTAAGGAAATGGCAATGTTCTGCATTTTGTGATTGTCTCCAAGAGATGTGGACTTCTCCCTGCTCCTCAAGCTCTCTCTCTCTCTCACTGCCTCTCTATCTCCCCCTCCTCTTCTTCTCCCTTTCTCCCCCTCTCTTTTTCTTTTCTGTCACACACACAGTCTATGCACTCACACAGGACCACAATCTCAGCAACATATCAATCGATCCCTTTCAATAAATAAACACAAGCCCACATAGAGCAACTGCAGGTGATTTGGAAGATCTTGCTAAGAGGGTGAGGAGTCTCCTACAGCAGAATTGCAAATGCATAATGCATAAAACGCAGAACTGCAGCCCCTGCTGGGTAGAAAGGAAGAAAAAAAAAACCTCAATGGATCCACTGGATCAAGACTGAGTGCTTGAGTTTATTGGGATAGAGACTGGGACTCCCCCTGCTGTGCTGGGTCAGACAGGTGTTGGGGGATCACATTGGAGCTATGTGCAGAACAATGATGGGTAAAGGTATTTTAGGCTTATTTGTTCCCTCCTCAATATCTATAATGATATCATATCTGCAAAACGCAAATATGTCCATCACCAGCTCTTTACTGATATCTGTAATGGGAGCCTGCAATCCTTGCCAAAACATGGCACCTTGGTCCTCGTCCTCCTGGCATTGCTGTAAATGCAAAGGAATTGATGCAATATTTAAATAGTTGAGGCTGCCAGCTCTGCAACAAGCTCTTATCCAGCCGGAATACTAACATGGTGCCAATTCTATTAGAATACAAGAAATACTATAGGGGAAAATGCAGAGAGATCAATACTATAGGGGAAAATGCAGAGAGATCAGATCAATACAGCAGCTTGTGTTAGGATGAGGATAGAGAGAATATCATAATGTTATGGAAATATTATGCGTTCAGATACTTGATGTTTGTTGCCTTGTGTTCCCTTTGTAAAGAATAGTTACATTTCCACATTCCTCACTGCTGTCAATGGCACAATAATAAGCCCCATTAAGGATTATTCCAGCCAGTAAACATCTCTGATGCTAATAGAACATTTTAATGTATACTGCAAGTAAATATGTATCACTCCCCTAGAGATTTTACAGCGGACCCTTTAGAGAATCCTGTAATCTGTGGGATGGCAGGTGACGCCATGAATACTCCTTTATCCGTGAAATGCCGTGACTCTGGAGGGGTTAAGGTGAATTATTGGGAAGTTGGTATTACGGGTTGAGAGTCATGAAGCATAAGCAATGTGAAGATGGAATTAGGTTAAATACTAAAAGGTTATTGGAGAGATGGAGATTTAACCTCTAGAGGCGAAGCGCTTAGTTTAATATTGGCTTAGGTAAGCGATGGTTGTGTTATGGGAAAGGGTTAAGGGATACGGACGTAAATGAAAGAGGGATATGGAAAGAAAGGATTTCCATGAAGTCGTTGGTCATCCTGCATGCGTCACGCGGACTGGAAAGGGTTAACGTGATGGAATCTCGCAGCCATTGTGATGTATGTTAAACACTGAGCACAATCAGCAATGCCTGAATGTATCCGTGTATGACAGTAGCTTTATAAGCAATGCACGATGACTGCTGGATTTCCACTAAACACTCTGATAACATCTGACTGCTAAGCCCCAGGTAAGATTCTAGTGCAGCTCTTTCTTAGAATATTGTACTATACATAAGGGACATGGAATCAGGCTTACATCAAACTAATTCCTTGTACTCATCACTCTTCTTCATACCTACTGCTAGAGAGTGCATTGTGCTAGCGCCCCCTGCAGACGGCACTGCTGAAATAATCATCTGCTTTCTTAGTTTACCGGAGACCCCCTTTCGTAAACACTGGCCTGGTCGCTATCATTTAATTACATAAGGAAATTAATATTTCCAAGATATGAATTTTTCATGGCATGTTCTGATCTCCTTAAGAGGTGCAAGCCAAAAATAAGAGAACACTCTATTTCCAGGTGTGGTTGTTTTTTATTTTTGAGCCTCACTCCTCGAAGTAAAGGCTCGCTCATGTCACCGTATAAATTGGATGAGTGCAAATCCATAAAAAAGGTATTGAATGGGACCAATGTTATTCAATGATGCAGTGTAGAATAGTGTATCATTATCCCCTCCAATAGGCATGTGGAGAAATTTTACTCGAAAATATGAAAAAAATCACCCATTGAAGTCTATGGGTGAGTAAATAATCAGATGCCACAGTATTACATCCGTTTTAATGGATACATTACAATTTTATAAAAAGAAACTAAAAGATTCTGTAACTGATTAATAGCTGTGACTCTAAAAAACTAATTGTACATGGATGACCAGGGAGAAAAAAATCATTTCACTTTCCTAGATAAAAATTGGACCATTTTTTTATACTTCTGTGTACTCTAACCTACTGCCGGGTTCCACTTGCGAGAGAGATGCGAGAGACGCACGCTTGTCTCGCAACGCATCACCCATCACAGCCACCCACTCTCCAGACAGGAGCTTGTCAGCTGCATGTGTTTCTATGCAGCTCTATGCTCCTGTCAGGAGAGCGGGCGGCCGTGCTGGGTGATGTCGTTGCGAGACAAGCAGAGCCCCAGAATAAAGGTAATTATACAATATCTTTGCATAAAGACAATTACTGTATACCTACAACATTTGTACAAGTAAAGCAAATTTATTACAGGATTTAATTAGAATTATTTAAAGAAACTATAACTCTGAAAACTGTGAGGTGCATTTATATTCAGCCCCTCTGAATCAATACTTTGTGGGACCACCTTTTGCTGCAATAACTGCTGCAAGTCTTTTAGGGTATGTCTGCACCAGGTTTGTACATCTAGAGGCTGAAATATTTGTTCATCTTAGGCCCCTTTCACATCAGCGGTTTTTTTAAATCGCGGCATATGCGGTGAAAAAACGCATCTGCCGCGATTACCGCATAACCGCGACACTTGCGGCACAGTTGCGGCAAGCCCCATGCAATGTCTATGGGGCTTGCGGTAAATGTGCGGCAGGTGCGGCAAGTGGGTTTGCACTTGGGGCAGGTGCGGCCGCGAAAAAAAAACGCGGTCAGCAGCGTTTTTTTTGCGGCCGCTCCTGCCGCAAGTGCCGATAACGCACTTGCCGCACCTGCTGCAAGCCCGCATAGACATTGCATTGGGCTTGCCGCAACTGTGCCGCAAGTGTTGCGGTTAGGGCCCTTTCACATCAGCGTTTTTTGAAATTTGCGGCAGATGCGGTGAAAAAAACGCATCTGCCACGATTACCGCATACCGGCTGCACTTGCGGCGCGGTTACGGTAAACGCCATGCAAAGTATAGGCGTACTTGCGGCAGGTTGGGCAAGTGCGGTTTTGCACTTGCGGCAGGTGCGGCAGCGAAAAAAAACGCGGCTGACCGCGGTTTTTTTCGCTGCCGCACCTGCCTCAAGTGCAAAACCGCACTTGCCGCACCTGCCGCAAGTACGCCTATACTTTGCATGGCGTTTACCGCAACCGCGCCGCAAGTGCAGCTGGTATGCGGTAATCGCGGCAGATGCGGTTTTTTCACCGCATCTGCCGCAAATTTCAAAAAACGCTGATGTGAAAGGGCCCTTATGCGGTAATCGCGGCAGATGCGTTTTTTTCACCTCATCTGCTGCGATTTAAAAAAAACGCTGATGTGAAAGCACCCTTATTTTGTAAAATAGCACAATCTCAGTGAGATTGGATGAAGAGCAGATAATCGATAGGATTTATTAGGTTTGGATGGTAACTGGGCTGTTGCCACACATGAATATGCTTTGATCTGAACCATCCATTGTAGCTATGCCAGTATGTTTATGTCACAGGTTTTTCAGAGGCAAGGATGAGACTGTAGAGGCCACTCGCAGAAGGTCCCAGCAAACAGTCAAAATCCTAAGAAAATGTCTCTTTAGCGCTCCAAACCTCTGACACCGCTTGTTTTCTATCTGCTAAGAAAATGTCTCTGTCGCTTTAAGAGGCATTCCTCTTTTAGTTAAAGCTGGAGGTCACTAGGACCCAGCTGATTCCTTACCTTGAGATGCCTATATATTCACCTTCACAAAACACTGACTGATCTCGTGGAGACCAGTCGAGGGAAACACTGCGGGCAGCTAGCTAAAGCGCTCAAACACAGTGAAATCCATGATGCATTGCCCCCTCGGAATTTGAATATGCAAATGGAGTCTGTGGAGTCTCGATTAAGAGTCTCCAACACAGGACTAGCCAGATATCTCTCCAGGGAAGGACCCAGCCCTGGTGTGGAAACCTTGCAGAGACCACCATAACCACCATATTAAGTGGCCCTTTTAGTCAACATCCCACTCAGTTACGAGTTAAGGATATGAAAAGGTCGACAATATGGTGGTTATGGTGGTCTCCGCAAGGATTCCACCCCAGGGCTGGGTCCTTCCCTGGAGGGATATCTGCTAGTCCCATGTTTGAGACTCTTAATCGAGGCTCCACAGACTCCATTTGCATATTCAAATTCCCAGGGGGCAATGCATCATCAATTTCACTGTGTTTGAGCGCTTTAGCTAGCTGCCTGCAGTGTTTTCCTCGACTGGTCTCCCTGAGATCAGTGAATGCTTTTGTGATATTGGTCTACCAGGCATTGTTTCCAACTATCCAGAATCCTACTCCACATTGATGAGGGGCAATACCCCGAAACAGCTGTCTGTGGATGGATACTTGGCTCTGTTAATTCCCTTGTCATATCCTTAACTCGTAATGAGTGGGTTATTGACTAAAATGGCCGCTTAATGTGGTGGTTATGGTGGTCTGCGCAAGGATTCCACCCCAGGGCTGGGTCCTTCCCTGGAGGGATATCTGGCTAGTCCTCTGTTTGAGACTCTTAATTGAGGCTCCACAGACTCCATTTGCATATATATTCCCCTTGACTCCCAGGATGCTCTGCTGGTGATAGCTGTTCAAGTGTTCCTGGTTGCATCCTAGCTCAAAGCAGTTTTTCATGGAGTCTGTTGGTTTGCTGCTTGATCTGCTCAAGCCAAGTGTATCTTTTCCCTCTTTGTTTCCCTTGTGTGTTTCTCCAGTTGCTAGCCGGGCTGACTAGTGATCACCCACTCTAATCCTAGTGTAGTGGTAGTCCAGAGACTGTCAGGGAATAGGTATCCTGGTGGTGACAGTTGCAGAAACTGTATAGGGATGATAGGGGAGTCAGGTGTCAGTGCTAGTTGTTCTAAGTGTCACCATCCCCCTTTTTGCCCTTAGCATCAGGGACTCCTTCCCCAGCCCCTTATCTTCGTCCAGCGCCTGGTGTCTCCCTACACCCAGGGTGACAGTTTGGGGTTATCCTGATGAAAGTTGAATTTATGCCCCAATCTCAAGTCTTTTGCTGCCACTAATTGGTTTTCCTTCAGAATTGCCCTGTATTAAGCTCCATTCATATATCCGTCAACTATGACCCTGCTGAAGAAAAGCCTCCTCACAGCATGATTCTTTTACACCATATTTGATGGTGTATATGGTCTTTTCAGGGTAATGTGCACTGTTAGTTTTCTGACATACATAGTTCTTCTTTGGTCTCATCTTAGCAGAGCACCTTCTTCCACATGCTTATTGTGTTCTTTCCATTGATTTTTGAAAACTACAAATGGGACTTTTTATCATTTCCTTTCAAAAAAATGTGTATGATCTGCGCTGCCGTGTGGTGAAACGACTACAAGCCTATCAAACAATGGTGGCTTTATTTCGATGCGTTTCGGAGAGCTCTCCCTGTTCCTTCATCAGGAAGCACACCATAAAACTCCACCACCCCCTAGCTGATATACACATACCCAGTCCTTGCAGAAACAGTGAAACACTCAAGACGTGTTAAACAGCCGAAGCTCCTCTAATGAGGATGACATGTTATGAATATGTAGCTTGACAGACAGGGCAGGTCCAAAAGCACAAAGCATTGAAACTTTGCTCCTGAGTTGCATCTAAGGATCAGACCTAGGTGTTTTCACAGATTAAGTGTAAACTGCATTCAATTGGACTTTGATGTTGCTTGCACCACCGCTTAGGTGCACTTGATTTCTGTCCCATTGGTTGTGCCTGGATGTTGAAGGCTAGAAGTGGTTCATTGGCCCTAATTTGCCCATGTCTGCAGTAAAGTAAGGAAAAACACATAAAAATAACCTGCCACTTCTTACACCACTGCACCCATTGCACACCAAAGTAGGAGTGTTCTGTAACCATTGCTACCCCCATGTAGAACGGAGGAGTAGGATGTTCCATTAGCTGGCCTCTATGTCACTGATCATGACACTGTGAAATTATCTGTGGTGTGTTAAAACTTCACTACAGCATTTTTTACTTATTGCACTTCTATAATGGTGCTTTAATAGTAAGTCTCAAGTCCCTAGTGTTATACTATCCTCCCGCCACATTCCTCTTCTTTCGGTAGGTCTGCGGGGATTGGTGACCTGACAGCAGCTCCAGTGTTTCATGTGAAGCCAAGGAAAGAATTTCCAAGCTTCAGCTTATCTTGTCGGTCAGTCGATACCTGGGGTCCTCCAGATTGGCTGTAATGGATATATAATAAACTAGATGGTGGCCCGATTCTAAAGAATCGGGTAGTCTAGAATGTATATATTGTTTATTTAGTAATAGTTAGGGGAGTGCGGTGAAATTATTTGTGTGTGTACAGGTGGCTCAGTGGTTAGCAGTGAGTGCGGTGGCTCAGTGGGTAGCAGAGTATATGGTGGCTCAGTGGTTAGCAGTGAGTGCGGTGGGTGAGTGGTTAGCAGTGAGTGCGGTGGCTCAGTGGGTAGCAGTGAGGGCGGTGGCTCAGTGGGAAGCAGTGAGGGCGGTGGCTCAGTGGGAAGCAGTGAGGGCGGTGGCTCAGTGGTCAGCAGTGAGGGCGCTGGCTCAGTGGTCAGCAGTGAGGGCGCTGGCTCAGTGGTCAGCAGTGAGGGCGCTGGCTCAGTGGTCAGCAGTGAGGGCGCTGGCTCAGTGGTCAGCAGTGAGGGCGCTGGCTCAGTGGTCAGCAGTGAGGGCGCTGGCTCAGTGGTCAGCAGTGAGGGCGCTGGCTCAGTGGTCAGCAGTGAGGGCGCTGGCTCAGTGGTCAGCAGTGAGGGCGCTGGCTCAGTGGTCAGCAGTGAGGGCGCTGGCTCAGTGGTCAGCAGTGAGGGCGCTGGCTCAGTGGTCAGCAGTGAGGGCGCTGGCTCAGTGGTCAGCAGTGAGGGCGCTGGCTCAGTGGTCAGCAGTGAGGGCGCTGGCTCAGTGGTCAGCAGTGAGGGCGCTGGCTCAGTGGTCAGCAGTGAGGGCGCTGGCTCAGTGGTCAGCAGTGAGGGCTGGAGGGGGCAGAGCAGGGCTGGAGGGGGCAGAGCAGGGCTGGAGGGGGCAGAGCAGGGCTGGAGGTGGCAGAGGAGAGCGGAGGTGGCAGAGGAGAGCGGAGGTGGCAGAGGAGAGCGGAGGTGGCAGAGGAGAGCGGAGGTGGCAGAGGAGAGTGGAGGCAGGGTGGCGGAACACTTACTGGGCTGTTGGCGGGCGGCGGGCAGCGGCAGTGCTGGCGGCGGTTCCGGAGCCCGGGGCGGAGTGTGGGCGGGGCTAGCTGCGTGATGGAGGAGCTTCAGCCGGTCTGTGGAGAGAGCGGCAGGACTGGGAGCTGTGCCGGCGGAGGCCCCACACTCGTTCCGGGCCGGTTGGCGGATGTTGGTGGGCGGTGAGCTGCAGGGCTGTGGGCGGGATGTGGGCGGCCGCAGACGGGGCTCTGTGCAGGGCCGGTGGCGCCGCTCGTGGGTCTGGTGCTTCCGGTTCCGGTGTTGGACACAGGATGGAGGCCATCACGGAAGTGGGCGTGGCCTTTTCCGGATGTGGCCTTCGGGTTTTATATATAAGACAAGGTGAAGAAGGCTTGTTTGGTCTCCAGCACCATAGAAAATATTTTAAAAACACATTTTTTGAAAATCATTAAAAATTCACATGTTCGCCATAAAACGGAACAGCATAGGCAGCTTACACGCTTTAGACTTAACAAACAGAATCCTAAAGGCCAGTTTACACACACCAACTTATCTGTCCAACTTCTGAACAACTTACTGGTTACAGTGAAATCATGGACACATTGCTCCATTTTGTGGCTGTGTACAAATGTAACAATGTGTCCATGATTTCACTGCAACCAGTAAGTTGTTCAGAAGTTGGACAGATAAGTTGGTGTGTGTAAGGCGGCCGTCACACGGAACGATTTCTTGCCCGATATCGTTTAAGCGATCTCCTTTTTGATCGCTTAAGCGATATCGGGCAAGAAATCGTTGCATGTAATCAAGCGATTTAAGATGTTAAATCGCTTGATCGTGACATCGCTGATCTGAGCTCCGGAGCTCAGATCTAGCGATGAACGATTTGACGATCTGTCTCATCGTGGTGTGTGACACCACGATGAGCGATTTCCCAGCGCAGAGTCTATGCTGGGAGATGGTAACTATGGTACACGTCGGGTAACTAAGCGACGCGCGGCGCCTAGTTACCCGATGTGTACCATAGTTACCAGCGAGATCGCGGTTCCACATCGCTGGTGAGTCTGTCTGTGTGACAGCTCACCAGCGATGTGAGCGATATTGTAAGCAATTGCGCGTGCACGTGATCGCTTACAATATCGCTATAGATATCTCAGCGTGTGACGGCCGCCTAAAGTGGCCATTAATGCCACTTCACACGCTAGGATCTCGTTAATGATATCGTTGAAATGTTAGGGATTTGTGATCGTTCAAATGATATCGTTAGTGCATCGTTGCGTGTAAATGAACGATGTAGGAAGGAAAAATCGTTAGAATGGTCATCAAAAATTTGAGATCCGGACCTCAAATCTATTGTTCGTCGTCCAATTAACGTTCTGGGAAGACGCAACATCGTTCAGTGTGACACTTTTTGAATGATATCGTTCATAATTCTCCTATTCCTGCTGCTGTTTTACATCATTCAAACATTCTTCTCAAAATAGCTGGGCGTTGCCAAATTTAAGATCGTTAACGATATCTTTGCGTGTGACAACGCACTAACGATGTTGGAAGGATCGCGTCACGTAACATAGCTAACGATCTCGTTCACCTATATCCTAGCGTGTGAAGTGGCCTTTAGTCATAAGTACAGATCCTTGAAAGATCATGGCCTAAATGAGTAACTAACAATATGAATACGGTTTCATGGAGAGCCTCATAGGCATCTTTTCATTAAATCTCTATAAGAGCCTTGTTCAGGACTCATTCTAGCCCTCATAGACTTGCATGGAACCCTTGTGACTTAAGTTCTGACTTTTAGGTAGTCAAAAGCTACGGTCACAAGATGGTGCTGCATGACCAGAGAGGTACTGAACATGCATGAAAAAGTCAAGGGTGAGCATGATACCAGGGGTAGGGGCTTAGATTTAAAGCACTACTCCAACACTATAGTGATGGTTTAAATCTATGACAAGTCTAAACACAATATTCTATGTAATTATTTAAAGTCCAGCACATTTTTTTTTATCATATATCATTATTTAACGCTTTATGTATAAAAGTTCTCGGCTCCTTTAGGATTCAAGAGGAATTTCCACATTTTCCTATATCAAATGCTGCACAGTATAGACATTTTGCTCGTTACGTGTGCCCACCCCCACTCTTTTCTTTATGTATGTGTCATTGGTTTTTGTGAGCTGAGAATACAATGTAACTCTTTACAGCCCTGAACATGTGTGACGTAGGGAATGAATAGCAGACATTTTCCCTCATTGCTATACATTAGTCCACGTTATTAAAGCTGGTGCCGTATATCTAGATTTCATGTATGAACTGGAACAATCAGCATAGTTTCTTGCAACACCGACACTGTGCCTGTATCGATCCGCTCAATCACCCTCACTTGTTTCTGATTTAATGGGCTCCATAAACTATGGGCTGTCAGCAAAATCTTTTGCACAAAGGTATTAGTACAGAGATTTTAACTCTGAATAATTACCAGTAGTATTCACTGTAGCTCAATTTGGTACTAAATATTTTACATCAGTTACTCTCCATTAGCTGCAGACTTGGGATATGATCAAAGCTGGAGTGCAGAGGAGGATTCTGCAGAGAAGAAACACCATTTTAGAAACACAAAAATCACAAAATATTTTCTTTTTCAATTGGAACAAATCATTTTTAGACACACCAAGAACATTAAATAATTTGCACACATTATGTTCTTCTGTATCCATGATTTTCTGTGAAACTGCTGTTTTTTTCCCATGCACCATGACGATATGTAAGACCCACGCTGACGTGGCGTCAGTCACTCACAATGCACATTGGGTCTGCCTCATATGATAATGTCATAGGCAGTTTCTTAAGGGGGTTGTGCTACAAACCATTTTACTTTTTAATCAAGAGATCTTAGGCTATGATCAAACTGCATTTTTGATTGTTTTTTGGATCCGTTTTTGCAGTGAAAATGCAGTAAACGCATCACTTAAATTGAATCCCAACAAAGTCAATGGGTTGTTCACTCTTGCTGTTCAGTCTGTGCTTTCAAAACCTGGTGCATTTTTTTCCCATGAAAAGTGATCCGCAAAAAGGAAGAGCATGTCAATTATAGCTTTGCTTTTCAGATCCCCTTTACCCATGGAAACCATTGTCTATGGGCTAAAAAAGAAAGCACACAGGTGACAGAGAAAGTGTGGTGCCCCTGCAAACAGGGGGACCACAGGTAAGAACTGCAGCCAGAAGGTGGAGACAGTTTTCTAGGAACACCTTTATAAACATAACCACAGACACAAGACCCAACCCGGAGCCCGGGACTCTAGGCGGGCAAGGGGTGGTAGGACCAGTCACAGTGGGTGGGACGTAGGCAAGGTGACGGACCGGGTACATAAGGAGAACACCAAGAAGCAGCAGTTAGTAGGCGAGAGAATGCTGAGCAGAAAAGACAAGTAGTAGGCCATAGAGACTTCTCTGAAGGTTTCGGGTTTCCTGGAGGCGCAGAATCCTGCAAGGCACAGTCCCCTGGAGAGAAAGCCCGCTCCACAGCCTGTAACCCAAGGGAAAAGGAAAGACCGGGCCAGTGCAGCTGGGTCCGAGGAAAACGGCAGCGGTGACAGAGGACAACTGATAGGAGGGATCCCCTGATGTACGCCGTAGTTACACGGGAAGGAAAGAGCCCGGTGATCCCCTGCAACGTAGGGACGCCTAAGGCTAGGCTGGGACCAGAGATTCGGCTCTAAGGTGACCGTAGCTACGTGCCGGATCACAGACACGCCGACGAGGAGCTCAGATTCCAGGTCTGATCTCCTAACACTTGCAGCAGGTACAGCAACACACAGGATCCAGGCTTGCTACCCTCACACAGGGAGAAGCCAAACAAGGGATCGAGTTGCCACCATACAGCACACTGGGGAAAAGAAGTGCAGAGAAGAGTGTGAGAGAAATTCAGAAAGCAAAGGGTCTAAAGCAGGAACCTGTCTGCAGGGTAGTAACTGAAAGTGTGGAGTTAACTTTGTGAACTGTAAACAGTGTTGTAGAACTGTACTGTGGAAGAACTGTTAGTAAAACCTGGTGAACCCTGCCGGTGTCTCCCGTGTGTGATTCCCTGCATGTTATACTGTTTTCAACCCTGTCAGGAGCAGCCCGACCCACGGCGGGCTCATCCATCTGGCTGCAGCCCCATCCATCCTTCCTGGCAGAAGCAAGCAGCAGCGGTAGACCCCATTGACCACAACCCGTGGGTTGCATCATGACATCCCCTGTAAATAATCCCTTTACGTGTGGGCTCTGGACACGGTCCGGACCAGGACCACCGTGATACCCCATGATAACCCGGTCCGGTACTGAGTACCCCGTCCCAGTGGGCTCCACAAAAGCATAAGGGGAAGATAGAGGGCCCAGGGGAAGAGAGACCACACAGGGAGAAGAGAAAGCACACAAGAGAATGGGCAACACACGGGTGGAGTGTCGAGCGCACAGGGGGGAGACTGTTCAAAGGAGAGAGCACACGAGGGGAGAACACAGCACAGAGAGAGAGAGACAGCACATAGGAGGGGAGAGCACAGGGGAAACATCACAAGGGGAAAAGAGAGCACAGGGGGAACAGAGAGCACACAGGGAAGAAAGAGCAAACAGGGGAGAAGCAAGTGCACAGGGGGAGCACTCAGGGGGAAGACAGCTCAAAGGACAGAACACACAAGGAGAGAATACAGCAGAGGGGGAGAGAGGCAGCACACTGGGGGAGACTGCACAGGCGAGGACAACACACAGGGGGTGAAGACAGCACAAGGAAAAGAAAAAGAGAGCCCAGGTGGATGAGAGAGCACATGGGGGGGGGGAAAGCACACAGGGGGGATACAGCTCAAAGGAGAGAGTATAGAGGGAAAAAGACAGCACAGGGGGAGAGAGACAATACACAGGGGTAGAGTGCACTGGAGAAGACAGCTCAAAGTAGAAAGCATATGAGAGAAGGCAGCACAGGGGAGAAGACAGCACACAGGGGGATAGAGGGAGCGGACAGGGAGAGAGAGAACACACGGGAGGAGAAGACAGCACACAGTGGAGAGTGCTTGGGGGGAGAAAGACAGTGCACAGAGAGGGAGAGTTGGATGCCACCCTCACCCTCATCATGATGTCACCTTTCTTCAGATGCAATATTATCGAGCCCACATCTAGTTATAAATAAAGGTCCCTACACAACCTGTTTTCAGAGTTGAAGACACCAAGGACTTTCCCCCAAAAGCAACAATTTTATACAAAGGTCCCTACAGAGAATGTTTTCCCAGTTGGCAAACATAGCACCTACAATCCCTATAAATAAGATCGAAAAAAGAAAACTTTGAACCAGGAGGAGGAGATAGCCATAATTTTTTGTTGGTTTTGTATTTTTAGTATGTAGTTTTTTGGTATTGTTTTGGTTTTATTTAGGAAAATGAATGAAATTAGGCTATAATCCCCTCCAAAAAATTTGAACAAGGAGGAGTAAGAGGCCCAAGTGAAGGATGAGATCATCCTTTGAATGATCTACTAGGAGTACTAGTTGATGCCGTTGATGTCGCTCGTGCGTTTATACGTGTAACGTGGCGATTCAACGCCGATAAGTTGCCTCAGTCGAGTCGTCAGGTTCCAGTGCATGTAGTGAAACCTGGCGATGTTGCTTAGGTGATCTGTTGTGATTGCTCTGTGTGACATGGCGATAGCGGTGATAAAAGCAACTTCAGACATCGCTGAAGCAATCCCGTAGGCGTGCCTGGGTGTAGTTTTAACCTGGGCCGGTGTGACCGGGATTGGTGGCAGCTCGTTTGTTTCGATTGGTAGTCCTTGTCCACGGCGCCATATTTGATGATCTGTGCGTCCATCAGCAGACTCATCTTCTTCTCCAATAGTGCAGAAAGGGCTTGTAAAAAAGAGCGTCAATACAAATCTGCAGGCCATTGATGTGGGCTGTATATGTGCGCATCTTCTGCATATTAATGTCGACACAAACATGGACAATGCCATTGTGTGGGAACACACAGATCATCAAATATGGCGCCTTGGACAAGGACTACCAATCGGAACGTACGAGCTGCCACCAATCTCCGCACACCAGGCCCAGGTTGAAACTACGCCCAGACACGCCTACAGGATTGCTTCTGCGATGTCTGAAGTTGCTTTTATCATCGCTATCGCCATGTCACACAGAGCATCACAACAGATCGCCTAAGTAACACCGCCAGGTTTCACTACATGCACTGGAACCTGGCGACTCGACTGAGGCAACTTATCGGCGTTGAATCGCCACGTTACACGTATCAACGCACGAGCGACATCAACTGCAACAGCAATGTTACGTCACTTTAGGGCGATATTGCCGGCGATGTTGAAACGTGTGATGGTACCATAAGGATTTTATACCCCAGACAGATGAGTTTCAGAACAGCATGCAGTTGTTTCCACCTGGCTGTGCTAAAGTTGGTGGTGCATGTCTTGTGGTACCGTTACATGGGCCGATTTTGATATCAACATCGTTCAAAAGTGGCGTTTTGAACTATGTTGAAACAACATATTTATTGAGTCGTTGCGTGTAAACGAACGATTCAACAACGATAATTAGTCAAGTTGAAGTTGGCAGGTTTATGAACGTTGATAAACCTGTCAACTTCAACTCAACCAACCTGCTGCATCGTTCATTGTGACAACACGCTGAACGATCTCCCAGTGGCACAGCCTATGCTAGGAGATGGTAAGCATGGCACACGTCGGGTTACTAAGCACCACATGCGGCACTTAGTAACCTGACGTGCACCTTGGATACCAGCGTTCTCGCTGGTCCAGATTGCTGGTGAGTCTGACTGTGTGACAGCTCACCAGCGATCTAAATGATTTTGTTAGTGATCACGCATGCTTGAGATCGCTAAAACATCGTTCTGAAAATTGAGCCTTGTAACGGTACCTTTAGGCCGGTTTTACATTTACGTTTTTGAACGCAACGTGGGCTACCTATGCCTAAAATCTGCAAGTGTATTGTGCACCTATGTTTAACATGCTGTGTGCAGGTGTACGCAGGGGCATGCGTTTGGGTCATTATGTGTGCGTATGCGTTAGTGTGCGTGGTTTCGCGGTGTTAGGCGAACGCAACATTTTGCATTTTTTGTGCATCGCTGGCTGCTTGGTTAATACGCAAGCAGCCAGACATACACAAAGAATAAATGGAAGTGAATGTGTGCACATTGCCATCTGCAGGTGAGCGCAAGGATGTGCAACCTTGTGTAATAGCCATATGATGGACTCATTCTCCAACATGAGAACTTGTTGAGCATCAGCAGATTAACTCTTTTTCATCTCTGGGGCAGGGCTACCATAGAACCCTAGCCATCAAAATCATCAAAAAGCGTAAATGACTAGTGTATGTCTTGTTGCTCCCACTGCTTGGCTGATTTTGAAGAGAGTGAGGTGAAAAAATGATGACCATGGACCTCAGATTACAACTCTACGCTTTCAACTGTGGACTGGTTGGAAGACAATGTGAACGAACTGGAGAGCCATCCAATATAAATCTGTCTCAACATCTTATCGCCTTGGCATTTGTACAGCAGTGTTTGGTCCTACTAAATGACGAAGAGCCATCTATGGATTTTTAAAAGTATAAACTCAAAGAACATGGTACAATGGACTAACAGAGCTATTTTAGAGTTTAAGCCCACAGATCCTTCTGCACAGTGGCCAAACAGAACTTGTTATAGAGTAGCAAAAAGAGCCTTGTGCAGTGGAATAACAGAACTATTGTTGAGAATAAGTCCACTGAATCTGGTGCACAGTAACCAAATTGAATTTGCTATAGATTAAGCCCACAGAGCCTGATGCACAGAGTTCATGGGGCACCCTGCCATTACAGGTAGCCACAGAACCACCTAAGGCATGGAATGATTTCCACAGTGGGTACCCACATACACACAACACCTTCCACCCCAGATCTGTAGGGGGAGCTTCACTTGCTGCCTTTAAGCGAGATCTACTATAAATACTGGTACTGGGGGAGGAGTTAGTTCAGTACAGAGCAGTACTGAGGAAGATGTCCTCGTGTGTCGGAGCCATGCTAGTCCCGAGCCAGTAGACTAGCCTAGCCAGTATGAGGGCCTGAGAGTAAGGTCGAAGGCAAGGCATGAAAAAGACAGAGTAAAGGAGCAGACTGGGGGCAGAGGAGCCATACCAATTCACCCCAGGAAGCAACCCGGGCACCGGAGTCTGAGTCTGCAGTAGAGCATCAAGCCCAGTAGAAAACACCAGTTCACCGAGGAGACTCCAGTCTCCCGAACACCTGTAACGCAACCAACAGGGGAGCCAGAGACCGCAGGAGAAGTTATAGAGGTAGCCCACACAAAGGTTCTCGACACTTTGACACAGGAGAGAGAGACACACACAGAGGAGATCAGGCCTAGTTTTACACAGGTCAGGGGACTTCACTGAGGAAAAAGAGACAAGGAGGCCTTATTCATCACTCACTGTGGAAATCCAGAAGTGCTTCCTAATCACCTGGACCATACCCTGGACAGTGCCTACCATAACACCAGTAAAAGTACAGAAACAATTCCCAGGGTGTGTGTCAGTTTTCCAAAACCTGAACCTGACTGGCCTAGAGACTGTAGCAGCGGACAGGCTATCTAAACGCCTCCCTGTGCAAATCCACGTCATCTCATCACTGCCCCGGGGACCCCGCTCTACCTGTGGGGAGCTGTACTACCCAAGCTGCCCGTCCATCATCCCCGGGTGTCTGCACCAGCGCTGGTGCCTTCACCAGATACCACAGGTGGCGTGATGAGACTTTATTCTTTTCCTTTTATTATTTTTCCCCCGATTTACCCAGTGACCCCTAGGGTTATGGGCCCAGGCACCGGCCACCGAAAATCACTCCAGCACTAATGCCCAGGTACCAAGTTTCCAAAGACCCCTGGGCGGGTAATTTTTGGCATCACGAACAGGATTCCGTGCCCTGTATTACCCGGTACTGTGTGCCGTATACTAATTGTGTTTTGTGAACTGTTAATATTTGACTGCCACTACTACGTCATCGAGCGGGAAGGAAGGGGGCGTAATGGCCAAAAGAACGCAAAGGCAAGCCCCTCGCCATGCCGACAACTTCAGAAGCACCGCGGCCCAATCCGGAAACTCACAAGTGCTCAACTCCTGCCTGCGGAGCCATCATTTCCTATACTTTAAAGAGACTGGCCGTGATTCACTAGGGGGGCGCAAACAGGACAGATGAGCAGGAGCACACCGCAATTCCTGACCTTGGACCCGCCAATCAGCCCGTACCAGTCGCTCCCCCGGCCGGTGGAGTACCTGCACCGGTAGGGGCTGTAGCACCGATCATGTCAATATCTCTACCGTACGTCTTGCGGGCCAAGTGGCTACCCAGTACAATGGCTGGCCAGAAACCTTATCTGGATTTAAAAGGAAAATTTGCAGTGTGCTAGATATGTATGCAATAACTGGCAAGCAGAGAGCTGCTGTTGTATTGGGACAGCTAACCGGTGCAGCAGAGCGGGAGATTGAAACCTGGTTGGATGCAGATCAGGAATCAGTGACTGTTATGTTTGATAAACTAAAGGCTGCTTTTGAAAACCACAATGAGACTGACTTGAGAATGAGATTTTATCACTGTTACCAACAGCAACAGGACAGTATCAGAGACTATGCCTGGCGCCTGCAGGAAGCACTGCGGGCCCTAAAACAGGTCATTCCAGCAAGTGTACTGGATGAAAATAAAATGCTAATTGAACAATTTATTCGGGGTTGACAGAGGAAAACAGAACCGTGCGCTGGTGGGCATTAGATCACCCGGATGTAAACTTTAACAACTTAAAAGACAAGGCTATCAAGGGATTGCAGCCCCTAGAAACCACAGACTCTACCATACAGCGGTGGCAGGGTGGTGTCGCTCCTGTATCAATAGCACTCACTGCTTCACCTGCAGCCGAGACAAATGTGCAGACTGTGCCTCCCAGTAAGTTTGACAGCCTGTGTTCTGAGGTGCGCCAGCTGAGTAAGAATCTGGCCACAGTCATGAATGCCCTGCAGCTACGGACAGAGCCCAAGTAATCAGGAAAGATACAGCTCGCCGACAGCCCAGAGGACTCCCGTGGATGAGATCAAAGAAGACCATGTCGCTCCGTGGGAGGACCACTGATTGTCACAGCTCCACAGGACAACCCATCTGTCGTCGCTGCAGCAAAACAGGCCATATCGCAAGGCATTGCCCTTTAAACCAGCACCTCTGGGGGAGGGGTCCGAACTCTACGATACATAGGAGAAAGACCATTCCTGTCTATCATACTAGACAGGATCCCAACACCTGCATTGCTGGACACTTGTTCGCAGGTGACAACCATACCTAATATCCTTCACAAATTATTCTGGTCTAATGCTGAACTTAAACCACCAGAATCCAGCCTCACTAAGTATGCTTCTAATAGTTTACCACTTAACTTAGCCGGGGTTAGAGAGGTAACCGTAAAAGTGGGGAGGGTGGAGTTGTAAGACCAGGGGCTTATTGTGGTTGAAAATAATCCTAATGACAGGGATCCATATATCATTCTTGGTACAAATATTGTTAGCAATTGTTTGGGTGAAGTGTTGTTCTTACTCCATCAGATTGCGGACACTGCCAAAATCGGGCAGCAGAGAGTTCTTCAGAGAGAAATCAGAGCCCTCCTGCATCAACAACAAGTAAGACAGACCGGTGGTGAAATTGGTAGTGCATGGGTAACAGACCCGAACCCATTGTTGTACCCCCAATGAGTGAAATGATGATCTGGTGCCGAGCAGCGATAGGCCTCAGGGGACAGGACTACCAGGTGGTAGTAGAGCCTATCAGTACCGAACATAGGCCTACACTCTTGACAGCCCTCTTGACAGCCAGTGGGGTGGTTGATGTATGCAACGGAATGGTCCCATACGCATTCGAAACTGTTGAGAGGACGAGGTAAAACTACCCAGATATTCCAGCTGTACACTGTAAATAACAACGCCATCCAAGCAGTGGAACCCTTGCCTCACCAGACTTGGTGGAGAATAACAATTCCAAGGGACAGCTGGAGGACTGGTGTCAGGAACTGCATGTAGGGACTAACTCCACTCCTGACCAAAAAAAGCATGGTGTCTATCACGTAGTCCAAGAATATAAACAGGTATTCAGTAAGCATACACTTGATTTTGGGAGGATAAAAGGGGTACACCATCACATACCCACAGGTGACCATCCAACCATTAAAGAAGGCCTATTCCACCAACTCATTAACAGCGTGCCAAAGAGATGTAGCAGGAGATGAAGGACGCAGGGGTCATAAGAGATAGTTTCAGTCTCTGAGCAGCTCCATTAGTCCTGGTCGAAAAGAAAGATGGCAGCATGAGAATGTGTGTTGATTATAGGCAGATAAATCGCATAACGCATAAAGATGCCTACCTGCTACCCCGCATAGAAGAGTCACTTGCTACATTAAAGTCTGCTAATTACTTTTCAACCCTAGATCTCCCTAGTGGGTATTGGCAGGTCTCCGTTGCAGAAGAAGACCAAAAGGAGATTGATGGAGTGTTGCCTGGGGCACAGAAACTTTGAGACTGTACTACTCTACCTAGATGATGTCATAGTGTATTCTAAAACCTATGAAGAGCACCTGAAACACCTGGCAGAGGTATCTGAAGCGTTATCCAAGTTCGGAATGAAGCTGAAACAATCCAAATGCCATTTGCTAAAACCAAAGGTACAGTATCTAGGACATGTAGTCAGTTTAGAAGGAGTAGCACCAGATCCAGATAAAGTAACCACCATCAAACAATGGCCAGAACCATCAAGTGTCAGAGAGGTACATCCGTTCTTGGAACTGGTATGGTACTACCTGAGCTATGACCTGGGGTGAACCCTGACTCTCATAGTCAGTTCTCAGCCTGCTAGCACTCTGCATAGACGTGTGTGTCTATGCAGATTGATGTAGCATTGCTGAAATTGCGTTTTGGGACTACGTCAGACGGAAGAGAATTTTTGAATAAAAATGGAGTCTAAGTGTCTTTTTTGTTTTTTTTCTAATAAAATATTTTTTCTATGTGTTGTGTGTTTTTTTTACAAAATTCACTAGAAATTCATGGCGGTCATGCTTAATATTGGCGTGACCCCATGAATTTCGGGCTTAGGGCCAGCTGATAACACAAAGCTGGCCCTAACTATTTTATTTCCCAGTGAGCCACCGCACCAGGGCCCTGGATGAGTTGGATACAGCGCCAGAGGATTGTGCTTCAATGAAAGTGCCATCTTCTGGGGTGGCTGCATGCTACAATTTGCGGTGGGGGAGGCCCAGAAAGCTTGGGCCTTCCTGCGCTGCGGATTCCAGCTCCCAGCTGTCTAGTTTTACCTGGCTGGACATAGAAATAGCACGAATCCCCACACGTTTTTTTTTATTATTTTATGAAATTCATTAAATAATTTCATGAAATATTTAAAGGGATCCTGTCACCTCCAGAACGCCTCCTAAGCTACCAAAACTTGTCCCTGCATCATTCTATCACTAATCTCACACTACTTTTGTCTCCTAAAAGCATCCTGTGAAAGTGCATAAAAACGTTTTAATACTCACTCATTAGTGATTATAATTAGCAGGGGCTATATTTTTAGTCACCAGGGGGGTTGTTTTGCAGCCTGAATGATCCACCCTCTCTCTGTCTGTGCTGCTGTGATGTGGAGCTGAAGGCAGGACTAATGATTTGCATTCTGTGAGTGATAGAGAGGGAAGAGATTATAGCCTGCACAAGCAAAGCAACACAGACAGAGGGAGGGTGGATCCTGGAGCTGCAAAACAACACGCCCTAAGGGCTAAAGAATATAGCCCCTACAAATTTATATATCACTAATGAGTAAGTATTAAAATATTTTTATGCACTTTCACAGGATGCTTTTAGGAGACAAAAGGAGTGTGAGATTAGTGATAATATGCTGCAGAGACATGTTTTGGTAGCTAAGGAGACGTTCTGGAGGTGACAGGATCCCTTTAAAAAAGGGCTTTCTTCTATTTCTGTTCCCAGGCAGGTACAAATAGGGGGCTGGGGGCAGCCCGTACCTGCCTGCTGTACCCAGCTAGACACAAAAATACTTCGAAGCCCACGTCAAAATTTTTGGGAAAAATTCATAAAAAGATTTAAAAATTACATTTAGGGACTGCATCTTTATTAACCCCTTGAGGCCGTAGCACTGCGGCATTGTAAAGGGGGTTAACTCAGGTCTCCTGAGGACAGCTCAGGTTGCATGACCTGAGCTATCCTCGGTGACCTGAGTTAACCCCCCTTACAATGCCACAGCGCTTCGGCCTCGAGGGGTTAATTAAAATGCAGGCCCAAAATGTACCTTTTTAATGAAATTTTTCCAAAAAAATTTGACGTGGGCTTTGCCGTATTTTTGTGTCTAGCCATGTACAGCAGGCAGGAAAGAGCTGAATCCAACTCCCAGGTGCCTATTTGTACCTGCCTGGAAACAGAAATAGAAGGAGGCCCTTTTTTTTTTATTATTTCATGAATTTCATGAAATAATAAAAAAAAAAATGCGTGGGGCTTCACACTATTTCTATGTCCATCCAGGTACAACTAGGCAGCTGGGGACTGGAATCTGCAGCGCAAATTGCAGCCTGCAGCCTCCCCAGAAGATGGCGCGTTCATTGAAGCGCCATCCTCTGGCATTGTATCCAACTCATCCAAGGCCCTGTTGCTCACTGGGTAATAAAGGAGTTAGGGCCAGCTTTGTGTTATCAGCTGGCCCTAAGCCCGAAATCCATAGGGTCACGCCAATATTAGACATGACCGCCATGAATTTCTAGTGAATTTTGTAAAAAAAAAAAAGCACAACATACAGAAAAAATATTTTATTAGAAATAAACAGAAACACACTTAGACTCCAATTTTATTAAAAAAATCCTCTTCTGTCCAATCAGGTTTTCTTCTTTAGCTCAGCTACATCTCTGGTAGAGAACTTCTACCAAAGATGGAGTTGAGCTGTGCAGTCCTGGGAAAGTTTATGTGAGTTCATGCTGCATGAACTCACATGAACTTTCCTAGACAGCACCGCGGCTTCTTCAAATGAACAGCTGATCTGCATCAGCTGATCATTTGAAATAACAGGCGGGAAAGCCAGTGGTGAAGACACCGCCGACTTTCCTGCTGTTCTGCACTCCAGCTCCATGATGCCCCCTCCCCACTCCCTGGAGCTGCTCACCCCGCCTGATCTTACCTTGGGATCAGGTGGGAAGGCGGTGGAGGGGCGATGAGGGGGCTTCAGGGAGCGGAGAGCGCAGAACACAGCAGGAAAGCCAGCGGGGCAGTCTTCTTACCGCCGACAGTTTACCCACCCTGCTCTTTCGCTCCCCGCTTTCCCCCGCCACCTATGCACCTGATCCTAACTTAGGACTGGGTGGGGGGGAGCAGCTCCAGGGAGCAGAGAGGGGGCATCAGGGGGTGGGGAGCATGGCACAGACCAGGAAAGCTGGCGGTAAAGTCCTCTTCTCACTGCGGCTTCCTGCCTGTGTTTTTCGCTCCCCGATCCCGGTGCTGCACTCCCCCCTCCCGGTAGGTGCTCCCCCCACCCAGTACTAATGTTAAAACACTTATTACATTAATTTTCAATGGTGTTCATGTGTTCGACGAACACACATCAAATTCGACGAATCGAATTGAACACTGGGGTGGTGGCTCATCTCTAACATGAAGCCCAATCTTTACAGTTTGAATTTGCTCATGCTCAGTTAACACCTATTTACGGATCAGACTTCCTTTTAAAAGTTTACAAGGGACACCAGATGGTTCAGCCACAAGGAGTAGTTTATTATATATAAAGAAATTTAGTGTCTAGTTAATTTGCATTTCTGACAAAGCAGACTATGGATGTTTGCAAGTCAGCTCAAGATAACCAGAGCCTGGTAAATAAACTTTGCAGAAGAAAGGAAGCTGTGGTGGAAGAGGCAGAGTGACATTGCAACATTGCATGCAATTTCGCTGGCAATTTGCTGGTTGCAGTGAAATCATGGACACATTGTTTCATTTTGTTGCTGTGTACAAATGGAACAATGTGTCCATAATTTCACTGCAACCAGCAAATTGCCAGTGAAATTGCAAGCAATATTGCCGCATGTGACGGTACCTTTAGGGTGCCGTCACACCTGGCGTCATTACCGGATATGTCGGCGGCGACTGGCGGCAGTGCGCACGTTTTTGGTGCTCTGCCAGAATCGCCGCCCCCCCCTACCGTTTACATGGGGATACACCTCCGGCGATGCTCCGGCGAGCTGACAGGCGGCATCGCCGCCGGGGTGTCTCAAAACCCCAGCGGCGATGCATCGCCTGTCAGGTTGCCGGTGGCTGTTTACATGGGGCGATATGTCCACATCGCCCCAGATCGGCTGCCTAGTTTCACATCACTGATGTGAAACCAGGCGAGCACTCAGAAGCGCCGACATTGCCCCTTTACATTAGGCGACGCAGGAGCGATATCCGCACCAATAGGCCACGCCCCTACATCGCCTAAGACATCGGCGGTGCCGTCGCCATGTGCGACAGCACCCTTAGAGTTGTACACATATTTTCAAAGGACCCTTGTCAAGTAGCTATGTGTATAATTTCTGGCCACCAGACTAAAGTCCTGTGAAATTACTCCTACTATCCTGCACCCTGATTACAGTTTTTATTAGTAGATCCAGTGTGATATTAAGGCTATGTTCACCCGGTGTGTACCTCCTGCACCTTTGGAGGGCGCACGTGTTTTGCCGCAGTTTGCAGCCGCGTTATTTAGCGCAGGTAAAAAAATGCAGTGCATTTACACACCGCATTTTTTTACGGCCACATTACTCCCCTAAAAGCGTAAGAGGAATGTGATGTCACACGGGGGGGAGGGGGGGCGGTGAGAATCCTGTGTTCCTCCCCCGGTGTGACATGTTGGGACGGGAGTTTTGCTTTCCAAGTGTATCTATATACACTGGAAAAGCAAAATAAATGTCAAAACATGTATGAAAAAAAAAAACTTACCTCTCTGCCGCCTGTCCAGGAGCCGAAGAGAAGACATTAATTGCTGCCTGCCAGTACCTTAAATGGTGATTGGCCGCTAGCGATCATGTGATATGCACGTCACATATCACATGATCGCTACCGGCCAATCACCATTTAAATCGCATTTTAAGGTCCTGGCAGAGGTGATCGGATGTCTTCTCGGGTCCCGGACAGGCGGCACAGAGGTAGGTATCTATTTTTTTATCTTTCATACATGTTTTCTCACTTATTTTGCTTTCCTAGTGTATATAGATACACTGGGAAAGAAAAACTCCCAGCCCGACATATCAGACAGGGGGGAGGAACACAGGATCTTTACTAATATACTGTACATACAATACCACAGTGATAGCAACAAGTGTAGATGGAATGAAGGACTTATTACGGAGTGACAAAATGAAAAGCTCCAACATAATACTCAACACAAAAAAGACAAATATTACTGCCAGGTATGACAAGGGTACATTTGAGATGGATGGAGATGAACTAAAAGTGTTAAAGTACTTTGACCTACTCGGATCAATGATTACTTAAGATGCAGCGGTGACACCAGAACTAAATAGGAGAGTAGCTATGGAAAAATCAATGATGAAGTCACCTGACAAGGTCTTCAAATCAAGAAGCATTTCACTGGTGATGAAGACATGGCTCGTTAATAGTCTGACCTTTTCTGTTGTAACATACGGAAGTGAAACATGGACGATAAAGAAACAGGACAGAAGAAGAATCAACATCTTTGAAATCTGGTGCTGAAGAAAGATGTTATCAATACCATGGAAGCCAGGGATCACCAAGCTAAGAATTGCCTATTTTGTACATATCATACTAAGAGAAAAATCACTATGGAATGACATACGCTTCTGCAGGATCAAACTTCCTACACTGTGTGCTTAATTATTAGGCAAGTTGTATTGTAGAGAATTATTTTTATTATTGATCAACAACTATGTTCTCAATCAACCAAAAAAACTCAAATATCAAAACTTAATATTTTTGGAAGTTGGAGTGGTTTTTTTTTTAGACTTTGCTATCTTAGGCTGCCTTCACACTGGCATTCCCCTCCGCAGCGTTCTGCGGAGGGGAATTGCCATGTGTGCGCAGCCAGCGCAAGCCCCTATGTTTATATGGGGACGCACGGTGCTGCGCTTGACAGCGCATGACCGTGCGCACCCATTCACTCCCATATGCGATCTGTGTGATCTGCGCACAAATCTCACACTCCCGCCCGCACCAGGGACGCAACATGTCGCATCCCTGGTGCGGAGGAGACTGTGTGATCTGTGCGCAGGCATCCGCCTGCGCAAAGATCATATATGGGAGTGAATGGGTGCGCACGGTCATGCGCTGTCAAGCGCTGCACCGTGCACTCCCATTATAAAGATAGGAGCTCGCGGCCGCTGCGGTCACATTGCGGATCCCCTCCGCAGAACGCTGCTGTGAACCCAGCCTAAGGAGGATATCTGTTTGTGCAGGTAACTATTACTGTGCAGAATTATATTATTAGGCAGCTTAATAAAAACCAAATATATTCCCATCTCACTTGTTTATTTTTACCAGGTAAACTAATATACCGTATATACTCGTGTATAAGCCGACTTTTTCAGCCCAAAAATTGGGCTTAAAAGTCCCCCCCTCGGCTTATACACGAGTCATATACTTTTCTGTGAAATGGGGGCTGTGTCCGGGAGCAGGAGGAGGCAGGAGGAGGCTGGAGGAGGTGGGGGGAAGGCTGCAATATGAGCGGCTCGTGACGTGGAGCCGCTCATAACTTATTCATGATATGCACTGCATCCCCCGCCCATCTGCGGGGGGAGCAGTGCATATCGCCTTACAGCCCCCCAGCATGGGGTATACAGTCCCCCCCATCCCTCACAGTATGGCGCCCCCCCCTCCATGCTGCCGCTGCTTAGTGTACAATAAATAGTGTTATTATCCCTCACCGGCCCGGTCTCAGTGCATCCTCCCTCCTCCCTGCGTGTCATGTGACCGGGGCTCACAGCGATGACGTCACCGGCCGGCCGGTCACATAACACGCAGCCTCACAGGGAGGAGGGAGGATGCACTGAGACCGGGCCGGTGAGATAATAACACTATTTATTGTACACTGAGCAGCGGCAGCATGGAGGGGGGCGCCATACCCTGAGCCCCCTGTGCCTCCTGTATACCCTGAGCCCCCTGTGCCTCCTGTATACCCTGAGCCCCCTGTGCCTCCTGTATACCCTGAGCCCCTGTGCCTCCTGTATACCCTGAGCCCCCTGTGCCTCCTGTATACCCTGAGCCCCCTGTGCACCCTGTGCACCCTGTATACCCTGTGCACCCTGTGCACCCTGTGCACCCTGTATACCCTGTGCACCCTGTGCACCCTGAGCCCCCTGTGCACCCTGTATACCCTGTGCACCCTGTGCACCCTGTATACCCTGTGCACCCTGTATACCCTGTGCACCCTGTGCACCCTGTATACCCTGTGCACCCTGTATACCCTGTGCACCCTGTATACCCTGTGCACCCTGTGCACCCTGTATACCCTGTGCTGGAGTCCACCCTCGGCTTATACGCGAGTCAATAAGTTTTCCCAGTTTTTGGGGGCAAAAGTAGGGGGGTCGGCTTATACACGGGTCGGCTTATACACGAGTATATACGGTAACTGCTCAAAATTTAGAAATAAACATTTCTGACATGCAAAAACAAAACCCAAATAAATTAGTGACCAATATAGCCACCTTTCTGTATGATGATACTTAACAGCCTTCCATCCATAGATTCTGTCAGTTGCTTCATCTGTTTACGATCAACATTGCTTGCAGCAGCCACCACAGCCTCCCAGACACTGTTCCGAAAGGTGTACTGTTTTCCCTTCCTGTAGATCTCACATGTTAGACCTTTACTGGCCAGCCACGCTGTGGAGTAGTTGGATGCATGTGATGGAGCGTTGTCCCGCATGAAAATCATGTTTTTCTTGAACGATACCGACTTCTTCCTGTACCACTGCTTGAAGAAGTGGTCTTCTTGAAACTGGCAGTAGGTCTAGGAGTTGAGCTTCACTCCATCCTCAACACGAAAAGGTCCCACAAGTTCATCTTTGATGATACCAGCCCATACCAGTGCCCCACCTCCACCTTGCTGGTGTCTGAGTCGGAGTGGAGCTCTCTGCCCTTTACTGATCCAGCCTCTGGGCCATCCATCTGGCTATCAAGAGTCACTCTCATTTCATCAGTCCATAAAATTAGTCTTACGATATTTCTTTGCCCAGTCTTGATTTTTTATCTTATGTTTCTTGTTCAAAGGTGGTCATTTTTCAGCCTCTCTTGCCTTGGCCATGTACCTGAGTATAGCACACCTTGTGCTTTTTGATACTCCAGTAACATTGCAGCTCTGAAATATTGCAAAACTGGTGGCAAATGGCATCTTGGCAGCTGCATGCTTGATTTTCCTCACTTCATGGGCAGGTATTTTGCTCCTTTTTCGCCCAACACGCTTCTTGCGACTCTGTTGGCTATTTACCATGAAATGCTTGATTGTTCGGTGATCACGCTTCAAAAGTTTGGCAATTTCAAGACTGCTGCATCCCTCTGCAAGACATCTCACAATTTTGGACTTTTCAGAACCTCTCAAATCTCTCTTCTGACCCATTTTTCCAAAGGAAAGGAAGTTGCCTAATAATTAAGTACACCTTAAATAGGGTGTTGATGTCATTACACCACACCTCTTCTTATTACAGAGATGCACATCACCTGATTTACTTAATTGGTAGTTGGCTCTCAAGCCTATACAGCTTGGAGTAGGTCAACATGTATAAAAAGTATCATGTGATCAAAATACTCATTTGCCTAATATTTCTGCACACAGTGTACAGAGCATTCAGTCATCAAGTTGCCATGGCTCGAGATCAAGCTGAAGGCCAGTAAATAATAATATATTTTCAATATTTTTAATTTACTATATTTTTTGAGTATTTTTTTTTGTTCATTGTATTTGTCCATAATGTTTTCACTCTCACACATGATTTTTTTCTTAAGGCTGTTTGGCCAGATTACAATTTGATGAGTTTCTGGCGCTATGTATGTTCATTGTATCAAAAATGCAACATGTTACAGTTCTGAAAAAGTAGATGCGATTTATAGAAATCTCCTATCTACTCTGCTTTTTTTTTTACTCAGCATAAATAATTCTGCAACATGTCAATTTCTCTTGCTGACTTTTCTGTGCAGATTTTCCCAATAGACCTGCATTAGTTTCAGAAAAAGGTAAAAGATATACATGGGTTTTTAGTGAGTTTCCACAGTTAAAAGCCTTCAAAAATGCATATAATCCTTACATGAGTATACCAATATGGATTTTAAGGCTAAAATATCAAAAACAAAACAATTTTCTTTAAAACACAACATACCAAAAGGAGACAAAAACCGCAGCATCAAAAATGCATGTAAAACAAAAACAGATAAAGCGCAATAAAAAGTGCAAGTAACCTAATTTACATAAAAGATGCAGAAACGCTGCAGAAGCATGTTGAGTGGGGCGGAGTGGTAGTTGTTGGGGATGAATTGACTATGGATGCTTCGATACGCTACATGAAAACCATGGTCCTAGCTGGGTGCGTCGACTTGTATAGTGCTGGTCATACCTCTAAGCAGGCCCCAATTCGCCATTGCTTTATGTAGGCCAGGTCCAGATTCTGGTTGAGCCTAAGATGGAGACCAACAGTTTGTTTCAAACAACAGTTCTTTTCTAAACAGTTTCCACAGTTCTTTAGTCATACATAACTTCATGACTTCATAACTTTAGTCATACATAACTTCACATAAAATGCACATAACCTAAGCACGGTCTTAGTATTACAGCATAGCATCAGACAAGTTCAAGTTCTCACTGGGCTATTCCCAATTACAGATGAGCAAACTTTGCTCGGCCATGTTTACCAATCTCAAATCCAGATCAAATTTGGCAATGTTCATTCGGCACCTTGAATTTGAAAAAATTGCTGAAAAGTTGGGAAATTCAGCAAACGTTCTGTAGTGCTTTGGATGTGTGTATAGCTTAATGTAAGACAGAAGCATTTGTGCAAATTAACTAATACTTCTGACCTATGTTATCCTACACACACAGACACACACACAGATACACACAGATCATCTTATCGTGTCATGCTGCTTAATTGCTCCCATCCATATTCCCGCACACCCTCTCACTTCCGCATTCGCACTAATGGTGAGTAACATGTGCGGTCAGCTCATGTGATCACCATAGCAATCGCATCACGTGACCAGATCGAGTCAGCTGATCTAGTCACCTGACTTGATTACTATGGTGACCAGATGAGCTTCGGTGCATGTCACTCACCGCCAGCTCGGCTCCAGATGTGCAATGATTTGCTGAAGTTCAATTCAGGCAATCATGGTGGCCGCTAATCAAAACGGGTACCATGGTTACCTGAGCTTTCCTCAGGTGACCTCAGCGTGTCACCATTTACAACAGGCAACTCTCAGTTCATTAATTTAGTGACTGGAGGCTGTGGTGACAGAATGCTGTATTCTTTACCACAGCCTCCAATGAAGAAGATGTTGCAGGTGATCAAGAATGGGTATGACTGATGGGTTAATACAGATGGAGTCCCTAAATTTCTTTTTTTTTTATTTCCAATAAAAAGTTTTCTCTCTGTGTTGTGTTTCACTGTTTAATATTTACTTAAAATTCTTAATGGTCGGGTCTAATATCAACCGACATTAAGAAATTTGGATTTAGTGCCAGCTGGCAATACAAAGTTGGCATGAACCCCTTAATATCCAGTTTGGCATCGATACATGGCAACAGGAAGTACTGGGTAAAGCATCAGGAATTGGCGCTTCTTATGAAAGTGCCAATTTCTGAGGTGGCTGAGGGTTGCTATGCTATAGCTTGGAGGGACCAATAACAAAGGTCCCTGTCATGCTGAGAATACCAGACCTCAGCTGCCTACTTTTTCCTTGGCTGGCAATTAAAAATAGGGCAAAGCCAACACATTTTTTTTGCCAACCAAGGTGAAATTATGTAGCTTAGGGTGGTAGCTCATAGCTGTCCACTTTATCTGTGCTAGACTAAAAAATACAGTCAAGCCCCATGCATTTTTTTACTGCTTATTTATTTAACTATAATGGCAACTTGGTTGCCATGTACTACAAGGGAGTCTGTGATTGGCAGTTGCAAGCAGAATGAATTTCCTCAATCTGGACAGTGATTGTGCTTTAGTGTATGGCAACCAACCTGTTGTCATAGGTGTGTTAAATAAATAAGTAAAAAAGAAATGCACGGGGCTTTGCTGTATTTTTTAGTCTAGCAGAGACAAAGCAGACGGCCTGTCAGCTGACACTCTCAGTGACTAATTTTACCTTGGCTGGAAAAAAATGTGTGAGATTTGCCCTATTTTTAATTGCCAGCCAAGGTAAAACTAGGCAGCTGAGGGCTGGTATTCTCAACATGGCAGGGGCTTTCATTATTGTGTCCCCCCACACTATAGAATAACAGCCAGCATTCATAAGAGGCACCAATTCCTGAAGCTTTTCCCGGCACTTCCAGTTGCTGTGTTGTGATGGCAAGCTGGATAATGAGGGTTTAATGCCAGCTTTGGATTGCCAGCTGGCATTAAGCCAGAAATTCTTAATGTCAGGCCAATATTAGACTGGCCATTAAGAATTTCAAGTAAATAGTAAACAAGACAGAACACAGAGAAATTTTTTTTTATTAGAAATAAAAACACAAAGACATTTAGGGACTCCATCTTTATTAACCCCTCAGTTATTTCTCTTCTCGATCCTCTGTGACGTCTTCTTCATTGGAGGCTATGATGAAGAATACAGCATTCTGTGACCACAGAATCCAGTTACTGAATTATTGAGCTGTGAGCTCCGCCGGAAGCGATAACTCGCTGAGGTCACCCAAGGACAGCTCAGGTAACCATAGTACCCACTATGATTAGCAACAACCATGGTTACCTGAACGGTGATATCAGCGAGTAACCACACACTTGAAGCAGAGCTGGTGGTGAGTGACATGCGCAGCAGCTCATTTGTTCACCATAGTAATCAGGTCATGTGACTAGATCAGCTGATGCAATCTGGTCATGTGACACGATTGCTATGGTGATCAGATCAGCTGACCCGCAGTTCACTCACTGCCAGCATGGATGCAGAAAAGAGAGGGAGCGCAGGAATATGGACCGGAGTAATCAAGCAGCAGAGACACAGTAAGATCTGTGTGTCTGTGTTTGGCAGCTTTCAGACACCTTTGAAGATGTTTTCTGCTATGTATTTTTCCCTTATCAAGGAGGGGATCAGGAGGGTCTGACCACTATAGCAAGAAAGGGGCCAGATGTTTTCAGGTGGAGGTCTCTTTTCCCCATAGAGAAGGAGCTAGGGAGTCTTCCATAGTCGCAGCCACTTGGTCACTTCCCACATTGGAAAGCTGATTACAGTCACATATCAGTGATGATAATCCAATACTTTAACAGCTAAGGGGTCTGACTATTTTTCTGCACTCTTGCTCTTTGATTCTGTCGGCCACTTGTTTGATGGTCAATCTCTACCCCTCTTGTTGTTCCCATCTCATTTTTAAACCAACACTTGAGGATTGTGTAATTCCACTTCAGTCTCATTGTTGCAGATGCTAAGAGGTACCCACTACATGCGGTCTTGATAACTTATCAGACTTGTGCTATCATGCTAGTCACTAATGGGGCCCTATCTAAAGTTGTACAGGAAATTGTCATTTACACCAGAGACTTAAGGGGGAGTCACACGCGTCAATGTCGTCAGTGAGATGATTGCTGACGACATTGACGGCTGATTGCTGGTGAGCTGTCACACAGGCAGACTTACCAGCGATCAATTGACCAGAGACATCATGGAAATGATTTAAATATCGTTTACACGATGTCTTGCTCCCGCTGCCAGCCTGCTGGAAGTGGGAGCAGGCTGGTCTCCAAGGTAAACTGCGGGTATCTAGGCAGCGCGCGCTGCCTAGATACCCGACGTGTACCTTAGTTACCAGCCTCCTCCGCTCACCGGCTGGTATCTAAGGTACACAGCGGGTAACTAGGGACCCTAGTTACCCACAGTGTACCTTAGATACCAGCCGGTGAGCGGAGGATGCTGGTAACTAAGGTATACGTCGGGTATCTAGGCAGCGCGCGCTGCCTAGATACCCGCAGTTTATATTGGATACCAGCTCCCAGCGCTTGTGAGAGGCGCTGGGAGCTGGAATATCGCTACTCCCGGTGTCACACGCAGCGATGCTGCGTGTCCACTGGGCGACAATCGCCAGGTTTTAGAGCAGGTTCTAAAACCTGGCGATCATCAACCAGCGATTTATCGCTGGTTGATTCAGTATGTCACGCGCGTCAATATCGCTGCAACGTCACGTGCAGCCGAGATCGTGCAGGCGACATTGACGCGTGTGACTCCCCCTTAACTTCTCCCATTGTGGGCTAGTCCCAACACTTAATTGTTACTTGCCCTTCTTTAGAGGTCCCCAACTTTTCTGAACTTGAGAGCCACACTAAGCTCTAAGGGAGGGTCACAAGCCACATCCAGCTCTCGCTCCTTCACTCAGTGACACACAGAACCCCATTACCAGTGTAATGACAGAAAAAACGTTTCCACAAAAATCACATGAAGGCAGCACACCAAGATCCAGAGGTTCTTACCTTACCCCCTTTCCATCTACTCTTCACAAAAATTACCCTTTGGAGACCTGCTCTTCATAGTTATTTGCTAGATCTAAACTAGGACTACCAGACTGGTCACCCCCCTAGAACTACCAAATGGAGTAATTTTGACTCCTGGATTGTTTTCGTTTATTTTTAGAGTTTCATTTTTGCTTTTTAATAATAATTATATTTTTTCTTATGTGTTTTTATTGTGAGATCCAACAGTAGTACTTTGGAATGTTTTTTTCTGATTTTCATATTTTTTACAGGAAATAACAAAAGTAAACTAAGTAAAACAATAATAACATGCAAATTTGCACTTCAGTAAGGAAGGCACCTGCTTAATTGTCTTCTTATGTTTGCAGGCAAACTCCTCTCCATAAGGTAGATAGCAGTTCCCCAGACCACAATAATAACAGACATTTTACATTAATTCATTAATAATGTTGTAAGATCAAATGCATACACAACTTGTTGAAAATTAAACTACACATAAGAGAAGGTGGAATACATTGTTAGTTTTTGCTTTGAATTGACTTTTGAATTGCAACTTGGCTGACAAAAGAATCTCATGATAAATGCAATTGTATTTGCTTGAAACAATCTGATTTCAAACTGAGAATTAACTTATTTTGTAAGTTTTGAAAGTACACACATAGAAACAACAACAAACTTTTGAAGGTGAGTTGACATAAAATGCGCTAATACAAATATGTAAATTCAAAAGAGACAGTAGAATTCTTACTAAAAAGTATGTAAGAATTGACATACTAAACATCTGTCTAAGGGTACCATCACACGCCGGATTATCGCCTGGCGATATAATATGCGTGCTCACATTTTTCATGGTCGTCTCAGATCGCCGAAGGGGATCCTACAAATTTGTGCCCCTCTTCCTTTTTGTTTTGCATGCCATTGTCTATTCGGAATATGGAGCCCTGTCAACTGACAGCCAATGGAAACAAAGTAGCCAACACCAATCATGACAGATGAGGCGCAGACTACAGAACGCTTGAGGCACGCCTATGGGTAATCATAGGCAACGCTCTTTCCATCATTATCGCCCTGTCACATGCCACAACACGGAAATATCACCTTAAGGATTGCGACTGATTACTGAGCACTGTTCAGGAATCAGGCGACAGCTGAGGGGCGATTTATCGCCGTGAAATTGCCAAATCCACGCCACAACCGATGCAATTTCACGGCGATTGCTCTGGGGCAACATATCACCTTTATGATTTCCAGGCGATATTGCGGCGTGTGACGGTACCTTAAGTTGTTCCACAGTTCAGGCATTGTCGTTCATTTACGGCGGTACATTGCCTACACAAGGATTTTCGGCAAGTCATACAACTTCTAACTGATCTATTCTTTTTGCATTTTTGTTTTATCTGGCAAAATTTTGTTTGCAGCATCCCATCAGAAGAATTTTCGACTTCGGGCACGCCATGCTTTCACCATGATCTAACGTAAAGACCACCCAACTCTGTAACCAGCTTTTGCAAAAACACCTTGCGTGAAATGTTTTCGGAGGTTGTCTCCTTGTACACTATCCAAGCATTTATACTTCCTAAGTCGAGGGTGTTTTCAAATGAGTGAACAGGCCATCTCCGAATACATGTTCTTGTGGTGTATTTGTGTGCCATTTGATCTACGACATCTACACTGTATTTACTTTCATTATAAATTTTTACAGTTTCAGGAGATTTTTTAGCAGATTCTGAAGCAATGCCAGCATCGGGATGGATGGAACTCAAAATTATAACATTCTTGCTTGGTTTACCTTGATTCACGGTAAGTGTAAAATCATCTTCGCTTATAAAAACTTTAGTGTTATACAAGTTTTCCTTCATAAATTTGATCTCCTTAGGCACTTCTCATGTTTTCTTATTTATCATTCCCACGATGGTCGTTCCCTGGTTTCTTAGTTGTTTAGCAAATTTGACTGTCGTAAAATAGTTATCTGTAGTAACATTTTTTCCTTTTTTCAAACAGCTGCATTAGTTTCATGACTACGTGGTCGGCTAAATGGTCATCAGCACGGCGTGTATCATCTTTTCCAAGATAAGGGAAGCCATTTGTAAGATATTTGCTATCCTTGTCAACAGCTAGCCAATATTTATGGCTGTATTTGTCTAGCTTGGAAGGAATATATTGAGTGAAAGGACACCTAGTTTTGCTGGGGAAAAAAAGTTGTTCGTAACAGTAATGTACAGGCCAGGTTTGTAAGAAACAATGCAATTATCCATGAATCTGTCCCACACCATAGAAAAGAAAGCAAACTTGTCGGTTGTCACTGCGATCAATTGGACTTCTAATCAAATCTTAAGTAAAGCAACATTTTTAAAAAATGTTTCCTAGACATCGTCATTTTCCGAAATGGTATTCTCCAGTCATTTGACCAAATACTGGCAATAAAGTGATGTCTCGTGCCTGATATTCCGTGAGCGTAAAATATGGCAATAAATGCCTCTAGCTCCTCATCGGAAAGAGTAAAATCTTCATCATTGTTCCTGCGTGCTTCTACAGTTGTACAGCTCTTTATGTGAGTCAAGATGAACGAATCAAAAAATAATCGCCATGCACTCAAAGGACTATCTCTAATTACATTCCTTCTCATGTATCCTGTAGGGCCAGGCGCATCAATAAATATGTTTTGGTTTGCACGCCTACCAGGTAAGTGTTCTCCAATCTCGAGAGGTTTTTATCGAATTCCATCGGCTGAAGCGAGTATTCCTGGAGATTCATCATTGCCTTCTGTGGTGTTGGTTGTTGCATTGCCTTCGCAGCCGTCGTTATCTGTTGAGGATACGTTTTTGCAATGTTTTGCAGATTGTTTCTGTCCATGACCTTGAGGATGGTCGCGAGGCAACAATGCCGCATGAGCGTGATCCCCAGTTGATGAGCTTGCAACATATGGAAAAAAGTTGTTGAATATTTTATATTTTTATTTTGTAACTCAGGGTATGGAAGAACAAAAAAATATACATAATTACTTACCTTCCAGGTTTGTTCCTTCTGAATCTTAAGATTCACTAGAAACATTTTGAGGATTAAAATCTTCGTTTGAGTCAGCATCAAATTGATTTTCCTCAGATTCATATTACTTTTCATCCTCCTGTATAGAATGGAAAATAGCAAGAATATCGTCAGGTTTTAGTGCACGTCTTCTAGCCATATTAGCAATTAGCAAAACTGCAGGCTGTATTCTTCAGAAATTAGGTAGTCCGCTCAAGAGTTCACTGGTGGAAAATGAAAATGAAATGAAAACTAAAGGAAATAATAACATTTAGCGACAAAGACTAGCAAAATATAGTAGGGAGTCAAAATGACTCCCTTTGGTAATTAAAGGTAAATTTTGAATAAAAGGTACTCTTTTTTTTCCAAAATTATTTGTCACAAAATCTTTATTCGCATCCTAAATGAGTAAAAGTCACTGAGTCTAAAGCCAGAATTCAGAAAAATGCAGTCACAGAAGAGACATAAAAATTACGAGGAGTCAAAATGACTCTATCGGTAGTTCTTCGCCTCTCCCCTCCCGCCTCTGCTCTCCCCTCCAGCCTCTGCTCTCCCCTCCAGGTACCGTTACATGCTTCAAAGTTGATAAGATATCACTAACGATCTCATGGGTGCGCAGTCGTTAGGACATCTTTTTGACATCGTTGGTGAGATGTCACACGTGTAGATATTGTGGGCGACGCACCAGCGATGTAGCAAGCAGCTATCGTTAGCACAACCCTGCGAACAATACTTGTTCACTGTTGTTAATTGGCAAAGTCGTGAACGACATCATTATTGTGGTGTCACACACAATGATGCAGCAGGTTGGCTGATCGAAGATCATTTTATTTGAGAACATGTTCTCAAATCTGCGATCAATGATCCAACGATTTATCGTAGTCATATCTCGGTGTCACACACAACGATGTCCTAACGATGTTATTTTAAAAACTCCAAACCCATGACGTTTGAGTGATATTGTTCACGATATCATACTGTGTAACGGAGCATTTACCCACCAAGCTGAAAGACAGCCATGAGCCACATATCAAGGCCTATCTCCCATACATCAAGGCCTATCTCTATACATCTTCTCTTATACCTTATATTATACTTTACATTAGTAAAGATCACTATGCATTATTTCTACAAATATTACATTACCTTATCACTACACCTTATATCTATAGTACCACTGTTCCTTATACATGCATTTCACAGGTAAACAATAGTACACATGATACATATCACCACGTTATATTACCGGTCAATTATTGCAATACATACAAAAACGCATAACACAGTTAACACTACTTGATTATCAGTCCATCTCCTTACACGCACAAGCATGAGATCCTGTTTTCTGGGTTCATGTGATGGCTTTCCCTGCACCTGGCACGGATCATGTGGCTGCCTCCGGATTCATACTAAATGCCATAGTATCTAATATATAAAAGCCGAAGGCCACTTCCGGAATAGCCGAAGGCTACTTCCGTGACGGCCTCCGGACCCATGGTGCTGGCGTCACCACTGCGCGGTCCCCAGGGCTACAGGGAGCGGCGGAGGAACGTTCCGCTCTCGGAAGTTCCGTCCGCCCTCCAGCCTCTCCCCTCCACCCACTACCGTACCTAGCGTGGAGCAGGGGGGCCGAGCGCCCTCTGCCCCAAGGCATGAGGGGCCCATTGCCCGCACCCCCTGGGGGGCCCCGTGCTGCCAGCCGCCCGCCGCGCGCCCGGAGAGGAGGGACTGAGGACGGGACTTCCTGTCCTGCACCTCTGCCCGTCCCTCCTCTCCTCCGCACGCCGGCCGCGGTGAGTCTACACCCCCCCACCCAACTACGCCTGTACTCTCCAGCCTCCACTGCCCTCCAGCCTCTCCAGTCTTCCCTGCTCCCCAGCCTCCCCTGCCCTCCAGCCTCCCCTGCCCTCCATCCTCTCCAGCCTCCCCTGCCCTCCAGCCTCCCCTGCCCTCCACCCTCTCCAGCCTCCCCTGCCCTCCAGCCTCTCCAGCCTCCCCTGCTCTCCAGCCTCCCCTGCCCTCCAGCCTCCCCTCCAGCTTCTCCAGCCTCCCCTGCCTCCCCAGCCTCCCCAGCCTCCCCAGCCCCTCCAGCCTCCCCTGCCCTCCAGCCTCTCCAGCCTCCCCTGCCCTCCAGCCTCCCCTGCCCTCCAGCCTCTCCAGCCTCCCCTGCCCTCCAACCTCTCCAGCCTCCCTGCCCTCCAACCTCTCCAGCCTCCCTGCCCCCCCAGCCTCTCCAGCCTCCCCTGCCCCCCCAGCCTCTCCTGCCTCCCCTGCCCTCCAGCCCCTCCTGCCTCCCCTGCCCTCCAGCCTTCCCTGCCCTCCAGCCTTCCTTGCCCTCCAGCCTCCCCTGCCCTCCAGCCCCTCCAGCCTTCCCTGCCCTCCAGCCTCCCCTGCCCTCCAGCCTCCGCTCTCCCCTCCAGCCTCCGCTCTCCCCTCCAGCCTCTCCAATCCCGCCTCCGCCTCTCCCTCCTGCCTCCCCTCTCGCCTCTCCCCTCCCGCCTCTGCTCTCCCTCCAGCCTCTGCTCTCCCCTCCAGCCTCTGCTCTCCCCTCCAGCCTCTGCTCTCCCCTCCAGCCTCTGCTCTCCCCTCCAGCCTCTGCTCTCCCCTCCAGCCTCTCCCCTCCAGCCTCTCCCCTCCAGCCTCTGCTCTCCCCTCCAGCCTCTGCTCTCCCCTCCAGCCTCTGCTCTCCCCTCCCGCCTCTGCTCTCCCCTCCCGCCTCTCCCCTCCCGCCTCTCCCCTCCCGCCTCCGCTCTCCCCTCCCGCCTCCGCTCTCCCCTCCCGCCTCCGCTCTCCCCTCCAGCCTCGGCTCTCCCCTCCCGCCTCTCCCCTCCCGCCTCCGCCCTCCCCTCCAGCCACTAGCGTAGCCAGCAGGGGGGCAGGGGGGTCCCATTGCCCGCCACCTGGGGGGCCCTGTGCTACCAGCAGCAGCCGCCGTGCGCCCGGAGAGGAGGGAGGGAGCACGGGACTTCCTGTCCTGCAGCTCTGCCCGCCCCTCCTCTCCTCCTACACCACACGCACGGCGGCCGCGGTCAGTGTCCACCCCCCGCCCAGCTACGCGTCCTCTGCCCTCTCCAGCCTCCAGCCGTCCTCTGCCCCCTCCAGCCTCCAGCCGTCCTCTGCCCCCTCCAGCCTCCAGCCGTCCTCTGCCCCCTCCACCCTCCAGCCGTCCTCTGCCCCCTCCACCCTCCAGCCGTCCTCTGCCCCCTCCAGCCTCCAGCCGTCCTCTGCCCCCTCCAGCCTCCAGCCGTCCTCTGCCCCCTCCAGCCTCCAGCCGTCCTCTGCCCCCTCCAGCCTCCAGCCGTCCTCTGCCCCCTCCAGCCGTCCTCTGCCCTCTCCAGCCTGCAGCCGTCCTCTGCCCTCTCCAGCCTCCAGCCGTCCTCTGCCCTCTCCAGCCTCCAGCCGTCCTCTGCCCTCTCCAGCCGTCCTCTGCCCTTTCCAGCCGTCCTCTGCCCTTTCCAGCCATCCTCTGCCCCCTCCAGCCGTCCTCTGCCCCCTCCAGCCGTCCTCTGCCCCCTCCAACCGTCCTCTGCCCCCTCCAACCGTCCTCTGCCCCCTCCAGCCGTCCCCTGCCCCCTCCAGCTTCCAGCCGTCCCCTGCCCCCTCCAGCCGTCCTCTGCCCCCTCCAGCCTCCAGCCGTCCTCTGCCCTCTCCAGTCGTCCAGGGGTGGCCACATGTTGACTCAGGATCCAGGCGCCGGAGAAGACGCAGGGGCGGTGGTAAGTATAGCGGAGTGTGTGTATGTGTGTGTATGTGTGTGTATGTCTGTGTATGTACGTGTGTGTGTGTGTGTGTGTGTATGTGCTGACCACTCTGCCCACGGCGCTGTGCTGACCACTCCGCCCACGGCGCTGCGCTGACCACTCTGCCCACGGCGCGGCGCTGACCACTCTGCCCACGGCACTGCGCTCACCACTCTGCCCACGGCGCTGCGCTCACCACTCTGCCCACGCCGCTGCGCTCACCACTTTGCCCACGCCGCTGTGCTGACCAATCTCACCGCACTCACTGCTAACCACTGAGCCACTGCATTCACTGCTAACCACTGAGCCACCGCACTCACTGCTAACCACTGAGCCACCACGCGCAGTGCTAGCCACTGAGCCACTATATACTCTGCTACCCACAGAGCCGCCTGTATACACACAATTAATTTCACCGCACTACCCTAACTATTAGTAAATAAACTATATATGGATTCTAGACTACCCGATTCTTTAGAATCGGGCTGCCATCTAGTATTTTACATATTTATGTTTACTGACACTTTACTTGAACAGTCAATACTTGTGTTCAATCCATCTGGTCTCCTCCTGCTGTGTCTGTCACTCCACTTTGTTTGTCTTATTTGCTTTTAACCATTTATTATATGTGATACAAAATACTAATGCAGGTATTATCGTTTTGTAGTTATTATTTGAGGCTATATCCCATTTCTATACAGGTTGTTAGGCTAGGGTCAGACTTGCGTATGCCCCTGAGCCTGCAGGATCCAGGAGAAACTTAGTTTCTGCATAGAACAGCGCATAGCGTTACCAGCAGGTAATGCTATGCATCACCAGGCTATGGATCTCTATGTTAACCGGATGCTTACCGCATCTGTCAGCTCAACAGAGATTTCACGGATTTGCGCTTTTGCAGAGCACACAGGAAAACGCTGCAAACGTGACTAGAGTCAGACTTGTGTCATGCATTTGCTAAATGCATGCGCTATTTTCATTTGGAAATGTTGATAAACGCATGAGTTAACGCACCCATAGACTCCAATGCAAAACACGCATTGCAAAAGTGCAATGCATTTGATGCTATGCGTTTTGCAAGTGCACCAAAAAACATGCATGCTTTTTTTAACATGGGAGTCTATGGGAAATGCATGTGTTAATGCATGGTACATATATGTACCATGTGTTATCGCATGCTTTAACACATGCAGTAAAAATGAACATACATGCCATGAAAATAGCAAATGGAAAAGAAGGATCCTTTAATGAATTCTTCTAACGGATGCAAGCTCCCAAATGTGACCATTGCCTAAAGGTGTGAAATGTAAAAAAAATAAGTAAAAAAAAAAAAACATTTTCTTCTGTAAATAGTTCAATGGGTTAACAAAAATGTATAAATAAATAAATAAATAACATTAGTGTGGTCTCCAAGATTATGTTCACACATTGCATTTTTGCCATGTTTTTTTTCATTAGTTTGATGCAAAAGTTGCATTTTGCAGTGTCAGCAAAAGCTATACGATTTCAGAAATCTCGTGCACAAACATACAAAGACACATACAGACACTCACATACTGACACAGACTGAAACACACAGACAGGCTAGGGTCACATCTGCGTTTCTATTTTTGAAACCTGATCCAGTTTTGAGCTTTCAAAAAGCTCAAAATCGGATCAGGAACCGCTCCCCATAGGATCCCATTATTGTAACCGGATTGCACTACATGCAATCTGGTTACCAGCTCCAGATCTGCAGTCTGCGCTAAAAATCATGCAGGCTGCAGTTTTGGCAACTGCAATGTGGGAACCGGATTGCTCAGGATGTCTACTTTGTTCATCCCTGCTGCCCCAGGGTTGCATAAAGAGTTAACTGTTTAATAAAACATTAAATATTAATATTAGTTGTGGGCAACATGTCTCTAGGGGGTGCCCACCCCCCTTAGAGACATGCTGCCCACTCATGTGGAAATGTCAGGGGTTAATAACCCATTTACAGTATAGGCGGCTATTGTTGGCAATGGGTAGGGTCACATTGCAAACATGAATTGCATTCACCGCATCCGGATCCGGATGCGGTGAATGCAATTCCGGTCACACACATTTTTTGTCAAAAATGTGTGCAGAATACCGCACTGCGGTAACCGGATGGCTCAGGATGTGTAATCCTGAGCCATCCGGTAACTGCATAGTTTGCGGATCCCGGCTATTGCCGGGATCAGCAAACTGTCCTCTGCCTATTCAAGAGTTAAATTTAGTAAGTAAAGTACTGTTTGAGGTCTGTAGGGGGGGCTAAGACCCCCCTACAGACCAGCCGCCCACTCCGGTGGGCTTCTACTACAATTTCCTATGGCACGGGGCTCGGATGAGCCCGTGCATGTCTCCAAACCTCCCGCCCCCCCGTATCACTATACAGGGGTGCCTGCACCCCTCTTGTATAGCGATTCCTGCATGTGGCCCTAAAGTTAGAATACAGAACACATGTAAGCTCATACTTACATGTCATCGTCGGCAGTGTAGTGTGTAATCCCTGGGCGGGGCTGTTTGCTGCAGCCTCCGCCCCCTCATTCCTTATGGCCGCCCCCTCTGTGCCTCATCCAGTGATGTGAGGGCGGCCACGTCATGAAAGGGGCGGGGCTAACCGCGGCACATATTTAGCCCCGCCCCTTTCATGACGTGGCCGCCCTCACATCACTGGATGAGGCACAGAGGGGGCGGCCATAAGGAATGAGGGGGCGGAGGCTGCAGCAAACAGCCCCGCCCAGGGATTACACACTACACTGCCGACGATGACATGTAAGTATGAGCTTACATGTGTTCTGTATTCTAACTTTAGGGCCACATGCAGGAATCGCTATACAAGAGGGGTGCAGGCACCCCTGTATAGTGATACGGGGGGGCGGGAGGTTTGGAGACATGCACGGGGCTCATCCGAGCCCCGTGCCATAGGAAATTGTAGTAGAAGCCCACCGGAGTGGGCGGCTGGTCTGTAGGGGGGTCTTAGCCCCCCTACAGACCTCAAACAGTACTTTACTTACTAAATTTAACTCTTGAATAGGCAGAGGACAGTTTGCTGATCCCGGCAATAGCCGGGATCCGCAAACTATGCAGTTACCGGATGGCTCAGGATTACACATCCTGAGCCATCCGGTTACCGCAGTGCGGTCCCAGAAACGCTGCGAAAACTGCTGCCTGCATGATTTAAAACGCAGGCAGCAGTGCCGGATCCGGCCACCGGATGGCTTGTGAAGCCATCCGGTGTTTTGCATAGGCTCCTATGAGGAGCGTTTCCTGGTCCGGTTTGGAGCTTTTTGAAAGCTCCAAACCGGATCAGGATTTATAAAACAAAACGCAGATGTGACCCTAGCCTTTGTAGAAATTTATGAATGAAGCTGCGGCTCCCCTGACAGTACTGGAGATACTGTACGTAATGTATGTATAGGATCTGGCATCTGGTGGCCATAGGGATCAATAGACAGGTGTCGCTTAGCATTACTTGCTGGTAATGCTATGTGCTACTCTGGCCAGAAACTAAGTTTCTGTCGGATCCTGCAGGCTCAGGGTCAGACGCAAGTTTTTCTCCAATGTGGTGATGGCCATTGCCGATGTGCAATATTGATTTGTGGCGGTGAACATTGGGGCTTATGGGTGGACTAATGATTCCCATGTGTTCAAAGATAGCAATATGGTGAAAGCACTCTATAATAATCACTTCCACAACAACCATGATGCCATTTACCCGGAACAACTGCGCCAAGTCTGTCATATGTCCTTGTTGCCGATGAGGTTTTCCAGCTAAGCATCAATTTGATGAAACCTTATGCCAGTCGCACATTAACCATTACCAGAAGAAACTTTAATACATGTTTAAGTCGTGCTAGGCAATATGTGGAGTGTACCTCTCAAAAAATTACCAAGGGTTTTTGCTACAGTAGGAGTACACCAAAGGTGACTAAAGTGAATTTGCACCACAACAATAATTATAATTCAACTTCTTTATTAATTTAAAAAAATACATATCTATTATAGAATTGCCGTAGCGACCTGCGCTAATTCCTGTGGCTTTGTTCGCGTAGCTCGGAACTTTCTCCAGGACTCTGTCCGGACTCGCGAAGCAATGCCCGCAAAGCGGGCATTGAGAGCAGTAAACCACCACCACCACCACCGGGATCATTCCCCATCCTATTGCACATGAGTCATCACACATGGCATTTTTACATAAGACATCACATAGTAACAAGAACACAGTCAGTCCCAAAGTCAGCTGTGACCACCTGGCCCTGGAGCCGTACTCGGTCTCTCACACCGCACATCTGACCCGCCTGGCCCTTGGACACTGGCTGCCATGCACACATCAGGTGCACTAGCATGGAGCTGGCAGGCTCCCATCACTTACCCACTGGGGACGGATCACTTCCAGCACCTCCTCACATGGCAGTGGTCTGGACTTCTGAATCCCATCGTCCTCTCCTCACTCAGACACCTGGCAGGTTCCTATCCAGCCTGCTCACTCACAGCTGCAACCCAGTGAGTCAATGAGCACATCTTCACTCACACACAGACCTGAGATGTGATTAACCCCCTGTGCACCATTCAGGTTTAGCCCAGCAAAGCACTCATCCCCACAGGTTCAGCCGCTCATTAGGCTCATGAATGTATCGGATCTTCAGCACTCACACTCAGCTGTTTTACTCAGCTCATGAAAACCCTTCAGCTGTTAACCCCCTGTACATCGGACAGGTTTCACACACCACACACAATCAGGAAAACCGGCCCATGTGAACACAGACCTGCATTGATAACCCGTGTGATGCACCCGGCCAGGGGCCACATCACCACACCTCACTTTCTCCGCACTTCACTCACTTTGTCCGCACACATACACACACACACACACATACTCCGCTATACTTACCACCGGCCCTGCATCACCGACATGTCGCCGCCCCCGAACTACTCGATCAAATATCGAGTCCAAAAAGTCTCGCCAAACTTCCCGGACGCCATATTGGATCCAGTCGTCCGCGGGCGCCGACATGTCAACTCAGGATCCAGCCGGCAGGGAAGACGCAGGGTCGGTGCTAACTATACCGAAGTGTCTGTGTGTGTGTGTGTGTGTATGTATGTATGTGTGTGCTGACCACTCTGCCCACAGCGCTGCACTCAGCACTCTGCCCACGCCACTGTGCTCACCAATCTCACCGCACTCACTGCTAACCACTGAGCCACCGCACTCACTGCTAACCACTGAGCCACCGCACTCGCTGCTAACCACTGAGCCACCGCACTCACTGCTAACCACTGAGCCACCCCACTCACTGCTAACCACTGAGCCACCTGTATACACACAATTCATTTCACCCCACTCCCCTAACTATTAGTAAATATACTATATATGGATTCTAGACTACCCGATTCTTTCGAATCGGCCCGCCATCTATATATATATATGTGATTATATAGGAATTATCAGTATTATGTATTTGATTATGTATAAATTAGTGAGTCGCGCCTATTCTGCAAGGACTTGCAACGGCCGCTTGGCGGCCATTGCGAGTGAGGCTTTGCGAATCAGTGGCGCCGGCAATGCTTCACAGGTCACGTGGGCGCTGCGCCCACAACGACGGAAACAGCGCCGAAACTTACGGAAGTGCGTTAGGGAAATTATATATTACATACTGATAATCTATTATATAATTGCTGTAGCGACTTCCCTCGCACACGCTGCTACCTCCGTGGCTTTGTTCGTGGACGCGCATCGCCCACGCGACTCACTCACAATGCCCGTGAAGGGGGCGTTGCGAGTCGTTGCAGCAGCCTGAGCAATGCCCTATACACAGATTCTAGAATCCTGATGCAATACTGATAATCTATTATATAATTGCCGTAGCGACTTCCCTGGCACACGCTGCTACCTCCGTGGCTTTGTTCGTGGCGCGCGCATCGCCCACGCGACTCACTCGCAATGCCCGCCAAGGGGCGTTGGGAGTTTGTTGCAGCAGCCCGAGCAATGCCCTATACACAGATTCTAGAATCCCGATGCAATCGCATTGGGCTCACAGCTAGTAAACAATAATAATACTCAGGTACCAATACATTTTGTTGAGCTATATAACTATGTCTACAAAAACGTCTCAAAAAAGGCAGCATCAGAAAAACTTACCATCAGCAGGCAAAAACAAAAAAACAAAACTACACTTACAGTATGCAGTCAAACTCCATTATGCAGAGCAAGCCCAGGTGCAAGAAAATAAAATTACCTCTACCTACAAAGACATGTGGGAGATGACTTGCCATGCACATAATGGGCTTGCATAGGATGCCATTCAAACTGATACGTATGATGCGGAGTGCCACCCACCAGTCCTGCCACCTGATCAAATGGGCCGTCCACTATGATGTCTCTCTCCGCACCACTGGATGAATGGCGCCCCATGGGGCCAGCCGCACCCCACGAAAATGATAAAAAAGTGCAAAAGGTTTTTTATGATAGACTAAAAACCTTTTATATGGGGTATTGGTTAATGTATTGGCCAAGACACTTAGGTTCATAATCCATGTCACGGACCCCATGCTTATGAGTCCTAACTAAAAATATATAGAAAAACTACTCATAAAAGGCAGCATCAGAAAAACTTACCATCAGCAGCCAAAAACATATATAACAATTTCCAAGCACAGCCACACTGGAGTAACAGCAGTTTTAATTATGGTTTACATATGGTTCACATCATAGTGCACAATTGCATTCTGATGTCCCTACATAGCATCAGGGCGCCCTCAATTCGTTGTTTCCTTCCATAGTGACGTAGGTCAGATACCCATAAGTGCTGTGCCTATGTGATTTGTGATGGTACTCATTTTGGCTTATCACCACATGTTAATTTGGTATGCATGTCATATTGTTTATGTAACTTCACTCTTTGCATCTTTCTGTACTATAAATGTGCAAAACACAATATTGTTTGTGTCTTTATTTACTGCTACGTAATGTTCTTGGCCGGTACTTCAAAGATGTTGCAGACACTGCAGAGTAAATGTTGTACGCCAACACGTAAAATGTATACAACATTGACATGACCATGCTAATGACCAAGCAGTTCTCATATGTCTGTTTCCAAGCCCATGATGGTTAGGTGTGTCATAATGGCATGCCAACCAAGTGGGTACTTGTCCCATATTAATGGCAGTGTCCATATTGCCCCATATGTTTGAAATTTGTGTACTTTCCACCAAGATATTAATGGTAAATGTACTGTCCATTAACAGTTATTTTCATTATTGTATTGACACACCGAACATTGACATGTGCACTTGCTGCATGTATTTGTTTACTATGTGAAGTAGCGCCCCTTGGGGGATTCGCTTGGCAAGGGAATGGACAACAACAACCATGGTTTTTCTTCAAAATGCCACAATACAGCAGTTTATTAACTCCTTCACGACCCATGACGTAGGAGGACGTCATGGTCAGTGTCCGGGTGTTTTATGTGATCTCTGGCACGGAGCTCACATCAAAGCCCCGACATCTCAGCTAATCTCATCAGCTGAGATGTCAGGATAACAGCACCAATCAGATCCGGGATCTGATCGGTGCTGTTAACGCTCTGTTCCCCGCCTGCATCGGAGATCCCGCGATAATATCGCAGGATCTCCGGCGGTCATGTGACAGCCCGGGGTCTTGGCCAGACCCTGGATGCTGTCACGGAGCACTTCCGGGTTGTGGTTGGCAGAGCCCTAACTGTATCTCCTCTGTACTACCTACAAGCAAAACAAAGAGGAAAAGGGGCACAATTAAAACGTCTAAGTGGCGTGGGTAGGTGGCCACTCACCTTATCGGGTTGTGCAAGTCCTGCACAACCCGGATTACCAGCCTCTGCTGCCGGCGGTAGGTGCGCTGCCTCTCCGCTCTCCTCTCTCCTGGTCCTCAGAACAGGACCTATCCGGTCACTTGACCACGAAACCGGAATTGCGGCACCGTTCTTTGTTTTGAGTTGCCTGGGAAACGCCAGGTCCTGAAAGCAGATCATTTGTGCTGTTCCTGAGCTGCTCCAGCCGCCAGTCCCTCTCAAAGGGAGTGGTTTTCATGCAAAAAAATAGTGATGGCGGTCTGATTAGGAGCGCTCTAAGGATCAAGAAGACATATAAGATGTTTTAATAAATGTCAAACCTTTTATTAATTTCTTAGCTCCCCTCACAGCTCCACTACACGTTTCAACTGTATAGTACAGTCTTCATCAGGTGGTGTAAGGGCGTACACTGGACATTGGCATTATATAGATAGCGTTACTCATGATTGGTCTTTTGTTAAACAATGCTTTGCTTCCAACTGGCTGGTTTACAATTATTCAATTAACCCTTCCTTTATCCAATAAAGAACAATCTTTTTTTTTTTTAAAGAAAAGGTTTAAAGAGAAAGGCTATCCGAAACGTTTATTGCAGGATGCATATAAAAGAACAAAAGAACAAAAGATCTTACGCAAGTATTATGCATAGAGAAAATGTTAAACAATGAATGAATGGAAAAAGGATGAGGAGGAAATTGTAAGCAAGACTAAATGGAGCTTGGTAACCACTTATTGCCAACCTAGAAAATTAATTCTAGATTTGATAAATAAGTATTGGTTTGTGTTGAAGAGTGACCCGATTCTCGGTGATCACCTACCCAAAAGACCCAATGTAATATATACGAGAGAAAAAAATCTGCGGGAAATGGTGGCCCCTAGCAAGGTGGGATGTAAACCAAAAAATAAGCTGGGGGGGAGAAGATAACACGAATGTGGGATGTTATGCATGTGAGAACCCTAAGTGTCTTTGCTGTAGAGTCATCAGTGATGGAGAGAAAACGTTTACATCCTAAAGCACTAAACAGTTTTCCCAAAAACACAAGGTCTCATGCCAATCCACATATATCGTCTATTTAATCGAGAGTGTTGGACCCAATATATTGGGAGAACAATTCAAAGCATGCATGCAAGGCTCAATAAGCACCGGCACAACATCAAAAACGGGTATCAGCTACATAGTCTATCAAAGCATGACACAATCTGCCATCAAAAAGATGCTATGAAAATGAAACTTACAGTGATAGATCATGTGAAAGATAATGTGAATGACCGTGTGGGTACTCTTAAGATGGAGAGTTTCTGGATTTTTAAAATGGGAACGCTGAGCCCAGAAGGCCATAACCTGACCCTTGAGAATGTAGTGAAACATTAAGAATAATATGAGAAATAAATATCATACAGATATATTATAGGTAATTTTATGCATGAATTGTAAAAGTTCTTTTTATTTTGAACAAATTGTACAGCCATATACCTGCACATTTTTTACTGTTATCTTTATTTCATTTTTATATGCTATTTTTATCCTATCTGTCTGTTGAAAAATTAGTGCAACATAGAAACTAACTATATTTGTTTACCTGATGAAGACTGTTCTATACAGTTGAAACGCTTAGTGGAGCTGTGAGGGGAGCTTAGAAATTAATAGAAGGTTTGCCATTAGTGATGGGCGAGTCCTAAATTACTCGGAATCGCTTGTCTCCAGGCACCCATCTGAGTATGGGGTAAGACAGATGGTTGAGTATGCATCGCTCTTCTCTCATACTATAGCCTGGGAATCAGAGGTCTGCTCAAAAGCTTTTGTGAGTCAAGACGAGGAAATTATCTGCAATGATGCCCAGAAGCTTTTGGAGTCGGATCCAGGCCCAGATAAAGAAGGTTCTGAGCAAGTATAATGTAGACCCTCATTCATAAACGGAACTGCACCTTGGAGATCTTGTGAGCCCTTCCGCATATGACTCCTCCTGTACTTCCTCCCCTTCCTCTAGTGCCACCACCTGACTCCGAATACTGTTTAAAGTGTGCTCCAGCATGTAAATGACGGGAATAGTCATGCTGATAATGGCATCATCATCACTAAACATCTTCGTCGATATTTCAATACTGTACAGAATGATGTATAGGTCATTCATTTCAGACCACTCCAGCTGTGTGATTTGCCCCACCTCTGGATCTCGTAGGCCCAGGTTATACATCATGATGTATTGCACCAGGGCTCGTTGGTGCTGCTATAGTTGCTGCATCATCATCACTAAATATATTCGTTGACATTTCAATACTGTACAGAATGGTGCATAGCTCATTCATTTCAGACCACTCCAGCTGTGTGATTTGCCCCACCTCTGGATCTTGTAGGCCCAGGTTATACAATATGACGTATTGCACCAGGGCTCGTTTGTGCAGCTACAGTTGCTGCAACATGTGCAGAGTTGAATTCCATCGTGTCGGCACATTGCATTTTTGCCAGTAAACAGGCAGGCTGAACGACTTCTGTAGAGATGCAAGGCGGGATGCAAATGGCGGAAGTGAGCACACAGTGACCGTGCCCTCTGCTGAAGACCATATAGGCCCAAATAGTGTGCAAAAATTGGCTGGACAACCAGGATTAAGATGTGAGCCATGCAAGGAACGTGTGTCACATTGCCCTGGCGGAGGGCTGCACCCAGTATTGCAGCATAATCGCACACGGCCTTCCCTGATTGCAGGTTCAGTGGAGACAAGCATTGATGAAACTCAGTCTCCACAGCAGACCACAAATCCTCAGCTGTGTGACTCACATTTCCCAGACTTTTCAAGGTAAACAACGCCTGATGCCATTGAGCCCTGCTGCCATCATAGTAAGGAGTTATGCAGGATTCCTTGTGCGCAGTTAGAACGCGGGTGGAATTACCAGACAGGCTTTGGGTGCAGGTGGAGGACCGAGACGAGATTGAGGAAGCAGAAGCAGTGGAGGAACTTGTACATAAAAAAAATTGATGCACAACTTGTGGGGATTGCAAGACTCGGACAGCAGCCCCTTCTCCTGCTATCTTCATAGTTACCCAGTGCACAGTCACTGCCATGTTATGCCCCTGTCCATGCTTACTGGTCTGTGATGAAATGCACCCTGTCACACACAGAGTTTCTCAAGGAAGCGGTGATGTTGTGTGCAACATGCCGGTGTAGTGCAGGCACAGCTTTCTTGAGAAGTAGCAGCGACTGGGCATCTGGTACTGGGGCACTGCGGCGGACACAAGGTCTCAAAAATCCTCTGTGAACAACAGGCGGAGACGGAGCATTTCTGTAGCCAACAGCTTGCAGATGGTGAAATTCAACCTCTTAGCTTTGTCATGGCTAGGAGGAAAAGGTCTTTTACTTGTCCACATCTGAGGGACTGAGGGCTGGCTGCTGTGTTGAGACACGGTTGAGTAGGGTGTCCCTGGTTTGTAAGGTAGGTGCAGGCGGACATATTATGTTGCCTTCATCCAAAAGTGGTGCTCTTGATATCTGACAGCGCTGAACACCAGCAGGTGTTTCCACTTCCAAAAGAACTGACGACCTTCCAATCACACTGGCTGTTGCAGGTAAAGAGGTGGAAGGTCTGTGTCCAAAAGCATGTGTGACTGCTGTCCCCACAGTCACAGAGGATGAAGAGGCAGGGGATGCACTTGATGGGCAATAAGGTGGTTGGCCCGGCCCACTATGCCGCATTGTAGCACAGTGAGCTTCCCACTGCTACTTTTGCTTCATATCCATGTGACCGTTCATGCATGAACTACTATATTGATTTTTTGGCCTCTACTTAGATTTTGGTGACAAATCTTATGGTACCTTTACACGCCGCGACGGCAGGCTGGATACATCCCGCTACTTCACGTGCACGAGCACGCTCAAACGGTTACAAACGGTCAACGCACCCTCTTTACACGCCGCCACAAGGTGCGCTACGCCACGCTACATCTATAGCTAGCTACATCGCCGGGTGTCTCAAGTAGCCAGCTGTAGCTCATTTACACACCACTATAACCAGCTACTATGGGCGGACCTGGTGCAGCAGGGACAGCACATAGGCGTGCCACAATTGTGGATTACGAGCCGTCCGTACGCTGATAGGACGAAGCAATAACATCCTGATTGGGCAGGCATCGCAGGAGGCTGAGTAATACAGCACGCTCGAGCGATTGTGTAGTGTGACTGGTCAGCTCCATAAATATGCCTCCCTATGCAGCGACTACCAATCGTCATGCAGCAGCTTCCACCAATGATCGCACATGGGGCGCGGTAACATGGAGCCAGGGTCACGCCTTTGCTACATTGCAGCTACATCGCAGGCTGTCCAGAGTTCCCTTCCGTTGCCTCTTTACACGCCGATACAGCTCGCTACCATCGGCGATGTAGCCATCAGTTTTCGAGCAGAGCTAGGAAACAGATGTATCTGTTGCCGGCTGTAGCGTCACGTCTTCAGACGCCGCTACGACGGGCTACATTGGCGCTACAAGCTACATTTGTAGCCTGTAGCGGGATGTATCCAGCCTGCCGTCGCGGCGTGTAAAGGTACCATTACAGATAACATGGGGAGACTAAAGGCTTGTGGATTTTGGAATGTGCTGCATGAAAGTCAGCTTACCAACCATTTTAAGCTTGCAACTGCGGGGCAATTGATGCCACTGAAGTGGTGTCTGGGTCCAAATTTTTGGAAAAAATGGAGACTCTTGTTGTAGACCCCTAAATGTGACACAATGCTCAGCGTGTGAACGAGGCCTTACAGATGCTGAGGTAAAAAAAACCAAATACTCATCGTCTGCACAAGGCCTAAAGGTACCTTTACATGCCGCTACCGAAGGTTAGAAACTACCGGGTGTCTCACGTGCACGAGCACGTTTCAACGGTTCCTAACGGTACCTGATACCGCATTTACACGCCGCTACAAGGTGCTCCACAGTAGGTTTTTTCTATCCCTGGAAGCACCGACGGGTGCCGCAGGTTACCTCCTGTAGAGCACCTTCCCTCATTTACACGTCGCTACCACAAGGGAATATGGGCGGACCTGGGGCAGCAGGGAAAACACATAGGCGTGCCAGAGTTGTGGATTACGAGACGCTCGTACGGTGATTGGACAATGCAATAGCATCATGATTGGCCAGCCAGCGCAGGAAGGCTGGCTAATGCATGATGCTATTGCAAATGTGTAGTGTGACTGGTCAGCTCCTTAAATATGCCGCCTTATGCAGGGACAACCAATCGTAAAGCAGGAGCTTCCACCAATGATCGCTGAAGGGGGGCGGTATCCCGGAGGCTGTGTCACGCCCCAGGGAGTTCACTAGGTAACGAAAATACCTTCCTGTTCCTCGATTACACGACGCTACCATAGGGTATAAACCTACCTGTTTTTGAGCACAGCTGAAAGACAGGTGTCGACAGTGACCGGTGGCAACAACCTGAATTACACGCCGCTACCTCACGGTGTTTTGACGGTACAAGATACAATTGTCTCCGACACCCGGTGGTTTCTAACCTTCGGTAGTGGCGTGTAAAGGTACCTTTACAGATATTGAAGTAAAACTTACCAAATACTCATCTTCTGAACATAGCCTTAAAAATACTGAAGTGAAACACACCAAATAATCATCATCTGAACATGGCCTTACAGATACTGAAGTAAAACTCACCAAATACTCATCTTCTGAACGTGGCCTTTCAGATATTGAAGTGAAGCGCACCAACTACTCATCGTGTGCATGATGCATTACAACTACTGGTGGAAAAACTGATTTTGGAAGGGCATGACATGCCTATATCTGTGTCTCCTCCCTTTTACTCATCTATCTCTTTTCTTTTCGCATTTTTATATGTACGTTTCACTTTTCCATATGTTTGTTGTATCTTCTGAGTAGTTTATCACCTTTTGGACACTTTAGAAGGTGTTTTCTATGTGTTTTCTATGTGTTTGCATGTGTTTGTGTTGGCCTGCCATTGTTTTAAATGGGATTCTACAGTATTCAATGAACATTCGACGAACATTCGACGAACAAACGCCCAATTTGGCAACCCGAATCGAATTCGAACACTAGGGTGGTGGCTCATCTCTAGTAAACACCACTCTAGACTTAACACTTGGCTGGAGTTTGACACAATGTAGGAATAAAGGATCGGACATCAGTTAGGGAGTAGCAGGGAAGTTTGGATTTGAATGGTGAGCATTTTTATCTTAACCTTTTGCCAGTGGTTTACTCCTCTGGCTGCCTCTTTTGCCTGCTGTTTATTCCTCTCCAACCCAGTATTCAATCACACCCAGCTGCGAGCAAGCTCTGGTGTTTAATTTGCATGCCCTGAGACATACTGGCAGCTGGAAGTCCTGGTCTGGAATGCACAACAGAATGTGACATCTAGATGTAGGCCCCAGAGGTCACAAGGGATGCGTTGCTAGCTCTATGACATGCTTAAAGGCAACATTTCAGCCTAGAATGAACATCATGCCAGAGATGCAAAGCAACAGAAGCAAGGAGTATTGCACAGGAGTCAGGAAGGAGCGTGAGCCAATGTTTATGCTAAATTTGTTATGCTCTCAGGTCTTGAGTTCACAAAGCATTATAAGGCAATCAAATTGTCCATTTAAATTCATGCAAAAAAGGGAATTAAAATTTGATCAGATCCACTTGTCCCTTATATTCTGCCATGCTGAATACACTTGGTCATACAAATTACAAAGATTTACTGCTGGCAGCTGTTTTTACAATTAATGACCAATTACTTGACAAGTAATGTGCAATGGGAGAAAAGTATGCAGACATTTCAGGCTATAGTATCCAAATCACCGTAACACAAGCAATATGAGGTTTGGCATTGATTTGTTGAAGAATGAAACTTGGGCCATGTGACGAAATGGACTCCTTCAATGTAGAACATATGATGATTTGTTATGTAACCCAGACAGTATTGTATTTTGGTTTGCAAACTTTCATGGGTTAAGTCCTTAAACTCTAACCAGACCGTATTTGTAGATGACCGTGGTGTTTAGTTTAGCATAGTAATGTAATTATCTAACTTGTTTGTCATAGAAGGCCAGAGAACTTAATTATGCTAATCATCCATTGTACGTTACCCTGTGAATGTTACTTTATGTAAATTGCCCCAGCCACTATTGTTTTAATGTCACGGTTTGCAGACTGAATGTCCCCTACTAACATTCCATTGTAAGGACTATATCAATCAGTATGTCGCTCTACCTTGCTAGGATTGCAATACTACTAAAAATATGTTAAATGAGGCTTGAGGTCCAGCCAATGAAAAGACAGTGTTATTGCACCAATCGTGACGTTCCCAATATCCTGCAATGAGGGCTGAAGGTATATAAGGAGATGTGTTCATTAACCAGGGTTAGTTAGATTCTGTCTAGTGACCTCAGTCTAGGGATTGCGGTCCCGGCTAGAGGTACACTGGATTGGATACAGGCAGCTAATCTAGAATCTTCGGGCCCAAATTGGCAAGCCATAACCCCAGGCCTAGGCATTTCGGTGCCGACCAAAGGGGATCAGAACCCGGACTACAACAACCACAAGGACTTCAGCATCAGATTATCTGATTTGGCCGTGATAAAGACTGCATAAGGATAAGGAAGCAACCCAGGTTGGGACGATACATTCTAATCCCTAGTGAGCCAGCGGAAGGGTGGTACTCTGTTGCCTGTTACGTTATGTGTGGTGCTAGGTTATGTATTATATGCTGTTAACTGTTTGAGGACCCAATAAAGCCTTAATATTGTGATTCCCTCACCCTGTGTTGTCTGAGTAGTGTTCCACCCACGGTTAAGGAGCTCGAGCATTCAGTTGGGGATGAACCCTGGTCCATGTTGTCTTTGTAAAGGCGGCTGGGCCTGCGGACGAGAGCACCCACTGACCCTCGGGTCTCCACAGGCTACTTTGGAGAAATGACTATAATACTGCTTTCACAACCAAAACAAAGTGAATCAAAGCTGCTAATGTGCTTAAAATTAAGGCTAGAGGGCTCGGTTACCATATATTATGCTGCACCATGCTATAATCTCAAGAATAGGACAGGTGTGGGTGTGACATTCCACTATGAAGGTCTATAACTATTATTGCATCCAAAAAAGTATGATGCATCGATGAAAAATAAGCCTCAATTACAGACTCAGTTGTCATCTTGATAGCTTTTGAGAATGTTGTGTTGAAGTCAATGGAACAGCTGGATGTTTGGCTCGTAGCCCATTGTTGTGGAAATACCTTCTAATGATTTGAGTAGACACTATTGCATGCCATAGCTTTGGTGTGTGATGTCTGATTTCACTTGCAGTGTAGAATGGAATAATCATAAAACCAGCGGTATGGCCACTTCTCCGAGTTTTTTAGGAGCCATTTCTCAAAATGACAATGCCAGGCTACATGTTGCTCACATTACTGTGAACAATCTGCATGGTCTAAATATACATCCATAGCCTAGAGCATCTCACACAAACATACATGTAAATGTTGACTTAAAATCCCTCTCTACAGTTCTGCACTTGCAAAATTTCAATATATATATATGTTGAAAGGATTTTCTTAACTTCATATTAACAAATATTACAAGTTAAAATGTGTACTTTTCTCCAGGTTTCTATAACATGATAGCTTTGGGCCAAAATACAAATTACAGTACAATCGTTTGGCATATGGCTAAGTATTATTCAATATGTATTATTCCTTTTTACCATATAAAAAGGCCATGTTGTATTTCAGGACTTAATAGTTGTGTAGGTCAAGTAAAGAACAATATCTGAAGAGACTAGTATTTGAAGTTGTACTTTATAAAAGGTTGGAATTAGAGATGAGCGATTCTAACAAAATTGGAACTCACCAAATTGTGACAATTTTGCAGAGAATATTGATTTGCAATGAAGGTATTCTTCAAGTTGAATGTTCCTTATTGTGTTCTGGGGCCTCTGTGGACCCCCAAACATGTAAAATGCAGGGTGTAAAAAAAAATAACAACACTCACCTTTCTATTCACCTGTCATACTGCTCCTTCATCCCACTTTCCAGTACTACACACCTTTTCTTTTTCCAGTTGATAATTATGAGTATTCTTTCCTGTATTTTCACTCCAATATTGTCTTTACTGGTTGACTAGGCCTTATTGCATGCCATGCCATCAACAGGACGATGCATGTGCTGACATCACAACAATGTCACATGGCGTAGTCACCTCAGTGGTCTAGTCGACCCTTAGGACCCATCTTGGAGTGAAGACACAGTAGAGAAAGGACATGACAGTCAAATGGGTGAACATGTACAGAGGATTACATGGTGAGAAGTCAAATGCAATCATCTCTAGTTAGTATACCAGGTGGAAATGTTAGAAGTGGAATAACATGTAATAAATATTAATAGGCTTGGACAGATTTCCTCTTAGGCAGTGATATCTAATACAGGTAATGACTAAATACTTTGCTGTAGAGTTGCACTGACTGTTTGTCCATCTGTGGTGCCCCTATGAGAAGGCGCCACAGGGAGGTACTGCACCCCAAACAGAAGGTGTAGTGCCTCCATAGCTATGGATACAGGGTTTCATACAGCATCTGTCATAAGCGCCCATACACTAGGCCACCTTAGCATAGGACCGTATATTCAGTAGGTCCAGGGGTGGAGCCTAAAGTAGAGCAGGAGACTTGAGTGATAGTTGAGTGGGTTTTAGTCAGACAGTGCTGGGAAGGCAGTCAGTGAGGATGTGCCTGAAGCGTTCATGACAGGAGGGCACTTCTTTGGAGAGAGGTGACCCAGAAACTGGAGGGGACAAATCAGGACCGGTTGGAGCCGGCTGGGGAGTCCGGGGTCGACACCAGCATACTGGAGCCGAGGCAGTCAGAGGTCTATCCCTGACTGCAAACCGACAAGCTGTGGGACCGACAGAAGGGAGCCATAGCGCCACAGACTGTACCTCTACCTCAGTTCCAAAAAGGTCAGGTCGCGTTAGGGAAAGGACCGAATTCTGGTGGCCGGAGGATTACTATTCGTTGCTCCCTCCGTACTGGTAAGAAACCGACTGTACCTAACAGTAGCAGACCAGGGGACTGGCAAAGGAGCTCTTCAGAGTGGTTAATGAGAGTAAAGAGGAACACAGACCCCGAAAGTTGTAAGAGGGTACCACCGACAGACTCTGAAGAGTTACCCCAAAATCTGTGGCTACATCCTCGCCAAATCAGACTGTGACTGTGTACTGTATCATCTGCCGGTACCAGTAAAGAAACGTTTGAGTTGAAGCGGTGTCTGTCCTTTCTTCTGGTGCCTGGAAGACCTCAGCATCCAAAGAGGTGAGGACAATTACTCCCCTCATCTACCCCCACTACCCAGAGGTAAAGCTCCACCTGTGGGGATCTGTACTACTCTGAGCTGCATGTCCATCACCTCAGTGGCCGGCCGCAGAGCTGGATCCACAGTTACCAGGTAACACAGGTGGCGTCACATTACCGTTCCCCCTTCCATCATCATCATCCCCGCCATTGAGGGTCCAGGGCACGGAACCGGGAACCGACCAGTCGTGATCCCCCATCATAGTGACCTTCCGAGTACCCCCCGACCCTGTCGACTGACTCAGATCCCTGACTTGGATCCAATTGTTATAATATAGGAAATCATGCTGAGTAACCCTTCAGCATCTGTAGGGAATTTGCAATCATCCTTGGATAGATGAAGTTAGCCATAGAGTGGCTGAATTCTTTCTTCAGTCTGTTGATGACTCTCCGAGGACAGACGAGAAATGTTGAAGGTATTTTTGCTTTCCTCTTTCAGCGCTAGAAGAAAATAGGTTGAACCTGATGAACGTGTGTCTTTGAAATCTTTACCATTTTACGTGCTTTTTCAGAAGTGTATATCTAAAGCAGACATTCTTTCGTTAGCTCTCTTTCTCAAGAGAACAATGCAGACACAAAAGAAAAATCTAAATTTTGTAGCAGACTCTTTATTATATTCCAGCAGAAAAACCACAAAGGGTGGCATTGTCCTGGTGCTATTTCAGCACTGCTTATTTTAAGCTAGGGAAATCCTCCTATAAAAATTATTAATATGAAACATATTAATAGCTCCTTAAGAAATATTTAAATTTGATGAAATAGTTGACTATATAAACGCTAATGATATGGTATTAATCACATTAAGGAACATATAATTAAAAAAAAACGTTTTACTGTAAGCTGAGCTACTTAATATCCATTCTTATACCACTATCTATTAAGTGCCATAGAGGGACTTGTGAAATCTAAAAAAGTCAAAAATAATGGTGGATATTTAGAAAAGATAACACCAGGTATTACACCCATTTCTGCATAGTGTTATTTCTTCATTACTTGGTGTCTATTATGCAAACTGTCTGTAAAAAGGGTTAATGTGACTGAAATGTCACTTTATTTAATGGATTGAGAGTTAAATAAAATCCACACTTTTCATCTTAAAGGGATGGTCCGAAGGCTGAAGAAGTTCCAATCAAAATCCTTATCTATTTTTTGCTATAACTTAAACTAGTTTCTAATATGCTGTGTTAACATTCCTATCCTTCCCGACCTACACTATGACTAAACTATCAGGACTTTTGACATCTATTAAACCGATTGATGCTTTCCCTAATCCCCTGACAGTAATTGTTTGAGAATTCATTTATCTCTTATGCCCATAGCAGCAAAGACCGAGGTATTCTTTGCAGCATGAGCCGGTGGTCTTGTCATGTACGGAAGATTTTGCCCTGAGCACAGTTTTTCGCTTTTTGTTCAATGGAAGAAAGTTCTCAGTTGAAACTCTATATACTTTGCAAAGTCATTCCCACGTTCAGGAACCTTAAAGGGGTCACAGCTCCTTTCAAGATTCCCAGCCCGAAAACATGACTCCCCACCTTCTGATGTCGCAGCCTTGTGGGACATAGGTGGCCATCCACCAACATCCACTTCTCCCCATGGACATCCAGGGTGCCTGCCCTATCAGTAACAAGACTGTTGGAACATAGTCTTCACTAGTGGGCCACTGCCAACGTTTTCGCTCTGAGGCACTGTTTAGGGGGCGCCGGAAATAGTAGCCCTTTATACACCACAGCGTCCTTTGGAAGGATCCTACACCTTGAGGTTCAGGGACTCCAGGGCAGCAGCGCCCAAATATCTGTTTGCTGGTCTTAAGGCTTTTAGCAGCCCCGCGTTCTTAACTCCAATGAACTGCTGGCAGACCACCTTCTACATGTCTGTTTATCATGGCACCAAACAGATCTATGCTGCTTTCGGCCAGGAAGATCCTTTCTTCCCATGTTACTTGAAACCTGGGGTCGCACAATTATGTAAAATCCAGTTTCCTTTTATGGGCTCACCTGCCCAAACTATTATCACAGGCCGTGGGATGATTTCAGTGATCCAAAGAACCTGAGACACATACCACCAATGGGTGTCATTGAAAAAAAAAAAAGAAACCCTTTGACACTTAAAACCAATTTGCATAAAAATTTGCAAGATTGTTTATTAGAAATTAGTTTAGATTGGGGCAATAAATAGATAATGATTTAGATTCAAATTTGTTTAGCATTTGGACCACCCCTTAAAGGTGTGCTGAATGTCCTTACATACATGTTCATGGAGTGTTATCCTATCCAGGCACACTTGTTCTAAAACAGAGTGATGTACATTCTAGTTTGCCTTAAAGAAAAAAAATGAGAACTAGTTAAAACTTAACCTCATCACAGCAATTGCCCAAGAATTCTGGTCTAAATAACTTTGAGAAAATTGTGATTTTTTTGTTTGCAGCATGAAAAAGCACCGCCAAGATGGAAGGAGTCAGAGTGGGAAGAGGGTGGCTACTCCTGATTGTCAAATTAATAAAAAGTGCCACTGTGTTTTAAAGCCGGTCTGTTTTTTAAAGCCAGTCTCGCTCTACTGAGGAGGAATATATTCATTAAGGCCCCTTTCACATCTAATGCAGGGCTGCATTTTGCTGCATTTGCATTTCTATGTGTTTTTACCACTAAAAACGCATCCAAATGCATGTGTTTTTGCTCCCATTGATTTTAACAGAAAAATGAATTGAAAACGCATGCAAGAACACATGTGCGTTTGCAAAAACGCAAAACGCATACGTTTTTGCAAATGCAGCCCAAAACATTGGAGCCCATGTTTTGGGCTGTGTATTGTAAAACGCATGCGTTTTTGCAAACGCACATGCGTTTTTGCATGCGTTTTCAAAGCGTTTTCCATTATAATCAATGGGAGCAAAAACGCCTGTGTTTGGATGCGTTTTTAGTGGTAAAAACACATAGAAATGCAAATGCAGCAAGATGCAGCTCTGCATTAGATGTGAAAGGGACCTAAGTGGCATTCCCCTTCTAATGAATTTGCTGCATTCCACTTCTTTAAGCCATTCATTAAGTCTGTTGTGCACAATGCCATCTTAAATTATCGGCAGCAAGAGTCTAATGATCCCAATAAGATCTAAGGCTGTGGTCACAGTTTTTTTAGTGCCTTTTAAAACGCATGCGTTTTTCATGTCAGCATGAGTTTTAAGGTCTCTGATGGCTCCTGCGTTTTTGGCTGCGTTTTGAATCTGCACATAAAAATAGTGCTTGTAGTATTTTTTTGAGCGTTTTGAAAAACGCATGCGTTTTGTAGAAAACGCATGCGTTTTTATAACATGGGTTCCTATGGGAAACGCATGCAAAAACGCATGTACAATTAGTACCTTTTAGTGCCATTCAAAAGCATGCATTTCCCATAGGAGCCATGTTAAAAAAAGCATGCGTTTCGGAAACGCATGCGTTTTTTTAACATGGGCTCCTATGGGAAACGCATGCGTTTTGAATGACACTAATTGTACGTGTTTTTGCATGCGTTTTCCATAAGCCCTTATTAAAAACGCATGCGTTTTTGGTATGCTCCAGTCACACATGCTTTTTGGCTATTAGGCATGCGTTTTTAACATGGGGGCCTATGGGTGCGTTTTTTACATGCGTTTTTGAAAATGCAGGTCTCCAAAAACGCATGTGAAAAATGCTACTGTGACCCAGCCTTATTTATTGTATCTCAAAGAGAATAAGGCAGGGCACACTTGCGTCTGCATCAGTTACTGGATCCAGTTTTTCATTTTGAGATGTTGAAAAACGCATGCGTTAACGGACCCATAGACTCCAATGCAAAAAACGCATTGCAAAAGTGTGCTAAAGTGCAATCCGTTTCCCAGATTGCGTTTTTGAGAAATCTGTTTTTAATAGGGTCTGCAATGTTTTTTGGTGCATTTTCAAAAAACGCATGCATTTTTTTAACATGGGGGTCTATGGGGAAATGCATGCGTTAACACATGGTACATATAGGTGCCATGCGTTAATGGATTCGGTAAAAATGCCTCAAAAATGGCAGGGGGATAAACTGGATCCAGTAATGCATCCAGTAAAAGGATGCATACTCCCAAGTGTGGCCCTAGCCTAACTTCCTATTCTTTTCCTGTTAAAATGGGAACAAGGTTGGACAAAATTGGGGGCATACTGTAGAGTCTGTTGGTCCTAATATTGGTTGTATTTTGATAAAGTTATTGGGTGAACCATTTATTTATTGTTCTTTGCTCTTTTGATAATGCACTAAAATAATGTATAGTAACAACTGAATTTAGGAAAAGGATTCAATATCAGGATTCTGATTTGAAGGGACTATCCCAGGGGTGGGCAACCCCAGGCCTCGAGGGCTGCACACAGTCCAAGTTTTCAAGATTTCCTTAAAATTTGACAGTTGGTAATTTACAATTATTTAAATGACCAACTGTCAAATTCTAAGGAAATCTTGAACACCTGGACTGTGTGCGGCCCTCGAGGCCTGGAGTTGCCCACCCCTGGACTATCCTATAGGAGCAACAGAATTGACATTACAACAAAGAGCCTATGGGTGCATGCACATGATCCGGATTAGCAGTGTTTTGGACCCAGCGTCTTACTGCTGCATCCAAAATGCTGTGTTGTATAGTACCAGCATAGTGGAAAGGATTCCTAGAAATCCCATGCTCACTATGCTTCTCCCCGCCGCAGCTTGTTTTTTCCTGTGGTGCGGGTTATCACTCTTCAACATGTCTGCAGCATATTAACTTAAAGCTGCGGAGTTAGAAGAGATCTATAGCGGGAAAATGCAAGGAGCTGCCGTCCTGCACAGAATGCAGATCATGAGTACAGGGCAGCTGCAATGTCCCTGCGTTCACTTGCGGCTTCCCTCAGGTCCGCTGCGTCTGGGATCATGTGCACATGCCCTAAAAATTCAGTTTTTTTCTTTTTTGGAAAATACAAGAATTGTGCTTTCGGGGGCACGTTTTCTGTCCACAGCGGATTTAAGTGATCTGGTCTCACATAAAATTCTATAACATTTTGGGGAACGGTCCTGGGATGTGAAATTTCCTATTGTGTTCGAAACCTCCTTTATTGTTTTTTAATAAATGTCTTATTAACTTTGTACACTTAAGAGAAAGCAACAGGGAATTAAAGTATGGAGCCAATGCTTTGTATAGTCACCTATTAACTGTTAAGTTCATACTGTCATTCTGATGTTGATGGCTATGATTTTGTGATAGGAATGTGCAACTAGGGCATATGAATAGTTCATAGAAGTTCAACAACCCGGCAGGCATTTCCATCAGCACTGGGAATCTGATGGTCTTAAGTCATTTGATGCACTGAAGTGAACCTGTCAGGAAGATGGACTTATAAAAAGACACAAATGTCTGTACATTTTGATATTTACATATATGATTTAACAGCAAGACAGAATTAAAGGGAAATGTTGCATTTTATATTGAAAAGTAATATTCCTATCTCTATACCAATACATAATTTATATCCTTTTTATGTATTCTTTTATAGTGTTATCCTATTCTCCAACTTAGACACGTACAGCATCAAGCAAAATATAAAAAATGTATTTTGGTCTTTTTGTAAATTAAAAAATAAAGAAACAAGCTCTCCCTTGCTCATTGTACTCGAGCTTTTTATGCATCAATGCTCAAATATATTGACAATGACAAGTTTACTAAAATATTAACTGTAATATGAGTATCTTTTCTGGTGTTATTTTGATGTTCATTACTTAGGTTGTTATAGAGTTGGTCAAAGTACAAAAAATATAATATGTATATAAAGTTAGTAGTGGACCAAACATGTTTTTTTCAATCAGAATAAAACCATGGGTGGCATAATGGCTCAATGGTTAGCACTATTACTAGCACTGTGGTCTGGGTCTGAAACCACCAAGCTTGCATCTGTGTTTGCAGCCTGATTGATTACCACACTCACTTCTATAACTAGTAGCATGGCCCATCACATGATGCTGTGATAGAGTTTCATTTTTCACACGTACTTGGTAAAGGAAGGATGTGTCATGCTGCAGCTGGGAAGCTGTTTGGAGCAATGTTGGCTGTAGCTTCTTGTGTTGAGCTACAGCTTTCTAGTTTATTTACTATCCTTTGTTTTATTTTTGTGAGTCTTAAGTTACCTCTCTTGTCTCAGCCCCCTCCAGGAGCAGGCAAGGGTGATGGCTGCAGACATCCTCATCTTTAGAGATCTGTTAGAGAAGGGACAGCTGAGCCTCTTCAGCCTGAGAGTCAGTCTAGGAGACCAGGACCCCCAAGTAATCATTACCACCTCGTGACACACATGGTGGACAGAGTGATCAGTGAATATTCATTTTTTTTAAACAATGGGCCAGTAAAGCAGACTGACTATTGTCTTATCTTTGGTGAAACAAGATATGTATAATTGTCCTACTCTTAGCTCTTACTATGAACAAAACCTATATATGAAATGAGTTTGATAGCCAAATTTTTAGGTATAAATATCACTTTATTGAAATACAATGAGTTTATTTTCTAAAAACATATAATAGACAAATTACTCTGAGAAATCCCATTAGAGACCAAAGAAACACCCTCAAAAGTAATAGACATATGGATATTAGTTACAAATGCCTTGTACAATGCATAGACTTTATACAACATATCATATCCATTCCAATAATCTCACCAGAGTTATGTAAACTAGTAATAAGGTGCACAAAGTGAACTGTAATAAACACTTAAAGTGCTAGTGCATAAGAATTTATGTGAATACACACTTAATGTGCAATAATTGTGCATTAGAAAATGCTGCAAATAACTCAAAAAGAGCAAGTTAAATTAAAATCAAGCAAGTTAAAATTTGTTAAAATTCAAATCATTATTTTATAACAAGTGTACATAATACGTGATAAAAACACTGGCAGGAATTATTATATAGGATATTTACATGGAGTCTACTGAAATGTATATTTAGAGGTGAGAGTCACTCCCTAAGATTAGCTACTGAACCCAGAATCCTGCAGGAATTTCTTGGGATATGTGTGTGGTTTATAAATTGGTTGCACCTCTTCAGAACAACATTATATCCCCAATATGGTTCCACAACACATCTTACTACAATCATTAGTGGCTGAACCTAAAGGGTTAACATTACACTCTCCCAAGTATATACAGATGACTGATAGTGCATCTATTTAGACTCAGTACATACTCCAGGATTGTCCAATGTTGCACAAGGCAGAGGAACAAATTAAATCCCATTAAAACATATATACAATAGGGGTGTCACAGAACATTGCTGGTCCTATAGGGGCTCACCTTTACGTCGTTTCGCTTAGCTTCTTCAAGAAGGGTCTGTTGGCTATAGCTTCTTGTGTTTGAGCTACAGCTTTCTAGTTTATTTGCTATCCTTTTGTTTTATTTTTGTGAGATCTTAGTTACCTCTCTTGTCTCAGCCCCCTCCAGGAGCAGGTAAGGGTGTGGCTCAGACATCCTCATCTTTAGAGATCTGTTAGATAAGGGACAGCTGGAGCTCTTCAGCCTGAGAGTCAGTCTAGGAGACCAGGACCCCCAAGTAATCATTACACTCGTGACACACATGGTGGACAGGGTGATCAGTGAATATTAATTTTTTTTTTAAACAATGGGCCAGTAAAGCAGACTGACTATTGTCTTATCTTTGGTGAAACAAGATATGTATATTTGTCCTACTCTTAGCCCCTTCTGTTTTCTTTTTGCAGCCCCCTACCTCTTACTATGAGTAGTTTCTATCCATTTTACAGCACAAAAGTTTGGATCCCCATTGATTTGTATGAGTTTTGGAGTCCGGAGTCAGGATCGAGTCAAGTCCGGTCCCAGATGGAACCTTTTTGTAATGACTCTGAAGCTCTACAAATCCACTTATCAGGGCCGGCTCCAGGTTTCTGTGGGCCCCGGGCGAAAAAGTCTCAGTGGGCCCCCTTTAGTACATATCGCAGACTATAATTTTATATTGCCTGCCCACCGCGAGGTGGGGGGTGGACAAGGAGGGCTTGGATGTCAGATAGGGCTCATCAGACCTGGAGTCACTTTGTCGTAGTTGATGAGCAAGCAGACATTGGCCAATGTATGTACTAAGAACTCCAGATTAAAAGAAAGATTATTGAGTTTTTTGAAAAACGTAAGTTTTGAATTTTTTCCTCAAACACATATGGCTTGTTAGCACTGTGCATCATTGGTGTAACTGTGTGCTGCATGGACTTTTACTTAGTTTATATATATATATATATATATATATATATATATATATGTATATATATATAGCCGCACACTTACCGCAAGCCCCATAGACAATGCATGGGGCTTGCTGCAAATGTAAAGCAAGTGCAGCCGCTAGACGGAAAATGCGGCAGATACAGGTTTTTTTTACCGCAACTGCCACATTTTAAAAAACCGCCTATGTGAAGGCAGCCTTACAGGAACAGTGACTGCCGAAACCACCAAGAGCTGTTTCTGACAGTGAGTATATTACACATTGTTAGGAGCGGGCTAAAATGAATTTGCGTTCCCTTGCGCTTTTTAAAAATACCCTTCAAATGCAAAATGTTGCATTTTTGTGCGTCTGAGGATGCTTGGTATATACACAAGCATCCTGAAGAGCACAAATAATGCAAGCAGCTCAATGGAGCCACCCTGCATTATGGGTGGCACCGCAGCTTAGCGGAGTGTCTGGCCGTCCAGATCTCTCTTTCTCCTCACCTTTCTTCTCGCTGCTCCGGTCTCCTCCGGTCGCTCTGCACATATCAGCACGGTCATGACAACATCGTGCCCCTCCATGCTGAGCTGCAGAATGCAGACAGCGGCAGAAGAGACTCTGGAGAAGAATGCTGCTGGCAAAGGTGGCTGAGACTATAGGAGCGGAATCCGCGGGGGGCTACCACTGGTACACATACCTCGTACACACGCGGCTCTGCTCCATACACCTCCTACGCACGCGGCTCTGCTCCGTACACCTCGTACACACTCGGCTCTGCTCCATACACCTCGTACACACGCGGCTCTGCTCCATACACCTCGTACACACTCAGCTCTGCTCCATACACCTCGTACACACTCGGCTCTGCTCCGTACACCTCGTACACACACAGTTCTGCTTTGTATACCTCGTACGCACGCGGCTCTGCTCCATACACCTCGTACACACTCGGCTCTGCTCCATACACCTCTTACACACTCGGCTCTGCTCTGTACACCTCGTACACACACAGCTCTGCTCCATACACCTCATACACACGCGGCTCTGCTCCATACACCTCGTACGCACGCGCTCCGCTCTATACACCTAGTACCCACTCGGCTCCGTTCCATACACCTAGTACACACTCGCCTCTGCTACATTCACACTGTAAATCCCTCCTGACCCCACACAAACTTCACCTAATTGCCATACACCTAGTACACATTCGCCTCTGCTACATTCACACTGTAAACCCCTCCTGACCCTACACAAACTTCACCTAATTGCCATACACCTAGTACACACTCGCCTCTGCTACATTCACACTGTAAATTCCTCCTGACCACACACATACTTCACCTAATTGCCATACACCTAGTACACACTCGCCTCTGCTACACTCACACTGTAAACCCCTCCTGACCCCACACAAACTTCACCTAATAGCCATACACCTAGTACACACTCGCCTCTGCTACATTCACACTGTAAATCCCCCCTGTCTCCTGACCCCACACAGAAACTTCACCTCATCCAGCACCATGACAACTGAGGAGCTGATCATGTGACCCCTGACTCCTCCCCTCCATGTGACATCATCACAGGTCCTGTAAGCACAGTGTGTGTGTGCTGCTCTGTCGGCTCCCATGGAGGGGGGAGGAGGGAGACCTCCGATGCTGCAGGAGGTGACAATGACCCCCCAGCTGCCCCCTGGATATGGCCCTGGCTGTGGGGGCAATGTGCTCAGGGGCCCCTGAGGGCTAGGGTCACACTTGCATTGTGACCCTAGCCTGATGCAAGTATTTTGGCTGCAGCACATAGCTTTTAATGCTATGCGCTGGAGCCCATAGAAACCCGATGTTTACCTTGACAACCACTAGTTGTCAATGTAAACTTCGGGTTTCTATGGGCTCCGTTGCTGGCAGCGCATAGCATTAAACGCTCTGCGCTGCAGCAAACAATACTTGCGTCAGGCTAGGGTCACAATGCAAGTGTGACCCTAGCCCTCAGGGGCCCGATGGGCCCCCTCCAAGCCTTCGGGCCCCGGCACTTGCCCGGGTACGCCGGGTGCTGACGCCGGGCCTGCCACTTATCTCTATTTATCATTATTAGACCGTATTTTTGACAATGTAATAGTTTGTGTTATTTGCTGAAAACATTTGCATTAGGCATCATGAATAGGGAATCCTATGTGACGGCTCCTTTTTCCTCTGTGTAAACATTCTCTAGACCAGATCGTTTCACAAGGACATCATGATAAATCTTCTCACTTAACTACTATTTATAAGATGTGTATATAGTGGCCAGTCAATAAACCCTTAATCCTGTCTATTACACATGGACATTTGTAGATACTGTACACTTTTCTTTGCACTCGTTTAGAAATTCTGAAATGGATTCTCAAAGTTTGTTATTCACGGTTCATGAATCAATTTTAAAATCTTTATCCACTTCCAGATGGAAAAGTCACATTGCTGATATTGAAAGCTAATTTTACCATTGTTAGTACTGTATATACTCGTGTATAAGCCGACCCGTGTATAAGCCGACCCCCTACTTTTGCCCCCAAAACCTGGGAAAACCTATTGACTCGTGTATAAGCCGAGGGTGGACCCCAGCACAGGTATACAGCCCCCAGCAGTGTGGTATACAGCAGCCCCAGAGGTATATACAGCAGCCCCAGTGGTAGTTACAGCAGCAGCCCAGTGTATATACAGCAGCAGCCCCAGTGGTTAGTATACAGCAGCAGCCCCAGAGGATATAGCCCCAGTGTAGTATCACAGCCAGGGTAAACAGCAGCCCCAGAGGTATATACAGCCCCAGTGGTAGTATACAGCAGCCCCAGTGGTAGTATACAGCAACCCCAGAGGTAGTATACAGCAGCCCCAGTGGTAGTATACAGCAGCCCCAGAGGTAGTATACAGCACCCCAGAGGTAGTATACAGCAGCCCCAGAGGTATATACAGCACCCCAGTGGTAGTATACAGCAGCCCCAGTGGTAGTATACAGCCCCCAGTGGTAGTATACCAGCCCCAGTGGTAGTATACAAGCAGTAAACACCCCAGAGGTAGTATACAGCAGCCCCAGAGGTAGTATACAGCAGCCCATAGGTAGTATACAGCAGCCCCAGTGGTATATACAGCCCCATGGTAGTATACAGCAGCCCCAGTGGTATATACAGCCCCAGTGGTAGTATACAGCAGCCCCAGTGGTATATACAGCCCCAGATGGTATATACAGCAGCCCCAGTGGTATATACAGCACCCAGTAGTAGTATACAGCAGCCCCAGTGGTAGTATACAGCAGCCCCAGTGGTGTATACAGCAGCCCCAGAGGTAGTATACAGCAGCCCCAGAGGTGTATACAGAGCTCCCAGTTGTCGTGAGCTATCAATTTACTGATTTGTACACTACCGGTAATTGAAAAAATGTATATACCGTATATACTCGCATATAAGCCGAGTTTTTCAGCCCAAAAATTGGGCTGAAAAGTCCCCCTCTCGGCTTATACGCGAGTCACTGTATACTGTATACAGGCCGCCCGCCCCCATATGTATACAGGGCCCCCCCTTGCTGCTGCAATCCTGTAAAGGAATACATCATTATACTTATCCCTGCCGCTGTCCTGCCGCCGCCATCGCGCTCCTCTGGCTTCATCCGGCTTCTTCCGGCTTCCTCCTCCGGTGGGCGCAGGCAATGACGTCATTGTCTGTGCACCAGAGGAGGAAGCCGGAAGAAGCCGGATGAAGCCGGAGGAGCGCGATGGCGGCGGCGGAACAGCGGCAGGGATAAGTATAATGATGTATTCCTTTACAGGATTGCGGCTGCAAGGGGGGGGCCCTGTATACTGATGGGGGGGCCTGTATATACCACTGGGGCTGCTGCTGTATGCTACCAATGGGGCTGCTGCTGTATACTGCTACTGGGGCTGCTGCTGTATACTACCACTGTGGCTGCTGTATATACCTCTGGGGCTGCTGTATACTACCACTGGGGCTGCTGCTGTATATACCACTGGGGCTGCTGCTGTATATACCTCTGGGGCTGCTGTATACTACCACTGGGGCTGCTGCTGTATACTACCACTGAGGCTGCTGTATATACCTCTGGGGCTGCTGTTTACTACCACTGGGGCTGCTGCTGTATATACTACTGGGGAGGCTGCTGTATACCACACTGCTGGGGGCTGTATACCTGTGCTGGGGTCCACCCTTGGCTTATACACGAGTCAATATGTTTTCCCAGGTTTTGGGGGCAAAAGTAGGGGGTCGACTTATACACGGGTCGGCTTATACACGAGTATATACGGTAATTATTCTCAAAAAAATGGCTAACATTTTGTTCTATTTTTTTGTAGTGTTCAAAGAACACAAATAAAAAAATTGTCTTAATCTCCTCACACTATTCACCTCTATTATTATTATTCCAGGTCTCTTAAGGCTGGGTGCTGGTTTTCAGTTAGTGTGCCATCCAAGCTAGTTTCCACTCTGCTAGAACTCTATTTGTTTAAAACGCCTTCCTAACTCTACTACAGTTAGGGCCAGAAATATTTGGACAGTGACACAATTTTCGCGAGTTGGGCTCTGCATGCCACCACATTGGATTTGAAATGAAACCTCTACAACAGAATTCAAGTGCAGATTGTAACGTTTAATTTGAAGGGTTGAACAAAAATATCTGATAGAAAATGTAGGAATTGTACACATTTCTTTACAAACACTCCACATTTTAGGAGGTCAAAAGTAATTGGACAAATAAACATAACCCAAACAAAATATTTTTATTTTCAATATTTTGTTGCGAATGCGAATCCTTTGGAGGCAATCACTGCCTTAAGTCTGGAATTCATGGACATCACCAAACGCTGGGTTTCCTCCTTCTTAATGCTTTGCCAGGCCTTTACAGTCGCAGCCTTCAGGTCTTGCTTGTTTGTGGGTCTTTCCGTCTTAAGTCTGGATTTGAGCAAGTGAAATGCATGCTCAATTGGGTTAAGATCTGGTGATTGACTTGGCCATTGCAGAATGTTCCACTTTTTTGCACTCATGAACTCCTGGGTAGCTTTGGCTGTATGCTTGGGGTCATTGTCCATCTGTACTATGAAGCGCCGTCCAATCAAATTTGCAGCATTTGGCTGAATCTGGGCTGAAAGTATATCCCTGTACACTTCAGAATTCATCCGGCTACTCTTGTCTGCTGTTATGTCATCAATAAACACAAGTGACCCAGTGCCATTGAAAGCCATGCATGCCCATGCCATCACGTTGCCTCAACCATGTTTTACAGAGGATGTGGTGTGCCTTGGATCATGTGCCGTTCCCTTTCTTCTCCAAACTTTTTTCTTCCCATCATTCTGGTACAGGTTGATCTTTGTCTCATCTGTCCATAGAATACTTTTCCAGAACTGAGCTGGCTTCTTGAGGTGTTTTTCAGCAAATTTAACTCTGGCCTGTCTATTTTTGGAATTGATGAATGGTTTGCATCTAGATGTGAACCCTTTGAATTTACTGTCATGGAGTCTTCTATTTACTGTTGACTTAGAGACAGATACACCTACTTCACTGAGAGTGTTCTGGACTTCAGTTGATGTTGTGAACGGGTTCTTCTTCACCAAATAAAGTATGCGGCGATCATCCACCACTGTTGTCATCCGTGGACGCCCAGGCCTTTTAGAGTTCCCAAGCTCACCAGTCAATTCCTTTTTTCTCAGAATGTACCCAACTGTTGATTTTGCTACTCCAAGCATGTCTGCTATCTCTCTGATGGATTTTTTCTTTTTTTTCAGCCTCAGGATGTTCTGCTTCACCTCAATTGAGAGTTCCTTTGACCGTATGTTGTCTGGTCACAGCAACAGCTTCCAAATGCAAAACCACACACCTGGAATCCACCCCTGACCTTTTAACTACTTCATTGATTACAGGTTAACGAGGGAGACGCCTTCAGAGTTAATTGCAGCCCTTAGAGTCCATTGTCCAATTACTTTTGGTCCCTTGAAAAAGAGGAGGCTATGCATTACAGAGCTATGATTCCTAAACCCTTTCTCCGATTTGGATGTGGAAACTCTCATATTGCAGCTGGGAGTGTGCACTTTCAGCCCATATTATATATATAATTGTATTTCTGAACATGTTTTTGTAAACAGCTAAAATAACAAAACTTGTGTCACTGTCCAAATATTTCTGGCCCTAACTGTATATTTGAGCTCTGCAATATATTGTGCCTCTTGACTTACACCCCTCTTCCGACTCATTTATGCTCTTCCTGAGTGCTGTTCACACACATGGTTCTGCTACTCCAAGATGATTGTAACTGTATTCTTCTAGTGTGCTGGTCTGAAAACTGCTACTACATGGTGCCCAATTGTCGATTCATGTCTATTCTTCCTGCCTTCTCTCCTCATACTCGGCACTGCGAATCCAAGAAGCCTGAATGTCAACAAATCTCTACTGTTCCTGTGGGCTGTCTGCACACTTAGCTGTACTACATCAAAGCTCCGGACTGTCAACTCAGTTTTCCTGTTGATGGATACTTTCCATAAACACTCAGCTCTGCATTGTTACCTATTTATCTTCCAAAATCTGCTATTCCAAAGTACCATCCATACACACAGCTCTCCTGCATCTAGTTGTCTATCAATTTATATGAATCAGATATTTTAAGGTTTTACCTCATATTCCGCTCCACTGCATCAAGCAAATCCAACTATGCTGTCCTATGATTATCAAACTCCGCCAACCCACATCTGTTGCATCAAAGCATCTTGTACATGCTGCTCACCCTAATTTAGTAAATCAACCTGATAACTTGAGCTCTTAAAGGGGAACTACAGTGAGAGAAAACTTTTTAGTACAGTCCCTCCCTGCTACATGATGAAGCAGAGCTGTACACTGCAGTTCTAGGATCTATAGATGTCTTATAATTTAATAAAATCATACCTGGTCCTCTGCTCTGGCCTCCACATCATGGATCTGAAATCTCTCTGCATGCCAGCTTCATGCTGCTGGTGAGAAGAGAAGGTGTGTCGGGGGTGTGGATGCTGGGATCTTCAGGATCAGCCCCCTCACATTTTCATATAGGGAAGGAGCATTACCTCCAGCCCCATGCTCACACATACAATCCAGCCCCTGATATACCATCCTATGTGACAGGGGGTCCAGGCTTTAAATAGCAATCATGTCACTAAGTAGATACAAATACATGCTGATATACCATCCTTTGTGACAGGGGGGTCCAGGCTTTAAATAGCAATCATGTCACTAAACAGATACAAATACATGCTTTGATACTCTGCCGTATGATGATGCATAATGTCTACTGTTTTGTGAGGCTACAAACAGAGGCAAATCATTACATTGATTGATTCAGCTCTGCATGGTCTCCCCTTCCCCATAGGAACATGGAATCTTCTTATCTCTCCAACTGTTAATGGATCATCATCATCACTCCTCATTGAAATGTAGGCTGATCCTGCAGCTCCCAGCATCCATGCCCCTGACACACATCCTGCCACGCCCCTGACACAACTCCTGTTCTCACCGGCAGCATAAAGCTCTCATGTTGAAGATTCTAGGTTCCATGAGGTGAAGGGGGGGGGCAGAGTAGAGGAGCAAGTATGATTTTATTGATTTATAAGAGATCTATAGATCTTAGAACTGCAGTGTAAAGCTCTGCTTCACCATGTAGCAGGTCAGGAACTGTACTAAAATGATTTCTCTCACTGGAGTTCACCTTTAACAAAATGGCATAGCTAAAGAATTCGCAGTGGTAGCATTTGCATTAAACCCCTATGCCTGAAGTTGGCAAAATGCTGCATATGAAAATATTAGTATAATAAATTGCTCATTTTAAGGAGGTTCCAGTTTAAGATCTCCATTTGATCAGCAGTTGTAGCAGATTATTCAGTAAGTATTAAATGCATGCTATTCAAATCCAATGAGTGTTGCCTTTTGTAGTGTCTCTTCTCTATCGTGGGGGCCCCCTCCTCATCTTTTTATGACGTCCATGTTCTAACTGGAACCTTAAGTAGTCAAGGAAATATATTACTAACTAGAAAAATAATAAAACATAATGAATTCTAACCGGAGCTGCGTCAACAGTAGCTTATTAATGTTCTCGACTGACACAGGATGATTAATATGCTTTTAATGTATATACCGAGAAAATAGATCCAGTACTTCATATCTCCTGTTAATAATACATTAACTGTAACTTCAAAGCTTTCTATAGCCACGATCTTAAAACAGTGCTGGAGTCTGAGCAACATTCTGTGCCAGGCAAAAAATCACAGTAAATCTGGGAAGCCTTGTGTCAGTCAAGGTTTTACGGTGAGCCGTATCTGCCTCATTTGATACTCGCACTTTCCTTTCTCCCACTATGGTTTATGACGAACCTTATTTAATCTTCAACACACTGTTGTGATATTCAACTTGCTTTTTTTAGCTGCTATTGTGCATGTGACAAAAGCCCTATGCCTTAGTCCAGAGCTAAGTAACGTTGCAATTATCATAGCGAGGTGCGCGTTCTCCGCAGGTCACCGAATCAGACAATGCATTGAAACTAATCTGTTTTTATTGCGGTGTGTTATATGTGTCTGTATGCTGCAACAAATGGTGATTTTTACAAGACGATTACTACCCTCTCAACTGGATAGTTATTTAATACCCAGAAGCAAATATATTAAGATTAACAAGCAACATTTCATATTAAATCTATGTACAGGAATTTATTACTCTATAAATAGATTAATTTAGAGCGAGCCATGCATGGCCATGGTACTGATGGATTTGTATATTTACAAAACTTAATTTACAGTGCTCATTAGAAAGTATACATAAAATATTCATATTAGTATGCATAATTTAGCACTTTAATATTATAATCTCACCTATGTTTAGAGGAAAGAAATAAAAATAGGAAAGAGCATTCGATGAAATCTCGGCAAGCTTTGGTTGTACATATTTTAGGAGTAGATTTATGGCTTTACTATAAATAGGTTGTGCCTTTACAAGCAGGATCGGTGGAAGTACCTGGAGCTCCTGGTTATATGCCAAGGCCCATGGGTCCTGGAGGGTCCACTCTATAAATGGTGACATCTGCCATTTATTAAGGATGAATGAACGCGCTGCATTTATGGAGCTGGGTCACTTAGCTTCAAGTAAAGACATTTTCTGTGTCTGTGTTTTTTAAAAAAAATTATCCATCGGATTGGTAATAGGCGGGTCTCATAGAGGCCTGATATTACCAATCTAGGGCTTAATGATAGCTCTAAATACTCAGCTGTCTTTAATACCGTCTAACACCCCAATGCCACCACACCACGGAATCAGGAAGAGCTGGATAAAGCACCAGAAATTGGCACTTCAAAACAATGCTCCAATCTCTGGGAAAGCTGCGCCTGCTATTATGTAGCCTGGGGACCCAACAACTATGGTCCACACCACCCTTACAAAACAATCCTCCAGCTACCTAGTTTTAACTCAACTGGCAATTAAAAAATGGGCAGAGACTATACATTTCTTTAATTATTTGTTTAAATAATTCAAAAAAACGTAATGTGCTCCCTTTGTATTTTTGATTGCCATCCAAGGTAAAACCAGGCAGCTGGGGGTGGCAGCCTGTAACTAGCTGCTTCATCAGTGCTGAAAATCAAAAATACAGGGGACTACTACACATTTTTTTTAAATATTTATTTTTTTAAAACCCTATGACAGAAAGTTCATTCTCAATGGCATCCAATCTCAGACACCAGCACAATGGGTGGAGGTGCAACAGCCAATCACAGTTACTGTCACAGAGAGTGGGCATGTGTGATTGGCTGTTGGAGCCAGTGCAGAGCCATATACATATACCTATGAAGCCCAACCTATGGCTGTGTATTATAGGAGATAGGTAATTTAACAATACACTGTGGAATTGCAGTATTGCAGTGTGTTACATAAGTGATCACAGATTTAGGTCTCCTATATGTAGACCAATTAAGAGCAATGAATAAAAAAAATACATATTTGAAAAAAATAAACAAAAAAAAAAAAAAAAAAAAAATTATATATATATATATATATATATATATATATACACACACTGTATATAATATATACCGTATATACTCGTGTATAAGCCGAGTTTTTCAGCCCAAAAATTGGCTGAAAAGTCAACCCTCGCTTATACACGGGTCAATACGGTATGCTGTGGGGGGGAGCTGTGACCGGGGGCTGGAGGAGGCAGGAGGAGGCCGCGGTGACCGCAGGCTGGTCACGTGGGCCGCCTCATTAGTGCAATGAATATGCACGCATCCCCCCGTCCATCAGCGGCGGGGGAGTGCCGTGCATATTGCACTACAAAGCCCCTTCTCCTTAATATGCGTCCCGCAGTAGTAATAAACAGCCCCCCCTCCTTATCATGTCCCCCCCGGCTGCGGCAGCTGTGAAAATAACAAACAGTTTATACATCACCTTCCGACGCAGCTCTCCGCTCCTCCGGTCCTCAGCATCTCCGCTCGCCGGCTTCTTCTTCCTTGTTTGCCGGTGTCATGTGACCGGGCGCAGGAGATGACGTCATTTCCTGGCGCGGTCACAAGCCGGCACATCAAGGAAGAAGAAGCCGGCGAGCGGAGATGCTGGGGGAGCGGAGAGCTGCGTCGGAAGGTGATGTATAAACTGTTTTGTTATTTTCACAGCTGCCGCAGCCGGGGGGTCATGATAAGGAAGGGGGGGGCTGTTTATTACTACTGGGGACGCATATTAAGGAGGGGGGCTGTGTACTACCACTGGGGCTGCTGGATACTACACTGGGGCTGTATATCCCTCTGGGGCTGCTGTATATACCACTGGGGCTTTATATACCTGTGGGGCTGCTGTATACTACACTGGGGCTGTATATACCTCTGGGGCTGCTGTATACTACCACTGGGGCTGTATATACCTCTGGGGCTGCTGTATACTACACTGGGGCTGTATATACCTCTGGGGCTGCTGTATACTACCACTGGGGCTGTATATACCTGTGGGGCTGCTGTATACTACCACTGGGGCTGTATATACCTGTGGGGCTGCTGTATACTACACTGGGGCTGTATATACCTCTGGGGCTGCTGTAACTACCACTGGGGCTGTATATACCTGTGGGGCTGCTGTATACACACTGGGGCTGTATATACCTCTGGGGCTGCTGTATACTACCACTGGGGCTGTATATACCTGTGGGGCTGCTGTATACTACACTGGGGCTGTATATACCTCTGGGGCTGCTGTATACTACCACTGGGGGCTGTATATACCTCTGGGGCTGCTGTATACTACACTGGGGCTGTATATACCTCTGGGGCTGCTGTATACTACCACTGGGGCTGTATATACCTGTGGGGCTGCTGTATACTACACTGGGGCTGTATATACCTTTGGGGCTGCTGTATACTACCACTGGGGCTGTATATACCTCTGGGGCTGCTGTATACTACACTGGGGCTGTATATACCTCTGGGGCTGCTGTATACTACCACTGGGCTGTATATACCTCTGGGGCTGCTGTATACTACACTGGGGCTGTATATACCTCTGGGGCTGCTGTATACTACCACTGGGGCTGTATATACCTCTGGGGCTGCTGTATACTACCACTGGGGCTGTATATACCTCTGGGGCTGCTGTATACTACTACTGGGGCTGTATATACCTGTGGGGCTGCTGTATACTACCACTGGGGCTGTATATACCTGTGGGGCTGCTGTATACTACCACTGGGGCTGTATATACCTCTGGGGCTGCTGTATACTACCACTGGGGCTGTATACTACCTCTGGGGCTGCTGTATACTACCACTGGGGCTGCTGTATATACCTTTGGGGCTGCTGTATACTACCTCTGGGGCTGCTGTATACTACCTCTGGGGCTGCTGTATACTACCTCTGGGGATGCTGTATACTACCACTGGGGCTGCTGCTGTATACTACCACTGGGGAGGCTGCTGTATACTACCACTGGGGAGGCTGCTGTATACCTCACTGCTGGGGGTTGTATACCTGTGCTGGAGTCCACCCTCGGCTTATACGCGAGTCAATAGATTTTCCCAGGTTTTGGGGGCAAAAGTAGGGGGGTCGGCTTATACACGGGTCGGCTTATACACGAGTATATACGGTAATTCAATTTGATGTAATTAGAAGACAAATTGAATTTTAGGAGATTTGCAGGTCCTGGTGGGTTTGAACAACATACAATTTGATCCTTGAGGATCACAAAGTAAAATGCTTTCTAACTTTTTACACATTGCATAACATTGCATTAGTTACACAAGACTGATATGACTTTAGACATTACCCATATTGAACTTTAGCTATTAAATGGTGTTGTAGTGCACCCAATCAGGAGGATTATTATAGTCTGTATCAAAGCCTATGCAGGGAATTCAGCTGCCATTTTAAGGTGCTTCATAAAAAAGCCAGAGCACATATAAGCACAATAAATATAGCATATTATGGGTGTAATAATTGTTTTTTTTAAATAAAAAAGAAAATCCTGTCAAGTCCAGATATTTAACTGCAAATGTCTACCTTTCAATCTGTTTGTATCACAGGTGATTTATTTTTATTGCATATTTATTTTACTTCTATACACATCACACTAAAACAGCGTGGGGCGCCCCTGCGGATCCAGTCACCACAGACGTACTGCACCCCTGTTAGGGTGTAGTATCCCACTTTCGGGTAAGAGGGGCACAGACCCGTGCCGGGACTCCCAGACCACACACTAGAAACCACTGTAGTGGAGAGGAAGTAGAGGGAGCACCTGGGAGGAGTGAAGTTAGGAAGCACACACGTAGATAACGTGGGAAAAGTTACAGAGGGTATAAATAGAGTGAAAAAGATTCAGAAAGGAGGAGAGACAGTTAAACAACAGACCGTTGAACAGTAGAGGAGAATGAGAATGAAACAGCTAGAGTCGAGTTTGAGGGAAGCTAGAGAAAGAAAGCTTGTCACAGAGAAGGAAAAGAACTTGAGATAAGTGTTCAGAGGACTGAAGCTAGTGGGAGCTCGTCTTGAGGCCAAACTGAGGAGCAGAGAAAGTGAACCAGGTGGCTCCAGGAGGAAGAGAGGGACCCAGAGGCACGGGCATTGAACAGTCCACCCGTGGGGCTCATATCCATTGTCAGGAGCAAGGCAGTTGAGGGACCAGGCCACAGAAAAGGGGCACAGGAGCCACAAGACTAGTGGAGAAGACAGGCAAGGCTCAACTAGCAACCTGGAGACTGTGGTACTTCCATGGTGACACTGTCGACAACCGCACACATCTTCTAAAAAGGTGGCAAAGAGCGGGTTAAGGGGAGATACTGCAGATTTACCCCTAAGAAGAACTCATAGCTACTGGCTCAGAATTCTGTGTGGCGAGGCACAAGGCAGGAGGGTGAAGCAAGCGCAGTGTGAGACAACCGAGGAAGGAAAGAGAAGGGGTACTGGTTACGTGTCATGTTCCTACCCAGGAGTTGCTGGATCCCTGCCTCCGAGAACCCAGTCCTCAGTAAAGATGAGAGGTGTACGAACCAAATTATTCGCCAATCTCAAATCCGAGCTGTTTTTGGCGATGTTCGAGTCGTTCGTCGAATTAGAACAATTTGCTTAAAATTCGGCAGTTCGAGGTCATGTTCGATTTCAGTTCGATTTCAGTTCTGCAATGTATATACATACATTCCGGAACTGAAATGAAGTAAAATCAAGGGTTAAAAATAAAAAAAAAATCGATACTCACCTCTCTAATCCATCCAGCGACACTTCCAGCACTGTCTACCTGTCGGAGTTGTGATAACTCATCATGTGACCGGAAACTGCTGCCGAGATTATGACGTCAGCGCAGGTCCTACAGGCCCTCACTAGTAGTGAATAGTAGTGAGGATCTGTATGACCTGCGGTGACGTCATAATCCCAGCAGCGGTTTCCGGTCACATGACGGTTGTCTACCTATCAAGCATTTCTTTCTTATAAAGTAATTTTTGGGAAACAGGTTTATGTTTGTTAAGCAAAGAGAAAATGTTTGAAAATGTACATATTTAACTGCTTTTGCATGTGTTTTACTAGTCAATTTGACAACTGTTCACTCTATGCTTTCTGTTTATGAACCTACTTTTTGTATTTCATGTTTCCTCCATTCTGACAAAGATTGATTAATTGAGATGAAAAAATAAAATTACCTTCATACGCAAAGCAATAAGTAAGTAAAAAAGTAACTTTTATTCTAAAAACCTAAATTACATACCAAAAAGTAAACCATTAAAAATACAAAATAGGAGTCCGCAAATAAAAAAAACACAGGGTGCTCACAAAGCTCTTCTGATAGTGGTCAGTATTTGCCCTAAAGGACCGTACAGTACATTTGATGAGATAATAAATATTTGGAATCATCTCACCCAATCTGATGTCCAAGGATTGGAGAGCAAATGTATGTGAGGGTGAAGAATGACTGTAGCCTGCAGTCCTATTCGAATACAATTCTGGCCACAAAGGGAGGTCCTGTAAGGTCCTATTAGGCCCTCAACCAGCTAGATGGCCCTGCTTCCACAGTCTCCTGCCCAAGTTGGAGCAGTCCACAGCTGACCCTTGCTCTGGGCTGTTACTGCTTCAGCCCTGAGTGCCTCCCTCCCAAGGGACAGTGTCATCCAGTGTGGATGCTCGGTGCATAATACTTTGCAAGATATGTGCATTTTGAGCATTTGGAAGCCCAAATCCTGAATCCAAATTATGAACTTTCACTCCTGAAATCTATTGACATTATGGTTTGCTGCTGACTAAGCATATACTTGCTGGGGTAAATCTGGAGGAGGATGGCAGCATAGAAGTTCAAGACAATGAGTTAGCTAGCTGTGTGACAGTTGGAAGATCGGATAAGAGAAGCAACTGGAGGTCTTCTGTATGCGTAAAAGTACAGAAGCTGGTAAATGAAGTGCCTGCTATTATGTACTTGAGAATATCTCTTCAAAAATATGTTTCTCAAAAATCCCAACAAAATTTTTATTACACAGGTATAAATGTAATAGCATTAAATAGTTCATACATTCTTTTAAAGGGTCAAATATCAGATTGCCTTTTCTCCTAATAATTGAATCTCCCATTATCCACCTCCTCTCTGGCATGTCTTGCTCTCTGTGTTCCTCCTTAATTTACCGTATATACTCGTGTATAAGCCGACCCGTGTATAAGCCGACCCCCCTACTTTTGCCCCCAAAACCTGGGAAAACCTATTGACTCGTGTATAAGCCGAGTCCCGAATACAGTATACTAGACTCGCATTCTTAAACTCGCTCAGACTCTCTCAGAAATCGCTCAGAAATGCTCAGAATCGCTCAGACTCACTCAGAATCGCTAAGAATCGCTCAGACTGCTCTAAATCGCTAATGACTCCTCAGTGAACTCGCGTAGAATGCTCAGAATGTGACTCGCTCAGAATCGTTAAGACTCGCTCAGACTCGCTCAGACTCGCTACTGACAGCGGGTATCCGAGTCCCTAATACAGTGACTCGCGTATAAGCGAGGGGGGACTTTTCAGCCAATTTTTGGGCTGAAAAACTCGGCTTATACGCGAGTATAACGGTAGATGTTTTTCCCAGGCTTTCACAGGACGTGTCCCCCTGCAGCAATTCTATTCCTTCACTGACATTCATTTGCCAACTTTACAAATTGTTGGAGTGTGCCAGATCAGGACTTGCCTTACTTAAAGGAGCTTCTTGGGACATCGTGCTGTAGATATACCATCGGAGCTGGGTATTTTTAGGGTTAATTCATGGGTGAAAGAGGGTTCTCTTTGTGTTTTATTTCAAATAAAGAATTTTTCTCTGTGTATGTGTGTTTTTTAACTATTTACTCACAGGATTGGTTATATGGGGGTTTCATAGAGAACTGAACATCAACAATCCAGGGCTTGATGACAGCTGTCAATTTTCAGCTTTCATTAACCCCTTCTATCATCCCATTGCACCAGGGCAATAGAGAAGAGCTTAGTAAAGTGCCAGGATTTGGTGCATCTAATGATTGCTCCAAATTTTGGGATGGCTGCAGACTGCATTCTTATCCTGGGGAGGTAATAAGCCTACCAGGAAAATCAGAGGCCACTGTGTCTGTAGGAACAGTGGCCACAATCTGTGGATAATCCGCATGATGGTGGCTAGAACTAGGGTCATGGGACATGCCGCTGCAGTCGCCCAAAAATGTCCCACAGCCATCAGCCTGGTGCAAGCAGGGCAGGTGAAGTGAGAATCCAGAGCAGGGAGCAACCTGGGAAGGCCCACGAATGGCTCTCGGCAGAGCGATCCTGATCCCCTGGGAGCTAACCTGGCTGCAGTTTGGAGGAGCACAGCACCCAGCTGGGTGACCTTGCCCGATCAGGAAGCAAAAGGTAGAGAACTTTATGAACTTGTGTGTGTGTCTTCTCCTTTCATTCCTTGTGGCCCTCTACATGGACAGAGCCTCATTGCTGCAATTGACTGTCCATGCCATCCATGGGGCCTCGCTCCACCTGTGGTGAGTGATATTATCACGGCTGCACTACAATCTGCCTCATTGGTTCCAAATCTGCAGCATCAGCCATCCCTGGCCGAGTACCACTGGTGGCGTCACAAACTACACCTGTAAATATCATCTATCTGCTTGAGGGTACTCGTTACTGTGCGATATCCAAATACATGACTCGGACCCAGTTTCCAAGTACTTATGGCACGATAAGCATGATAAACAAGTCCAGTTTTGCAATATGACCAATTACATGATTGGCCTTGTTTGGCATTGATGCCGTGCAGTTAATATGCATGAACTTTCATGAAGCAGACTCAAAGCAAGTACTGGCTTGCAGCCGGGTGTTCTCTGTGTAAGTCATTAATTCTCCTCTGCTGAATCGCCACTTTGCTTTTCTTTGATCATGCCCTAAGCAGAATGTCTGTGCACAAAAGTAAGCAAAATTGTTCTCAGTTCTTGTTCGATATGGTACAGAACTTTAAGTTTGTTGCACAGGATTACAGAGGAATGCGTTTACTCTCCAGGTTTTAAGATAGTCCCTAATGGCTTTTTTTGTTTTATTTAAAAAAATTAGAAGTTGTGTTTTATGAGAGCTATTGGAAGATTCTTGTGTCTAGGTCAAATGGACATGACATTAAGTAACTGCTTAATACAGACATGTTTACATAGCTTATTGACCCCTTATTAAGAGCTTGCCTACCCCATTTTATCCTTTCTGAAAGTGGGTTCAATGATATGTGCTTAAGAAAGCGTCTTTGGTTGCGGGCTTGCTTTAGCTGGCAAAAGCTTGGCATCCTGTTGTATTTTATGCCAAGTTTAGTTACCTGTCATAAAATGGCTGGAAAAGCTTCAGAATTGTTTTCTTACTATTTTTAATGAAATTTCAGACAATTGGAGTCGGAGTCTCCTCAGAGTCGGAGTCTCAGAGTCGGAGTCGCCTCGGAGTCGGAGTCGCCTCGGAGTCGGAGTCGTCTCGGAGTCGGAGTCGGAGTCGTCTCGGAGTCAAGTCGGAGTCGGAGTCGTCGTTGTCTCGGAGTCGGAGTCGTCTCGGAGTCGTCGTCGTCTCGGAGTCGGAGTCGTCTCGGAGTCGGAGTCGTCTCGGAGTCGGAGTCGGAGTCGTCTCGGAGTCGGAGTCGTCTCGGAGTCGGAGTCGGAGTCGGAGTCGTCTCGGAGTCGGAGTCGGAGTCGTCTCGGAGTCGGAGTCGTCTCGGAGTCGGAGTCGTCTCGGAGTCGGAGTCGTCTCGGAGTCGGAGTCGTCTCGGAGTCGGAGTCAAAAAAATGCGTGAGGCTCCGCGCAATTTCTATGTCTAGCCAGGTACAGCTAAGCAGCTGGGGGCTGGAATCCGCAGCGCAGGGATGCCCAAGCTTTCTGGGCACCCCCCGCTGCAAATTGCAGCCCGCAGCCGCCCCAGAAGATGGCGCATTCATTGAAGCGCCATCCTCTGGCGCTGAACCCGCTCTTCCAGCGGCCCTGGTGGCGGTGGCACGCTGGGTAATAGAGGTTAGGGCCAGCTTTGTATTATCAGCTGGCCCTAAGCCCGAAATTTATGGCGGTCACGCCAATATTAGACATGACCGCCATGAATTTCTATTAAATTGTTTTAAAAAAAACACAACACAGAGAAATTTTTTTATTAGAAATAAAAAAAAAAGCCATTAGGGACTCCATCTTTAATTAAAAAAATCCTCTTCCGTCCGACGCAGTCCAAAACGCGATGTCCTCTCTGCTACATCCCCTGTGCATAAATATAGATGTCTGTACACAGGGAATGAGCAGACTGAGAACAATCTCAGCACTGCTACATCATCTCTGTGCACAGACATTCATGTCTGTACACAGGGAATGAGCAGACTGAGAACAATCTCAGCACTGCTACATCAGGCAGCAGGCAGGCTCTAGGACCCTGGAGCTGCACAGAGAAGACAGGACTCTTATCTGTGCGAGTTTCCCAGCCAGCGATTACTTACAAAGTAAACGAGTCAATGCAAATAAATGACAAAACTAGGATTGCTTCAGGCTGAAGCTTCCGAGACACATCTGCGATTTGTAAATCTCACACTACTCGCTATTACTCGCTTCCCCATTCATTAACATTGGACTCGCTAGACTCGCAACGAGTAGCGAGTCCTGGGCTCGGACTCGCTAGAGTCAAGCGATTCCGAGTAATTTAGGATTCGCCCATCACTACTGTAAATATCTCCCTTCACTGCTTGCCAGGGTCATGAAGTCTGTTTACTGTGCCCATGATCTCCCAAATAACTGACCGGCCCAGTTACCAAGTACTTCATGGCCCTGATAAGCATTGTAAGGACACAGTCCAATTGCAATATCCAATTACAGATGATGGGCGTCTGTGTTTGGCTATTGCCAATGCAGTGCAGTTAATATTCATGAACTTTAATGAGCAGACCTCAAAGCAAGTATGGCTGCAGCGGGATGCTGGTAAGTATTAATTCTCCTACTTTAATCGCCACTTTGCTTTCTTTGATAGCCCCTAGCCGAAATCGAACACAAACAGTAACACAAACTTCTCCTGGAAGTTCTTGTTCGATATGGACTCCGAACTTTACAGTTTGGGTTCGCCCATCACTATTCATAGCTATGCTAATCTCCAGGTTTTAGACTTGCTGCGCTAAGGCTGTTTGTTGTGTGTTTAGAGGTACCGTATATACTCGTGTATAAGCCGACTTTTTCAGCCCAAAAATTGGGCTGAAAAGTCCCCCCTCGGCTTATACGCGAGTATATACATGTGTGTGACGGGGACGGGGGCTCTGACTGGGGGCAGGAGGAGGCAGGAGGGGGCTACAGTGACACCGCGCGGTCACGTGGGCCCGGCTCATTAATATGCACGCATCCCCTGTCCATCCCCGGCAAGGGGATGCAGTGCATATTGCCCCACACAGCCCCTGGCGGCCCCGGCAGTGGTATACAGCCCCCCCGCCTAGTACCGGGCCCCCATGCTGCGGATACAGTAGTTCATACATTACCATCTCTCCCTGCAGCGCGCGGCTCCTCCAGTCCCAGCCGGCATCTTCCTGTAGTGTCATGTGACTGGCGCGTCACATGACACTACAGCAACAAGCCGGGCGGGAGATGGAGGAGCCGCGCGCTGCAGGAGATGGTAATGTATGAACTACTGTATGCTGTGCCGCAGCATGGGGGCCCGGTACTAGGCGGGGGGGCTGTATACCACTGCCGGGGGCGCTGTATAAACCCCCGGGGGCCTGCTGTATAAACCCCGGGGGCCTGCTGTATAAACCCCCGGGGGCCTGCTGTATAAACCCCCGGGGGCCTGCTGATACCCCCGGGGGCCTGCTGATACCCCTGGGGCCTGCTGAATACCCCTGGGGGCCTGCTGTATACCCCTGGGGGCCTGCTGATACCCCTGGGGGCCTGCTGTATACCCATGGGGGCCTGCTGTATACCCCTGGGGGCCTGTTGATACCCCCTGGGGGCCTGTTGATACCCTGGGGCCTGCTGATACCCCTGGGGCCTGCTGAATACCCCTGGGGGCCTGCTGTATACCCCTGGGGGCCTGCTGATACCCCTGGGGGCCTGCTGTATACCCATGGGGGCCTGCTGTATACCCCTGGGGGCCTGTTGATACCCCTGGGGGCCTGTTGATACCCCTGGGGCCTGCTGATACCCTGGGGCCTGCTGAATACCCCTGGGGGCCTGCTTATACCCCTGGGGGCCTGCTGTATAACCCTGGGGGCCTGCTGATACCCATGGGGCCTGCTGTATACCCATGGGGGTCTGCTGTATACCCCTGGGGCCTGCTGAATACCCTGGGGGCCTGCTTATACGCCTGGGGGCCTGCTGATACCCCCGGGGGCCTGCTGATACCCCGGGGGCCTGCTGTATACCCCTGGGGGCCTGCTGATACCCCTGGGGGCCTGCTGATACCCCTGGGGGCCTGCTGATACCCATGGGGCCTGCTGTATACCCCTGGGGGCCTGTTGATACCCCTGGGGCCTGCTGATACCCCTGGGGCCTGCTGAATACCCTGGGGGCCTGCTTATACCCCTGGGGGCCTGCTTATATGCCTGGGGGCCTGCTGTATACCACTGGGGGGGCCTGTATACCTTACTGCTGGGGGTTGTATACCTGTGCTGGAGTCCACCCTCGGCTTATACGCGAGTCAATAAGTTTTCCCAGTTTTTGGGGGCAAAAGTAGGGGGGTCGGCTTATACACGGGTCGGCTTATACACGAGTATATACGGTAATTAAAAAAGTAGAAGTTGTCAGAATGAGAGGAGTGAGAAAAAGCCGTGTCTAGTGAAGATAGAAAGAATAAGTCACTGCAAAAACAAGACATGTTTACTGGCTTATTGTGACCCCTAAAAGAGCTTGCTTCCCCATTTTATCCTTTCTGAAAAGTGGATTATATGATTTGTGCTTAAGAAAGGGTCTTGTATTGTTTGCTTTTGCTGAAGAAAAAACATTACTTCTGTTGTATTTTATGTGCTACTGGATAAGCAAGTTTTATGTTTACTGTCAATAAAGGAACTGGAAAATTCTGAATCTATGTTTCTCTTACTATGTGTTACTAAAATTCTACAAAATATATATAGGCATTGCACATATTACATGTACACATGTACTAGAGATATGACACATAGTGATGGGCGAATCCTAAATTACTCGGAATCGCTTGACTCTAGCGAGTCCGAGCACAGGACTCGCTACTCGTTGCGAGTCTAGCGAGTCCAATGTTAATGAATGGGGAAGCGAGTAATAGCGAGTAGTGTGAGATTTACAAATCGCAGATGTGTCTCGGAAGCTTCAGCCTGAAGCAATCCTAGTTTTGTCATTTATTTGCATTGGACTCGTTTACTTTGCAACTGTAATCGCTGGGAAACTCGCACAGATAAGAGAAGAGTCCTGTCTGCTCTGTGCAGCTCCAGGGTCCTAGAGCCCGCCTGCTGCCTGATGTAGCAGTGCTGAGATTGTTCTCAGTCTGCTCATTCCCTGTGTACAGACATGAATGTCTGTGCACAGAGATGATGTAGCAGAGCTGAGATTGTTCTCAGTCTGCTCATTCCCTGTGCATATACATCTATATCTATGCACAGGGATGAGCAGAGAGGACATCGCGTTTTGGACTGCGTCGGACGGAATCGGATTTTTTTAATTAAAGATGGAGTCTCTAATGGCTTTTTTTTTTATTTCTAATAAAAAAATTTCTCTGTGTTGTGTTTTTTTTTAAAACAATTAAATAGAAATTCATGGCGGTCATGTCTAATATTGGCGTGACCGCCATAAATTTCGGGCTTAGGGCCAGCTGATAATACAAAGCTGGCCCTAACCTCTATTACCCAGCGTGCCACCGCCACCAGGGCCGCAGGAAGAGCGGGGTTCAGCGCCAGAGGATGGCGCTTCAATGAACGCGCCATCTTCTGGGGCAGCTGCGGGCTGCAATTTGCAGCGGGGGGTGCCCAGAAAGCTTGGGCATCCCTGCGCTGCGGATTCCAGCCCCCAGCTGCTTAGCTGTACCTGGCTAGACATAGAAATTGCGCGGAGCCCCACGCATTTTTTTGACTCCGACTCCGAGACGACTCCGACTCCGAGACGACTGCGACTCCGACTCCGACTCGACTCCGAGACGACTCCGACTCCGAGACGACTCCGACTCGACTCCGAGACGACTCCAACTCCGAGACGACTCCGACTCCGAGACGACTCCGACTCCGAGACGACTCCGTCTCCGAGACGACTCCGTCTCCGAGACGACTCCGACTCCGAGACGACTCCGACTCCGAGGCGACCCCGACTCTGAGGCGACTCCGACTCTGAGACTCCGACTCTGAGGAGACTCCAACTCCGAGATGACTCCGACTCCGAGGCGACTCTGACTCTGAGGCGACTCCGACTCTGAGGAGACTCCGACTCTGAGACTCCGACTCTGAGACTCTGACTCTGAGACTCTGACTCTGAAATTCATTAAATAATAAAAAAAATGCGTGGGGCTCCGCGCAATTTCTATGTCTAGCCAGGTACAGCTAAGCAGCTGGGGGCTGGAATCCGCAGCGCAGGGATGCCCAAGCTTTCTGGGCACCCCCCGCTGCAAATTGCAGCCCGCAGCCGCCCAGAAGATGGCGCGTTCATTGAAGCGCCATCTTCTGGCGCTGAACCCCGCTCTTCCAGCGGCCCTGGTGGCAGTGGCACGCTGGGTAATAAAGGGGTTAATACCAGCTTTGTTATACAAACTGGTATTAAGCCCGAGATTCTTAATGTCAGGCCACGTTTGACCCAGCCACTAAGAATCTCCAATAAAGGGTTAAAAAAACACAACACAGAGAAAATTTTTTATTTGAAATAAAAAAAAAAGCCATTAGGGACTCCATCTTTAATTAAAAAAATCCTCTTCTGTCCGACGCAGTCCAAAACGCGATGTCCTCTCTGCTACATCCCCTGTGCATAAATATAGATGTCTATGCACAGGGAATGAGCAGACTGAGAACAATCTCAGCACTGCTACATCATCTCTGTGAGCAGGCGGGCTCTAGGACCCTGGAGCTGCACAGAGAAGACAGCTGGACTCGGCTCGCAAAGAAACAGCAGTTACTTTGCGAGTTTCCCTGCTATCACTGGCACAGTAGCCGAGTCTAATGCAAACAATGGCAATCCGAGTTTTGTCAGCGTTTCTGACAAAACTAGGATTGATATTGATTTGCATTGGACTCGTGCGAGTAATCACTGGGAAACTCGCAGAGTACCGAGTCCTGCGAGTCCCTTACTACTCGCCGAGGTAACGAGTCTAGCGAGTAGATTCGCCCATCCCTAATGACACACATAGAGATATGACACACCTACACTAGACATATGAAACACATACATATATAGGATGAACTAATTATGACATTTCTGAGTAGTGGTGCACAAATAGGATCCAGTCCCATGTAATAGTAAAATAGAACTTGGTACTAAAGTGGCGTGAAATAATGTAGAATTTATTATGGGTAATACAAACTAAAAAAAAAAGTACTAAACATGGATCTTCATCATTGTGCTGAAAAATACACTGTAGTAAACATAGGTCAAATTCATAACAAATAAATTGAAAAAGAAAATTTTATGTGGTGTTACCTAATTGTCATAAAATATAATATATACAAAGTGCAAAATATTTCAATGTCGAATTCCGAAGACAAACAACTGACAAGGTGCACAATGTGAACCATAATCACTTTTTGGCCTTCCCCCTACAGAAACACCCTGTGAAAAGTACATAAGGGGAACATCGTACTGGGGTCCGTCTTTTTCTGACCATATGCAGCAGTTAATTCGGTCACAGCGGTATGGGTATGTGCAATGGTAACTATTGAGATTGATGCAATACTGGTGCTGTAACTCCAGTGGGAGTTGTGCAATAAGGGCAATATGCACTGTATCACTTCATTACTTTGATTTATCAAGCACAGTTCTTGCTGATACTGATCTATAAAGGTACCTTTACACGCCACCACTGGAAGGTAGCAACTGCCGGGCACTGGGGATAATTGTGCCTGTTGCCATGAAATTGCGACAAAATAGGGTAATTCCTCCCGGTGTCCTGCAGTTGACTCAGATACCTGTTGCTGAGCCGTGCTCAAAAACCGAAGGCAACAGAAAGGCACAATTGCCATGGTAGTGGCGTGTAAACGGGGCACAGGCATGGATGTTGCGTGGCCTAGTGATTTCACAAGGGCGTGCCACAGCGTCATGGATACCATGCCCGATCAGTTCAAGATGTAGGGAAGTATAGGTGTACAACAGTCCGCGCTGCCAAGGTCCACTTACTTCAAAGAACACACGAGTAGGTGATGTTCAAACAGGTTTTCTTTATTGCCTCCGACGCGTTTAGGGATCCTGAGGGAGGTGCCAGAAGGGCACCAAAACGCGTCGGAGGCAATAAAGAAAACCTGTTTGAACATCATCTACTCGTGTGTTCTTTGAAGTAAGTGGACCTTGGCAGCGCGGACTGTTGTACACCTATACTTCCCTACATCTTGATGTGATTCCACGTGTGAGTGGTCGGTGGAGGTCCAGCAGCAGCCATCAGGACTATTACTACTATACGCCTTCATACCAGTTGTGGGTCTCACAACTGACATAGGTGAGTGAATTCCTTATACACCACCTCTACATTCAGTGTCATAAGTGATAGGGCACTATTGCGCCTTTTGTTCCCCTTCCCTTTCTTTTATTGATGCCCCATCAGTGATCATTGGTGGGGGCTACTGTGTAACCATTGGCTGTCCCTTCACTGGGCGCCATATTTAAAGAGCTGTCCATTCACACTACACAATTGCGATAGCGAAATGTAATAGCCAGCCTTCCTGCGCAGTCTGGCCAATCATGCATTATTAGCGTCACGAAATACACAACTCTGTCACGCCTATGTACTTGCGGCGCGAAAGATGTACGCCCACATTCCTTTGTGGTAGCGGCGTGTGATGCAGCGAAGGTATTCAACAGGAAGTTATCTGCAGGATCTGTCGGAACTTCCGGGGAACAAAGATACCTTCAGTTGAGAACGCAATGGCGGCGTGTATATGCGGCATTAGCGATCGGTATCCACTGTTAAAACCGTGCGCGTGCACGTGCGGTGGATACCTGTTGCTAGGCACAGTGGTGGCGTGTAAGGGTACCTTAAGAGTCATTGGACTCAGACTATGTATAGTGGAGCATGCTACAATATGTCATAGATCTTGAATTGGTGTCTTTGTAAAATATGCCTGTCGATTCTATTTGATATGGAACTATTGTAACTAGGGATGAGCGAGTCCTAAATTACTCGGAATCGCTAGACCCGCACGAGTCCGAGCCCAGGACTCGCTACTCGTTGCGAGTCTAGCGAGTCCAATGTTAATGAATAGGGAACCGAGTAATAACGAATAATGCTATTTCCAAATCGCTGATGTGTCTCTGAAAGTGTGCGAGTCCAAACTCGCAGGTTTTTCTCTTATTTGGAGCCGAGCTGCAGGCAGGACACCGTACAGCAACGCACTGGCACAGGAAAAAAATTGTTTAGTACGCAGAACCAGGCACTGTTAGGGCTCCTTCACATTTGCGTATGGTAACGCAGCGTATGCTGCGTTCCCATACGCATCCAAACGCATGCGCACTGCGTTCCTATGTTTAACATAGGAACGCATAGTGCCTGCGTTTGGCAGCGTTTGCTGCGTTTCGGGTGCGGATGCGGACGATATCTGCTCTCTTCAGGGTCCAGCGTCCGCACCCGGACGCAGCATGTTGCATTTTTTGGGCGCTCGGGGACCTTGGAAGATCAGCAAGCGTCCCCAAGCGCACAAAACCTGCATTGTCTTCAATGGGTCCGCAGTGTTCTGCGCTTGACAGCGCAGGAGAACGCTGCGGACCCATTGAAAAATCTCCCGGTGGCCGCCGGTGATGTCACAGGAGCTCACCGACGGCCACCGGGAGATCAGCTCAGCCTCTGCTTCTTCTCTTCTTCTTCCCTTCTTCTTGTCTTCTTCCCCGCCGGCGGTAATCTCCTAGCGATGTCGGCGGGGAGAACAGCTGATTTGACAGCTGTTTGAATCTTCCCGCGCCGACATCTCCTCTCGGTGTCGGCGCGGGAAGATTCAAACAGCTGTCAAATCAGCTGTTCTCCCCGCCGACAGTCCCGGAGCTTACCGGCGGCCGGGGGGCGGAGATCTCCGGCGCTGATCTCCGCCCCGGCCCGCCCCGGACAAAGCCGATTGGCTGGCCGGGCTCCCTAGTGATGTGTCCGCAGGCGGACATTATCGCTGCGGACACATCAAAAGACCATGCTTTTGACAGCGTTTGTGTCTGCATGCCATCAGCATGCAGACACAAACGCAAATGTGAAGGTAGCCTTAGGCTGCGGTGCTGGCTGCGTGCAAGTTTACAAGTACCGTGCGAGCTGCAGGCAGGACACCGTACAGCAACGCACTGGCACAGGAAAAAATTGTTTAGTACGCAGAACCAGGCACTGTTAGGCTGCGGTGCTGGCTGCGTGCAAGTTTACAAGTACCGTGCGAGCTGCAGGCAGGACACCGTTACAGCAACGCACTGGCACAGGAAATGTTTTGTGGAAAAATGGCACCAAAATTATTTGGTAGACTAGTGCCAAAAATAAGAAAAAGCTTAGGATTACAGCTCTGCGGAAAGCTGGGTGAACTAAGCTCTGAGGATGGTGCTGGATTCACTGTAAGGCTGCTCCTATCTCCCCTTCCTTACAGTCCAGTACAGCAATCCTCCGTCCTGGTAGTTCTGAAAAGAACTTTTGGGTTATGTGTGAGGAATTTTGACTCCTACACTCCGTCCTGTTAGTTCTGAAAAGAACTTTTGGGTTATATGTGACTCCTACACTGCCTAACTGTCCCTAGATCTGCTCCAAGTCTCCCTGCACTAGGTCAGCTCTTCTCAGGAATGTGCCCAAAATGGCGGGGGCAAGCCTTATATACTGCCTTGCCTGTCATAGATGACATAGGCATCACGATGGACAGCAGCCAATCATAGTCCTGACACAACCAAAGCTGCTATGGCATTACTGACTATGATTGGCTAAGATGCTTGTCCTTCTTCACAAGTTTTCTGACCTAACACGCAATGCTGACTAGTAACATAAAAGATTCTGGATTCGCGAGTCCCGAATAGAGAATACAGGACTCGGAATCGCAGACTCGCTAGGATTCGGACTCGTAGACTCGCTCAGACTCGCTGCTGTTTGGGGAGATTCAAGCTATATAGTGATGTGATAGAGCGAGTCTAGCGAGTCTAGCGAGTGAGATAAAGTAAACTCTGACAAAACTAAGATTGCCATTGACTTGCATTGGACTCGTTACTGAGCGAGTATTCGCTAAAAAGACTCGCCGATTACCGAGTCCAGCGAGTCCCTTAAGAATCGCCGAGTAACGAGTCCTATCGAGTAGACTCGCTCATCCCTAATTGTAACCCCTAAAATGCTGTTCCTTTTTTTAACCTGCACCTTGTCAGTTTGTCTGCACTACCCTCCTAGCCACTGATACTTGCTGCTACTATGCACTAAAAATAAATTACTGATCATTTTTCAACTCTTTTGTCATCCTTTTTTTAAATTCAAGCAAACTGTCAAATTAAAATTTCATCAGATATTCTAATGACCCATGCCATTATTACAACTTCATGTCCTCAGAATTACCAACCCTTATTCTGGGAGACTTTAACATCCCCATAAACAGCAACTTCTTCCATTCTGCATCCCAGCTTCTATCTCTAAACACCTCTCTTGGCCTCTCACAGCTCTCAACCTCTGAGACACACAAATATGGTAACACCCTTGACTTGGTCTTTACCGGTAACTGTTCAACTTCCTCCTTAAATAATTCACCTCTTCCTCTCACTGATCACAACTTTCTCTCCTTCACACTCACAAACCCTCGCCCATCACAGCACACTCCTACTCATTCAGAAATCTTCAGGCCATTAACCCTCATATACTCACAGACTCTGTACACTCATCACTGTCCCCAATCTTCACATTATCCTGTCTTGATTTGGCAGTAAATCACTACAATGACACTCTCAGAAGCACCTTAAGACCAAGTAGCACCCCTCAACCTCAGAACTTCCAAACATAGAATAAAACAGCCTTGGCTCACATCGCAAACTTGATTCCTCCAATGATGCTATAGGAGTGTGGAATGCCTATGGAGGAAAACTCGCTCACCAGAAAGCTTTATCCATTATAAATTCATGTTAAAAACCTACAACTCTGCCCTTCACCACACTACTTGGAGAAATTAGAACCGGATGGATAGAAGCCGCGCTGACCACGAAACGTGTAGGATGAATAAACAGAGTGTGTGTGTTATTCTGTTACTCTTATTGTGGTCAGCGCGGCTTCTATCCATCCGGTTCTAATTTCTCCAAGTGGATCCTTACTTTTTGCCGGGAGCCTGCTGCGACCATACGTGCTTGTCCAAGGGAGTTGTGACCATTCACAACCAGACCAGGTGAGTCTGTATTGTGGGAGTCCGTGTGACCATCAAACCAGAAGGTATTACTCTAGGTGCGCTTCTTTTCCTTCTTATTTGTAGACTTCACCACACCAAACAGACCTACTTCACCACCCTGATCTCCTCACTATCCAACAATCCAAAAAAACTCTTTGACACCTTTCACTCCCTCCTCAGTCCTAAAGGGCAGGTCCCCATCACTGACCTCGGTGCTGATGATCTGGCTTCTTACTTTATGGAGAAAATAGACAACATCCGCTAGGAAATCAGCTCCCGCCTCCAAGCACTGCTACTCCCATTCTTCCCCATTTTTCCCCACATTTCCTCCGGCTCACTCTACATATTTGACCCAGCCACAGAATAAGAAGTCTCCAGGCTCCTCTCGTCCCACTGACCCCATTACCTCACACCTACTCCAGTCCCTCTCTCCGGTCGTCACTACTCACCTAACCAAAATATTCAATCTCTCCCTCTCTTCTGGCACCTTTCCCTCCTCTTTCAAACACTCTATCATTACCCCATTATTGAAAAAAAAACAAAACTTCCTTTTACCCATCCTGCATAAATAGCTACAGACCAGTCTCCAATCTTCCCTTCACCTCTAAACTCTTGGAGAGCCTGGTCTATTCCCGCCTCACCCATTACCTCTCCACTCACTCTCTTCTAGATCCAGTACAGTCTGGTTTCTGCCCCTACACTCTACAAAAACTGCCCTCATCAAAGTGATTAATGACCTTCTGATCTATGGGGCCAGATGGTTTCCATCTGGCCGGGAGGATCTTGGTGTATTCAGATTTTTCTCCCGGACACAAAAATGCTGTTTGCAGCATTTTTGTGTCCGGGGCGAAAAATCAGCCCAAATTGGATCCTCCTGGATCCGGGGCAATCCGGTGCTCACTAACTTGGGAGTCTATGGCGCCGGATTGCCCAGAACCGGGAGGATCCGGGAGGATCCAGGACACAGGCAGCTGAAGTTCAGCACCAGGGAGCTGTCCCCTGTGAAGTGGTTCAGCACCATTTCAGCAGGGGACAGCAAGCTCAGCTGCGATCTCATGCATATGGCTACAAACAGGACCAGAGGGCATATTAACCCTCCGGTCTATTTGTTCGGAGCTGTCAGCTGTGTCTGGTGCTTCCTGCAAAGCACCGGACACAGCCTGACAGGGAGAAAAACTTGGTGTGAAGGGGGCCTAAAGGCAAAATTGCTATTCTTAACCACGTGTATCTCTAAGGCAAAATTGCTGTTTTTTAATCATCTGTATCAGTCATTGACAACTGTATAACCTGATATCATTTATTTCTGAAAAATCATAATTAAAAACTGCCCTGGAATATATTGTATTCTTCAACAGCTGTTCAAGCGGAGTTATGGGACATAGTGATTTGCATGGTTATGACTAAGGGACAATACATCTATTTTGTTGGCATTTTCCTTCTGTTACATGTTATAGTAAATGTTTAACAAACATCTCTTTTATTTTCTCTCTGATTTCAGGTTAGTAAGGTATGACAGTTCATTTTTTTGTATGTCTATTTCTGCTTGTCTATGTATTACCTAGATACTGGGGTTAAATAAAGATCAAGTGTGGCATTATACTATTGGGTACAGCCATTCTTTTCTAAAACAAGATATAAAGACTAAATGGTTGTATCATCCAGTTGGTTAAAATAGACCAGAAAAGAAGAAAGAACTTATTTTTTTCTTTGAAAATGAAACATGACATCTTTCTTATCTTATTTCTTACCTCAGTTTTCCAGAACCCTCTCTACCTTTTTCCAGTCCATAGAAACTCTTGATTGTTTCAATTCTCACCAAAAATTGGTCGCTTTTTTCTACCCCTTGCATCTAGCAGGTGGCTGCAAATTCCCCCAGGAGGTAGCACATGCATCTAGACACCGGTACACAGACCCCTGCAACCTATAACATGGGGGCGGTTTGTAGCAACCAGGCGACCAGCAGTTGAGGTTGTTTTCCTCTAGGGGGCGTCTGTCACAGTGATGCATATTTCAGTGCTGAGCAGCCCGCCCGTTCTAATAGGAGGCGTCACCAATTGGCTGCTCAGACACTATGTAACACCTGAGTGTGGCAGGACCCTAATGGTGTCCATGTGTCTGCATTCACCACCAGCCTCTCCCTGCATACATGGCTGGTCGCCTGGTTGCTACAAACCGCCCCCATGTTATAGGTTGCAGGGGTCTGTGTACCGGTGTCTAGACGCATGTGCTACCTCCTGGGGGAATTTGCAGCCACCTGCTAGATGCAAGGGGTAGAAAAAAGCGAACAATTTTTGGTTTTTCTATATAATACTTAGTACCTATTCGGTGATTTTTTGTTTAAAGCTAAATTATACATGTGTTATACATGTGGCTAGGTACTCGTGAGTGTAAGGGCCCTTTACGGTGGGTCACGAGCTTACGATATTCTGGCGCCATAATACCAAACTGACACCTTACATCATTATCTTTAGTGTCAACTTGCATCTTTTTATCCATTGCAGTTGAGGTTGTTTTCCTCTAGGGGGTTTTTATATATAATACTTAGTACCTATTCTGTGATTTTTTGTTTCAATTCTCACAATGTTATGACTGCTGCCTCACTTTTTCATGACAAAGGGAGAAGACGCCCAGCGAGCAGCGCCAAAGAAAGGGGAGGACCAGGAACAAGGTGTAAAGGGTCCTAACCAATAGGGAGAAAGGGATGAGGTGACCCCTTGACACTCACCTGTGTCTGAACCCAGGCACTCCCTAGCTTCCCTAAATGGGTTCTTCCCCATGCCTAACAGAAGGGAATGGCAATAAAGAGCAGCAGCTGAGATTAGAGCAAAATGAATCTCAGCATGGTGAAAAAGGAATTCTTAACAATTAAAGCATCAAAAGAGATAGAAATTGCTCCACTCAATTTCATCACACCACTGAGCAGACTCCAATGAGGCGAATTGACAATCGCTGTGACCTTCTGATCGATCCCAGATGCCACAAAGATCCTACCTGAATGTGACACATATTTGTCCTTAAAAACGGTATTTAAAAAATAATTCCACCGTGAACTACCAAAATATAATGCCCTCCAAATTATAATACCAAAGAGATTATACCTAATATTGTAACCCAAACAGTGGTGAGTGTCTAACATAAAGGAATAGTGTCACCTTTTGTATTCCACATAACATTAGTGCCCTCACATAGTAAAAGCAACAGACAAAAATGTTCATTTTAGGCCTCAAATTACACAGTACTAGAGTTCTTCTTACTGTCCAATGCAGTAATATTGCCTTCCTTATTGTCCATATATGACAATATTAATGTCCCTTTGGTGCATAGTAACAATGACTCTATTGTGTCCCCTTAAAAGGGATAGTTATGCACATTGTGCCCCAAGAAAGATAAGTTGCCTTAACCCCTTCACCACCCGGCAATTTTTAATTTTCCATTTTCATTTTTTCCTCCCCTTCTTTCAAGAGCCATAACTTTTTATTCCCATTAATATAGACATATGATGGCTTGTTCTTGGCGGGATGAGCTGTACTTTTAGATGAAATCATTTATTTTACCATACAATGTACAGGAAAATGGGAAAAAAAATCCCAGTGCAGTGAAATTGCAAAAAAAGTGCAATTACACTTTTGTTTTTTCCATTTGTATTCACCATGTTCACTATATGGTAAAACGGACATGACGGTGTGATGCCTCAGGTCGGTACGAGTGTCTAGATACCAAACATGTATACTTTTACTGTTATCTAAGTGGTGAAAAAAAAAATCAGAAGTTTAAAACAATAAAGAATTGCACTTTTTGCGCCATGTTCCACGACCCCTAGCATCCTCATTTTTTGGGATCTGGGGATGTGTGATGGCTTATTTGTTTGTGGCTTGAGCTGGTGTTTCTAATAATATCATATTTGGGTGGATGCATTGCTTTAATTGCCCGTTATTGCATTTTATTGCAATGTTGTGGCAAGCAAAATAGTGGAATTTTGGCATTTGGACCTCTTTTCCATTACACAATTTACAGTTCTGATTAATTGATTTTATATTTGATAGATCTGGCATTTCTGATCACTGTGATACCAAATATGTGTATTTTATTTATTTTTTTAATAATATTATTCAATTGGCACAAAAGGGGTGTGATTTGAATACTTGTTTTTTTATATTTTTAAAAACTTTATTTTTTAATTCATTCATCATTTTACACTGCCCTATAGGTCACCACAGTACTGCACAGTCTGATCGCTTGTGTCATGTCCCGATGAGCTGCAGTACATCGGGACATAGCACAAATGCTCACTGTGTGTGGTTGGCAGCGTTTGCCAACCATTCACAGGAAGTGATCCCTGATAGCATCTGTGGTCACTGCAGGACCCTGGGCTATCAGGTGACTCTCAGAGATCCCACCATCTTATCGCAGGATCTCCGATCTCAGCGGAGAATGGCGCAGTCCCCGCCGAGGCGCTTCTGAATCACGCTGTCAGTGAATGACAACAATCCAAAGGGTTAACAGCACCAATCAGATTGTGGATCCGATCAGTGCTCTTAGCCCCACATCTCAACTGAGATATCGGTGATATGATGTGAGCTCACCATACATTTATATCATAGGCCAGGAAGAGGTTAAACATTGTCAAGGTAACTCCTCTTAAGGGAAAGCTTTTTTTGGTGAAGACACAAAGAAGAAGCCTGGTGTTGTTTGAAATCATGGTATGCTTGATCATTCAAAGAAAAGAAAAATACACATGTCTGTTGGTGTACATAAAGAAACAATCAAAGAAATATTAAGCATAAGTTGGTATGTGTGTAGTCCATAAGAGCACATTCACACTCTGGCCATTTCACAGACAAAAACCGGAAAAAAACAAAACTAAGCATATGAAAATGCAAACATATTAAGCTAAACATATACATATACTGTGTTTAAAGGGGTTGTCCAGTCTAAAATGATAATTGTGCAGTAAATCTGTGTGACTGTAGAATTATCAAATTTCCAAGTGCATGAGTGTGCTATGCGAGGATTTGTTGTTCATGAACCGGGAATAGACTACAGTTATATGGTATGCATGTTCTGGGCAATGCTATTCGGAGCCCCCATCTAGTGAGCACAGCCTTGTTCTATACAATTGTAAGGAGCAAGGCAACGCCTAGGGATGCGCGAGTATAATTGTTACTATTTGCGACTCGCCTAATAGTAACGATATTCAGGCTACTTGCTACTCCGCGCATTTCTTGCGATTACTCGTTAGGAGTAGCGAGTAGTCCATTCACTTTTACAGTGTATCTATTTTACACTGTGAAAGTGGAATAAAAGTGAATAAATGTTGTTAAAAATAAAAAAAAATCATACTCACCTATCCGACGCCTGCATCGCGGACCCGAAAAGAAGACATCACATGTACGGCTAGGACCTGTCAGACTGATAGCCAATCAGATGGCTGATAGCGATCTGGCCAATCAGATGGCCTGACGTCACAAACTACATGATCGCTACCAGCCACCTTATTGGCCAGATTGCCAGGTTATTGATGCACATTCAAGACTTGGCAATCTGGCCAATAAGGTGGCTGGTAGCGATCATGTAGTTTGTGACGTCAGGCCATCTGATTGGCCAGATCGCTACCAGCCATCTGATTGGCTATCAGACTGACAGGTCCTAGCCGTACATGTGATGTCTTCTTTTCGTGTCCCCGGTGCAGCCGTCAGATAGGTGAGTATGATATTTTTTTTATTTTTGACAGGCACAAGGGCATTTCATGCGCAAGTTAAAGATTGAACTGTAGTATGCACCAGAATTTGCAACTTTCTTCTCTAGAACTCTTGCCCCAAACTCCTTGTCGTGCTTATTTATATTTTTCTTCTTTTTTTTTCTTGCAGTGACTGGTTTTCACAAAATATCTGGATCTTTGAAGATGCTTTTTTTCTTTGTCTATCTTGATCAAAGTTTCTGGAAGCTAATAAGAAAGATGCTGCCACTGCTGTGCTGGAGAGTCGATAGTGTGATTTGCAGATGATGAGCGGTGTGAGCATTTGACCAAACACATCTATCAAGTTTTAGACCATTGCATTACATGTTGTTTTAAGGCAAAAAAGAAAGAAGGAAAAAAGTTGGTATCTTGGATTGTGTCTGTTTTAATTGTTTCATGTTATAGTACTTTTACCTGAACGTCGTCATATACTGTAGATCTTATTATGTGTTGACTTGATTAAAAATCATCTTAAATGATTTGTTTGTAGTTCTCTTCTCGTGATCTTCTCAGTATTCCATACGATAAGAACATTAGTTCAAATTATTGTTATTTTTTTGCCATTAAATTTCCCCTGCAATAACTGTGTCTTGTCGGTTGCTTTCATGGTCAGCTTTTTGTGTTGTTGTGACCCTTGCTTATACTTGACAGGAGAACAGAAAAAAAGATAACTAAGGACATGGTTTTCACAAAACTATTCAAAAATTGGCAGCAATAGAAAAACTCACCAGTTGCAGCCAAAAACCAATCCAACACAGCACATACACAAGATGCAGTCAGACCCCAAAAAAAGCAAACTCAGGTGCACAGAACCGATAAAATTCACCATCAACCTGCCAAGACATGGGGGAGGTGATTTGCTACGCACAGCTCAAGGTTTGCATGCATAGGACACCATTCACATTGATACAAATGATGCAGAGTGTCTGATAGCTACCCACTGCTCCTTCCACCAGACCAAATGGGCAGCCCAGCATGATGCTTCTGCACCACTGGATGAATGACGCCCCATGGGGCCCAGCTGCTCCCCGCAAAGAGGATAAATAGGTGCAAGAATTTTTTTATGATAAACAAATAAATTCTTTAATGGAGTTTGGTGAAGGTAGATGGTGATTTTTATCAGTTCTGTGCCCCTGTGTTTGCTTTTTATTGGGGTCTGACTGCATCCAGTGTAAGTGCTGGGTTGGATTTGTTTTTGGCTGCAACTTGTGAGTTTTTCTATTGCTGCCATTTTTGAGTTGTTTTTGTGAGTATTTTGTTAGGACTCGTAAGCATGGGGATCTGTGATGTGGATTACGAACTTAAAGGGAACCTGTCACCAGGTTTTTGGAACCTAATCTGAGAATAGCATAATATAGGACCCGAGATCCTGATTCCAGCGATGTGTCACTTACTGGGCTGCTCAATGTAGTGTTGATAAAATCACTGTTTAATCAGATGGAGATTATCATTAGCAGTCTCCTTGGCCTGCTGACAAGTAGTCTGGCATATTCACAGACTGCTAAATCTGCAACAGAGAAAACACAAATTTTATCAAAATGACAGCAAACACCTCAGTAAATGACATATTGCTGGAGTCAGAGTCTCTATTTCTACATTATGCTGCTCTCAGATGGGATGGCAAAAACCTGCTGACAGGTTTCCTTTGAAGAGTCTTGGCCAAAACATCTAACCAATACCACATTAAAGAATTTTTTGTTTATCATAAAAAAATTCTTGCAAATTTTTATCATCTTTGCGGCGTGCAGCTGGGCCCCATGGGGCGTCATTCATCCAGTGGTGCAGAAGCATTGTGCTGAGTTGACCATTTGGTCTGGTGGCAGGGTCTGTGGGTAGCTATCAGACACTCAGCATCATTTGTATCAATGTGAATCGCATCCTATGAATGTAAACCTTAACTGGGAATAGCAAATCACCTCCCCATGTCTTGGCAGGTTGTTGGTGATTTTTATCGGTTCTGTGCACCTGTGTTTGCTTTTTATTGGGGTCTGACTGCATCCTATGTAATGGTGGGGTTACACGTCCCGATATCACGGCGATATCGGAGGCAACGACGCGGGAGCTCGCATTTAGTGCACGTTTCTCCTTGCATCGCATCGCCAGTTTACACGCCACAATATCAGGATGCAACGTCCCGACGATGTGTACGCCCACCAACCCAGGAACAACCATTTAACATGGGAGTGAATGGGTGATGTCAGCGTACACATCGTAGTTGGGCTGTTACACGCTACGATGCTGCTACAACGGCCATGCGATATCGGGGAGTTGAATAGCTCAGCTATTCAACCCCGATATCGTTTTGGCATCGTTCCAGCATCGTGTTGTACGCTCAAACCGTACAACGCGCCAACGATATCGGGTCCAACTCGCGACCCACGTGACTTTTGTCGGAGTTGGGTCGGAGTTGGACTCCGATATCGCGGCGTGTAAACCCGCCATCAGTGCTGCGTTGGATTTGATTTTGGCTGCAACTGATGAGCTTTAAGGACAAAGTTTTACCTATCTGAAATGCTTAAGGTGTCAGTACCTTGGACTGATGTTTTTAAGATGATGGATTTTAATATTTTTCAATAAAAGGAATGCTTTTGCATATTTTTGGTGCTGGAGTCCTAGGATGATTTCTTCTGTTCTCCTTTCAAGCAACATTCAAACCTACGATCTAGATATCCTCTGGGCATTAAAATGGGATTCATGCACCTAGTGCACTGAGTTAGGTAATCTGAAAGCTTTTTTTCATTTTATTGCTTGTTAATACTTGGCTAAGTGCAATGAAGTCTCTCACTGCTGGAAAAATCACATAGTGCAAATGAACCTAAATGTCCATTCATGCAATGTCCTCCAGAGGTACAGCGGTTCTATACATGAACTCTGCAATCTTCAATCTGGCTAAAAATGACCTAAGTATTGGAACCCCCTTTGCATATGGAAGCTAAACAATGCTCCCTTCCTGCCCAAGGTGGAGGTTTCTAAATGTTCCTCTGAGGGTGAGTGCACACGATCAGGATTGCCAGTGTTCTGGGTGCAGTGTCATTTATTTTGCAGAGGAATAACTGTGGGATAGGAAGCACAATAGGGTATTTATTGATAACACCAATGACCAGAAATGAAATTGCTCACCTTAGAGAGTTGTATCACACACAACCAGTATAAAAGACTCCAAACAGCTGCTGCAGTATTCACAGGCCGAAGCAATAATAGAAAAAATAGATAAAATATGTGTAATCTAATTACACTGGTGTACAATCCACCACATATCAAGTAAATCAGTGAATGCAAGTGGCTTTATTCAATGCATTACAAACTGTATTCCTCACCGCTTCATGAGGACAACCACTAATCACCACTAATAGCCACAGTCAATGTGACGCTAGACACTATTGTGGCGCCCCTGCGGGTATTAGCCACAGTATAAGATCATAATAGTTGCACTCACTTAGAAAGCCATGCCACTGCACTACCACCTTTGGCCAGTAGGGGGAGCTCCAGAGACACCAGAGACTTCCCTAGAGATAAAACACTGGTCTGAGGTAAATTTTCAGACAGTTGGAGCCAGGAGCTCAGAGTGACAGGAGCTGCATTGAGTTCCTGAGGACTGACTGACAATTTCCAGGGCCAAGCCATCGGTCTGAGGAGGAGAAAACTGATAAGAGAAACACTTTCAGAATCGGGTAGCATCATTATCTACCCTAGATAAAAAGCGCAGATACGGATACCGGATCCGTGGCTGCATTAGTTATATACAATACAGCAACCGGAAAAACGTGAGGTAACAACAAGCTTCACAGGGCCAGACACAGCAACATACTAAGAGTTCAGCAGTACTCCCGGAGGGGGTAAGCAGAGAGAGACAAAGGACTCAAGTTGCCTGTTGAGTGGGACCCAGAGAGGACAGATTTGGGCCGGCAGCGAGTTCACACACGGCAGCAGGGCCACATAGACAGCGCAAGCAGGAGGTAAAGGACCCGGTGGGGCCTGAGCAACTGAACCCCTATTACAGACTCCGGAGACGGGACTTGTTGTATTATAGTTTGGTTGAAAGTAAACCAGTTAAACCTCATCTGTGCCTCAGCCTCTGATTTAACAGCTACCATCTATCCAGGATTGGGACCATCACCGCTGAGAGAATTTGCTGTGAATCAAGTAAGTGTCTGTGTCCTTAACATCTCCTCACCATACTTCCATCTTCATCCATCATTAACTTTAACATCACCTGTCCAGGGGACCCTACAGCCCTACCCGGAAAAGGGCTATACCATCTCAGCTGCCTCTCACCATCATCCCCTGGCCAGTACAAGGCAGCGGTGGCCATATATAGCCACATTATTCCGGGTGGCGTCACGACAATAACATCTACAAACTTTATAAACTATATAAACTTCTAAATCCCCTGTAAATACCCCCTTTTAGGAGTGTGCCAGCCTGGGGCCACGGCCTGGGTCCAGCCACCAGTGACTCCCCCAAGGAAAGGGACCCTGCGCCGGGTATCCCGGTCCCCTAAGCTGGGCGGCACATCTCTCTTTGGCGTCACGAACAGGATTCACCGTGCCTGGTTAAATCGGGTACTGTGTGCCGTGATTAATGCCGAAAATTGTGAGAAAATCCGAGAAAAATTTACTTTTTTTAAAATTTTTTATCAAAAAGTGATTTTGCCATTGGAAACCATTGAAATAGACTTTTCCCCATTGACTAACATTGAAACAAAATGGCCGCCAGCCTCTGAGGTAAAATTGCATCATCACTAATTACCTCATAACTGCCACAGCACGAGACTGCTATTTGAACTGTGTCATAGCCCTGAGCTCTGATCTGACTGAAAAATTTCAGATTCCGCCATTACTGAGCTCACGGCGAGCAGAAGCAGCAGGGGGCGTGTCTTTGTGGGCGGTACCAAGCTGAGAGCTCTGACGTCTGCAAAAGGGGAAAACCAATCCTGCTGCACAGCGGAACGATTATACGCCATCCCGACGGAAGCAGAGGACCGGAAGGGTCCGGATTAACTAAGGGGGCGCAACATGTCGCAGCACGGAGACGCCGAAACACCCGGCGACACAAATGCAGCTGAAGCACAAAACAGAGCGCTCGGCAGCACAGCGGCGCAAGGTGCAGCGCCCATTATGCCAATGTTGATGCCATATACCCCAGGTGCTCCATGGCTTCCAGTGTATAAAGGTAAGCCTAATACTTTTGATGATTTTAAAGAAAAACTGCTGGCCTATTTAAACATGTTTCCAATGGCAGAAGCTCAGCGTGTCGGTTTGCTGATGGCACAGTTAAGTGGTAATGCCAAGCGAGAAGTCACAGCATGGTCCGCTGATCTAAAAGACACTGCTGAGCATATTCTAGCTAGATTAAAGGCAGTATTTGAAACTACTGCTGGTAGCAAAGCAAAGACCAAATTCTTCAATTGCAAACAAAAGGCCAATGAGAGTGTGAGAGACTTTGCCCTGAATTTACAGGAGGCCCTTAAAGCGCTTACACTGGCTGAACCAATGTTTAACACTGGCGCTGATAAATTGCTAAAAGATCAATTCATTGAGGGACTATTAACCCCTTCTCATCGAGGGCATGCGAGTATGCTGACTTTCAAGGACCCTGAGGTGACATTTGCCCAGTTAAAGGAGAGCGCTATTCGTCTCCAGCAGGCAGAGGCACTTTGGGATCAGGATCCTGAGCCATCCATTACAGAAACCCCTCAACAACAGAGAATGCCAGTGACATCAGTTAAGCCCCTGGAGGCCAGTGCTAATGATGCTTTCCAGCAAAAGCTTGACTCTCTAACAGACATTGTCACCTCAATGGCTAAAACCATGCAGGAAATGAGAGAATCACAGACTACACCCAAGATGGAGTTGGCGAACCGCAGAGAGGATATTCCCTGGATGAGACCCCAGAGATACCCAGCGTGGAGAGGACGACCCAACGACCGTTACCAGCCGGATGGACAGCCTATTTGCCGCCGTTGCCGGAAGCCAGGCCTCATCGCCTGCAATTGTGATTTAAACAAGGATCCCCTGGGAATGCGGGCCGCTTCGCAGGAGTGAACTTTCAAGGCCCAACATCCTGGCACGATAAGTACGTCGGAGGACGTCCCATTATCCCCATCGTGCTGGACGGTATTCCTCTCAATGCCTTGTTGGACACTGGTTCCCAGATTTCATCTATACCACATATCCTTTATAAGAGGTACTGGGCAGATTCAGACATTGATAAAAGACCATCTAATGTTGAGCTAAGTATATATGCTAGTAATGGAAAATTGGTACCGCAAGTAGGATTTAGAGAGATGACCATTAAGATTGGTAGAGCAGAATTAAAAAATCAGGGTATCATAATTGTTGATGTTAACCGACGGGAACCTTTTGTATTGGTAGGTATGAATGTTTTAGAAAATTGTTTTTCCGAGGTTATTACTATTTTACAGCAATTTGCGGAAACTGCCCAATCCTGCCAGCAGAGAATTCTCCGGAGAGAGATAAAAGCATTGGTGCTGAAGCAACAAGTAGAAGTTGCAGGTGGAGAAATCGGCAGTGTGAGGGTAAGTGACCCAACTCCTATAGTAATACCTCCAAAAACTGAAATGCTGGTATGGTGTAGAGCAGCCATTGGTATTAAAGGACGAGATTACCAAGCCTTGGTAGAGCCTGTGTACACTGATAGTAGACCCACGATATTAACGGCTAGAGGAATAGTCGAGGTACACAGGGGAAGAGTGCCCATACGTCTTTTGAATTGTGGAGAGGAAGAGGTCACTTTACCAAGGTACGCTACAATGGCCAAGCTATACACTGTTGACAACAATGCCATCATAGCCATTGGGCCCTTGAATCCGTCATGTCAGGCGGACGACAATGGTTCAAGTGGAGAATTAGACGATTGGTGTCAGCAGTTGCATATAGGTACAGATTCAACACCTACCCACCAAAAACAAGGGGTGTACCGACTAGTAGAAGAATATGAACGGGTCTTCAGTAAACACCCATTAGACTTCGGACAGATTAAAGGGGTAGAACATACAATTCCTACCGGTAACCACCCACCAATAAAAGAGAGATATAGACCCATACCGCCCGCTCATTATCAATGTGCTAAAGACATGCTGAGGGAGATGAAACAGGCCGGGGTAATAAGAGACAGTTGTAGCCCCTGGGCAGCCCCTCTGGTAATAGTTAAAAAGAAAGACGGAACCATGAGAATGTGCGTAGGCTACCGGCAGATTAATCACATTACCCATAAAGACGCCTACCCCTTACCTAGAATTGAAGAGTCATTAGCTGCTTTAAGATCTGCTAACTATTTTTCCACCTTAGACTTAACAAGTGGGTATTGGCAAGTCCCTGTGGCTGAGGAAGATAAAGAGAAGACAGCGTTTACCACCCCGATGGGTCTCTGTGAATTTAATTGTATGCCGTTCGGACTCTGCAACGCACCCGGTACCTTTCAGCGATTGATGGAATGCTGTCTCGGACACAAGAACTTCGAAACCGTCCTTCTGTACCTAGATGATGTAATAGTCTACTCAAAGACTTACGAACTACATCTACAAGACCTGGCAGAAGTGTTCGAAGCCTTATCCCGGTATGGTATGAAGATCAAGCCATCAAAATGTCACCTTCTAAAGCCAAAGGTACAATACCTGGGACACGTTGTGAGTTCAGAAGGAGTAGCGCCGGATCCCGAGAAAGTAACCGCAATAAGGGATTGGCCAAGACCTACCAGCGTGAAACAGGTGAGGCAATTCCTGGGACTGGTGGGCTACTATCGTAGATTTATTCAAGGGTTCACCAAGCTAGCAGCACCTCTACAAGACATCCTGGTAGGGCAGTCGAAGAAGCCTTCAAACCGCAATCCTCCTTTCCAGTGGAGTGATGAGAGGGAAGATTCCTTTGAAAAGTTGAAGAAGGCATTGACCGGAGAAGAAGTTCTGGCATACCCTGATTACCATCAACCTTTCATCCTTTACACAGATGCCAGTAATGTGGGACTGGGAGCAGTACTATCTCAGAAGCAAGGAGGCAAGGAGAAAGTCATCGCCTTTGCAAGTAGAAAGCTCCGGCCTACTGAAAGAAATCCTGAAAATTACAGCTCCTTCAAGTTAGAACTACTGGCAGTAGTCTGGGCTGTGACTGAGCGTTTCAAACACTACTTGGCAGCTGCAGAATTCACCGTCTATACTGATAACAACCCATTGACCCACCTGGATACAGCCAAGCTAGGTGCGCTGGAACAGCGATGGATAGCCCGGCTGTCTAATTACAACTTCGTGATCAAGTATAGAGCAGGCCGAAAGAATGGAAATGCAGACGCCTTATCCCGGATGCCGCACTTGAGAGACGTGGAAGAAGAACCGGTAGAACTTGAAGAAATTGAACTACCCGCCTTCCATCGTCCCAAGGTAGGACAGTATCAATCCAGTGCCTACCAGAAACATCAACAAGTGAATCTCAACCCATTAGCACACCACAGATGGGCTGACACTCAAGACAGCAATCCAGCTGTGAAGTTGGTGAAAGAACTGCTGACTGAGCAAAGTGCGTATCCCAATGAAAATGCACCGAAAGAGACACATCAACTCTGGAAAGAGAGAGGCAAAATGTTCCTGTACCAAGGACAGCTGTGCAGAAGATATACCAATCCAAAGACGCATGAGCTAGTATGGCAGATCATTGTGCCTAAACAAGATGTAAAAATGGTCCTAGAAGCTTATCACAATGGTGCTGGTCACTTCGGGTGGAAAAAGCTAGAAGTACTTTTAAGAGAAAGATTCTACTGGGTTGGAATGAGAAGATCAATTGAAGAATGGTGCAGAAACTGTGGTCCGTGCAACCTCAGAAGAAAAGATCTAAAAAACCAAAGAGCACCACTCCAGCCTATAGTTACCAAGCAACCACTTGAGCTCGTAGCAATAGACCACGTGAAATTGACACCAAGCCGGTCCGGCTATGTCTATGCTTTAACCATCGTGGACCATTACTCACGCTTCCTGGTAGTAGTGCCCGTGAAAGATCTCACTGCAAAGACAGCAGCTAAGGCGTTCCAGACATACTTTTGCAGACCTCATGGATATCCGGAACAAGTACTCGCAGACCAAGGTACAGCATTTGAATCAGAGATCTTCAGAGAATTTTGCAATATGTATGGCTGCAAGAAGATCCGTACAACAGCCTATCATCCGCAAACAAATGGCTTATGCGAAAAAATGAACCATATTGTAATCGATCTCTTAAAGACTTTACCAGAGACAGAGAGATATCTATGGCCAGAGAAATTGCCTGACTTGGTAGACCTCTATAACAATGTCCCGGTAAGCTCCACAAACTGTACCCCAGCTTACCTTATGCGTGCAAGACCTGGCAAGCTACCAATAGATCTAGAAATGGGTATTGTAAAACCTGATGCAGAATTGCAGGATTCCAACTGGGACTCCCTACGCCAACAACAATATCGCCAAGTGCAAGAATGCGTAGAAAGGAATCTCCAGAAAACTAGAGAAAGACAACAGCAATACTTCAACCAGAATGCTCTAGCAACCCCATTAAAACCTGGTGATCAAGTGCTCAAGAGAAACCGTCGCACTAATAAACTGGACAATCAGTGGAATCCGCCCCATATACAGTTTTACCAATGAGAGTGAACAATCCTAAAATGTGTCTTATAAGCAAAGATGGTGGATTAACATCAGTACTAGTGTCAAGAGACAATCTAAAACTATGTCCAGAGACATTGAAAGAAAAAGAAGTCATTCAACATGAACCAGAAGTTATTCAACCAGTACCGGTTCAACCTGTTAAAGAAAAAGAAGAAGATGGAGTATATCACACCTATCTAGGAGACTTTCCTAAAACCTGGCCAACCTACAATGGTGCAGTAGTAGTTCCCATGATGGCTTTCTATCAAACACCAGACCCTGTACCACAAGAAGTCCCAAGACAGGAAGAACAAGTTCCTAGTAATAATAGTCCTGGACACAGTGGAATTGCCAATCCCACAAATGTGGAATTATCCCTAGCAGAACCAGAAGTACTTACTAGGTATACGTCCACTCACACCATCACATTGAGTACACCCAGTACACAAGCGTTACGCAGATCACAGCGTAGTACTCGGGGTCAATTACCAGCAAGATATGCAGACTACCAAATGTAAATAGATATTTCAACCAGAAATATCTGAAAGGAACTTGTTTAGTTGTTAATTAGTAGTTATTAGATGTAACGTTAAAAAGCTCAGTACCTACAGAGACTATTCTGTATGAACTACTTGCATATTCTTGAACTCTTTTCTTCATTTATCAGCCCGGAGGCGATAAATTAAAGCTCCGGAAAGACTGTTTTTTTGAACATTCTTAAGTTTATTAATAAACTTTGTTGGAAAAATGGACGCTAAGTACAGTGCCTTTCCTAACAAATAAATAGCCCTCAAGGACAGAGCTGTATGAATGGACGCTATTTGAAGTGACTTTTTACAAGACTCTATTTTTTTAAACTTGAGTGGTTTTTGTAACTTTTTATTTTTTTTTAAGACTCTATCAATATTATCTGTTATATCTTATGTTTATTGTCCCACAGTCCCGGAGTACTGTTCTTAACTAAGGGGGAATGTGGCGCCCCTGCGGGTATTAGCCACAGTATAAGATCATAATAGTTGCACTCACTTAGAAAGCCATGCCACTGCACTACCACCTTTGGCCAGTAGGGGGAGCTCCAGAGACACCAGAGACTTCCCTAGAGATAAAACACTGGTCTGAGGTAAATTTTCAGACAGTTGGAGCCAGGAGCTCAGAGTGACAGGAGCTGCATTGAGTTCCTGAGGACTGACTGACAATTTCCAGGGCCAAGCCATCGGTCTGAGGAGGAGAAAACTGATAAGAGAAACACTTTCAGAATCGGGTAGCATCATTATCTACCCTAGATAAAAAGCGCAGATACGGATACCGGATCCGTGGCTGCATTAGTTATATACAATACAGCAACCGGAAAAACGTGAGGTAACAACAAGCTTCACAGGGCCAGACACAGCAACATACTAAGAGTTCAGCAGTACTCCCGGAGGGGGTAAGCAGAGAGAGACAAAGGACTCAAGTTGCCTGTTGAGTGGGACCCAGAGAGGACAGATTTGAGCCGGCAGCGAGTTCACACACGGCAGCAGGGCCACATAGACAGCGCAAGCAGGAGGTAAAGGACCCGGTGGGGCCTGAGCAACTGAACCCCTATTACAGACTCCGGAGACGGGACTTGTTGTATTATAGTTTGGTTGAAAGTAAACCAGTTAAACCTCATCTGTGCCTCAGCCTCTGATTTAACAGCTACCATCTATCCAGGATTGGGACCATCACCGCTGAGAGAATTTGCTGTGAATCAAGTAAGTGTCTGTGTCCTTAACATCTCCTCACCATACTTCCATCTTCATCCATCATTAACTTTAACATCACCTGTCCAGGGGACCCTACAGCCCTACCCGGAAAAGGGCTATACCATCTCAGCTGCCTCTCACCATCATCCCCTGGCCAGTACAAGGCAGCGGTGGCCATATATAGCCACATTATTCCGGGTGGCGTCACGACAATAACATCTACAAACTTTATAAACTATATAAACTTCTAAATCCCCTGTAAATACCCCCTTTTAGGAGTGTGCCAGCCTGGGGCCACGGCCTGGGTCCAGCCACCAGTGACTCCCCCAAGGAAAGGACCCTGCGCCGGGTATCCCGGTCCCCTAAGCTGGGCGGCACACTATTAATACATATGATGTGACACAGTCACTAGTTACAGGTACTATAGACAGCAGGGAAGTCAGGTAATCTGGAGTGTGGTTCCAGGAGAGCTTGTAGTATTCAAGGAGTAGACATAGACATAGTCATGAAATGGTCCAAGGTCAGGTTTCCAGCAAACACAAAAAGGATTCAGGAAGTCAACGAAGGCATATTCATGTCACAGTTCAGGGTAAAAATACCAGGAGATTTCAACAAGTACATAAGGCAGAAAAAAGGGAAATGAAGCTAAAGTATTGGGTAAGATAGCAGAGATCATAACATTTTTAGCATTTGTGAGTGTGTGCAATTGATAGAAATAGTGTCAAAGGGATCTTGAGACTGTTACATTCTATACTGAACTGTTCCTAAGGCCCCATTCACACACTGCTTTTTTTGCTGCGTATTTTTACGCACAAGCTCAAAAAAAGTCAGGTGTGGAACAATTAAAACCGGGAGTGGCACACTCAGAGGAAAGGTCTAATAGAAACAAGTGCTCCACTTATATGTTTAATCACCCACTCCTGGTTTGTGATGAGCTTGTGCTTAAAAATACGCAGCAAAAAAAGCAGTGTGTGAAGGGGCCTTAATCCCCATTTCAGTAAGGAATAGTTTGTGACTCATTGGATCTTCTTAGGACCTCTGGTCATTACACTCTGGGAGAAGTTGCTCAGTAAAGTAAAAGAGCAATAACTGAAAAGATGGAACACCTGAGCAACCCAGCAGTTCCCAGACTCAAAAGGGATACCTGCACTGTAAGATAACTAATGACAGGTCAGTACATCAGATACAATGCACATCAATGACTATTTTTGCATTTGGGACACACTGCAAAGAGGAATTGTGACAGCAACCATGGCATTTTGTGAAAACACACTGACAGCAATGATCATGTGTGATCATTGAGTGCAGCATAGCATTGTATAGGTATGACATGAGTCTGCACCCGTATGCTAGCACTTTTTCACACTCTAGTTGTCAGAGATAAGCTATTGCCCTCTGCTATCAGTCTCTAGCACACCTAAGGGGTTAACCTCTTTTCCCATGGCACCAATTAGATATTCAAAGCACCTGTCTTTAGTTATAAGACTGCACATCCATTGTTCTCTGGTATCAGCCGATGAGGAAAAGCCCAGAACACCATTAGGCAGTTACATCAGTGTTAGGACCCAGGTAATAGAGATCGCCTCAACGTGGCAACTGGGTGAATTATCGATTTGGCCATTTCCATAATACTAAGTATCTCTACTTTTTCATTATCATTTTGTCTCTATTTAGAAATAAGTCTATGTCGAGTGCAACTATTTATATTTGAAATAGAATTGTGTTTAGTTAGCACCTTCATAGACCGGATTGAGTGCAGCTTAGCATTGTATAGCAATGATCATGTGCACATACCCTTATGGTGGGTTTACACGCTGCAATATCGTTCCGATATCGCAGTTCAATGGCGCGGGAGCGCGCAATTAGTGCACGTTCCTCCCGCATCGCATTGAATGTTTACACGCTGCGATATCGGAATACAACGTCCGTGCGATGTCTCCGCCTCCCAACCCAGGATCGCATAGTTAACATGGGAGTGAATGGGTGACGTATGAAATCGCATCGTAATTGGGCGTTTACACAGCACGATCCGGCTTCAATCGCTATGCAATATCGGGGCATTGAATAGCACGCTCATTCAATCCCCGATATCGCATTGACATCATTCCTGCATCGTATTGGACGTTCACACCATACAACGCAGGAACGATTTCGCCTCCGACGATTGAACCACGTGACTTTTCAATGAAATTGTACTACGATATCGCAACGTGTAAACCCGCCATTAAAGGTAGCCTGTCATGCAATGTTCCAGCTCAAAACTTACTTGAATTCTACAAAAATCTGAATTTGCTAAAATGCTGAAATTTTATTAATTCACCTCCTTGTAGACTCAAAAAAGTTGTGTTTGACTAGCAAGCATATTTCTGAACAATGAACAGCCATAACAAGTTTAAAATATAAACTAAAACCTTACTGCTTATCTTTCAGTCCCTTCCGCTCCTCATCGACCATAGTTCGGTCGTTTTTGTATCTTTGTAATGTCACCAATAGTGATCAAATTTAATCGGAAAAGTGACCAATAAGAAAAGTTATTTTTTTTTGTATATAACATTATTTGCTCCTTGATCTGAAAAGACCCCAGAATATTAAAAGAGACATTACATTCACAAAGAAAAAGGTTTCTGAAAATTTAATTTCTCAGGGAAAAAATATGAAATCTGTCGATTGTAATCTTGCCACATCTGCTCTTCTCTAATGGAAATGCATTAGCCCCTATTTCCAATTATTTGTATGAGCATCTTGATGGTGCTTGTTGTTCTCCTGTTGTAGAAATAGATGCAGATCCTACTTAAGATTAGGCTTTCATTATTCCATAGATGTCCCAGATGGGAAACACATTTTAATTAGCCCATTTCCACTACAAGAAAATGTTAATTGGTTACAGTGGTCATTTGTCACAAAATAAAACTCTGTACCTGAGTAGTAAGCACCAGTGAGCACCTCCTTCAAGAACAAAGAAAATGTCATTTGGATATATAGACTTAGGACGTTATTAAAGAGAACCTGTCAGATAGTTTATACAACCCAAGCTATCACTATCCGTACCTGCAGCTTCATAGTACTATTCTCAGCATCGCTGTATAAGCTAATACTGTCATGTTAAAGTTGAAAAATTGCATTTATACATTTACATTTTTGCCTGTAAATGAGCCACAGACTGGTCTGTAGGGGCATTCCTATGGTATCTATTCCTGCCTTCCTTTTATTGCTATTTTGTTAAATGTTGGTTACTCAAAAGATGCGTGCCCTAGTGTGACACTAGTCACTACTAAAAGCTAGGGAGAATATTGTACTAGACACTATGAATATGTAGTTTGTGACACAGTCAATACCTACAGGAATGTAGATAGTAGGGATGTCTGGTAATTAAGGGTCATGTTCCAGGAGAGCTCATAGTATTCTGGGAGTAGAAGAAATGCTGTGGATATAATTAGGCGCAATAGAGTTTTACCCAATTAGTTGAATTAGGCAAATCATGGTAACTGGTTCACCTTATGTGCTTGGGTAAGGGTGGCTTCACACTGTGGTCAGGACCGGTCCGGGGCTGTCAGGGGTGAACCTGACAGCCCCGGACCGTATCAGCACACAGAACCGGAGTGCTAATATGCCCTCCGGTCCGGTGTGCATCCTGTCGCAGCTGCCGCTGCTGATTATTCAGGAACACGGCTTGCAGGGAGCAAACCGCGGTCCTGAGTTATAACAGCGGCGTGCAGCCGCGGGTATCTGGTTCCCGGATCCTCCAGGATCCTCTTGGATCCGGGGGAATCCGGTGGAATCCGGTAGACACCAATTAGGTGCAAATTGGTCTCCCCGGACACAAAAATGTTGCAAGGAACGTTTTAGGATCCAGGAGAAAAATCCCACTTCTCCCAGATTCTTCCGGTGAGATGTCAGCCGGATGGCAGATAACTGCCATCCGGCTCCATTCGGCCCCATAGGCTACTATGGGGCCAAAATCCGGTCCGGGTCTGTCACCCCTGACAGCCCCGGACCGGACCTGACTGCAGTGTGAAGCCACCCTAACACACAACCAGTAATAAAAGCATCAACCAGCTGACAAATGCATAAGAACTGACAAATGAGCTGAGGAGCTGACAAATGCATAGGAACTGGATACAGGGGAAATAAGTCTGGGCTGCTGTAAGCTAGATGAAGGACTCAAACAGTATTTTCAATGCTGGTACTTTTATTCAATGTGTTTCAAAGTGTATTACTCACTTATTAAATAGACATGTGCCTTTTTTCCTTTATTTTGTATTTCTATTTAAACTGTACCATTGTCATAATCTGTTTATTGGTTTGATTTTTTGAGGAAGAAGAGAGGACTACACTTTGAAACATATAGAATAAAACAACCTGCATTGAAAATATCATTAGCATCCTTCATCTATCCTATAGCAGCACAGATTTATTTCACCTTTGTGTCCAGTTCCTGTTCAGGAAGAAGTCAGGGATGTACACACAGAGGAATGCAGGACAAACATCACTTCAAATGAAATTTACAACTGGCAGGATTCTGGGAAAGGTAGCTCAGTAAAGTAGCAGAGCAATTACAGGGAAGATGGAACACCTGAGCAACCAAGCACCTCCCAGAACCAGAATGGAAACCTGCACTGTCAATCATTTACTGACAGCTCTGCACACAAGATATAAAACATAGTAATAAACCTTATTGCATTCAACACGCACTGCAAAGAGGAATCGTGACAGCTAAGCAACCAAAGCTTGTGCTTGTATTTAATCTTGAACCTCATTATAAATATACACTTCAACACGTCATACTAGAAGGGATTATTTAATGAAAAATTATCAATTCAGAACATTCAGATATATATTTTTTCTTTTTACAACAGAAAAATGAAATTTTTGCTGCTAGCATACGATGGTTTCAAGCAAAATGTTTTCAAGAATCCACTAAATCTCTTGACTGCATAGTGATTTATCCCAATAAGACCTAGCATAGGTAATGTTACATTTAAAGAAACACAGTAGAAACTTCCCTATGCAAGTTGTTCTTTTTTTTGCAAGTTCTAAATTGCTTATCTTAATTAGCCTGCTATGTCAAAATTGAGATTTTTTTACATTGTTGTAGTGTTTTATACTCTGAATACTATTCCATATCATAGTTGCCAGAGGATAAGTGTTCTGCTGATGTTCAATGCTGTTACTCTATATATATATATGCATAGTCAGAAACTATTGAATGCTTCTAGAATGAAAACTGTTGAAAATGTGGTTTTATCCATGTTAATTTTTGCATCTTAACTAACTCAAATATCAAACATTTAACAACTGTATAAAAGAAGCAAATTTACATTGTGACGGTTGTAATAAAATCTGGAACATCAAGACCAAAGATGAAAGAAAACAACATCTTGCATCAACCATTTAAGATGTTTATCTGTTAGTTTTCTACTACTTGGTTTAAATTGATTGTCAATGTTTGATTTATGGATTCTAACTTAAACATCTCACCAAAATTCAGCCAGGTAAAATATCCGTTGCACCTAGCAGAGGGCTGCCAGTTCCACTGGTAGGCAACACAAGTGTAAGAACGCCGGTGCTCAATCACCTGCAACCCAAGCATTGGGGCGGCTGTAGCGCCTGCATCCAGCCATGCTGACAAGGAGGAGACTGGTGGCATTCATGGACAAAGGTTACCAACAGGACGTCAGGCACACAAGTCTAAGTGAAGCAAAGTGTCAGAGCACAGCCTATTGGTCACCCCAGCTATTAGATCAGGCGGGCTGCACCACACTTGTATATGCATCACAAATGACCGACGCCCCCCAAAGGTCTCAGCCACTTACTGCAAAAGATAAAAAGATGCAATACACACTACAGATAAAAATGTGAGGTTTTTGTGGATATTTGGCCAAATACGTAAGCTCGTAACCCACGCCAAGGGCCCTCACGCTTACGAGTCCTAACCATATGCCTGACCATATGTTTGTTTGGTGGGCAAGCCACCAAACATTGAGAAAAATCACCGAAGTAGGACATAACACTTTAAAGAAAAAAAAACTCACCAAAATTTAGCCAGGTAAAATATCCGTTGCACCTAACAGAGGGCTGCCAACTCCACTGGTAGACAACACAAGTGTAAGAACGCCGGTGCTCAATACCCTGCAACCCAAGCATGGGGGCGGCTGTGGCGCCTGCGTCCAGCCATGCTGACAAGGAGGAGACTGGTGGCATTCATGGCATTCATGGCCTCTGTCCGATGAAGGTCTTGTACCAGGTGGCTGGACCCTGTTGATCTAATCATGAGGTTTGGCCCTGGCCCCCAGGGACTGCCCGTTTAAAGGACAGCTCCTGGCGAGGTAACCAGTGCTGTTAGAGCGGCGGCAGATGGGCTCCCAGTGGAGCTGTAGCGGTCGGTGGTTCTTCCCCGGTATGCTGCGGCTTGCTTCCCTCGCATCCAGGGTACATCCTCCGGACTGTCGGCAAGTTGAATCAGCGGCTGAGGTTTGGGTTGGGGTCTTGGTGCTGACTGTTGGCCTTGCTGTAGCTGCATAGCGTCCATTAGTTTAGCGATGTTTTTATTCATCTGGCGCATCTCAGCACGCATCTCAGCCCGCAGGGAGTCGTATTTGTCAGGCTGAGCAGATTGTACATTCTGCGTGGCTGTAGACACGGGTAATGATTTTGAAGAAGCCTGCACCTCACCACTGCACCACCGTTTAATTGTAGCTTCATGGGTCTCTACCGGCTTTAACCCTTTGATGGCCATCTCCTTCAGGGTGTTAAAGTCAGCTTCAGGATTGCTCAATGACCACCAAAGTACAGTCTTACTGTCCTTAGGGGATAGCAGTTCCCGAGTAAATTGTTCAATGAGGAGCTTATTTTCGTCAGGTACATTGGTGGGGCTGATATGTATAAGGGCACTCAATGCTTCTTCCAGATGCCAGGCATAAACTCTTATGTCATCTCCCGGCCTCTGGTAGCAGTGATGGAAGCGCATGCGTATATCAGCCTCATTGCACTCCTTGACGGTAGCTCTCAGTTTATTGAATATAGCAGAGGCGGAATTTCGTTCAGCAGCAGACCAGGACGCACTTTCTTTCTTTGCTGCGCCGGTTAACTGTCCGAGTACCACAGTAGCGCGTTGTTGACCGGTCATCGCATACATGTCCAGAAAGCTATTGATATTTTGCTTAAACTCATCCAATGTATCGGGGCGTCCGTCATACTGGGGCAATCACTTGGCCACCGGGATGTATGGGAGTGACAGCGGCATTATTGGGGCGAGTGCACCCAGGGCGCCGGAGGTGCTGGCAGTGCTACCAAAGGCAGCCATAGGTCTTTCGGTATAATTCAGGGGATCAGCGTATGCACCGTCGTCGTCACTGGAGGCCGACATGTTGGAGGCCCCTGTAGTGAATTACAGCCAGCTCTTAAAGAGTTAAACAGTTTGGGAGTTTCCGGACTACGCCGCGGCGCTCTGGAATACTCGGCTGAGCGAGGGCGGGTTTCAGTTTCGCGCTCTACAGGCTGGCACGCCCCCTTTCTTCCCGCTCTTTGGCGCAGTAATGGCGGTGTAGTTTAAACAGTCGCTCAATACAGTCAATAACACGGCACACAGTACCCGGTAACACCGGGCACGGGATCCTGCTTTAGACGCCAGAAAAAGATAATGTATCGCCAAGGCTTTGGGGTACTCAGGTGCCAGGCGGCAAGGGTTAACGCTCCCGTTGTCACGGGAAGTGGTGGCCGCGCCTGACCCCTGTGTCCTGGGCCTATCTTTCAAAAAGCGGTGATATTTACAGGGGACTATGTACAAAGTCTGTTGTCGTGACGCCACCTGTAGTTTCTGGTGATATACACCAGCGCCGCCACAGTCCGCCAGAGGTAGATGGTATCGCAGCTGGGATGGTGAAGTCCTCCACAGGTAGGACTGGACCTCCGGGGCAGCGTTGTGAGAGGGAAATAGCTTGGAGTGGGGCTGGAGATGGTATAGGGAGTGCTGGAGCAGTCTATGAGAGAGGCCAGTAACATAGAGGAATGACACACGCACACTGCAAAGTCTCTCTTACCTTTTACTGATGGTTAGCAGGTAAAGACGTCCAGGGCACCGACAGGTGGACAGGTTGCAAAGTGGGTCCCCACAGGAAGTGGGTATAAGGCCTCCTCTACTCTGTAGTGGTGGTTGAGGCACAGCCTGCTTGCAGCCCGACTTGCATCCTCTCTCTTCCTGACTGTGGTGTCTGTCTCTCCTCCTGTGCTGTCTCCGGGTTACCTTCTCTGATCACTGCGGTGTTATGCTGCTGTGACTGGCTCCCTCTCTTGACCCACAGAGGAAACCGGGTAACCGAAGCCTCCACGGTGCGATGGGGTTTTCTGTGGTCCTATAGTATCCCACAGGTGCGGATCCCCAATATCTGGTGGTTCTTTTTGGGTGAACTTCATCAAGTTCTTCTTAACTCCCTTTTGGCTATGTGCTCCTCACCTTCAGTCCCACTTAGGCTTGCGGGATGTAGAAGGGCTACTCCGTGTCTCTGGTTCGGGCCTAACCGCGGCACCGACCACCAGGACGTCTTTGCAGCTCTCCTAGCGTCTGCACACTCTGACTAACTCCTCCCCCAGCAGCAGTATTTATAGGGGATCTTGCCTAAGGTCGGCAAGTGAGGCTCCCCCTACTGTGCCGTGGTGGAAGGTGTTGTATGTAGTAGGTACCTGCTGTGGAAACCCAGCTGTGCATTAGAAAAGTCTGTGGCTCCCTGCATTAGTGTGAAGTCAGCCTAAGACCGCTGGTCTGTCCAGCTTTGTTCCAATTCAAAAGGTTTGTCCTAGTAATGGACAATTCATTTAATTTTTTATATTCATATTTTGTTCTTATGTGTGTTAATCATTTGAACACTTACATATCATCTGATATGCCAAATGTCTTAGATGGGAAAAAACCTTTAAAATATAGAAAAGTGTAAGCTACATAATCTACTATCATAGATATGGTAATTTCATACACGGTACATCTAATGCATTGAAACATATTATATTAATGTATTCACATTGCATCACTATGTTGTTCTAAAGAAGGATTCCATTATCAGCATCATAGCAACTGATTCATCATTTTTCTCAAGAAAAGTATGTACTGGGGAAAGTCTTTGAGCTCTGGATTGAATCTTTAAATACACAGAAAGCAAATTGAATTTCAAGGCCCCTGTTGCAATGTACCATACATTTTTTTCTGCCTCTTTCTTGTTAGAGAGCAATCTCTCATCTACTCAGCATGTCATGTTACAATGTCCATTTTTAATAAACAAGACTTTTGATGGGAACAATTCTTCACATGACAGATTTAAAAGACATACAGTATGATTTTCCTAATTGTCACCAGCAACTAAACATGAGTAATAAAGGAAATCAATATAAAAGCAATGAACAGAATATTTCAATATTAGATGAAAAATAATCCAATTCTCTGTTCCAATATATTCAGTATTTTGAATGTAGTACCAAAGTCAGGCACTATTCAGTAGGTAAATAAATAATAATAGCTGATAAAAAAAGCTGCAAACTTAAAGGGATTTTCCAGAACTATAACATTAGGGTTATTATTAATTCTCAATTTTAAGGCCAACCCTTGGGACAGGCTATCAATAAGGAGTTTTAACCTTTTTATATCTGGTGAATATTTAGTTTTTTTGGGGTTTTTTGTGTCCCCAAACATGTTCACCAATTTGCAAATCAACATGAACATTGCAGATATTGTTTGGCATTGTAAACCAGAGCAATTTAGCAAAAATTGCCAAACAAGGATTTGTTCAGGAAAAAAGTTCAAAATGGTTTCACACTGCAGTTTTTTCCCTGATCAGGTTTGTGTGTCAAAACCAGGATTGTCTCCAAAACTCAGAACAGGTGTCAGTCTTTCAATTATAGTTTTTCTCTGCAGGTCCCTCTCCTAGTTCCTCTCCTGGTTTTGGCACACAAACCTGATCGAACCTGATCAGGGAAAAAACTGCAGTGTGAAACAAGCCTAAAATATCCCTTAGGCTGGTTTCACACTGCGGTTTTTCACTGATCAGGGTCGATCAGGTTTGTGTGCCAAAACCAGGAGAGGAACTAGGAGAGGGACCTGCAGAGAAAAACTATAATTGAAAGATTGACACCTGTTCTGAGTTTTGGAGACAATCCTGGTTTTGAAACACAAAACCTGACCTGACCTGACCTGACCTGATCTGACCGCAGTGTGAAACCAGCCTTAACCTTTCCTTGATTGTTTGGGGCCAAAATACTAAGTAGAAGAACTGTTGGCTGGGCACAACACCTTACATTATGGTTGGGAGTATTTCCACTATTTGGTCTATCAGCCTGTATGAAGCTGCAGAATTTTTTGTAGCTTTACATTATTTTTTTAAGCATCCTGTAGTTTGTAGGTGTTTTGATACCTGCAGGGTGTGACTTTTGGAAACAGTGCAAGATGTGGAAGCAGTTGTGAAGTTCTGGAAGCCTACAATGTCCATTAACATCTGTTTAAAAGAGCTTAGTATTTTGGGGGAATTTTTTGGGAATATTTGTATATTATTGTTATTATTGTTATTATTATTATTATTACTGTTGTCGTTGTTGTTGGTTGTTGTTGCTGTTATTATTATTTCATTTTTTCTTTCTTTTTTTGGAGAGCAAACTTTTATTATTGCAGTGGGTCAGCAGTGTGCTAGGGTCTCTCTTCTATAGTTCTGTGACAGCAATTCATTTAAAAATAGCATATGGCCATTATATGCTTTACATACATGGTCTTATAGATCTGTTCACACTCATGAAACACCATTATTGATATTGCTTCTTCAAAATATGCAATCATTTTATTTTATTTCATTCCATACATTTACATTTATATGTATGTATAATTCATATTGAACTTGTTGTTGCATTGCTGCCCACTAGCCTTACTCATCATTTCAGATGAATTGGTGACATGATATGCCCTTTATAAGGATACACCTAAATAAAATGGGAATGGTTGGTGATATCAACTTCCTGTTTGTGGCACATTAGTATATGGGAGAGGGAAAACTTTTTCAGATGGGTGGTGACCATGGTGGCCATTTTGAAGTCGGACATTTTGGATCCAACTTTATTATTTTCAATGGAAATAGGGTCATGTGACATATCAAACTTATTGAGTATTTCCTAAGAAAAACAATGGTGTGCTTGGTTTTAACATAACGTTATTCTTTCATGAGTTACTTTCAGGTTTTACTTTACAGCCATTGACATATTGAAGAGGTTAACACGTGAGAAGTGGATAGAAATTGTGTTGATGTCTGGTGAACGCAGTACCCGGGCCATTGCAGAAGATTTCAATGCAAGACACTGTACGAGACCACCCTTCTCCCATGCTACAGTTAGCAAACTGCTTGCCAAATTTTGTGAAACAGGTTCAGTGTTGGATTTGCCAAAATGTGGATGCAAGAAAACTGTCACTAATGAAGAAACATCAGTGGCTGTCCTAGCGTCATTCAGCAAGAACCCACAGCATAGCACTCACCGCATGTTACTGGAGAGTGGCATCAGTCGAACATCCCTTCAGTGGATATTAGCTACTCACAAAATTGGCACTCTTACTAAATCCAGCTCCTGCAGCATCTCAACGAGGATGACCCAGATTGGTGTACTGAATTTGCTGAATGGGCAAAACAAAAATTAGAACAGGACCGCATATGGGGGAGACAGCGCGCACGGGGGAGACAGCACACATGGGGAGACAGAGACAGCGCAGATGGAGGAGACAGTGCAGACAGGGGAGACAACACAAATGGGAGAGAGGGAGACTACGCAGATGGGGGAGACAGCGCACACTGGAGAGACTTAGACAGCGCATGCAAGGGAGACAGGCACAGAGAAGATAGAGACAGCGCACCGACACTACCCTCCTGATGCAATAACTTCAGGCCCACATCTAGTATCTATATATATTGTGATATATTGATCACGGAGCGGGTCGGGGTACCCTCGCTTAGCAGCACAAAACCATAAACACTGCAACAGTCTCTTTCATGAACTAAGTCCAGTGGGTTTATTTAGGATAGCATAAACAGCAAAGTGCAAATTAAAACATGAGCCTTCCTTTGGCTTTACAAAAAGTCAGTCTGGTTACCTCACACACGACCTGTAATCAGTCCACACAGGGCTTCTGAGGGACTGCTTCTTCAGAATGGATGTCTGCCTTTTGCTCACAGCCCAGCATGCTGCAGGTTCTCCATGCCTCAGTCTCTGTCTGTCTCCCACATGCCAAACACAGAAACACAAACTCCATTAAACATCCAGAGACACACTGACAACTCCAATAAGTTGCAAGCTTAACTCTTGCAATTCTGTTAAGCAGACTTTGGCTTCCAGGTACTGGCAAGACATTCATAAACACAGTGCAGCAGACTTCTGCCTGCATGGTTTATTGGTGTATACCAGCCATTCAGACCATGGGTGGCCGTCATACCACAATATAAATATATATATGAATATATACTGTGTATAAAGGGTGGGCCATTTATATGGATGCACCTAAATAAAATGGGAATGGTTAGTGATATCAACTTCCTGTTTGTGGCGCATTAGTATATGGGAGGGGGAAAACTTTTCCAGATGGGTGGAAAATGTGGCAGCCATTTTGAAGTTGGCCATTTTGGATCCAACTTTATTTCTTTCAATGGGAAGTAGTTCTTGAGACTCATGAAACATGTTGAGAATTTCATAAGAAAAAATGATGGTGTGCTTGGTTTTAACGGAATTTTATTCTTTCATGAGTTATTTACAAGTTTATGACCACTTATAAAATGTGTTCAAAGTGCTGCCCATGGTGTTGGATTGTCAATGCAACCCTCTTCTCCCACTGTTGACACACTAATAGCAACAACACAAAAGAAATGCTAGCACTGGATTCCAGTATCCGTTGTTTCAGATGCTGCACATCTTGTATCTTCACAGCATAGACAATTACTTTCAGATGACCCCAACGATAAAAATCTAAGGGGTCAGATCGGGAGACCTTGGTGTGGCCATTCAACTGGTCCACGACGACCAATCCACTTTCCAGGAAACTGCAGCAGCTGGATTTTGTAAGGGTTCCATTTGTGAGTAGCTAATATCCGTCGAAGGGATGTTTGACTGATGCCACTCTCCAGTGACATGCGGCAAGTGCTACACTGTGGGCTCTTGCTGAATGAAGCTTGGACAGCCACTGATGTTTCTTTATTAGTGACAGTTTTCTTGCATCCACATTTTGGCAAATCTAGTACTAAACCTATTTCACAAAATCTGGCAAGCAGTTTGCAAACTGTAGCATGGGAGATGGCTGATCTCATATGTCTTGCATTGAAATCTGCTGCAATGACCCAGATACTGCTTTCACCAGACATCAACACAATTTCTATCCGCTTCTCATGTGTTAACCTCTGCGACATGTCAATTGTTGTAAGTAAAGAGAAACTTGTAAATAACTAATGAAAGAATAAAGTTATGTTAAATCCAAGCACACCATTGTTTTTCTTATGAAATTCTCAATACTTTTGATGTAAAAGAGAAGGGAGGGGCGCTCCTAGTGAAGCCCAGACAGATGCAGGAGCAGGCTGGGGTAAGTGTGCTCACCTCTGATGGTTATGCGACAGGCATAACACCGGAGAGAAGCATAGTAGCAAGGGCATGCAGGCGCTGGGGATCCGACCAGTGTGAGAATTGCGGTCATGTGGTGCAGTCACATGGGGGTGATGTCACCACAGGTCCTCCAGCTCTCCAACGTTTCAGGGAATTAGGTGTCCTCTCCTCGTGCAGCACCCACCGCTCGCCCTAGGGGCTACGAGTAATTGTGGAAAGAATAATGGCGGTTTAGGGGCGCTCAAGGCGCTCCTTGAGCGCCCCTAAACCGCCATTATTCTTTCCACAAATACTTTTGATGTGTCACATAACCTTCTTCCCATTGAAAAAATAAAGTTGGATCCAAAATGGCCGACTTCAAAATGGCCACCATGGTCACCACCCATCTGGAAAAGTTTTCCCTCTCCCATGTACTAATGTGCCACAAACAGGAAAATGATATCACCCAGCATTCCCATTTTATTTAGGTGTATTCATATAAATGGCCCACCCTGTACTTTTCTGTATGGACATTCCTAGATGGAATCCTTTGATTTAGGCTGGAAGTGATTCATTGCTTGGTTTATGAATTCTATCCACATGTATATACTTTGGAACTTTTTTTGTTTTCAAGAGGTAAAATTATCAGTCCATATGCCATCAAGATCTTTGCTTTTGTACTATTAAGTTAGGGCCGTTTCACATATTTGCACCTCTGCGTTTACCTGTACTGCGCCAGCGCAAGTGCAAGCGCAGGTGCAATCACAGGCAAGCGAAGATGCAGAGCCCTTCCGCTTGCTTGCACTTTCACCGCCATTACCTTCTATGGCGAGCTCACAGGAGCGGTACCCGGAAGCGCATGTCTGCAGAGTGGCACTGTCAGAGCGCATGCGTCGCTCTGGTCGCACCGTAAACGCGTAATGCGATGTTTTCGGTGCATCGGGAGTGACTCATGCACTCTGACTGTGCCCCTCTGCAGACCTGTGCTTCCTGGCTCTGTTCCTGTTCGACATAGAAGGTAATGGCGAGGAAAGTGCAAGCGAGCGCAAGGACTCTGCATCTATGCACCAATGTGCTTTGCTGCGCTTGCCTGTGATTGCACCTGTGATTGCACATGCACTAGCTCAGGGCAGGCAAAATCAGGGGTGCATAGATATGAACTAGGCCTTATACTTACTCATATATATTTATATAGCGTCTAATATATGTATCTTCTAGAGAAACTTTTCTCATCCACAAGTACATTGACCACCATCAACAAGAAAATATTTTTTTTTATAAAACTTCATATAAATTTTCTCCTACAGTTGCATGTTTAGTATACCTTTAGCACACATTAATTGATCTTATTAACTGGAATTTGATCCTTTACTGTGGAGTGATTTTATGTGATGTCCAGTGCATTTTCATAGAAGCAAAAAAAGTTATTAGCGGTCTCTGGAGCTTTTAAATTAAGAATGGGTGCAAGGAATACACAAATAAGGTGGGCACACCACATACTAAAAGATAACGGCTATTTAGTGGCCATCTGGGCCGTGGGGCAGAGATGCATTTGCCCCCCAGGCTGGTTCCCAAAGGGTTGTTTAGGGCCGCACAGTTGTCTGCTGAGTTGTCTTCCTGTGTGCACACCTACCCTGGGAGAGCAGTAGGAGCAGCTAAGAACCTAACATCACCGCACCAGGCTGAAGGACCTGCGGTGATGCGATCATCTCTCCACCCCTTGCTGATCACATCACCGGACCCTGTGACCTGGAACCAGGAAGCGCTGGGTAAGCAAAGAGAGTGGTGTCCACCGGTCGGTACCCTGCCAGAGGCAAGTCCTCCTCATCCCCAGGAGGCATTCATCAGAGTTGTGCAGGGGTGCACAACCCCTAGAGGTGAGTGAGCATTCAGCACACTAAACTAGCCACCCACTAGACCACCAGGTCCAGCTCTTTGACACTTCCTGTTTTCTACTCATTTTACAGTGCATTCTTAGGGAATACACTGTATGGGGAGTCTCTATTCTTTGCGTTCTCACAAAATAAAGTTTTTTAATAGTTTTTTTGAGCAATACAGATTAATTTTTCCACTTAAATGGCTTCGCACTCTATTATATATAGGTCTCCCAGATTAAAGAAGTTGCCCGAGACTCTTTTATTTTTTTACTATGGGCCTAAAAATTAACATTCAGGTAGTTCCCACTTATCAGTAATTGGTACCTGAGGAAGGCTCAGAGTGGGAAAGGACCTCACCTGCTGTGATTCTTCTGCCTAACCTCAACAGAGTAGCTCTTCATCTTCTGCTCAGCTGTTGACTTGGTGTGACTGCCCATGTCATGCAAATTGATAACTGAATCCACACAGACAGCAGGGAGATAGCTGACAGTAAGCATTACATTGGCAGTCACATTCCCGTCAACAGAGCCAAGTGGAAGTGAAGAAGCTCGTCTGTCAAAGTGACTACATTAAAAATTGCAGAAAAGCTAGCTGGAGCAGCCTGTGAGCTAGCTGGCAGAGATCTGCGCCATGCAGAACAGACAGGTAGTTAACAACTACCTGCCTGTTAATCTTTAGACCTATAGTAAAAAAATATTAAAGTGCTAGTTTACCTCTTCAATAATTATTACGTTAAAAAATTATTGTCTCCTCTTAAAATTCAATCTTTTATTACAGATGTTTGGGGGATTTTACATGAAATAGCTTTTCACTATACTTTTTCTTTAAGCCATTTATATACTTTTCTGTATCCTTTGTAGCTTGCCATCCTTCCCTTTTCAGTCAGCAATTCCACTTCATCCTTCACTTACCAGCATGCCATTGCTTGACGGTTTGGCTGTCTCAAACTGAATATTCACATCACAGTCATGAATGTATACAGATTGACAGACTAGAGAAATGAGAAAGACCTACAGCCGATACCTCTAATTCCTTTTGTAGCCACTGCTTTTCAGTATACATCACAGTCAGCAATAGGCAGTGACTGTAAGATAGAAAAAAAATCCTATTAACTAGGACTTTGGAGCTACAATTAGGTCCAAAAATGTTTGGACAGTGACCAATTCTTTCTGATTTGGGGTGTGCATGCAAATATTTTTTATTTAAAATAAACTGAGATGCAATTGAATCGTAGACTCTCAGGATTAATTAAAAAGGGTTGAACAAAAATATCCCGTGAAATGTTTAGAAATATAAGCCATTTTTTAAACCAATACCTTTTATTAATAAACAAGAAAGAGACACAGAAAATCAGAGGTACAGATAATAGGTGCCTCGAGGGCAAACAAACACGTTCATGACACAAGCAAGCCTCCCTGGCCACAATCCTATTGGGGGAGGAGGTATCCAACAAGTGGGTAAACAGACATTTGGGGGCTAAGTGCAACAGAACATAGGGATGGGACAGGGGAGACATAGGATAAATATGCAAGATAAATATGTTATCTACCACAGGATGCAAAAGTTACACGTTGGAATAAAAGCTGGACGAAATTCAGGGGTCCCACCACTGAAGGATTTTATTTCTTTTAGACAAATCATGGGACAGGATGGTTTCGTGTTGGAAATGGAGGTCAACCCTCGAGATAAGTTCCTCCTTTGATGGGATGATATGTGATTTCCAATGTTCCAGGAGGCAGTGGGGCTAGAAAATGTAAAGAGGTGCGTAGCGTTGAGCGATCACGACTCAACTTCCCTCCAAAATTCCGCAATTTAGGACACTCTCACCAAATATGGGCCATAGAACCAATTGAGTGACAATCTCTCCAGCACTATTGGGAGGAAGAGTTATTCAATTTGAAGAGGGGTGATGTACCAATGAAGCTGTAGTTATTTAGCCTGCTCTAGGTTATTTATGCAGGAAGAGAATTTAGAGGCATGGGTAGAAGCCTCTTGCCATACATCTGGAGATGCTAAAAATGAGAGATAATTTTTCCCAGCTTTACATATAGGGCAGTATGGAGAGACCCCCAGGAGCAAGTAGGGCTTTGTACACAATGGATACACCATGTGAAGTCGAGAAGTTTGGTTTGCAAAATAGTTGAATGGGGCTGTTAGTGAGAGAGCCGACTCTTACGGGTAGATGACAGCCTTTAGGAAGTGTCGTTAAGTATTGGTAAAATAGGGAGTTGGAGAGGTTAAACTTATCTTTAATATCAGCGAACGGCAAAAGTAGACCATCATGGTCGATTAAATTATTTAATAGGGAAATTCCCTGTTGACTCCAGCAGGTTAGAGAGAGACTCTCAAATAAGGATTTTATTGCCCTTAAGGCCACATTACACGCTTCAATATCGATCATGATATCACCTGCAAAGTCACATGATGAGATTTTGCGATATCGCTTGTGCGGTGTCACAAGCATAGATGTCGTTAACGATTTTACATTTGGCAACGCGCCAGCAATCCAGCGCACAACCCAGCTATCGAGGCCAGCCAGTGTCAGGAATGGTGGAATCGTCAATGAGATCGTTTGCACAATGTCACACAGAACGATACTGCGGATCATTCGCACGACCATCGCTTGATTTGAGGTCCTGCTCACAAATCTTTAACCAAGCAATAACAAACTTTTTCATTGCAAGATCGCTTGGTTACACGCCATGACACACAAATGATATCGCTTAAACAATTAAAAAAGTGTTGTTTAAGCGATATCATTAATGATATTGAAGCGTGTGACGTGGCCTTAAGGGAATGGTATCCACGGTCCGCGCTGCTGCTCTTTATCCAAGGATTTCATAAGAGGATATTACCATCAAAAGTCCTTTATTTCATCCACCAATCGTTTCAGTGCTGCCCCATCCACCTGAGGAAGGTGCTGGGACAGCATTGAAACGCTTGGTGTGATGAAATAATAGAACTTTTGATGGTAATACCTCTTGTGAAATCCTTGGATAAAGAGCAGCAGCGCGGACCGTGGATACCATTCCAGTTTTTTTCTCCTGATTTCCCACGGTTTTGTGGGTTGGTTGAGGTTCTGCAGCAGCTGCCTTATGCTTTCAAACCGGTTGTGGGTCTCACAACCGTAAAAGGTGAGTGGATATCCTTATAATCCACACTAAAACTATAGTGTCCTTTTGATAAGGCACAATCTGCACCTCTTGTATCTCCTCTTTTTTTCTAAGTGGCCTTAAGGGAGATGTATCTGAATAGAATGGGAAATGATCCCTGGCATGTGTGGACCAAATTCCCAGTAAGGAAGACATTGAATGTAGAAGCGTATGTTACCGAGGGCATTGAAGTAAACCCATCTCCAAGAGAAGCCTGGTGGATCCCTAAGGGGCAAACTGGGACTCTATTTGAAGCCAGAGTGAATCCGTTTCATTTGCCCACCATAATTTGGCTGGTTCCAACAGAGCAGCCTTCTGATAGGCCCGAACGTCAGGGACCCTCAAACCACCCTCAGGGTAAGGGAGAGGCATGACTTTGTGGGAAATGCGGTGAGGCTTGTTATTCCATATGAAACGGCCAATAATACATTGGAATGTAGTAATGCATGCTTGTGGGAAATGGAGAGGAAGACAACGGGAAAGATCAATTACTTGGGGAGAATTAACATTTTTTTAGTTGTTTACTTGCCATCCAGGAAAGCAAAGAGTAGGAGAATTTGTTCAGGTCCGAGTGAATTTCTTGCATAAGAAGGTCACAGTTAAGTTTAACTATTTTGGAGAGTCGCGGTATTATTATTAGAGATGAGCGATGTTCGATTCAAAATGTTCGCCAATCTCAAATTCGAGCTGTTTTGGCCAGTGTTCGAGTCATTCGACGAATGTGAACAATAAGATTCAAATTCGGCAGTTCGAGGTTATGTTCGATAACAGTTTATTCACCAAAAGGACCCTATAAAGTTGTCTGGGGGCAGAGGAAAAGGATGAAATGGGGGCATGATTTTTAAAAGCCGGCGGTAAAAAACCGCCGGCTTTTAAACAGTCATTGAGCCCGATCCTCTGCCCCCCATAGCTTCCCATCCCAATCATCCACTCCCCCCGCAGCCTCCCGTCCTGGTCCTGAGTTAGGACCGGGCAGGGAGCGCAGCACCAGGGAGCGGGAAGTGAAGAACCATGGCGGTGAAGCCAGCGTCAGTGAGAAGACTTCACTCCCGGCTTTCCTGCTCTTTGCTGCGCTCCCCGCTCCCTGATTCCCCCTCCCGTTCCCTGGTGTTGCTCCCCCCACCCGGTCCTAACTTACAAACAGGCGGGGGGAGCGATGAGGGGGCATCAGGGAGCGGGGAGCGCAGCACAGAGCAGGAAAGCCGGTGGTGAAGTCTTCTCACAGCTGGCTTTCACGTCGGTTATTTCACATGATCAGCTGATGCAGATCAGCTGTTCATTTGAAGTAGCTGCGGTGCTATCAGGGTTCATGTGAGTTCATGCAGCATGAACTCACATGAACTTTCCCACAGCCACACAGTGCACAGCTCAGCTACATCTCTGGTAGAGGTACTCTACCAGAAATGTAGCTGAACTAAAGAAGAAAACCGGATTGGACTACCTCGGATGGAAGATACATTTTTAATGAAGATGGAGTCTAAGTGTTGGTTTTTTTTTTCTAATAAAGAAATTTTTCTCTGTTTTATGTTTTTTTTAAAAAAAAAACTTTACTAGAAATTCATGGTGGTCATGTCTACTATTGGCATGACCCCATGAATTTTGGGCTTAGGGCCAGCTGATAACACAAAGCTGGCCTTAACCCCTTTATTACTGAGTGAGCCACTGCACCAGGGCCCTGAATGAGATGGATACAGTCAGGGCCGGCTCCAGGTTTTTGTGGGCCCCGGGCGAAAGAGTCTCAGTGGGCCCTTTTAACCCATAATGATTTCATATATATACAGTATATAGATATATACTGTGAACCGTAAAACATATATATATATATACACTCCCCACAAACATAATCTGTCTCTGAACCTGTCTTCCCCTGTGCTCTGGGTCTCCATGCCTTGTGCCTGTCTCCCCACTGTGCGCTGTCTCTCCCCTGTATGATGTTTCTTCCCCATGTGTGCTGTTTTCCCTCTCAGTGTCTGTCTTCCCCTTGTACACTGTCTCTCTCCCCCATCTCCTTCCTTTCTGTGCACTCACTTAGTCTCTTTTTCTCTCTATCTCCCTCTCTCCCAGAAACATTAATTTGGTAGCACCAGACACACACTGTGGAGCCCTGACCGCACACACACTGCGGAGCCTCGACTGGACACACACACTGCGGAGCCCCGACCGGACACACACTGCGGAGCCCCGACTGGACACACACACTGCGGAGCCCCGACCGGACACACACTGCGGAGCCCCGACTGGACACACACTACGGAGCCCTGACCGGACACACACTACTGAGCCCTGACCGGACACACACTGCGGAGCCCCGACCGGACACACACTATGGAGTCCTGACCGGACACACACTGTGGAGCCCCGACCGGACACACACTGAGGAGCCCCGACCGGACCCACACTGAGGAGCCCCGACCGGACACACACTGCGGAGCCCCGACTGGACACACACTGAGGAGCCCCGACCGGACACACACTGCGGATCCCCGACTGGACACACACACTGCGGAGCCCAGACCGGACACACACTGCGGAGCCCCGACTGGACACACACACTGCGGAGCCCCGACCGGACACACACTGCGGAGCCCCGACTGGACACACACACTACGGAGCCCTGACCGGACACACACTACGGAGCCCTGACCGGACACACACTACGGAGCCCTGACCGGACACACACTACGGAGCCTTGACCGGACACACACTGCGGAGCCCCGACCGGACACACACTACGGAGTCCTGACCGGACACACACTGTGGAGCCCCGACCGGACACACACTACGGAGCCCTGACCGGACACACACTGCGGAGCCCCGACTGGACACACACTACGGAGCCCTGACCGGACACACACTACTGAGCCCTGACCGGACACACACTGCGGAGCCCCGACCGGACACACACTATGGAGTCCTGACCGGACACACACTGTGGAGCCCCGACCGGACACACACTGAGGAGCCCCGACCGGACACACACTGAGGAGCCCCGACCGGACACACACTGCGGAGCCCCGACTGGACACACACTGAGGAGCCCCGACCGGACACACACTGCGGAGCCCCGACTGGACGCACACACTGCGGAGCCCAGACCGGACACACACTGCGGAGCCCCGACTGGACACACACACTGCGGAGCCCCGACCGGACACACACTGCGGAGCCCCGACTGGACACACACACTGCGGAGCCCCGACCGGACACACACTGCGGAGCCCAGACTGGACACACACTACGGAGCCCTGACCGGACACACACTACGGAGCCCTGACCGGACACACACTACGGAGCCCTGACCGGACACACACTGCGGAGCCCCGACCGGACACACACTACGGAGTCCTGACCGGACACACACTGTGGAGCCCCGACCGGACACACACTACGGAGCCCTGACCGGACACACACTGCGGAGCCGCGACCGGACACACAATGCGGGGCCCCGACTGGACACACACACTGCGGAGCCCCGACCAGACGCACACTGTGGAGCCCCGACTGGGCACACACACTGCGGAGCCCCGACTGGACGCACACACTGCGGAGCCCCGACTAGACACACACTTCGGAGCCCTGACCGGACACACACTACGGAGCCCTGACCGGACACACACTGCGGAGCCCCGACCGGACACACACTACGGAGTCCTGACCGGACACACACTGTGGAGCCCCAACCGGACACACACTGAGGAGCCCCGACCGGACACACACTGCGGAGCCCTGACCCCTGACCGGACACACACAGTGGACACAGCAGAGCTTTGCTGTCCCCTCTGCTGTGGGTCCCTGGGCGCTGTGTATTTGTTCCTGTCCTGAAATGGGGGCCCATCATACATCAGCACATCAGGCAGTATCACACACAAGCTTAGATACAGCAGTTGTTAACACACATAGCAGGCTTACATACATTAGCACATCAAGCAGTATCACACATGATACAGCAGTTCATCAATCAGTATCACAAATAATAGGTTTAGATACAATAGAACATCAGTCAGTATTATACATAGCAGGCTTAAAAACAGCAGTTCATCAGTCAGTATCATATATATCACACTTAGATACATCAGGCAGCAGTATCACACATGATAAGCTTAGATACAGCAGTTCATCAGTCATCATCACACATAATAGGCTTAGATACATTGGAACATCACTCAATATCATGCATAGCAGGCTTAGCTTAGATCAGGAATTGTCACACATGGTAGTCTTGGAAATAGGGTTAAGTAGTATCACACATGATAGGCTTAGATACATTAGTAGTACTTGGATACAGCAGTTCATCACTTCTGTTTGCTGCTGTGGCCCTGCCCTCCTGCTCTCCCTGCTGCTCTCCCTCCCGTTCTGCCTGTGTGGGAGAAGGCGATATCCATCAGATCAGACAGTCACTAAGCCTGAGCCGGGAGCTGAGCTCTCTATGATCTCCTGACCCGCACTTCCTGCCGGAGACCATAGAGTTCCCGCTCAGTGCAGATCGGCATAGTGACTGTCAGACAGGCTTGGAGGCAGAGAGGGAGGGGGTCCACAGCAGCACACAGGGGGCTCCAGGAGGCCAACTGTCAGGGGCACATATTCATTGCCCAATGGCCCACAGCCACTGGAAAATACAGGACAGGGGATGCTGTTCTGTGGCAGATGGCTTGGGCCCCCCAGGCAGCTCTGGGCCCCGGCACTTGCCCGGGTACGCCGGGTGCTGACGCCGGCCCTGGATACAGTGCCAGAAGATGGCGCTTCTATGAACATGCCATTTTTTGGGGTGGCTGCGGGCTGCAATTCACAGCGGGGGGGAGGAGGAGGCCCAGAAAGCTTAGGCCTCCCTGCGCTGCGGATTCCAGCCCCCAGTTGCCTAGTTATACCTGGCGTGACATAGAAATAGCACAAATCCCACACATTTTTTTATATTATTTCATGAAATTTGTGAAATAATAAAAAAAAGGGCTTCCCTATATTTTTGTTTCCAGGCAGGTACAAATAGGCAGCTGGGGGCTGATGGCAGCCCGTTCCTGCCTGCTGTACCTAGCTGCATACAAAAAGACGGCGAAGCCCACGTCGAAATTTTTCTGAAAAATTCATAAAACAATCCAAAAAAAAGGCACTGCATCTTTATTGACCCCTCGACCATCATCTCTGTGACAGAGTAGATGGTTGAGGGGTTAATAAAGATGCAGTCCCTTTTTTCGGATTGTTTTATGGACGTTTCGTAAAAATTTGAACATGAGCTTCGTCATATTTTTGTATGCCAGACAGGTACAGCAGGCAGGAACGAGCCTTCCCTAGCCCCCAGCTACCTATTTGTACCTGCCTGGAAACAGAAATATAGGGAAACCTTTTTTTTTAAATATTATTTCATGAATTTTATGAAATAATAAAAAAAAGTGCTGGGGCTTCGTGCTATTTCTGTGTCCAGCCATGTATAAATAGGCAGCTGGAGGCTGGAATCTGCAGCGCAGGGAGGCCCAAGCTTCTGCCCCTCCCTGCAAATTACAGCCCGCAGTCACCCCAGAATATGGCGCATTCATAGAAGCGCCATCTTCTGGCGCTGTATCCAGCTCATCCGGGGCCCTGGTGCAATCGCTCACTGGGTAGTAAAGGGGTTAGGGCCAGCTTTGTATTAATAACTGGCCCTAAGCAGGCCCGTATTTGGAGTTCCTGCCGCCCTAGGCACTGTCAGCGGTGCCGCCTCCCCCCCGCCGCGCCACCCCCCCATCACGCCACGCCCCCATCACACCATGCCCCCTGTTGTGCCACGCCCCCATTGTGCTACGCCCCCCTACAGACAGACTGCTTTGAAATAAATACAAAGAATAATAAAATCTTTTAATGATTTTAATTTGTTTATGTGCAAAAGGCAACAATAAGGTGATAAATCATCTTTTGGATGGTTAGGGATGAGCTATCAAGGTGCAGAGTAGTGATAGGAGGGGCTAAAAGGAGCTGAGAGGTTCCCATTATGGTTGGAGTAGTGGATGGTTGCTAGATGACCACCACCATGTCATGTTTTGGGTCGTAATCATGTGGAGAGAGCTAGTTTGCCCCTATAGGGTCCATGAAGGAGTGAAAAGGACCACGGCAAAGTATATATACTTTTAGACTGACCACTTTTTTTTCTTTGTACAAAATCATCCCCATGCATGACAATGCACCATCTCTTGGTACAGAGCATAGCCCTGAGTAATTGGCTGCTATGGACATAAAAGTAGAGAAAACCATGGTGTGGCTACCAGTCTCCCCTGATCTCAGCCCTATTCAGAAACTTGGAAGTACCTTTAAGCAAAAAAAATCTAAGATGCTGAAAGACATTAACCGTCACACCAGCAGCTCTGGGAGTCAATAATGACATCCTGCAAACAAATGCAATCTTAAAACATCCAAAACCTGACAAGTGCAATAAATGCAATATTTGTGAAGGTGATATCAAAGAAAGGCGATATACAATATGAGACATACTGACAGGATGTTTTCATTGTGAGCCCCAATGGGGACAGTGTTGATGATGTATGTAAAGTGCTGTCGAGTGCATAGTGTAATATAAATGTAAAAAAATATTTCTTCATATGCTTTCAAAATGGTTGTTTGGGTTTTCACAACCGAAAAGGTGAGTGGATTTTCCTTATAATCCACACTAAAAAATATAGTGTCCCCTTTTTATAAGGCCCATCTGCACCCCCTTTTTATTTTCCCCTTTTTTTTTAAGTGGGGCCCCTTTAAAAAGGGGGATGTATCTGAATAGGGAATTTGGGAAAAAGATCCCTGGGATGTGTGGACCAAATTCCCAGTAAGGAAAAACTTTTTAATGTAGAAGGGTATGTTTTTCCCAGGGCATTGAAAGTTAAAAACCCCCTTTAAAAGAAGCCCGGTGGGTCCCTAAGGGGCAAACTGGGACTCATTTGAAGCCAGAGTGAATCCGTTTCATTTGCCCACCATAATTTGGCTGTTCCAACGGACAGCCTTCTGATAGGCCCGAACGTCAGGGACCCTCAAACCACCCTCAGGTAAGGGAGAGGCTGACTTTGTGGAAATGCGGTGAGGCTTGTTATTCCATATGAAACGGCCAATAATACATTGGAATGTAGTAATGCATGCTTGTGGGAAATGGAGAGGAAGACAACGGGAAAGATCAATTACTTGGGGAGAATTAACATTTTTTTAGTTGTTTACTTGCCATCCAGGAAAGCAAAGAGTAGGAGAATTTGTTCAGGTCCGAGTGAATTTCTTGCATAAGAAGGTCACAGTTAAGTTTAACTATTTTGGAGAGTCGCGGTATTATTATTAGAGATGAGCGATGTTCGATTCAAAATGTTCGCCAATCTCAAATTCGAGCTGTTTTTGGCCAGTGTTCGAGTCATTCGACGAATGTGAACAATAAGATTCAAATTCGGCAGTTCGAGGTTATGTTCGATAACAGTTTATTCACCAAAAGGACCCTATAAAGTTGTCTGGGGGCAGAGGAAATGGATGAAATGGGGGCATGATTTTTAAAAGCCGGCGGTAAAAAAACCGCCGGCTTTTAAACAGTCATTGAGCCCGATCCTCTGCCCCCCATAGCTTCCCATCCCAATCATCCACTCCCCCGCAGCCTCCCGTCCTGGTCCTGAGTTAGGACCGGGCAGGGAGCGCAGCACCAGGAGGCGGGAAGTGAAGAACCATGGCGGTGAAGCAGCGTCAGTGAGAAGACTTCACTCCCGGCTTTCCTGCTCTTTGCTGCGCTCCCCGCTCCCTGATTCCCCCTCCCGTTCCCTGGTGTTGCTCCCCCCACCCGGTCCTAACTTACAAACAGGCGGGGTGGAGGATGAGGGGGCATCAGGGAGCGGGGGAGCGCAGCACAGAGCAGGAAAGCCGGTGGTGAAGTCTTCTCACAGCTGGCTTTCACGTCGGTTATTTCACATGATCAGCTGATGCAGATCAGCTGTTCATTTGAAGTAGCTGCGGTGCTATCAGGGTTCATGTGAGTTCATGCAGCATGAACTCACATGAACTTTCCCACAGCCACACAGTGCACAGCTCAGCTACATCTCTGGTAGAGGTACTCTACCAGAAATGTAGCTGAACTAAAGAAGAAAACCGGATTGGACTACCTCGGATGGAAGATACATTTTTAATGAAGATGGAGTCTAAGTGTTGGTTTTTTTTTTTCTAATAAAGAAATTTTTTCTCTGTTTTATGTTTTTTTTAAAAAAAAAACTTTACTAGAAATTCATGGTGGTCATGTCTACTATTGGCATGACCCCATGAAATTTTGGGCTTGGGGCCCAGCTGATAACACAAGCTGGCCTTAACCCCTTTATTACTGAGTGAGCCACTGCACCAGGGCCCTGAATGAGATGGATACAGTCAGGGCCGGCTCCAGGTTTTTGTGGGCCCCGGGCGAAAGAGTCTCAGTGGGCCCTTTTAACCCATAATGATTTCATATATATACAGTATATAGATATATACTGTGAACCGTAAAAACATAATATATATTATATACACTCCCCACAAACATAATCTGTCTCTGAACCTGTCTTCCCCTGTGCTCTGGGTCTCCATGCCTTGTGCCTGTCTCCCCACTGTGCGCTGTCTCTCCCCTGTATGATGTTTCTTCCCCATGTGTGCTGTTTTCCTCTCAGTGTCTGTCTTCCCCTTGTACACTGTCTCTCTCCCCCATCTCCTTCCTTTCTGTGCACTCACTTAGTCTCTTTTTCTCTCTATCTCCCTCTCTCCCAGAAACATTAATTTGGTAGCACCAGACACACACTGTGGAGCCCTGACCGCACACACACTGCGGAGCCTCGACTGGACACACACACTGCGGAGCCCCGACCGGACACACACTGCGGAGCCCCGACTGGACACACACACTGCGGAGCCCCGACCGGACACACACTGCGGAGCCCCGACTGGACACACACTACGGGAGCCCTGACCGGACACACACTACTGAGCCCTGACCGGACACACACTGCGGAGCCCCGACCGGACACAACACTATGGAGTCCTGACCGGACACACACTGTGGAGCCCGACCGGACACACACTGAGGAGCCCCGACCGGACCCACACTGAGGAGCCCCGACCGGACACACACTGCGGAGCCCCGACTGGACACACACTGAGGAGCCCCGACCGGACACCACACTGCGGATCCCCGACTGGACACCACACACTGCGGAGCCCAGACCGGACACACACTGCGGAGCCCCGACTGGACACACACACTGCGGAGCCCCGACCGGACACACACTGCGGAGCCCCGACTGGACACACACTACGGAGCCCTGACCGGACACACACTACGGAGCCCTGACCGGACACACACTACGGAGCCCTGACCGGACACACACATACGGAGCCTTGACCGGACACACACTGCGGAGCCCCGAACCGGACACACACTACGGAGTCCTGACCGGACACACACTGTGGAGCCCCGACCGGACACACACTACGGAGCCCTGACCGGACACACACTGCGGAGCCCCGACTGGACACACACTACGGAGCCCTGACCGGACACACACTACTGAGCCCTGACCGGACACACACTGCGGAGCCCCGACCGGACACACACTATGGAGTCCTGACCGGACACACACTGTGGAGCCCCGACCGGACACACACTGAGGAGCCCCGACCGGACACACACTGAGGAGCCCCGACCGGACACACACTGCGGAGCCCCGACTGGACACACACTGAGGAGCCCCGACCGGACACACACTGCGGAGCCCCGACTGGACGCACACACTGCGGAGCCCAGACCGGACACACACTGCGGAGCCCCGACTGGACACACACACTGCGGAGCCCCGACCGGACACACACTGCGGAGCCCCGACTGGACACACACACTGCGGAGCCCCGACCGGACACACACTGCGGAGCCCAGACTGGACACACACTACGGAGCCCTGACCGGACACACACTACGGAGCCCTGACCGGACACACACTACGGAGCCCTGACCGGACACACACTGCGGAGCCCCGACCGGACACACACTACGGAGTCCTGACCGGACACACACTGTGGAGCCCCGACCGGACACACACTACGGAGCCCTGACCGGACACACACTGCGGAGCCGCGACCGGACACACAATGCGGGGCCCCGACTGGACACACACACTGCGGAGCCCCGACCAGACGCACACTGTGGAGCCCCGACTGGGCACACACACTGCGGAGCCCCGACTGGACGCACACACTGCGGAGCCCCGACTAGACACACACTTCGGAGCCCTGACCGGACACACACTACGGAGCCCTGACCGGACACACACTGCGGAGCCCCGACCGGACACACACTACGGAGTCCTGACCGGACACACACTGTGGAGCCCCAACCGGACACACACTGAGGAGCCCCGACCGGACACACACTGCGGAGCCCTGACCCCTGACCGGACACACACAGTGGACACAGCAGAGCTTTGCTGTCCCCTCTGCTGTGGGTCCCTGGGCGCTGTGTATTTGTTCCTGTCCTGAAATGGGGGCCCATCATACATCAGCACATCAGGCAGTATCACACACAAGCTTAGATACAGCAGTTGTTAACACACATAGCAGGCTTACATACATTAGCACATCAAGCAGTATCACACATGATACAGCAGTTCATCAATCAGTATCACAAATAATAGGTTTAGATACAATAGAACATCAGTCAGTATTATACATAGCAGGCTTAAAAACAGCAGTTCATCAGTCAGTATCATATATATCACACTTAGATACATCAGGCAGCAGTATCACACATGATAAGCTTAGATACAGCAGTTCATCAGTCATCATCACACATAATAGGCTTAGATACATTGGAACATCACTCAATATCATGCATAGCAGGCTTAGCTTAGATCAGGAATTGTCACACATGGTAGTCTTGGAAATAGGGTTAAGTAGTATCACACATGATAGGCTTAGATACATTAGTAGTACTTGGATACAGCAGTTCATCACTTCTGTTTGCTGCTGTGGCCCTGCCCTCCTGCTCTCCCTGCTGCTCTCCCTCCCGTTCTGCCTGTGTGGGAGAAGGCGATATCCATCAGATCAGACAGTCACTAAGCCTGAGCCGGGAGCTGAGCTCTCTATGATCTCCTGACCCGCACTTCCTGCCGGAGACCATAGAGTTCCCGCTCAGTGCAGATCGGCATAGTGACTGTCAGACAGGCTTGGAGGCAGAGAGGGAGGGGGTCCACAGCAGCACACAGGGGGCTCCAGGAGGCCAACTGTCAGGGGCACATATTCATTGCCCAATGGCCCACAGCCACTGGAAAATACAGGACAGGGGATGCTGTTCTGTGGCAGATGGCTTGGGCCCCCCAGGCAGCTCTGGGCCCCGGCACTTGCCCGGGTACGCCGGGTGCTGACGCCGGCCCTGGATACAGTGCCAGAAGATGGCGCTTCTATGAACATGCCATTTTTTGGGGTGGCTGCGGGCTGCAATTCACAGCGGGGGGGAGGAGGAGGCCCAGAAAGCTTAGGCCTCCCTGCGCTGCGGATTCCAGCCCCCAGTTGCCTAGTTATACCTGGCGTGACATAGAAATAGCACAAATCCCACACATTTTTTTTATTATTTCATGAAATTTGTGAAATAATAAAAAAAAGGGCTTCCCTATATTTTTGTTTCCAGGCAGGTACAAATAGGCAGCTGGGGGCTGATGGCAGCCCGTTCCTGCCTGCTGTACCTAGCTGCATACAAAAAGACGGCGAAGCCCACGTCGAAATTTTTCTGAAAAATTCATAAAACAATCCAAAAAAAAGGCACTGCATCTTTATTGACCCCTCGACCATCATCTCTGTGACAGAGTAGATGGTTGAGGGTTAATAAAGATGCAGTCCCTTTTTTCGGATTGTTTTATGGACGTTTCGTAAAAATTTGAACATGAGCTTCGTCATATTTTTGTATGCCAGACAGGTACAGCAGGCAGGAACGAGCCTTCCCTAGCCCCCAGCTACCTATTTGTACCTGCCTGGAAACAGAAATATAGGGAAACCTTTTTTTTTAAATATTATTTCATGAATTTTATGAAATAATAAAAAAAAGTGCTGGGGCTTCGTGCTATTTCTGTGTCCAGCCATGTATAAATAGGCAGCTGGAGGCTGGAATCTGCAGCGCAGGGAGGCCCAAGCTTCTGCCCCTCCCTGCAAATTACAGCCCGCAGTCACCCCAGAATATGGCGCATTCATAGAAGCGCCATCTTCTGGCGCTGTATCCAGCTCATCCGGGGCCCTGGTGCAATCGCTCACTGGGTAGTAAAGGGGTTAGGGCCAGCTTTGTATTAATAACTGGCCCTAAGCAGGCCCGTATTTGGAGTTCCTGCCGCCCTAGGCACTGTCAGCGGTGCCGCCTCCCCCCCGCCGCGCCACCCCCCCATCACGCCACGCCCCCATCACACCATGCCCCCTGTTGTGCCACGCCCCCATTGTGCTACGCCCCCCTACAGACAGACTGCTTTGAAATAAATACAAAGAATAATAAAATCTTTTAATGATTTTAATTTGTTTATGTGCAAAAGGCAACAATAAGGTGATAAATCATCTTTTGGATGGTTAGGGATGAGCTATCAAGGTGCAGAGTAGTGATAGGAGGGGCTAAAAGGAGCTGAGAGGTTCCCATTATGGTTGGAGTAGTGGATGGTTGCTAGATGACCACCACCATGTCATGTTTTGGGTCGTAATCATGTGGAGAGAGCTAGTTTGCCCCTATAGGGTCCATGAAGGAGTGAAAAGGACCACGGCAAAGTATATATACTTTTAGACTGACCACTTTTTTTTCTTTGTACAAAATCATCCCCATGCATGACAATGCACCATCTCTTGGTACAGAGCATAGCCCTGAGTAATTGGCTGCTATGGACATAAAAGTAGAGAAAACCATGGTGTGGCTACCAGTCTCCCCTGATCTCAGCCCTATTCAGAAACTTGGAAGTACCTTTAAGCAAAAAAAATCTAAGATGCTGAAAGACATTAACCGTCACACCAGCAGCTCTGGGAGTCAATAATGACATCCTGCAAACAAATGCAATCTTAAAACATCCAAAACCTGACAAGTGCAATAAATGCAATATTTGTGAAGGTGATATCAAAGAAAGGCGATATACAATATGAGACATACTGACAGGATGTTTTCATTGTGAGCCCCAATGGGGACAGTGTTGATGATGTATGTAAAGTGCTGTCGAGTGCATAGTGTAATATAAATGTAAAAAAATATTTCTTCATATGCCGTCACAATACCAGGATCTGAGGATCTTCAATTTCGAGGTCAGGGGCTCCCTGATGCCATGTTGCTGACTGTCTCGCTGTCGTCCTCTTTTGACACTGCAGTGCGGTGGACAAGAGAGCATTAACTGGTTAATAACAAGAAGTATGGAGTGTACTACCTGAGCCATACACCCTCCCATAGCATGTCCAGCAGACATTGTAGGATTACTACCTTATATGGATTTTATTATTAGCGTAGGGACACACTGGCGTGAAACTCGGATGAGTGCAATGTGTGATTTTCTCACATTGCAGTCAGACCAATGTTAATCAATGTCTGAGAGCAGATTTGTGTGTGGCGGACGTTTTTTCCTCATCCAGATTCTGGATGGGGAAAAAGAGTCACAACATGCTGCCACAGTCTGCGATTCACGTGCGAGATTCGCCAATACAAGTCTATGGGTCTGACAAAATCACGGACAGCACACACGGATCATCCGAAAGGCATCCATTTTTTTTCACGAATACAGTCTTATTCTGTAGCTGAGAACACTGTAAAATGTTCCTGTAAATGATTGTACACTAATAGCTGCTGAGGAAAGAACAGATTGCACACGGATGTGATCTGAGGAAACTGTCGGACACATGAACAGCAGTTGGATGCCAAATGCACCAAAAAACGGATGACACTCATCCGACTCTCCTGGATGAGAAACAGACTGATTTTAAAAACGCCAGTGTGTTTCCACCTAGTGATGGGCGAGTCCTAAATTACTCGGATTCGCTTGACTCTAGCGAGTCCGAGCCCGGGACTCGCTACTCGTTGCGAGTCTAGCAAGTCCAATGTTAATGAATGGGGAAGCGAGTAATAGCGAGTAGTGTGCGATTTACAAATCGCAGATGTGTCTCGAAAGCTTCAGCCTGAAGCAATCCTAGTTTTGTCAGAGACTCTGACAAAACTAGGATTGGCATTGACTTGCATTGGACTCGTTTACTGTGCAAGTAATCGCTGGGAAACTCGCACAATAAAGAGTCAGGCTGTCTGCTCTGTGCTGGCTGCCGCAGCTCCAGGGTCCTAGAGCCCGCCTTCTCTTCCTGTGTGTAGCAGAGCTGAGATTGTTCTCAGTCTGCTCATCCCTGTGCATAGACATCTATATCTATGCACAGGGATGAGCAGAGAGGACATCGCGTTTTGGACTACGTCGGACGGAAGAGGATTTTTTTAATTAAAGATGGAGTCCCTAATGGCTTTTTTTTTTATTTCTAATAAAATTTTTTCTCTGTGTTGTGTTTTTTTTTAAAACAATTTAATAGAAATTCATGGCGGTCATGTCTAATATTGGCGTGACCGCCATAAATTTTCAAGCTGATAATACAAAGCTGGCCCTAACCTCTTTATTACCCAGCGTGGCACCGCCACCAGGGCCGCTGGAGGAGCGGGGTTCAGCGCCAGAAGAAGGCGCTTCAATGAACACGCCATCTTCTGGGGCGGCTGCGGGCTGCAATTTGCAGCGGGGTGTGCCCAGAAAGCTTGGGCCTCCCTGCACTGTGGATTCCAGCCCCCAGCTGCTTAGCTGTACCTGGCTAGACATAGAAATTGTGCGGAGCCCCACGCAATTTTCTTTATTATTTCATGAAATAATAAAAAAAAAGGGCTCCCCTATATTCTTGTGTCTGGCCAGGAGCAAATAGGCACCTGGGGGTTGGGGGCAGCCCGTCGCTGCCTGCTGGATCCGGCTGGTTCCAGAAATACGGCGAAGCCCATGTAATTTTTTTTCTGAAAAATCAATAAAACAATCCTAAAAAAGGGACTGCATCTTTATTGCATGGTCCAGGGGTTAATAAAGATGCAGTCCCTTTTATTTACATTGTTTTATGGATTTGTCAGAAAAAAAATTCTCGTGGGCTTCGCCGTATTTCTGGAACCAGCAGGATCCAGCAGGCAGCGACGGGCTGCCCCCAACCCCCAGGTGCCTATTTGTACCTGGCCGGACACAAGAATATAGGGGAGCCCTTTTTTTAAATTATCTCATGAATTTCATGAAATAATAAAAAAAAAATGCGTGGGGCTCCGCGCAATTTCTATGTCTAGCCAGGTACAGCTAAGCAGCTGGGGGCTGGAATCCGCAGTGCAGGGATGCCCAAGCTTTCTGGGCACACCCTGCTGCAAATTGCAGCCCGCAGCCGCCCCAGAAGATGGTGCGTTCATTGAAGCGCCATCCTCTGGCACTGAACCCCGCTCTTCCTGAGGCCCTGGTGGCGGTGGCACGCTGGGTAATAAAGGGGTTAATACCAGCTTTGTTATACAAGCTGGTATTAAGCCCGAGATTCTTAATGTCAGGCCACGTTTGACCCGGCCACTAAGAATCTCCAATAAAGGGTTAAAAAAACACAATATAGAGAAATTTTTTTATTAGAAATAAAAAAAAAAAGCCATTAGGGACTCCATCTTTAATTAAAAAAATCCTCTTCCGTCCGACGTAGTCCAAAACGCGATGTCCTCTCTGCTACATCCCTGTGCATAGATATAGATGTCTATGCAGAGGGAATAAACAGACTGAGAACAATCTCAGCACTGCTACATAATCTCTGTGAGCAGGCGGGCTCTAGGACCCTGGAGCTGCGGCAGCCTGCACAGAGCAGACAGCTGGACTCGGCTCGCAAAGTAACAGCAGTTACTTTGCGAGTTTCCCTGGGATTACTTGCACAGTAATCAGACCAATGCAAGTCAATGGCAATACTAGTTTTGTCAGAGTCTCTGACAAAACTAGGATTGATATTGATTTGCATTGGACTCGTTGCTGTGCGAGTAATCGCTGGGAAACTCGCAGAGTACCGAGTCCTGCGAGTCCCTTACTACTCGCCAAGTAACGAGTCCTAGCGAGTAGACTCACCCATCCCTATTTCCACCCTTATAATGTTGCCCAGTATCTGACCAAGGCCGGTTTCACATCATTTTTGTGATCCGGGGCTGTCCAGACAGCCCCGGATCTGATTTTGGCCCCATATTATTCCTATGGGGCCCAGATTGACCCGGATGGCAGCTATATGCCATCCGATTTTCCTGTGTCCGGGAGGATGCGGGGTTTTCTCCCGGACACAAAAACGTTGCAAGCAACGTTTTTGTGTCCATGGGAAAAAAGCTGAGAAGCTCGGATCTCCCGGATTGTCCCGGTCCGGTGCCCCCTCACATAGGGTTCTATGGCGCTGAATCGCACCAGAGCCGACAAAAACTGTCACCCGGGAGTCGGCTGGCCGGTGCTGAAGCTCAGCACTATGGAGAGCTCCCCTGCTAACAGTTCAGGACCGCAGATAGCTCCCAGTGAGCCGCAAACCTGAATTATCAGCAGCTGCGTGAAGAAGAATCCGGCTACACACCGAACAAGAGGGCATATTTGGCCCTCCCATTCTGTTTGGTGATCTGATCTGTGGCTGTCCGCTGTCGACCGGATCACACTATGGTGTGAAACTGGCCTAAGGCATTATTCATACGTCCGTGTTTAAACACATACATGAAAAAATGGTATCGGTGTCATTTGGGTATGGTCAATGTGTCAGATTTTACAATAAGTGTTTTTCAAGGATGGTTACAGACATGAATGACCAAAAATCTCTTATATTTTCCACTGTGAAATACAGACAGCACATGGGCTATTAACTAATGCCATCCATGTGCTGTACGTGTCTTTCATGGACCCATAGACAGGTATTGGCCATTGTCATGTGGCTCACTGGAAAAAAACAGGTATGTTTGTCTTGCAAGGACTTATCGTCCATGAAAATGACGGACATATGAATAGCTCCATAGATTATAATGGCCACTACTTGTCCCACAGCGAGGCCCCTCCCCTCACTAAAAGGGCTGTTTCACACATCCATGCAAATCACCAACGTGTGAGACAAGCTGTTATTTTTTTTTGGGGGGTGGGCTGTATCCATGTATCACAGATGACACGTGTGATGTCTGTGTGTTATTTGGGTGATGTCTGAATATCACACGGAGAGCTTATTATTTTATACTCACCTCCCTCCAGCGCTGCCTGTTCCTCTCTCTTCCGGTCCACCGCAGCTGTCAGTGCAGTGAATAGTAGATGAGCTTAATAAGTGGCCCCGGAAGAGAGAGGAGCAGACAGCGCTGGTGTCAGGCGAGTGTAAAGATCTTTGTTTATAAATTTTAAACACCTGGCTCATGTCCATGCACACAGATGTCACAAAGAGGACATCCGTGTGCAAGACGTTTTTGCACGGACCCACTGACCTGAATGGGTCGATGCTTCTGCTGAAAAACAAGCATGTCACCGTGTGGAGCACACGGACACGCATCTGCTCCACACTGAGACACGCTCCATGCGCACATGTGAAGGGGGGCCATAGAGGAACATTGCTGTCTGGACCGCATGCTCGTGCTTCCGGCATATGTCAGCACGGACCGCACACATGCCGGAGGCACAAAAGTGAAAGAGGACTTAATGTGTGAAAATGTGATTTTACAAGTGTACTATATTGTGGCACCTGTGAAGGGGCTGCAGGAGTGATTTAAAAACTCTACTTTTTTACTATCAGTGTTTGCAGTCATGTTGGATTTTGCCTGCAGAGCGGGACTTCTGTGCTACTTCTACGCACAGAACTGTTAGAATTGGTGTAGGAGCGTGATCTACACCTCATTTGACAGGTCTGTGCATAGAGAAGAGGCAAAGAAGTCTCGCTACGTGGGCAAAACCCAACAGGAACAGCATGCTGCAGGTCTGTGTGAACCCCCCTTCAGCATCTAGCATGCTGTAGACAGGCCTATGGAGTCGGTAAGGCTAGGAACAGACTGGCATCAGTCTTTTCGCTGATGGATCCGTGTAAAACTTAGAATTCTGCATCCTGAGCACAAGCGTTATTGTGCAGTAATGCTGTATTCAGGCTGCCCATATATCCCTACGGTTACCGGTCTCCCAGCGCATCCGGCCGCTTCACACAGAAGTCCCATTTATGCGCTATTTCTGAGCGCCCACAGAAACGTGGTTTGCAGTAACGGATATATAGGCAGCCTGAACACACCGTTACACCACGTTAACGCTTGCGTTCAGGCTGCAGAATTCTAAGTTTTCCACAGATCCATCAGCCAAAAGGCTGACGCCAGTGTGACTAGTCTAAAGGCCCCGTTACATACTGCAATGTCCCAGCGATCCGACCAACGATCTGATTGCTGGGACATCACTATCTGATTACTGATGAGCTGTCACACAGGCAGACTCACCAGCGATCTGCAACCAGCAAGAACTCTGGTAGCCAGGGCACACAACGGGTAACTAAGCACCTTCCTGTGCTTAGTTACCTGATGTTTACCTTGGTTACCAGTGTTCTCGCTGGTGCTGGAGGTCATTCATCGTTGGTCTCCCGCTGTCACACACGTCAATGTGTACCGCCCAGCGGGAGACCAACGATAAAAAAATGGTCCTGACCATTCACCAACGATCAACGGTCAGATCGTTGATCGTTGGTACCTGTCACACGCTATGATGTCACTGCAATGTCACAAAACCTGTGATGTTGCAGCGATATTGTTAATGATATCGCTACATGTAACAGGGACTTAAGTCAAACCACTGACTCCGAATCCTGAATCTCCCAGACTCCCACTACAACTCCTGCAACTTGGACTCTGACTCCTCCAAACACGGCTGATGTTTAAGTGATATATTCAGGGGCAGACTGGCCCAGGTGGCAGGGGGGCAAGTGCCCCCTGGGCTGGTGGTATAGCCCTCATCTAGGGCCGCCCCCTCACAGAAATGGGCCGGCTGGCGGCACTTTTCGGCTGGCGGTGTGAAAGAGCACCCAAACCCCCACCCCGGACCACCAAAAAACTCTGACAGCAAACCCCCCGCCCCCCTCCCCGGTCCTCACCTAAAGGCTGGCAGAATAAGTCTGCCACCCTGAGTTTGAATCGCCAGTCAGCCCCTGGATATATTTATTGAAGAACATTGATTAAACATCAGATTTTAATCATTATTTTGATACAATAATCAAGGTCTTTAGAAAGAACAGAAATAATTCACAATAATAGTCAGCACATTCTGCATTGAACTACTGTACCCAATTTGTAAGGGGACATGCACATGATCAGTGTATGCAGCGTTTTGGACGCAGCGTCTTGCCGTTGCATCAAAACGCTGCATAGTACAGTACTAGCATAGTGCATGGGATTAGGGATGGGCGAATCTACTCGCTAGGACTCGTTACTCGGCGAGTAGTAAGGGACTCGCAGGACTCGGTACTCGGCGAGTTTCCCAGTGATGACTCGCACGAGTCCAATGCAAATCAATATCAATCCTAGTTTTGTCAGAAATGCTGACAAAACTAGGATTGCCATTGTTTGCATTAGACTCGTGCGAGTCATCACTGGCTACTGTGCCAGTGATAGCAGGGAGACTCGCAAAGTAACTGCTGTTTCTTTGCGAGCCGAGTCCAGCTGTCTTCTCTGTGCAGCTCCAGGGTCCTAGAGCCCGCCTGCTCACAGACATGATGTAGCAGTGCTGAGATTGTTCTCAGTCTGCTCATTCCCTGTGCATGTAGCAGAGAGGACATCGCGTTTTGGACTACGTCGGACGGAAGAGGATTTTTTTAATTAAAGATGGAGTCCCTAATGGCTTTTTTTTTTATTTCAAATAAAAAATTTTCTCTCTGTTTTTTTAACCCTTTATTGGAGATTCTTAGTGGCTGGGTCAAACGTGGCCTGACATTAAGAATCTCGGGCTTAATACCAGCTTGTATAACAAAGCTGGTATTAACCCCTTTATTACCCAGCGTGCTACCGCCACCAGGGCCGCTGGAAGAGCGGGGTTCAGCACCAGAGGATGGCGCTTCAATGAACGCGCCATCTTCTGGGGCGGCTGCGGGCTGCAATTTGCAGCGGGGGGTGCCCAGAAAGCTTGGGCATCCCTGCGCTGCGGATTCCAGCCCTCAGCTGCTTAGCTGTACCTGGCTAGACATAGAAATTGCGCGGAGCCCCACGCATTTTTTTAAAATTATTTAATGAATTTCAGAGTCAGAGTCTCAGAGTCAGAATCTCAGAATTTCATGAAATAATTTTAAAAAAATGCGTGGGGCTCCGCGCAATTTCTATGTCTAGCCAGGTACAGCTAAGCAGCTGGGGGCTGGAATCCGCAGCGCAGGGATGCCCAAGCTTTCTGGGCACCCCCCGCTGCAAATTGCAGCCCGCAGCCGCCCCAGAAGATGGCGCGTTCATTGAAGCGCCATCCTCTGGCGCTGAACCCCGCTCTTCCAGCGGCCCTGGTGGCGGTAGCACGCTGGGTAATAAAGGGGTTAATACCAGCTTTGTATTATCAGCTGGCCCTAAGCCCGAAATTTATGGTGGTCACGCCAATATTAGACATGACCGCCATGAATTTCTATTAAATTGTTTTAAAAAAAACACAACACAAAGAAAATTTTTTATTAGAAATAAAAAAAAAAGCCATTAGGGACTCCATCTTTAATTAAAAAAATCCTCTTCCGTCCGACGCAGTCCAAAACGCGATGTCCTCTCTGCTACATCCCCTGTGTGTAGATATAGATCTCTATGCACAGGGAATGAGCAGACTGAGAACAATCTCAGCTCTGCTACATCATCTCTGTGCACAGACATTCATGTCTGTACACAGGGAATGACCAGACTGAGAACAATCTCAGCACTGCTACATCAGGCAGCAGGCGGGCTCTAGGACCCTGGAGCTGGCAGCCAGCACAGAGGAGACAGGACTCTTATCTGTGCGAGTCAGCGATTACTTACAAAGTAAACGAGCAATGCAAATAAATGACAAAACTAGGATTGCTTCAGGCTGAAGCTTCCGAGACACATCTGCGATTTGTAAATCTCACACTACTCGCTATTACTCGCTTCCCCATTCATTAACATTGGACTCGCTAGACTCGCAACGAGTAGCGAGTCCTGGGCTCGGACTCGCTAGAGTCAAGCGATTCCGAGTAATTTAGGATTCGCCCATCACTACATGGGATTTCAAGAAATCCCATCCTCAATACGCGTAACCCGCCCGCAGGGTCTTTGGAGCTGCGGTGCGGGTTGCCGGCAGTCCACTCCTCCGCAGCATGTTTATTTCATTCTGCAGAGTCGGAAGCAGCTCCCATCAGGTGACTGCAGGGAGAAGCTGCCCTGCACCCGCCACACATGGTGAGTACAGGGCAGCTGCAGTCTCCCTGCGGCCACCCGCAGCTTCACTCAGGTCCGGAGGAGCTGCATCCAACACGCAGCTCCTCCGGACCGTGTGCTTGCACCCTTATATATTTAAGGAGTTGGAGTTGGTCCATTTTCTACCGACTCCGACTCCACCAAAATGGGTTCAGACTCAGACTCCACAGCCCATCCTACAGCTCTATGGGCTGCCCCTGCCCCATATAGAATGCTACAGCAGGTTTGTGTGGGCTGCATTTCCCCATATGCAGTGCTGCTGTGCCTGCTGCTCAGGTCTGGGTTGCAGACCAAGTGTGTCCCTCCCTCTGCTGCTATCATTGCCATGTCCTCCATCGTGCTGGCTCAGCTCTAATCTGGGGGCCGGATGGGGCAGCTCCTGGGCTTGCCTCCAGGCTCCACAATCACAAACAGTGCCACAGGAACCACAGTCAATTTGAGTCTGTGACATGTCTGCAGGGGATTGCATACCCGCACACTGTCCACCGATGATGTCCTCAGGCTCAGACTCCTCAAGATTGTCTGGCACTGTCTGTGCTGTGCACAGACAGTGTACAGTACAGATGAGCTATTCCGCTATTCCGCCCCCCGCAGCTCGCTAAGCCTCAGTCATCAGCAGTCACACATACCGCTGAGCCGCTGACTGAGCCGCCGGCGATGTGCTGCCCGGCCCTCCGCAGTGCAGGAAGTCCTCCTCCAGTCCTCCTCACTCCTCCTCCATGGAAGCACCGGATCCGAGACGGTGACCCCTGCATCAGGCTGAGGTGGGCGGGCGGGCATGGGCCAGATGACTGAGGTGGGTGGGCGGGGCGGTCCAAACCGACCCGGACTTAAAGTGAAAGTAGAAAAGAGAAAAAAAAAAAAAAAGCTTGCTCAGGCGCCGCCCTCCCCTGCATCCTGGTGCCCTAGGCACGTGCCTACGAGTGCCTAGTGGCAAATACGGCCCTGGCCCTAAGCCCGAAATTCATGGATTCACACCAATATTAGACATGATCGCCATGACTTTCTAGTAAAGTTTTTTTTAAAAAACACAACACAGAGAAAAAATTCTTTATTAGAAGAAATATCAAAACAACACTTAGACTCTATCTTTATAAAAAAAATATCTTCCGTCCGACGTAGTCCAAAAACTTTAGCTCAGCTCTGGTAGACAACCTCTACCAGAGATGTAGCTGAGCTGTTCGCTGGTGGCTGTGGGAAAGTTCATGTGGGTTCATGCAGTGTGCAAGAGGGGCATACAACATCGTAGTTGCGTTACTTGCCGATATCTCCCTGTGTAACATCTCCTACGCGATTTTGGACAAGTGCCAAAAACGTGCGCGCTCCCGTGAAGTTGTATGCAATATCGGAACAATATTGCGACTTGTAAAGCGGCCTATACAAGCCTTCTCCATACTTTCTTCCTCCCATCATTCTAGTACAAGTTGATCTTAGTTTTATTTGTCCTAAGTATGCTTTTCCAGTACTGGGCGGCTTCTTTAGATGTTTATAGCAAAGTCATATCTGGCCTTTCTATTTTTAAGGCTGGTTAATGGTTTGCACCTTGTGGTAAACTCTCTGCATTTTCTTTCACAAAGAGAAGATTTCATGACAACTTTACATGCTGAAACACCTACTTCCTAGAGAGTGTTCTTCACTTGGGTGGATGTTGTGAAGGGGTTTTCATACAGCATGGAAAGGATTCTGTGTTTATCCACCACTGTTGTCTTCCATGAAGTTCACAAATGCACCAGTGTGCTATTTTTTGCAGAATGTATCAAACTGTTGATTTGGCAACTCTTTCCATTTCGGTTATCTCTGAAAGACTGCATTTTTTTAGGCTAATAATGGTTTTTCTCTTTTATTGAGAGCTCCCTTAACCACAAGTTGTGGGTTCCCTCAACAGCTTCCAAATGCAAAAGCTCCATTTGAAATCATCTCCAGAACTTTTACATCCCTGAGGAAGACGCCAGGAGGGCGTTGAAACGCGTTGGATGAATAAAAAGGATTGATTTGAACACCGATTACTAGCGTTATTCACGAGCGGATTTCTTGGCAGCGCGGACTGTGACACACCTTCCTTTCCCAGAGCTTCTATTTCGTCTACCCGAGTGGAGACCGGTGGAAGTCCAGCAGCAGCCATCAGGACACTTATTCTATCAGGCCTTTTAACCAGTTGTGGGTGGCACAACTGGACTAGGTGAGTGAACCTTTTCTCACCTACTTGTTTCTAGTGTCTAGTGATAAGGGCACTATTGCGCCTCTTGTCCCCCCCCCTCTCTTTTCATTTTTTGCAGAATGTATCAAACTGTTGATTTGGCAACTCTTTCCATTTCGGTTATCTCTGAAAGACTGCATTTTTTTAGGCTAATAATGGTTTTTCTCTTTTATTGAGAGCTCCCTTAACCACAAGTTGTGGGTTCCCTCAACAGCTTCCAAATGCAAAAGCTCCACTTGAAATCATCTCCAGAACTTTTACCTTCTTCGTTATTGAGAGTTTTACAAGGTAATAGTCCACGCAGCTCGTTAAGTAGCTTTTGAAATAATTGTCTAATTACTTTTCGTCCCTAGAAGAAGAGGCAGCTACATATTAAAGAGCTGTAATTCATAAGCTTTTCATCCAATTAGGATGTGAATAGCCTCACATTAAAGCAGAAAGACTGTTCTTTTAGTCCGTATTGATTTTATAACTGTATCATGAATATGTATTGGTAAACAGCTAAAATACCAACCCTTTTGTCTCTGTCCAAATATTTCAGGAAATAACTATTTTTTGGGGGTATGACAACATAATTTTAAATAATGTGATGTGAAGATTGCTTATTTAGCACATTACAAATAAGATCGAGTTGTCTGAAAGTAATTATTTAAATTACAACCTTTGCTTAAAGTTTAGATCTATTAGCAAAGAAATATTGGAAAACCAGTGCTGCTATTTATTTTCTTGAAAATAGAAAAGGTTGTGAAAATGAATAGATGTAAAAGAACAAATGAGGAATAAGCATGATAGGTATCATAAACACCTAATCAAATTCTCATGTACAGTTAGTCCAAGGTTAAACAAATAGTGTACTGTAACAGGAAAAGCTGCAACAAAATGCTATCAAATCACAGATATCTTTAAATTTGGTGTTGTGTAATAATTAGAAATTGAAAACAAAGATGAATAGTAGCAGATTCAGGAGCGCTAGGGTGAGGGAAAGTATTGGACCAGATTTGGATTATCAAACCTTTATTTAACCCTTAGCTTTCCATAACACATTTCAACAGTGTTAGTCTGTCTTCATCAGGTGTCAGGTTCATGCATTGCTCAATTGTGATTTTGGACCATTCTTTCACACAAACACTCTTCAAATCTTGAGGGTTCTGTGGGCACCTTCTATGAACTCTGTGAGCTTTAGTTCCTTCCATGTATTTTCTTTTTAATTCAGGTCAGGTGATTGGCTAAGCCATTCTAAAAGCTTTATTTTCTTTTTCTGAAGTCAATGAAGAGTTTTCTTGACTGTTTGTTTGAGTTCATTATCTTGCTTAAATGTCCATCTTCATGTTATCATGTATATCCTAGTAGATTGCAGCAGATTTCTCTCAAGAGTGTCTTGGTACATTTGTCCATTCATCCTTCCTTCAATTATATAGAGTTTATACTATATGCAGAAAAGCAGCCCCATACCATGAGGTTCCCATCTCCAAACTTCACTGTTGGTGTGCTGTTTTTGAGGTGACATACGTGCCATTTGACCTTCAAAAAAGATTTTTTTTAAGATCCTTTTAACCAAGGATATCACTGGTAGTTGTCGGTACACAGTAATCTGTAACGATGGCCACAGATAATAAACATGGCTGCTGTACCAGGGTCATGATAAATTCCAATAGAAATGTATACATTTTTACTTGATGGACATCTAGATGTTGAGATACTGAAACTACTTGTCGCTATATAGCTTGGCACTTTGGTGTACGCTAAGCCTCTTAGGGCTGCTTCACACTGCGGCGTGATCCGGTCCGGGTCTGTCTGGGAGGACCCTGACAGCCGCGGGCTGGATCAGCACACAGGACTGGGGGGCTATCATGCCCTCTGGTCCTGTGTGCAGCGCATGTAGTTCCCGCTGCTGATAAGTCAGGACCGCGGGCCTCATGATTGGGCAGCCTGTGCAGGAAGGCTGGCTAATACATGACGCCATTCCAATTGTGTAGTGTGAATGGACAGCTCTTTAAATATGGCGCCCTGTGAAGGGACAGCCAATGGAAACACAGTAGCCCCACCAATGATCACTGATGGGGCACGGTATCCATGAGGCTGTGTCACGCCCCTGGAAATTCACTAGGCGACGGTGATTCAATCCCTGTGTCCCGTTTAGACGCCACTACCATGGCAATTGTGCCTTTTTGTTGTCTTGGGCTTTTGAACACGACAGGTATCCGAGTCAACTGCAGGAAACCCGATCCCTTTCCCAATTTACACGCCACCATTTCGTAGCAATTTCAAGGCAACAGGCACAAAAATCCCCTTTGCCAGGCAGTTGCTATCACGCAGTGGCGGTGTGTAAAGGTACCTTTATACTAGGTGCTGAAGATGGAGCACCTAGTCATAAGCTATGGAGCTTTGCTTTTTGCTTCCTTTAAGTGATTCAGTCATTGAGCTTGTGGACCGAACGCTTTTTCATTTATACTATTGGTTGTGTGTAAATTAAAAGAGAAAGGAAGCACACATAGAGTAGTATTGCTATTATACAGGTCCCACAGACCCCAAATGGTTAAACTCACCTGATGTAGTTGTGAGTGTCACAACTACAATAAAAGCACACAGGAGGTCGCTGCAGGCTCCCATCTGAGAACTGAAGAATCCAGATAAGAGTGAAAAGAGCTGGGATCAAATGCCGCGCTAAACACAAGGATAAACACAGAGTTATTCACACACTCTGTTTATTTTGCTTACACGTCTTTCATGGCTCATAGGCCACTTCCTCAGGGCCTATGAGCCATGAAACGTGTAGCAAAATGAACAGAGTGTGTAAATAACTCTGTGTTTATCCTTGTGGTCAGTGCGGCATTTGATCCCAGCTCTTTTTCACTCTTATCTGGATTGGTTGTGTGTGACACAACCATACAAGTTGAGCACCTTGCCTATTTTCTAATACACAAGGATTGTGGACTGTGTGACAGCTGTTTTTCATTTCTACTATCGGTTATGTGTGACACAGCCATACGAGGTGATCACCTTGCCTATATATTTGGTAAGACCCTATTGTGCTGCTTGTCCACAGCATTGTATTTTCAGCGCCTAAACATTTATCAGTCACAAGTTCCGTCCATGGCCGTGACCCTTCAGCTATGTGCTATATTTTACTTTGTTAGCAATATTTGAATAATAATTGAATAATCATTCAAGATTCCATATTTTATTTTAAATTGCTAAGTACAAAAGCTGATAAATTACATTACAGTACATCCAGATTGTCCAGTGTGAAAAATTGCTTTGTTGAATGACGTGACCACTCTTTTTTCCAGAAACATTTTTATCAAATGAAAAATGTATTCTTCTGTCAGATAATTGTTAATACATATACGACTTGTTTCTTTCTCAGTGAAAAATAATGAGTTCAGGTAAAGCACTAAATCAGCCACCCAACCATCCAGTTTACTTAGCCTTCCCATAGCTCTTTACTGACATAAGCACATATATCAAGACAAAAAAATTAACTTACAAATGAAATTTTCCTCTGTTGCTAAAATTAAAATAAACCGCGTATGTTGATTTTCCTTTTTTTTTCGTACAGTTTTATTTCTGATATGTTAACATATCTTTCTCTACAATTAACAGGTTGGAATGTCAGTATAAAGAAGATGATTTATTTAAAAATGTTTGAAAACTAATCCATCAAGTTTCACATGGATCATGTATCATATGGAAGGGAAAGAAAGAACTCTCTCCACTCTTAAGATTAAATGGAATATTTTATCTTCAAATGGAAACCGTCTCAAATGTGTTGACAGTCTCAAGAATAACCTTTAGACCTGCATTGATTGCAGTGTCATGTTTTACATGAAAACACTGAAATTGTTTTGACATCTAAAAGTGGTTTGTTGCTTTAATCCATGTAGTTAACCCATTACGAACTCTACTTTTATGGTTAAAGACAACATTAATTAGTTGCCTCTCTGTATTCTTCAAATTTTTACTTTTGGTTATCTTTTTAAAACATTTTTAGTCATATTGGGTGATTTTAAGTGTTCATTTTTATAAAGTCCCATATTTCTAACTAGATGTGTGGCCCAATGCTATCGCATCGGAGGGCGGTGACTACAAATTGGGGCGGGTTCTGTAATGCTGGGGGCGGCAGCTGTCTCTTTCCCCCTATTCACTCTACCCTAATGGGGAGCAGAGTGCGCGGGGACTGAAAACCTACCAGTGGAGAGCCAGCTCCTATCTCTCACAGCAGGGAGCCAGCTCTTTGTTTCGGATCATTCAGGAATGATCAACACATCACTAAGTTGGTGCAGAACTGCGGGCATATGAAGATGGGATCGGGCTCATGGTGATGTTAGTGGGAGCACAGGTTTTGTGCTGCTGGGGGTGGAGTGGGGCGGTGGCATCATTGATTGTTCACTACTATGGGGATGTGAAGATTGGCTGGGCTCATGGTGACAACAGGGAGGAGTCCAGGCTATGTACATGCTCTTTGCTGCTGGGGGCAGGACGGTCACGTTGATTAATCAGCTGACGAAGACATCTCGACTTCTGGCCCAAAGACAATTATGTAAGTAGGTTAGATGCACACTTGACTAAAATATGCTTAAATAAAAATGTAAACTGCGGTTACGCTTTAAAGTTAATTTCCTCCCAGAAGAGCTGCTAGCAGGTGCTTGGAAGGTTACAAACTGATTCTAGATATTTACCTAGCATTATAGAAAATGGATAGACAAGGGAAAACCTACATTGAGAGGTGAAGCCATGTAAAAATTTTAAGGTGCCATTTTCTGCGGTTGGCAGGGACTCAATTCTAGGGCAAACTCACTCCCCTGGAGATGTTTTACTGCTTTATTTACCCTATCAGTTTTTAATAATACCAATATTTTTACTTATTTGTATGTTTTTAACTATATTCTAATACAAACTAGATTTTAGGGGTTTCACTTTTCGGTTTCATACATATATTGAGCTCCTTGAATTTACTATATCAGAACATTGTTTCACTGGTTTTAAATGCTATTAACCCCTTCCCGACCTATGACGTACATGTCTGTCATAGGTTGCATCCCACCTTTGATGCGAGCTCACAGCGTGAGCTTGCATCCTTCCCCCAACATCTCAGCTGAACTTATCAGCTGAGATGTGCTTCTAACAGAACCAATCAGTTCCACAATCTCATTGGAACTGTTAATCCTTTAGATTGTGCTGTCATTCACTGACAGCGTGATCCAAAGCCCTGCGGAGGGGATCAAGATGATCCCCGCCATGATCGGAGGTCCCATGCAGCAAATCACAGGACCTCTGCTGTTACCTGGAAAGGCCAGGGTCCTGTAATGACAATGGAAGCTGTCCTGATTCACTTCTGCTGGCAATGACCCAGTGAGGTCACCTGCAGAAAGTGACCACTTCCCCTGTCTTCAGATGTATAGCAGTCCATCTGAATACAAGAGAAGCGATCAGACAGTGGAGTGCTGAGGCCTTCTAGTTGGCCAAGTAAAATATTTAAAAAATTAAAAAAATTTTAAAGTATGAAAAAAAACCCACAAAAGGTCAATTCCCCCCCCTTTTGCGCCATTGAAAATAAAACTATTAAAAATATAAACATTTTTGGTATCACCGCATTCATAAATAACTGATCTATTAAAATATAAAAGCAATTAATGTGATCGGTAAACTGTGTAACTGAAAAAAAGAGTTCAAACTCTTAGGTTAGGTTTTTTTGTTGCTCAACATTGCAATAAAATGCAATAACACACTATCAAAACAGTGTATCGACCCAAAAATGATATCTTTAGATATCAGCCCAAGTCACAAAAATAAGCCATCACATGTCCACAGATCCTGAAAAATGAGAATACTATGGGTGTCGGAAAATGATTCAAAAGTGTAATTATTTTTCTTTAATATTTCTTAATTTTTTTCACCACTTATTTAACAGTAAAAATATACATGTTTGGTATCTACAAGCTCGTACTGACCCGAAGCATCATATCGACATGTCAGTTTTACCATATAGTGAACATGGTGAACAAAACAAATGTGTAATTGCACTTTTTTTGCAATTTCACCACACTTGGATTTTTTCTTATTTCCCTGTACACTATATTGTAAAATAAATTATTTCATCTAAAACTACAATTTGTCCTACAAAAAAACAAGCCATCATATGTCTATATTGACCGAAAAATAAAAAAGTTATGACTCTTGGAAGAAGGGAGGTAAAACGGAAAATGGAAAATTGCCGGGGGGTGAAAGGGTTGACCTAATATCTGCAGGTTAAAATAAGTTTTTTTGCATAAGAGATTCCCTTTGAAAGAGTTCACCAGTAGGGATGAGCGAGTACCAAAATACTCGCACTCGCTAGACTCATAATGAGTAGGTCCCGATACTCGCTACTCATTACGAGTATAGCGAGTACTATAGAAATGAATGGGGAAGCGAGTAATTGCGATTAATTCTTCTGTTGCTTGACCGCATAAAGAGATAAAGAGGTCTGGCAGCAGATGAACAACCTCCAAATCAATAAACCATAGTTTCCAAGCCCGCGGTAAAAAGCATTAAGATTTAAAATGAAACCGGATTGTCCCGGATTGTCCCGGTCCAGCACAATTCGGTCCCATAGACAGCCATGTTAAATTAAACCGGATTGACCCGTACCGGAACAATCCGGGTTTGAGTACAATGCGAGAAATCTTTCAAAACCGGATTCACCCGGTGCGGTTCAAACAGGTAAAATTGAACATGAGAAAAAATTAGAGCTGACGCATAACCAGTCACTAGGGACTGTGGTGCTGGCTGTGTGCGGGTTTTAAAGTACCGTGCGAGCTGCAGGTGGTGTTACAGCAACACACTGGCCCAGAAAAAGTTAGAGCTTAAGGAGTTAAATATGACACCAAAATTATCTGGTGGTGGTGACAAAAAAAAGCTTAGGATTTCAGCTCTGCGGAAAGCTGAGTGAGCTAAGCTCTGAGGTCGGTGCTGTGTGCACTGTACGGCTGCTCCTGCCTGCCTCCCTGCCTACAGTCCTCTACAGTGCTCCTCCATCCTAGTAGCTCTCACAAGAGCTTTTGGGTTAAATTATATGAATCTTCAGATGGTTTTCCTACAGTGACTGACAATCCCTAGGATCCGCTCTCACTCTCCCTACACTAACTTAGATAGTCATAGGAATGTGCCCAAAATGGTGGGGGCAAGACTTATATACAGCCTTGCCTGTCATACATGACATAGGCATCATGATGGACAGTAGCTAATCATAGTAATGCCACAACCAACATGGCTGCGGCATTACTAAGTATGATTGGCTGACATGCTGGTCTGGCTCTTCATACTTTACATATTCTATATTCGGCGAGTGCCGAATACAGAATACAGGAGAAGACTCACTCATCCCTAATCGCTGCTAACAGCGGGTGTCGAAAAACGAATTGTGCCAGTTTGTCAATCAGGTTCAATTTAACGGGAGTTGGAAGTTTCGCCCCCAGCAATTCGCCCCCAGCATTTCGCCCCCAGCATTTCGCCCCCAGCATTTCGTCCCCAGGTACACTTCGCCCCCGAACATTTCGCCCCCAGCATTTCGCCCCCAGGGTGTTTCGCCCCCGCACATTTCGCCCCCGCACATTTCGCCCCCAGCAGTTCGCCCCCAGCAGTTCTCCCCCAGATGTTTCGCCCCCGGATGTTTCGCCCCCAGCAGTTCGCCCCTGGATGTTTCGCCCCCGCACATTTCGCCCCCGCACATTTCGCCCCCAGCAGTTCGCCCCCAGCAGTTCGCCCCCAGCAGTTCACCCCCGGATGTTTCGCCCCCAGTAGTTTCGGCCCTGGATGTTTCGCCCCCAGGTGTTCGCTCCCGGATACTTCGCACATTTCACCCCCAGCAGTTCGCCCCCAGCAGTTCGCCCCCGGATGTTTCTCCCCCAGCAGTTTGCTCCAGGATGTTTCGCCCGCAGAAGTTCGCCCAGTTCGCTCCCGGATGTTTCGCCCCCCAGCAGTTCACTCCCGGATGTTTCGCCTGCAGAAGTTCACCCCTGGATGTTTCACCCCCAGCAGTTCGCCCCCGGATGTTTCGCCCCCGGATATTTCGCCCCCAGCAGTGGAACAAAAAGAAGAAAATGCTCTTCTTTTTGTTCTGACACTGATGGCGGAATATGGCATTACGAAAGCGAATGGGCGGCTGCAGATCGTGTAACCGAGCCGTTCACTTCTATGGGCAATGCAAGCGGAATGCCAGCATTCCGCCAGCATTGCCCCGAGGTCAGCTGGATGTCAGATCCAGAACGGATCGACCTCTTGCGGCCCCAAACATAAGTGTGAAACCGCTCTAAAATTACAGTGTGCAAGAGGCCTAAAATCAAAACAATTGTGAACTTTTACCTGAGCCAGCACTGACCTGCTTTGTTGCAAGTTTTGTTGCAGATGTAACAAGTAGCAGGTCACATGTCCTGCAAGTTACATTAGACTAGCTTTTATTGCATCTGAGATCCTTAGTAGCAGTACTTGTGGATGGATTCTAGAGGGCGGGGCTGCACAGGAGCATGCAACTAACAATATATTCCCTATGATGTATAAAAGGCTGCTGGTTTACAGCCCTCTGCAAAGCCCCCCCATGTGTTCCGTCCTGTAACGGCTTTACACAGGCGGGGGGAGCCCTCCTCTTGTCCAGGACAGAGCACATGAGCGGAGGTGAAGGAGAGCTTTGCAGAGGGCTGTGAAGGAGCAGCCCTGAATGTATCACAGGGAGCCAGGATCCGTTCTGCTACCAAGGGGGCACGACCTAATTAGTAACCAATGAAATCCTACTATTTTCCTGTCTGTTTGTAAAATTACTTATCTAGAAAGCAAAGTTTTAGAATAAAAAAAACCTAATTTGATCAGAATTCTATATCTTAGACTCATATGGTGTATTATTAGTGATACGCGAACCTGCCAAAGTTCAGTTCAGGCAGGTCTTTCCTGGATGCGAAAGATCCAGGAGCATATTGCTAGAGGCAAAACATCCAGGGATGAAATGCTGGGGGTGACACATCCGGGGACGAAATGCTGGGGGCGAAACATTCGGGGCCGACCTGCTGGGGGCAAAACATCCGTCGGCGAAAGATCCGGAGGCGAACTGCTGGGGGCGATACATCTGGGGGCGAACTGCTGGGGGCGAAACATCCGGGGGCGAAAAATCCGGGGGCGAACTGCTGGGGGCGAAATGTGCAGGGGCAAAACATCCAGGGGCGAACTGCTGGGGGCGAAACATCTGGGGGCGAAACATCCAGGGGCGAAACATCCGGGGGCGAACTGCTGGGGGAGAACTGCTGGGGGCGAAATGTGCGGGGGCGAAACATCCGGGGGCAAACAGCTGGGGGCGAAATGTGCGGGGGCGAAACATCCTCGGGGCGAAATGCTGGAGGCGAAATGTTCGGGGGCGAAATGTACCTGGGGGCGAACTGCTGGGGGCGAACTGCTGGGGGCGAACTGCTGGGGGCGAAATGTTGGGGGCGAAACTTCCTAAAACCCAATTTAACATTGTTGTTAAAGGAACCGGATTGAACCGATCGGGACGATCTGGGACAAACCGGTTTCACTTGCATTTCCCTTGATTTACATTCTACTCGTTACTATGCGAGTAATCTCCAGGAAACTCGCAGAGTAACGAGTCAAGCGAATAGCCTACTATTGGCCGAATAGCGAGTAGTAAGGAATACACTCTCTCATCCCTATTCACCAGTGAAAATAAATTGCTTATTCACATGAAACGAGATATATTATACATCAGTGGAGGCTAGAATGGTGCACTTTTATCCCTGTTAAAATGGAATGGCCATCTCCATGATGGACTGCCACTCCATTCTTTCTCTATGGGACTGTCATTTAAAGCTGAGTGCAGTGAATGAATGTAATGTCCACTACTGCTAATGGAGATAAAGTGATCCATTCTGGTGATCAGTGTGAATCATTTTAGGAGATAATTTAGGAGATAATTCCTTTTAACTGGGCAATCTCTTTAATAATAGGGTAGAGCAATTGATTTTAATAAACGTTCTAATACTGTATACTTCATTCTTATACTAAATTCTGTTTGCAAACTATTAAAAAACCTTCTACAAAGTGTCCCAACTGCAATGTGTGTGAAACTATTTTGCTGTCAAAGCCGTCTTCACACTGAAAACGGCCTCATAAAGGAGGAGGCATGGTCTACACAGTGCGAGCTCCTGACTGCAGCTCATGAGGTGAAGTGTCTCAGATCACCTCAGGCTACAGCACAGGGCTGAGCTCCACCAGCTTCAGTGTACTCTCGTCTGCACACGGTCTGTAATCTGCCATCATGGCTCAGTCATGATCTCTGTTGACCCATCTCTACTCCTCATCATCTGTCTGCTCCACACAGCTCACAGACCCTTCTCTGCTCCACATCACATCATATGTCTGCTCCATAGGCTCAGGGACCCTTCTCTCCATTATATCAGCTGTCTATCTGCTCCATAGGCTCAGGGACCCTTCTCTCCATTACATTAGCTGTCTATCTGCTCCATAGGCTCAGGGACCCTTCTCTCCATTATATCAGCTGTCTATCTGCTCCATAGGCTCAGGGACCCTTCTCTCCATTACATTAGCTGTCTATCTGCTCCATAGGCTCAGGGACCCTTCTCTCCATTACATTAGCTGTCTATCTGCTCCATAGGCTCAGGGACCCTTCTCTCCATTACATTAGCTGTCTATCTGCTCCATAGGCTCAGGGACCCTTCTCTCCATTATATCAGCTGTCTGTCTTCTCCATAGGCTCAGGGACCCTTCTCTCCATTACATTAGCTGTCTATCTGCTCCATAGGCTCAGGGACCCTTCTCTCCATTACATTAGCTGTCTATCTGCTCCATAGGCTCAGGGACCCTTCTCTCCATTATATCAGCTGTCTGTCTTCTCCATAGGCTCAGGGACCCTTCTCTCCATTACATTAGCTGTCTATCTGCTCCATAGGCTCAGGGACCCTTCTCTCCATTATATCAGCTGTCTGTCTGCTCCATAGGCTTAGGGACCCTTCTCTCCATTACATTAGCTGTCTATCTGCTCCATAGGCTCAGGGACCCTTCTCTCCATTATATCAGCTGTCTATCTGCTCCATAGGCTCAGGGACCCTTCTCTCCATTATATCAGCTGTCTGTCTGCTCCATAGGCTCAGGGACCCTTCTCTCCATTACATCAGCTGTCTGTCTTCTCCGTAGGCTCAGGGACCCTTCTCTCCATTACATCAGCTGTCTATCTGCTCCGTAGGCTCAGGGACCCTTCTCTCCATTATATCAGCTGTCTGTCTTCTCCATAGGCTTAGGGACCCTTCTCTCCATTATATCAGCTGTCTGTCTGCTCTCTAGGCTCAGGGACCCTTCTCTCCATTACATCAGCTGTCTGCCTGCTCCATAGGCTCAGGGACCCTTCTCTCCATTACATCAGCTGTCTATCTGCTCCATAGGCTCAGGGACCCTTCTCTCCATTACATCAGCTGTCTGTCTTCTCCGTAGGCTCAGGGACCCTTCTCTCCATTATATCAGCTGTCTGTCTGCTCCATAGGCTCAGGGACCCTTCTCTCCATTACATCAGCTGTCTGCTTGCTCCATAGACTCAGGGACCCTTCTCTCCATTACATCAGCTGTCTGCCTGCTCCATAGGCTCAGGGACCCTTCTCTCCTTTACATCAGCTGTCTATCTGCTCCGTAGGCTCAGGGACCCTTCTCTCCATTATATCAGCTGTCTGTCTGCTCCGTAGGCTCAGGGACCCTTCTCTCCATTACATCAGCTGTCTGCCTGCTCCGTAGGCTCAGGGACCCTTCTCTCCATTACATCAGCTGTCTATCTGCTCCGTAGGCTCAGGGACCCTTCTCTCCATTATATCAGCTGTCTGTCTGCTCTCTAGGCTCAGGGACCCTTCTCTCCATTATATCAGCTGTCTGTCTGCTCCATAGGCTTAGGGACCCTTCTCTCCATTATATCAGCTGTCTGTCTGCTCTCGAGGCTCAGGGACCCTTCTCTCCATTACACCAGCTGTCTGTCTGCTCCATAGGCTCACTTTCTCTGCTCCTCATCACATCAGCTATTGGCTGAGATGTTTTCTGTGAGTGACACAATTTCAGCCAATGTGTCTCAGGACACTTTATAAATATGCTGCCCTACACAGTAAGGCCAGGGTCACATTTGCGGTTGGACCCTGGCCTGCCGGATTCCGGTTTCAACTTAGCAATTTTTCCATCACCGCATAGCGTTTCCGCTATGCGGTGCTGGAAACCGCAGTCCCTAGTTACCCGGTGTTTACCTGCACGACCTGTCACACAGGCAGCGGCTCGGAGGGCGTTTTACAGCGCCGCACAGGAAACCGTTGCAGACACGATTTCCTGTGCGGCGCTGTAAAACGCCCTCCGAGCCGCTGCCTGTGTGACAGGTCGTGCAGGTAAACACCGGGTAACTAGGGACTGCGGTTTCCAGCACCGCATAGCGGAAACGCTATGCGGTGATGGAAAAATTGCTAAGTTGAAACCGGAATCCGGCAGGCCAGGGTCCAACCGCAAATGTGACCCTGGCCTAACTCTGTTCAACACTCCACACTCTGTTAACATTAGAGATAGATATGATTAAGATAGATATGTATATAGATATCTATCATATATATCTATAAATATACCTTCACATGTACATCATACAGTTTACACATCACACAGTTCACACATCACACACAGGTCACATATTACCCAGGTAACACATCACACACAGGTCACGCATCACGTAGGTCACACAGCACACACAGGTCACACAGCACACACAGGTCATACATCACACACAGGTAACACATCACACGCAGGTCATGCATCACACAGGTCATACATCACACACAGGTAACACATCACACACAGGTCACACATGACACACAGGTCACACATCATATAGGTCATACAGCAGACAGGTCACACAACACACACAGGTCATACATCACACACAAGTCACACAGCACACATGGGTCACACAGCACACACAGGTCACACATCACACAGGTCATACATCAAACAGCACACATTTCACACATCAAGCAGGTCACATATCACACACAGGTCACACAGCACACACGTCACACAGAACACACAGGTCACACAGCACTCAGGTCACACAGCACACACAGGTCATACATCATACACAGGTCACACATTACACACAGGTCACACATCACACATGTCTCACATCACACACAGGTCACACATCACACACAGCTCACAAAGCACACATGTAACATATCACATAGGTCACACGGCACCCAAGTCACACAGCACACACAGGTCATTCATCACACATACAGGTCACACATCACACACAAGTCATACATTACACACAGGTCACACATCACACATGTCTCACATCACACACAGGTCACACATCACACACAGCTCACAAAGCACACATGTCACACATCACGTAGGACACACAGAACCCAAGTCACACAGCACACAAAGGTCATACATCACACACAGCACAAAGTATTAACTGATCTCAGGGAGACCAGTCCAAGAGAACACTGCGGGCAGCTGGCTAAAGTGCTCAACACAGTGAATTCCTAGGCGCATTGCTCCGCCGTCCCCACCATCTTGGCTCCACTTGACCGCAGGTCCCATAGAGAAAGAATGGGGCTTGCCGCAAGTCAGCCATTTCATGGCAGATGCAGAAAAGCTGCCAGATCTGCTGCAAACAGCACTAAATGCAGAGGTTAAAGCAGGCTAAGATTTTTGGTAATACTCATCCAATCCAGTGGTGATGAACAAATTAACTTTCATAGGCTGAAGGCTCTGCTCTGCACAGGCTACATGTAACACACCTGTGGTAAAAGCTCAGATTACAGTCCACACATACACAAAGCTGGCACACTGGATAATATACCCTCCACTGTGATGAGCCCCATAGTTTATATACACAGAGAGACAGCTTTTTATCAGTGTGTTAGTGTGCAGTGTTATTGGAAAGTCCCTCATCTGTGTAGCTGCATTATCATGGGAACAGCTCCACACCTCAGCCTGCTCAATCTCAGGAGCTGTCACTGAGCAGAGCAGAAGTACACTCCCGAGTGACAGCAATGCATTATGGGAGGTGAGGGAAGCTGTGGAAATTACACACAAAGCTGGAAGACGCTGGCCATGCCCACACACAGTGCTGACATATGCTGGCAAAGCCCAGACAGATACTGGTAGACACTGGCCACGCCCACACACAGTGCTGACATATGCTGGCAAAGCCCAAACAGATACTGGTAGACACTGGCCATGCCCACACACAGTGCTGACATATGCTGGCAAAGCCCAGACAGATACTGGTAGACACTGGCCACACCCACACACAGTGCTGACATATGCTGGCAAAGCCCAGACAGATACTGGTAGACACTGGCCACGCCCACACACAGTGCTGACATATGCTGGCAAAGCCCAGACAGATACTGGTAGACACTGGCCACGCCCACACACAGTGCTGACATATGCTGGCAAAGCCCAGACAGATACTGGTAGACACTGGCCACGCCCACACACAGTGCTGACATATGCTGGCAAAGCCCAGACAGATACTGGTAGACTCTGGCCACACCCACACAGCTCAAAAGTGCTGTTTTTTAAATATCCCAAAAAAGTTAAGAAAATAATTATGTGGTACAAAAATGCATTGTCTTAATTGCTGTGTGTCCCATCATTAACAATAAGTGCAGTATTGTGTTATTTTCTTTCAATGAAATAACATTTACACGTAATCCTCCTGGAACTATTCAGGGTTTAGTTACAGAGGAGGCACCAGTGCAAGTTCAGTCACTGCTCTGTTTATGGAAAGTGGAGGCTGTAACCGCGCACTGTACTGACGACAGCTGTCTGTGTAAAGGGGGTGGCTACAGCTGCTGCTCTCAATACACACAGCAATGACTGATTACATACTGGCACCCCCCTCTAACTGAAACCAAAACACTGTTGGGAGGAATAAACTTATTTCCTACTGGCAGCGTTGTTAAATGTGCAGGAGCCGGACAGGTTTCAAACTCTATTAATCTGCAGATTAACTCCATATCTGGCTAATAGCTTTATTTTTCACACAACAGATTCCCTTTAACAGGTAGAATTGGCAGGTTTTTTTTAAAAGAACAAACTTTTTATTTAACATATGTGCTTCAAAATTATATATAGAGTAGGTTGTCTGCAATTGCCATAAACATACAAATCATATATTTCGTAGAAAATAAAATTTGGTGAGTCTCTATCTAATTTTAAATTAAAAAATGGTTGTTTGGCACTTAAATATTTTTTTCATAGTTCTCAGTAAGGGTTAAAAATAAATAAAATACACAATCACATCACCACTCTTTATATGCCACTTTCTAGTCCCCCAATAGTTTCAACTTTTGGAGGCAGTGATGATGTCCAGACTCAAAGACTTGTGATCTCCACAGCCACTCATTGGGTATACTTAGTCCACAGTGATTGGCTGGCCTCAAGGGCCGCCAACAGTGCAGGTTTTCAGGATTTCCTTAGCATTGCACAAAGGTTGGATTTATCAACTGTGCAGGATATTCAATTATAACCTGTTCAATACTAAGGAAATTCTGGAAACATTCATTGTGTGAGACCCTTGAAGCCTAGAGTTCCCCACTTCTGGTCTGAACCAAGAAATAGAAGTCTTAAGTGGAAGCACAATATTAACTCATTCTTTGTATCTTGCCAAAAATGTTCATGTGCAAATAACTTCTTTAAGAGAATTTTATGTTTCTGAGTGTGGTCATGATGAATGAGCATCTATTATAATAAAACCCTAAGGCTACTTCCGTCAGGATGTAACGGTAATGCTACGTCATATCCTGGCTAAAGTAGCCTCTACACCCACTGTGGGTGTTCTAATATGGCCGCCTGCACACACACACACACACAAAACACACACACACCTCCATGCACTGTCCGCTATACTTACCACCGGGGCCCTGCGTCTTCCCCGCCGCCGCCTGTCGCCGCCCCCGGAGGACTGGATCCAATATGGCGTCAGGGAAGTCTCGAGAGAGTTCCCGGACGCCATTTTGGAAGAAACATGTCGCCGGCATGGAGGAGACGGCGGAGCAAAGATGCGACAATGGGGAAGACGATGACCCGGTGGTAAGTATGGCAGGCAGAGTGCCTCCGTCCTCTGCTGACCACTCTGCCCACCGCACTGCGCTGACCACTCTGCCCACCGCACTGTGCTGACTACTCTGCCCACCGCACTGCGCTGACCACTCTGCCCACTGCACTGCGCTGACCACTCTGCCCACCGAACTGCGCTGACCACTCTTCCCACCGAACTGCACTGACCACTCTGCCCACCGCACTGCGCTGACCACTCTGCCCACTGCACTGCGCTGACCACTCTGACCACCGCACTGAGCTGACCACTCTGCCCACCGCACTGCGCTGACCACTCTGCCCACTGCACTGCGCTGACCACTCTGCCCACCGCACTGCACTGACCACTCTGCCCACCGCACTCACTGCTAACCACTGAGCCACCGTACAGTGCTAAACACTGAGCGACTGTACTTTGCTAAACACTGAGCCATCGCGCAGTGCTAACCACTGAGCCACCGCGCAGTGCTAACCACTGAACCACCGCGCAGTGCTAACCACTGAGCCACCGCTCAGTGATAGCCACTGAGCCACCGCGCAGTGCTAACCACTGAGCCACCGCTCAGTGCTAAACCACTGAGCCACCGTGCAGTGCTAACCACTGAGCCACCGCACAGTGCTAACTACTGAGCCACCGCGCAGTGCTAACCACTGAGCCACCGTATACTCTGCTAACCACTGAGCCCCTGTATACTCTGCTAACCACTGAGCTGCCGTACAGTGCTCCATCCTCCCACGCCCCGCCCCTTTGTCCTCCATCCTCCTCCTCCCACAGCTCTGTGCTCCGTCCTCCCCCCGCCTGTGCCGTTCCATCCTCCTCCACCACTTCCTCCTATTTTCTTTGTCCTCCTCCCATCCACCACTCCATCCTCCATCCTCCCCCTGCCTGTGCTGCTCCATTCTCCCCCACCCCACTGCTTTGTCCTCTGTCCTCCTCCCCATGCCGCTCTGTCCTCCCCCACCCCACCACTTCCTCTTCTTTTCTTTGTCCGCCTCCCCTCTGACACTCCATCCTCCGTCCTCCCCTGCCTCTGCTGCTCCGGCCTCCCCCACCCTGCCGCTCTGTCCTCCATCCTCCTCTCCCTCGCTGCTTTGTGCTCTGTTCTCCCCCTGCCGCTCCATCCATCCCCTGTCTGTGCAGCTCCGGCTTCCTCCACCCACTACTCCGTCCTCCATCCTCCTCTCCCCCATGGCTCTGTGCTCCGGCCTCCCCCTGCCGCTTCATCCTCCCCCTGCCTGTTCCGCTGCATCCTCCCCCACCGCTTCCTCCTCCTTCCTTTGTCCTCCTTCCCTCCGCCACTCCATACTCCGTTCTCCCCCTGCCTGTGCTGCTCCATCCTCCCCCACCTGCTGCTTCCTCCTCCGTCCACCTCCCCCCTGCCGCTCTGTACTCCATCCTCCCCCTGCTGCTCCTTCCTCCCCCTGCCTGTGCTGCTACATCCTCCCCCACCCCGCCGCTACCTACTCTGACCTCCATCCTCCTCCCCCCTGCTGCTCTGTCCTCCCTCCTCCCCCTGCCACGCCGTCCTTTCCCTGCCGCTCCTTCTTCAAAGTTCCTCCCAATTCAGCCCTCACCGCCTTCCCCATGCAATCTCTAATTCTATATTCTAGAATACCCGATGCGTTAGAATCGGGCCACCATCTAGTTGAATACATACAGTGCCTACAAGTAGTATTCAACCCCCTGCAGATTTAGGTGGTTTGATAAGATGCAAATAAGTTAGAGCCTTCAAACTGCAAACGAGAGTAGGATTTATTAACAGAAGCATACATCTTACAAACCAAAAAGTTATGTTGCTCAGTTGAATTTTAATAAATTTTAAACATAAAAGTGTGGGTCAATTATTATTCAACCCCTCAAACCACCAGCATTCAGTTTGGTCCCCCTAAAGTATTAAGAAGTAGTTCAGGCACAAAGAACAATGAGCTTCACACGTGTGGATTAATTATCTCTTTTGCCAGCCTTTTCTGACTATTTAAGACCCTCCCCAAACTTGTGAACAGCACTCATACATGGTCAACATGGGAAAGACAAAGGAGCATTCCAAGGCCATCAGAGACAAGATCGTGGAGGGTCACAAGGCTGGCAAGGGGTACAAAACCCTTTCCAAGGAGTTGGGCCTACCTGTCTCCACTGTTGGGAGCATCATCCGGAAGTGGAAGGCTTATGGAACCACTGTTAGCCTTCCACGGCCTGGACAGCCTTTGAAAGTTTCCTCCTGTGCCGAGGCCAGGCTTGTCCGAAGAGTCAAGGCTAACCCAAGGACAACAAGGAAGGAGCTCCGGGAAGATCTCATGGCAGTGGGGACATTGGTTTCAGTCAATACCATAAGTAACGTACTCCACCGCAATGGTCTCCGTTCCAGACGAGCCCGTAAGGTACCTTTACTTTCAAAGCGTCATGTCAAGGCTCGTCTACAGTTTGCTCATGATCACTTGGAGGACTCTGAGACAGACTGGTTCAAGGTTCTATGGTCTGATGAGACCAAGATAGAGATCTTTGGTGCCAACCACACACGTGACGTTTGGAGACTGGATGGCACTGCATACGACCCCAAGAATACCATCCCTACAGTCAAGCATGGTGGTGGCAGCATCATGCTGTGGGGCTGTTTCTCAGCCAAGGGGCCTGGCCATCTGGTCCGCATCCATGGGAAGATGGATAGCACGGCCTACCTGGAGATTTTGGCCAAGAACCTCCGCTCCTCCATCAAGGATCTTAAGATGGGTCGTAATTTCATCTTCCAACAAGACAACGACCCAAAGCACACAGCCAAGAAAACCAAGGCCTGGTTCAAGAGGGAAAAAATCAAGGTGATGGAGTGGCCTAGTCAGTCTCCTGACCTTAACCCAATTGAAAACTTGTGGAAGGAGCTCAAGATTAAAGTCCACATGAGACACCCAAAGAACCTAGATAACTTGGAGAAGATCTGCATGGAGGAGTGGGCCAAGATAACTCCAGAGACATGTGCCGGCCTGATCAGGTCTTATAAAAGACGATTATTAGCTGTAATTGCAAACAAGGGCTATTCCACAAAATATTAAACCTAGGGGTTGAATAATAATTGACTCACACTTTTATGTTTAAAATTTATTAAAATTCAACTGAGCAACATAACTTTTTGGTTTGTAAGATTTATGCTTGTGTTAATAAATCCTACTCTCGTTTGCAGTTTGAAGGCTCTAACTTATTTGCATCTTATCAAACCACCTAAATCTGCAGGGGGTTGAATACTACTTGTAGGCACTGTATCTGACCAAAGCATTGGTATTAATTGTTGTTTATGTTAATGAAAATTAATTCTGGAATAATAAGTCATATAAACATTAGTCTCCATCTTTTAAATTTACATTGTTGACTTTTCAAAAAAAGGGAATAAATATTAATCTTCAGATCAAGCAGCACATTATTTCAGATAGACTCAAATTTTTGAGGTAAACAAAATATAGCTCAAGACGACTTTACTTTGTGTAAGTCTCAATGAGCTAATTTGGCTTTCACTGTTTCCTTTGAAGATTTTTAGTATAAAGATGATTTCTCAATATGACTGCTGCTTTATTGTTTGAAAACTAGGTTAATAGGACTTCAAAAGTATAGAATTAGCTTAATTTGTTCCTTTATTTCTGCGCTCAGTTCACTGCATCACAGCACTCACTAGCATCGTGTTTGTTTTATTGGGTTTTGGACTAAAATATTAAAAAAAAGACTCCAATTAAGGCAATATATATATATATATATATATAAGCACAAGTAAAATCTATGTATAAGTTAGTACAAACTAAGGCCGTGACACATATAAGTTTAAGGTGTAAAATAGATCAGTGCGCATTCGCAAGTATACAAACATGGTGTCAGATGTGTTTCCAAGTTACCATAGCAACATTTACACAGGGAAGAGCTTGCACATGCGCAGAGCCACCTCCGGGACGCGAGTCCCAGCAGGAACTGAATACAGGACAAGCCCTGGTACAAATCACATATTGCAGTGAAGGGGAGCGCATGTCATGCGCAGTCAAGCGCAGTACCATGCGTCCCCATTATAAATATAGGGGGCTTGCGCTGGCTGCGCTCACATGGCGGTTCCCCTCCGCAGCGTTCTGCCAATGTGAAGCCAGCCTAAGGTGGCATCAGGTATGGAAAAATTATGCAAACAGCCAGGGTCAAACTGGGGTGTCTGGGGCCCACCAAGGAAATTGACTCCAGGGGCCCACTCACCCGCTATATGTTAGCCGTTATACCCATTATAGCGGTTACTCCTGCACATCACTCTGCGCTCACCATTTCTGCAATGTACCATTACTGTAGTGTACATTAAAGGGATACTTTGGTGAAAACAAGTTTCCAACAATCATCAGGTTCGGCAGGTGATCACTTAGTTATTGGTGGAATCCGACCAATCAAAACCACATCGTCGGAAGAATGTGCCACTTTTACCCCTTTTATTAACTGCAGCGGCTGGTAATGATGTGACCGCGGCTCCATTCATTACACTGGGGAACACAATTTTTTAGGAGTTAGGTCAGACAACTGTTCTTAATTAATTTTTGGATGCAGAATCCAGAAATGATCTCAGTTTTTATCTATCACGTCAAGTTTTTGAACTATAGGATTTTTGTCTTCTCAAAAATATGTAAACTACTGTACCTAAAAAGTGTTTTTTTTTTTTTTAATAGTACAAATATGAACAAAAAATGAAATATATAAGAAATAGGCATGACAAATATGTTTTTTAACACTATCATATATCAGCTCTATATGAGTCGAATTGTAATCAGATAACAAGTCTTATTACAGATATCAGTGCAATTGTGCTTCTCTGGCAGGTAAGTTGTGGAGGAAAAACTTGACGTGCTAGAAAAAAACTGACTACATTTTTGGAATCAGCATGCCAATTTTAGTATAAATCAGCTCAAAAACCTAACTCAACAGAAATTTTTTTTCAAATTGTTCCCCAGTGTAATCATTGGAGCTCCCAGAAAAAGGCAAACACAGCGCTCACAGCCACTGAGGGAGTGAAGGGATCATGGGCGAGCTGTCTATCACCTCCAGTCTAATGGGGACAAAACAAACCTATGACTACGGACTGTCTTTAAGGACATTGATTTAAATGTGCTTTTAATACTTTTCTAATATAATGGATTTTTAAGGATCTAGCTCTCAAGACTCTATGCTGGATATTTTTCTATTTTTTGGACACATAATGGGGATAAACGCTGCACATTCAGCAGTCGCACCCCCACCAACTAATACCTTATCACATCCTTACGGCATGTGCACACACTGAGTATTTGGTGAGTTTTTTACCTCGGTATTTGTAAGACAAAACCAGGAGTGGAGCAATCAGAGGTAATATGTTCTGCATTTCTCACCATCTCCTGCTTCTGTCTCATAAATACTGAAGTGAAAATCTCACCAAATACTCACTGTGTGAACGTGGCCTTAGACGACATAATTACTTGCTTTCTCTGGAGAACCTCTGTAAGTGCATTTTGCTGCTGCTGTGTCACAGGACAGGAAGGGGTTAAGCAACCAAGTATTTAATATCTACTGGAAATAAAGAATTTTCCCCTTATTGATATCAGAAAAAAACTAATATTCAACCACAATCCACTATACCAAGACCAGTAATACCACATATAAAGGAGACATACCACCACACTGTGATCAGAGCACATATTACTACTAAACTGTGATCAAATACTACCATGTGCAAGGTATAAATACTGCCACACCATGATAAGACCACATATAACCGACATATTGTAATTGAATAATTCCACATTCAAGAACAAATACACAAGCCATGACCAGACACATAATGCCACTAATAGTGACCAATAAAATCTGGTCAACCATAGAAGCACCACCCAGCTCAAAATGGTTTGCCGTCGTCTGCTCCTTCCCCTCTCCTCTTACCTGATAAACCACAAGTTTGGTGCCAGACCCACTACTACATGTCAGTACTCTGTGGTGCCCAGCTGTTTCTTCTTCATGTGAATAGTGACCAATAATATATCACAATATTAATTGAGTCCAGCGCATTAACATTAACAAGCATCCGTCAGCTATTTGCCCAGTGCTTTACAAAGCATTGCCCAAGCCATTCAGTGAATGTTCAGAATCGATGCATTGTATCGCCCATTAGTACACAATAATGAAGATTAAAAAAGCTCTGTAATTTGGCAGTGTAAATACAGTGATATCAGTGACATTATACACAGAAACTCTGTATATAGTGTCCGTGTACAGGTGATGCAGAGAACACCAGTGACATTATACACAGGAGCTCTGTATAAAGTGTCAGTGTACAGGTGATGCAGAGATCCCCAGTGACATTATACACAGGAGCTCAGTATATAGTGTCAGTGTAAGGTGATGCAGAGATCACCAGTGACATTATACACAGGAGCTCTGTATATAGTTATAGTGTGCGTGGATAGGTAATACACCTACTCACCAGAGATGTATCTTGGTGAAGTCATTCATCTTCAGGTTTCTTCTTTCCCTGTCGCAGACAAATATCAGTCTTCTAGCCAGGACTCATCTCTGCAGAAAATAACACAGTTATCTACTGTATAAAACTGATCACTTCCATAGCACATTCCACATTTTCCCAAGATTTCTACACTACATCAAACGACCAAAAAAGCGACATCGTATCGCCTCGCAAGTAACAAGGCCTCCCTTTGGTTCCCTCATGGAAAAGTAAATTATATTACAGCAGTAATAATGTCACTGATTGGCCCCTACATTAAATATGTCCCCACTTCCCACCGTAAACCAATAATGTATGTTCCTCATTCTGGCCCCCATATAGTAATAACATCTTGGGCCCCCATGTTCCCCCATTCTAGGTCCCCAGATGGACATGACAACTTCTGCAGCCATCTACATAGATTACAACAAAGACACATCTGACATCTCACATTTCCAGCCCGATCTATTCCCAAACTGGATAAACTCCTCATCCTACTGATCCCCCAATACTGAGCCGTTGCTGCTGTCCCTATTACTGCACATGCTGCGTGGTACAAAAACAGCGCTCCTCTTACTGCCCCACATAATAATGTCACCACTGTGCCCTCCACATAGTAATACCACCACTGTGCCCACATAGTAATACACCACGTGCCCTCCACATAGTAATACCACCACTGTGCCCTCCACATAGTAATACCACCACTGTGCCCTCCACATAGTAATACCACCACTGTGCCCTCCACATAGTAATACCACCACTGTATTGTATATACCACCACATGACCCCCTCCATGTTGCACAGGATCCCCTGCATGTTGCACAGGACCCCCTGTGTGCTGCACGGGACCCCCTGCGTGCTCACGGACCCCTCATGCTGCACAGGGCCCCGTGTCTGCACGGGCCCTCCGTGCTGCACGGGGCCCCCTCCTTGCTGCACGGGCCCCCTCCTGCTGCACAGGACGGACCCCCTCCATGTTGCACGGGTACACACACATATTGTTGCTGCTGGGGGGACAGCACACTGATTGTTGCTGCTACAGGGGGGCACATATTGCTGGTGCTAAGGGAGGCACACTGATTGCTGCGCTTCTTTTGGGGGAACATATATTGTTTATTGCTACAGCTGAAGGAGCACAGTGATGTTGCTGCTAAGTGGGGGGCACATATTGCTGGTGCCAAGGGGAAGACATATCACTGCTGCTGGGGGAGGCACACTGATTGCTGCAGCTGTTGCTGGGGGCACACATACCTCATCTACTTCCACACTGTTGCTGCAGCTCTGTCTGCTCCTCTTCATGTGGGATGCAGGACTTCACGTGCTGTCCCCTGCCCACACACCTCATCCTCGCTCTGGCACTGCCTGCTGTCAGTGCTGTGTGAGGAAGTCCCGGCTGCAGACAGTGCTCTCTCTGCTCCTCACAGCGGCCAGACGTTCTCCACCGCTGCTCCAGGGGGACCCGTTCCGGCCCGTTGGGGGCCGGGGCTAGGGGGGGGGCCACAATGCCTGGGGGCCCACCATGACTTTTAACCGGTTACCCGGCGGCCCAGACCGAGCCTGCAAACAGCTGTGCTGGAGATGCCCAATTAACATTTGTGGATTTATAAGCATGTAATGCATAAATGATTAAAGTAAATGTAATAAGTAAACGGTGAATCACTAAGAAAGGCACATTATTGTATTACATATCTTGAGGTGTATAGCTCATTTGTAAGGTATCTACTATATAATCGTCTAATGTTCTCTGTCTGTCACGGAAATTTGCGCGCCAGTGCTCATTGGCTGCTGACAACCGCGGCAACCAATGAGCGCCGTGTATGCAAAAAGCTATGCGCATTCAAATTAGACGATTATATAGTAACTGTAACCTGGCGACAGCAACGCATAGGGTCACTGTCGCCAGGCTACATGTACGGCCGTGGCAACCCCCGGCACCGGTACCCGTCACCCCACCTCGCCTTCCCCTTGCCTTCCCCTCACCTCCCACACCTTGCCTCCCCCTCGCCTCCTGCTGTTCTCATCCGGTCGCCATGGTACCCGCCGCCCCCACCCCGCCTCCCGCTGTTCTCACCCGTCTTCTCTCTCTAAACAGCGGCCATGTGACAGGGCGGGCTGATGTGACATCACACAGCCTGCCCTGTCACATGACCGATGTAGCTGCAGAAGACGCCGGGTTTGAACAGCTATACTAGAGTGTTGCTATACATGTGCTATACTGTACCGCCATATACTATAGTGCTGCTATATATGTACTGTAATGTACCGCCATATACTATAATTCTGCTATACCTGTGCTATAAAGTACCGCCATATACTATAGCGCTGCTATACATGTGCTACAAAGTACCACCATATACCATAGTGCAACTGTATATGTACAGAAATATACCGCCATATACGATAGTGCTGCTATACATGTGCTGTAATGTACCACCATATACCATAGCGCTGCTCTACATGTATTGTAATGTATCGCCATATACTATAGCGCTGCAACACATGTACTGTAATGTACCGCCATATACCATAGTGCTGCTATACATGTACTGTAATGTATTGCCATATACTATAGTGCTGCTATATATGTAATGTAATGTACCGCCATAAACCATAGTGCTGCTATACATGTACTATAATGTACCGCCATATACTATAGTGCTGCTATACATATACTATAATGTACCGCCATATACTATAGTGCTGCTATACATATACTATAATGTACCGCCATATACTATAGTGCTGCTATACATGCGCTGTAATATACCTTCATATACTATAGTGCTGCTATACATGTACTATAATGCACCGCCATATACTATAGTGCTGCTATACATATACTATAATGTACCGCCATATACTATAGTGCTGCTATACATGTAATGTAATGTACTGCCATATACTATAGTGCTGCTATACATGTGCTGTAATGTACCGCCATATACTATAGTGCTGCTACACATGTAATGTAATCAACCGATATATACTATAGTGCTGCTATACATGTGCTGTAATGTACCGCCATATACTATAGTGCTGCTATACATGTACTATAATGTACCGCCATATACCATAGCGCTGCTATACATGTGCTGTAATGTACTGCCATATACTATAGTGCTGCTATACATGTACTATAATGCACCGCCATATACTATAGTGCTGCTATACATATACTATAATGTACCGCCATATACTATAGTGCTGCTATACATGCGCTGTAATATACCTTCATATACTATAGTGCTGCTATACATGTACTATAATGCACCGCCATATACTATAGTGCTGCTATACATATACTATAATGTACCGCCATATACTATAGTGCTGCTATACATGCGCTGTAATATACCTTCATTCACTATAGTGCTGCTATACATGTACTATAATGTACCGCCATATACTATAGTGCTGCTATACATGTACTATAATGTACCGCCATATACTATAGTGCTGCTATACATGTACTGTAATGTACCGCCATATACTATAGTGCTGCTATACATGTACTATAATGTACCGCCATATACTATAGTGCTGCTATACATGTGCTGCAATATACCACCGTATACCATAGTGCTGCTATATATATATATGTAGTTTACTCACGTTGACTGAACAAGTTCTGTCAGTCATAGTATGTCAACTACATTCATATTCTAAAATACCCGATGCGTTAGAATCGGGCCACCATTTAGTCTGTAAATAATTGTATGATGGATGGACATAGGATAAGATGTATATAAGGTCATATATATATAAAAACTTTGTACAGCATTGGGAGTTAAAACGAGGCATGCAATGTAACTATAGATAATGATTTTGGAGACGACAGTAGAGATACTGTTTATTTTGTTTTGTAATTTTTATTAACTTAGTTGTATGTTTATGGAAGTAAATATATTCTCCATTAAATTGGCGCCTACTGTGTGGAGTGAATACAGTTTTCTCTGTTTCAAATAGACTGCTTTTAAATGCAACATGATTCACTATGTGTCCTGATGTTCCCTATCATAGAATCATAGACAATCTTGATTTCCTAGTGGGCAGTTCAAAGTAGGAAAACACAAGACAAGCTGTCTATAAGGAGAGGAACAGCACTAAAAAAGATACAATCCAAATAGTTCTCTTTTTGTAATTACCAGCTATTAAGGGAAGATAATTATATTTGAACATTCCTAATCAGTGTTAATAGCATCTATCTATCTATCTATCTATCTATCTATCTGTCTGTCTGTCTGTCTGTCTGTATGTATGTCTGTCTGTCTGTCTGTCTCTTTACCACTTACAGTATCTACATGATTTTTTATGCAATTGACAACTTTTTAGAAATAATAAACAAATAAAAGTGTGGAGACACAGGAGGCAGTGTATGCCTCATTCGCTGGCCTGGCCGCCCTTATAAAGACCGCAATGACTAGGGCTCATCCCACTAAACACGCAATCTCTTTACCGTTGGGCAAAACACTACTCAACAACCCAGTGTGAGTGAACCACCCATTGGTTAGACTTTATTGGATCCCCAACAGTCAAAGACATGTAACACATACCCAGCAGGAACACACAATATAAAAAGCAACAGATTCTCACCCTTCTGCTGGCTCACCAGGAGTTAACATTTTCACATTTTTGGGGCTACTAGGACCAACAACCTCAGTCCAGCAGCATCCCACTGAGAAGGGATAGTGACAAGCTTAGAAATCTAACCAAGCACAGCATAGTCTGTAGTCAGGTAGCCTAATTGTCCCAACCTGGGTATTTTCTAGCCAAATCCTAGGCTCCTACGTTGAACTCCTGTTGAATATGATCCAGGTTATGATCTTCTAACCAGGACCAAAACCCTTAGGCTGTAGTCATGTAGCAAATAAAGACACAATGTGATCATCGCAGCTGGGACCTAAACTCCTAGGCTGATGTAATATAGCGTATATCTCCTAGTGACTGAAGCAAGTCCTCAGGATCCTGTTTCTTACAGGATTGGTGGGATAAGACTGTTCTCTTATTCCTTAGTTAGTTTCTTTGTTCAATCTGACTGCATAATTTTCCTCTGAATAATGTAGACAGAGGGGACTGAGCAATTTACATTTAGTTTGCAATTAACAATCTAAGATAATGAGGGAGTTTGCTTTTCTAATAAAAATGGAGTCCTTAAATGTGCTTTGCGATTTATTGCTAATAAAAAAATTCCTCTGTGTTTTTTTTAATGTTTACTAGAAATTCATGATAACTGGGTCTAATTTGGCCAGACAGCATGAAATTCAGACTTTTTACCAGCTGAAAATACAAACCTGGTATTAACCCAGCGTGCGATCCCCACCAGCTCTACTGAAAGAGCCGGGTAAAGCACCTGGAAATGGTGCTACAATGAGGACAGAGGAGACAGAAATCATGGCCTGTAGTAAATTCTAGGCTGTAATTTCTGTAAGCTGGACCTAAGGGTCATTGTGCATAGGTAGGTTATGTTGAGGCCTACTAGCACTAGGAAGCCACTAGCACTGTGGATATGAAACTAGAGATGCAATGCAATGGAGGAACAGGATAGCAGATAGAGTGGCTGAAACATTGAGCAGTGAATTTAGTATAACTATAATTTTGTATCTTACATTTATTATGCTCCCAGGTCTGGAGAGACATGAGAGCATCATATGGGATAGTAAATTTGTAGAGAATAACTTCTCCTCAATTCAAGTTTCCCAGTAATATCTGCAAAAACAGTCACATGTGAGTTTTGACAGATTCGCTTATCTCTGGTGTGAAGTAATTAATCATACTTCTTTATGTGGCAATCTAAGAGTCTAGTCTGGGTTTGGAGAATATCAGAACATTATAAACCTGACTGCATATTATTAACTGCATAGTATAATTTAGGAGGCATAATGGTGTTGTTGTTTAAGAGTTGGCATCTCATAGGGCCGCTTTACACACACCAACTTCTGTGTCCAACTTCTGAACAGATCTCTGGTTGCAGTGAAATCATGGACACATTGCTCCATTTTGTGGCTGTGTACAAATGTAACAATGTGTCCATGATTTCACTGCAACCAGAGATCTGTTCAGAAGTTGGTCACAGAGGTTGGTGTCGGCCCTAAGTTCCACTGATGGAAAATCTTCATATTTCAGGATACCAACATCTTTTGGACAATTGTTTGCATTCAAATTTCTAGGAACAGTTTTGGCAAGGTTCTTTTCTTTTCTTTGTCACCAGTGTGGAAAGCAAGGTACATAAATGCATTTAGATTGGGTGAGTTTTGTGGGAAAGAAGTTGACTGCACCACGCAAAGCAATTCTAATAACCACAACAAACATGTTTTGATAACTTAGAATGAAAATTGTGAACCAGGCCCTCTCAACGAACATTGGAATACCTTACTAGTGTTCTTTTGGATGCATGGGCAAAACATATATGAGACACACTCCAAAATATTGTAAAAGTCTTCACAGATGCCAAGGCTAAGACTATCTTCAGGCTAATGTTTAAGGATATAGCATAGGATGTCGTAGAAGTTAATGTAGGTGTAAATATGTATGTTATACCTCTGACATACACTGAAATTGATGCTGCATAAACATACAATTCATGCGCATAAGAAGAAGGATTTATTATTTACGCATTTTACTTACATTACACTAAATTTTACCATATGAGAATACAGATAAAAATCCTCTATTTTAACAATGTTCCTTATAGTGGTTCAAAAAACACAGGAACAACGTAAGTAAATTTCAGTTAGTTTTTCCCTTGCATACTCTATATACTAGGAGGGACATATTCTAGTTCTTGAAAAATCTCATACTTAAAAATAAAAATTGAACAAAAGATTAAACATACATTAGCAAGTGCAAGTCTTGCCCCATCCATAAAGTGCAGGTGAACCTTCTATCACTGGAAGATGTAGTTCAGCGGTAGTTGAAGTGGTTGAGATCGATTATCTAATCTTTAGCTGTAGGTCTCTTTTTTTTCAAACCTCTGTAATAATTTACTTTTTACTCTCATTTTAAAAGGTCTCAGCCATTTTTTATTTTAGTATCATACTCCAGCCATTGGTAGATTCATTGAGACATAAAAACTAGTCCATCTACAGTTTGTACCGCCGATATTTCACAGGCTGTACAAAGATCACATTTATCTCTGTCTCAGAAGTGTTTCCCAGCGAGGCTGCTACTGTGGAAGTGTGATTTAGTAAGCATATTTTCCTCTTTCTATAGCTATAGCACAGTATTCACAGAGTTTGAAGTCTTACAAAAATAAAACAAATACATATATGATATCTAACAACGTACTTTGCCACTAGTGACACATATTTCTGCCTAAATGCCTATTATGTGCTTGTTTTCAATTCTACTAACAAGAATAGCATGTTTTTATATCCAATTTTTCTTCTAAGAAAGCCTCTATTATATATTAGTGTAATATTGATGTAAAGTGTAGCTCTTTCTTTTGAAGAGGAAATCCAGCTGTACTTTATATATAGTACTTCCCAGAACAGATCAATACATTGTGCATTGAAGACATTTACTTTTTCACATTTTTTAACTTTATACCGACAAACATAAATGGATTTTACAACCTCTGGCAAAAATTATGGAATCACCAGGCTCCGAGGATGTTCATTCAGTTGTTTAATGTTGTAGAAAAAAAGCAGATCACAGACATGGCACAAAACAAAAGTCATTTCAAATGGCAACTTTATGGCTTTAAGAAACACTAAAAGAAATCAAGATAAAAAATGTGGTAGTCAGTAAGGATACCTTTTTTTAGATCAAGCAGAGGGAAAACATTATGAAATCACACAATTCTGGGGAAAAAATTATGGAATCACTCTGTAAATTTTCATTCCCAAAACTAACACCTGCATCAAATAAGATCTGCTCATTAGTCTGCATCGAAAAAGGAGTGATCACACCTTGGAGAGCTGTTACACCAAGTGGACTGACATGAATCATGGCTTCAACACAAGAGATGTCGATTGAAGCAAAGGAGAGGATTGTCAAACTCTTAAAAGAGGGTAAATCAACATGCAATGTTGCAAAAGAAGTTGGTTGTTCACAGTCAGCTGTGTCTAAAATCTGGACCAAATACAAACAACATGGAGAGGTTGTTAAAGGCAAACACACTGGTAGACCAAGGAAGACATAAAGCATCAAGACCAGAAACTTATAGCAATATGTCTCCTAAACAGCACAACAAAACAAATGAGGAACGAATGGGAGGAAACTGGAGTTAATGTCTGTGACCAAACTGTAAGAAACTGCCTAAAGGACATGGGATTTACATACAGAAAAGCTAAACAAAAGCCATCATTAACACCTAAACAGAAAAAAACAAGGTTACAATAGGCTAAGGAAAAGCAATCGTGGACTGTGGATGACTGGATGAAAGTCATATTCAGTGATGAGTCGAGAATCTGCATTGGGCAAGGTGATGATGCTGGAACTATTGTTTGGTGCCGTTCCAATGAGGTTTGTTTCCTGGTGATTCTTGGTGGCAGCGCGGGTATTCCGGCATTTTGTCCCATTACAGCATTCCTGTTTCCATGGTTATCGTGAAGGTGCAGCCCTGCAGCAGCCATTCTACAAGCCATCTTACAGGCGATTATACCAGTTGTGGGTAACATAACCAAGCCAGGTGAGCAGTTCCTGATATATACCGCTATAACCCTTTGTAAAAAGGATAAGACCCTATGCGCATTTATCTCACGTTTACAGGTTTCTTTCAAGGAATGTTTTCACAGTTTTTGCTCTATGGCAGGATGTAGCATCATCTTTAAAAATTATTTCATCATAGCTAAACATTATTTCAATTGATGGGATAAGAAAAGTGTCCAACATATCAATGTAAACTTGGGCATTTATTGAAGATGTAATGACAGCCATCTCTCCAGTGCCTTTACGTGACATGCAGCCCCATATCATCAATGACTGGAAATTTGCTTGTTCTATACTGTATGTCCCATAGAAAATGGTAACGCCCACCGCACACTGCCATAGCACCCTCTATAGCTCCGGTCCGGCACCTTTGCCCCTACCCTCTGTGGATCTGTGAAACCTGCCTCCAGCACCCCCACTACACAACCATAATCCTGCATTGATAAGGTTTTTTCTAAGCACAAGACTCCGATTGTAAGATCTACCTATCTATCTATCTTTCTATCTCTCTATAGAGAATATGTATACATGTACATAGATCAAATTTTGAAACCAATGCACTACAATATTGAACAATAAATATATAGTGCATTGTGAAAGTATTCGGCCCCCTTGAACTTTTCAACCTTTTGCCACATTTCAGGCTTCAAACATAAAGATATGAATTCTAATTTTTTTGTGAAGAATCAACAACAAGTGGGACCCAATCGTGAAGTGGAACAAAATGTATTGGATATTTTAAACTTTTTTAACAAATAGAAAAGTGGGGCGTGCAATATTATTCGGTCCCTTTACTTTTAGTGCAGCAAACTCACTCCAGATGAACTGCAGAGATCTACAGCTGAGGTGGGAGAGTCTGTCCATAGGACAACAAATCAATCCTACACTGCACAAATCTGGCCTTTATGGAAGAGTGGCAAGAAGAAAGCCATTTCTCAAAGATATCCATAAAAAGTCTTGTTTGAAGTTTGCCACAAGCCACCTGGGAGACACAGCAAACATGTGGAATAAGGTGCTCTGGTCAGATGAAACCAAAATCAAACTTTTTTGGCACAATGCAAAACGATATGTTTGGCGTAAAAGCAACACAGTTCATCACCCTTCAATCACCATCCCCACAGTCAAACATGGTAGTGGCAGCATCATGGTTTGGGCCTGCTGTTTTTCAGCAGGGACAGGGAAGATGGTTAAATTTGATGGGAAGATGGATGGAGCCAAATACAGGACCATTCTGGCAGAAGACCTGTTGGAGGCTGCAAAAGACCTGAGACTGGGACGGAGATTTATCTTCAAACAAGACAATGATCCCAAACATAAAGCAAAATCTACAATGGAATGGCTCAAAAATAAACGTATCCAGTTGTTAGAATGGCCAAGTCAAAGTCCAGACCTGAATCCAATCGAGAATCTGTGGAAAGAGCTGAAAACTGCTGTTCACAAACGCTCTCCATCCAACCTCACTGAGCTCCAGCTGTTTTGCAAGGAAGAATGGGCAAGAATTTCAGTCTCTTGAGGTGCAAAACTGATAGACACATACCCCAAGAGACTTGCAGCTGTAATCGCAGCAAAAGGTGGAGCTACAAAGTATTAACTCAAGGGGGCTGAATAATATTGCACATCCCACTTTTCAGTTTTTTAATTGTTAAAAATGTTTAAAATATCCAATAAATTTCGTTCCACTTCACGATTGTGTCTCACTTGTTGATTCTTCACAACATAATTTGAATTTATATCTTTCTTTGAAGCCTGATATGTGTCAAAAGGTTGAAAAGTTCAAGGCGGCCGAATACGTTCACAAGGCACTGTATGTATATGTTTTTTGAATTTTAAATAGTTATTGATCCACCTTTGTGATGTAGCTTAATATTTAGTATATAAGGTACTTCTCCAGTCCTTCTCCAGTGATTTCAATACCGCAATCGCTGTAGAAAGATACCATTGTAGGAAGAGTAGAAAGAACAAGGCAAAGAAGAAGACCAGCCAGCCAATGGTTTGATGCTGTCAAGATAACAACAGAGAGTACCCTGGTTGACCTATCTAGGCTCATGCAAGATCTATCTTCCTAAAAAGCATTGATCTATCAGGTAGTCGTGGCTTGAGATCAGGCTGAAAGCCGATAAATAATATGAATAGTATTTAGGGAACTTTAATATTTATAAGGAATTAACAGTATTTTTGTAATCAGATTTGGTTATGGAGAATGGTTACATGTTTTGGGTTCTTTAAGAATAGTTTGATATTTTACTGGGTGGTGTCAACAGTTGGAGTTTAATAAGTTCCTTGGTATAAATTTGAGTGCAATGCGGAATCTTCAGCAAAACCTTTTAAAGGGACGCTACTCTACTATACTGTGAGCATATAAAAGAGTTGTAGAATGTAGGGATATAGATTACTCTATATAAGGTGCTCTATATAAGGTGGTGACTGCACTTTATGAAAGGCAACACTGCTGACAGTTTCCCTTTAAGACATTTATTATTACTGTTCAGTTTATAAAATGAATTTTTTATACAGAGAATAACTTATTCTCTGAAACTTTCCTTTATGATCATTTAATTCATTATTCTGTTAAGTAGAACAAATAAATGCAAAACGTAATGTAACTATTTTTTCTTCATGCATTCCATGTAAATTGCCAACTGTACCTTGTACTTCATGAAAGGCACAAATATTATTTCAATAACTTGTAATGCAGAAAAGACATTAAATACATTGTTGAGAATAATAGAAATTGCATAGCAGATGTCTAATCTGCAGAGACCCACCAAAGAAAGAATTACACTGATTTCTAAAAAAGTATTTTTCTCATGATAATGAATGTGGAACATGATGATTGTTAAGCAGATGTTTCACATGCGATATCATACAAAAGAAAGATGTTTTTTTCCCTTAAGAAAAAGAATATGTTACGGTATTCAGGAAACATGCGAGAAAACGCTATTATTTTTCTGCTAAATCTTTTATTGAAATGTAAAATTAAGAGATAAGTTAAGCTACATCTTTTGCATAATCGTAATTTATTTAGTAAGGCAACTGAAAATGGTATCCGGTCTTCTGATACAAAGTACAAAAAGGTTTGTATAAGTGTGCATTAAAATAGAAGTTAACATTGTTCATAATGAAGTTAAGTTTTAACTTTCTATTGTAACAACTTGGATATGGTTAAAGTGTAAATGTCATTTACCGTATTTTTCGCTTTATAAGATGCACCTGATTATAAGACGCACCCCAAATTTGGTGAAGGAAAAGAGAAAAGAAATCATTTTTAATGTTAAAAGGGGTCCGCCTTATAATGTCAGTGCCCGTCTTACAAATCAGTATATATGTCCCTCATCCTGGTATATAAACCCCCCATCCAGGTATCCCGGTATATATGTCCCCCCCTTTCTGGTATATATATCCCTCATCCTTGCATATATGTCCCTAATCATGGCATAGATGTCCCCATGCTGTAAATATGGCCCCCCATCCTGGCATATACATTCCCACATCTTATCTATATATTCCCCATCCTGTATATATGCCCCTCATCCTGTATATATGCCCCCAATCCTGTATATATGAACCCTATCCTGTATATATGTCCCCCAAACAGCATACATGTCCCTCATCCTTTATATATGACCCCATCCTGAAACTATGTCCCCCCCATCCTGTATATATGCCCCCCATCTTGAAACTATGTGCCCCCCATCTTGTATATATGTCCCCATCCTGTGTATTGCCCCTTTTGTGCCTCTTCCCATCCCCCCCCCCGGACCCAAATGGCTTACCGACATGCGGCTGCTGAGTGGGGGTCCCAGAGGCAGGTTCAGGAGGGTGAGAGGCACAGGTGCAGGACCAACGCTATGGGGAGGGGCTCAGGTGCAGGAACGGCATACCAGAGGATGAGAGGCGGCAGTGAGCGGTGGGCGCCGCCATATTCTCTCTGCCCGGCTGCATTCACTACTGCTAACTTTGCAGTCAGTCGGGAGAGACTTCAACAAAATGGCCGTGGCCATAACAGAGACCCGCGGCCATTGTGGAGTCTCTACCTCTACCGGCCGGCTGCACACTACTTAGTGAATGCAGCCGGGCAGAGAGAATATGGCGGCGCCCACCGCTCGCTACCGCTGATCATCCCTCGCAGCTTTGGTAGTGCAGCTGTGCCCCTCAACCCACGGAAGCTGCCTCCGGCACCCCCACACAGCAGCCGCACCCCTTCCCCGGTAATATATACATATATATTTTTCTATTACTTATTTTTTCACATTCGCTTTTTAAGACGCACCCCCTTTCACCCCCCAAAAGTGCATCTTAAAAAGCGAAAAATACGGTGATTGGTAAAAAAGAATACTGCATTGGTTGCTAATGATCAGTCACATAGTAACTAAGATAATGCTTTTTTATGCCATGAGACTTATTTTCTCAACTTTTTTGTTCGTTTTTAACAACTGCATTTTATTTCTGTGTGGGTGTGGCCAGAAGCTGATAGGGAGCAGTGTAATGTGAGAGAATAGAAAGGGCAAGAGAGATCGTGAGCTGTGTGGGGAGTCAACCGAGGAGCTAGATGACAGATTAGAGAAGCTTGTGATAAGAAAAGGGCAGAGGAGTTTGCACTGATCCTGACATTCTGTCATTGCTCAGCACTGTGCAGTACCCTGAAGTAATTTGATATGTTGTCACCTCATCAGCTGCAGTCAGGAACGTGCACACTGCACAGGCCACACCCCCTCCACCCGTATCTGGTCATGTTCCGTATTCAGTGTGAACATGGATCTGACTGAGAATGAACATGTGTCTGCTTCATTCACAGTCTAGTGGGGACATCTTGAGGAAGGTATATGAATGGTTTCCCACCAGATTTCTATAATGAAGTATATTTGAAAGTTTATTAAAATCTCTTGCTCTACATTATTATTAAATAACAATTTAAATGGCGGTCACGCTTTAATAATTAAAGTGCACTTGCTTTGAAAAATGTAAGCTACACCTTCAGCAGCATCTATGCTGCATTCTATGAAGGTGTCTATATTCTCTCTCCCCCCCAGTACTACAAAAGAAAGAGTTTATAATGTTTCCCATCATGTATTTAAATGAGTAATTAGCTGGACCACTGGGTCTGGTCCTTGTGTCCTTACATCGCTGCCAGCGCGGTCCTCCCCGTCTCCTCTGTGTCTGCCACCTCCTCTTCTCTGTTTGCCCCCTCCTCTTCAGAGCCTGCGCATAATCATCTTTGTTTACTCAGGCGCACACAGCTCAGCTGGTGTGCTGGGAGCCTGGATGTAAACAATGCGCTTGCACGAAGTGTAGGCACCAGGGCCCGCTGCATACAGCAGGCTGCATTGAGTATAACATAAAACAGGGTGGGCACTCCCTGTGTTTGTGTGGGTTTCCTCCAGGTTTTCTGGTTTTCTCCCACACTCCAAAGGCATGCTCATAGGATGTTTAGATTGTGAATCCCAATGAGGGCAGTGTTGAAAATGTATGCAAAGTACTATGGAATTAATAGTGAAATGAATAAATGTTATTCTCATTTGTGGTAAAAACTTGCACATAGCAAGGCTTGGTGGGAAAGAAAGATTATTTGAGTTATGGAAGTAAATTTGCAAATAGAGTCTGTGGAGCCTCAGTTAGGAGTCTCAAACACAGGACTAGCCAGATATCCCTCCAGGGAAGGACCCAGCCAAGAAGTGGCTCCTTGCGGAGAACACCATAACCACCATGTTAAGTGGCCCTTTAGTAAATATCCAGCTCTTTTACAAGTTTAGAGATATGACAAGGGAATACCAAGGCCAGGTATCCATCCACAGACAGCTGTTTCGGGGTGTTGTCCCTCATCAGTGTGGAGTAGGATTCTGGCTAGGTGGTAGCAATGCCTAGTAGACCAACATTACAAAGCATTCACTGATCTCAGGGAGACCAGTCCAAGAACACACTGCGGGCAGCTGGCTAAAGTGCTCAACACAGTGAATTCCTAGGCGCACTGCCCCTTGGAATTATGAATATGCAAATAGAGTCTGTGGAGCCTCGGATAGGAGTCTCAAACACAGGACTAGCCAGATATCCCTCCTTGGCTGGGTCCTTTTTTGTACGTTAACTTCACAGAACTTTACAATATTTGGACAAGAAAGTAAAAATTATATAAAATGTGAAATGTTTTAGCTCCAAATTTTTACTATTCACAAGGGGCAACAAGAAAAATAGACCTCCTAATTTGTTACACGATTTCTCATGAATGCTTCCTTTTCTCCACCATTGGACACAGCAGTACTCATTAGGAAGTGGGTGGCCAGACCCAATGCTCACTTCCTGTTGAGAACTCCAGTGTTCAAAGTCTGGGAGTAGGAAGCACTGATTGGTCGTCGGCTCACATCTCATAACAATGTAATGTGTGCCCCGGGAACACAACGTCTGTCATTGCTGGAATGATGGCAACACCAGAAGTGAGTATAGTTTTTTTAATTTTATTGAAGCGCACATGGGAAATGAGAATGGGTTGTATAAGTAGTGGACAACCAATTTAAGATACTGTAGGGTACTAGTAAGACCATTGATGGAAAAAGAGTGTTTAGACATTATGAAATACTTTTAATTAGTACTAAATTAATCAGAAAATTAGGAAATACTTGTTCTTGAGTTACCTTTACAAAACATCAAATAAATAGGCTTTTATGGCAACAAAGAACTGCCATCATGTGTTCTGCATAAAATTCTGTACAAAATTCATCCTGTGTTCTGTATTAATTTGTACAAAAGTTGGAACAGAGGGATTAAATGATTTTTCATATGGTGCTATTGTAACAAGTATCTTGAACACATGATGAAAAATATTTAAATAACTGTGAAGCGCCGCTAGTGGTAGAATTCAACCGTTTTAAAAATCACACCACAAAAATGTAATTAAAGTTCAGTATTTCATGCTGGCAGAAACTAACTCTATAATGCAAGATTTTCTAAATCTAAATTGTACTTCATTTTTCCTGAAACCAAAGGTGGAGATTAATCATTACATTGCAGAAATGTTTGCATTCCCATTTTTTGTTTTAAATGAAGTATTTTGACACATAATGAATCAAAACAGTTATTTTCTATGGAATACAGTCCTTTAATGCCAAATGATGTTCATAACATAATATGTGTAGGTGTCAGTTCATTTACCTCATTTCTGTAAACTGTCATTGTGTGTAAAAACACAATGACAGCTCCGTGCCAAGAGCTGTTTCTGACAGATGACCAACACTGGAATGGGAGCAGAGACTAGCGATAAGTGAGCACTAAAACTGTTTAATAGCTTAGTATTCAAATCAAGCAGGTTGGATGTCAATGGAAAACTTGAGAATTATTCTGGATGATCCCCCTTGGGAGTGCCGGGGTTGAAAATATTGGTGAAATGTGTGGAAACCATGCTCAAATGGAATGGGAGCAGCAGTGGGAAGATACCTCAATGCATCTCTGACAGGTCACTGCTTGGAACAATTGTGTCAAAGTATTATGCCACTATTATGGGCTGCCAATAAGACATAAAAGACCAAAGATAAAATGGATTTACAGTTAAAAAAAATGTTCTTTCTTGTGTAGTAACTTGTTTAAAAGGCAAAATTCAAAAAGAGGAAAAAATGTCTTCTCCCCCTCTTCGGCTATGGTCACATGTAGCATTTTTGACTGTGTCTTCCTCATTGCTTGCTATTTAAAAAAACACTGAAAAACTGCGTAAAGAATTGCCATGCTGCAGAATATTTTCTGCAAGAATTTGCAAGTCATTAATAAGCAACGTGTGCAAGATTCTCTTTGACTTTGCTGGCATTAGTATTCTCTTCAGGTTTTGTGAAAATGTGCACTCAAAAATGTGATAAAAATGCAATGTGTGTACACAGTCTTACACCTTTAAACCAAAAGTATTTTGCCGATTTCCTTTTATGTATTAATACCAGAAAGTTTACAGGCGTATATAATACTAGATGGTGGCCCGATTCTAACGCATCGGGTATCTAGAATATAGAAATAGGGATTAATGGGGAAGGCTGAATAGGGAGGGACTTTGAGGGCAGAGCAGCGGGGGGAGGAAGGCGTGGCAGGGGGGAGGAGGATGGAGGGGCACAGGTAGGGGGAGGATGGAGTGGCGGGGGGAGGAGGGAGGACAGAGCGGCAGGGGGAGGAGGATGGAGGACGGAGCAGGTAGCGGCAGGGTGGGGGAGGATGGAGAAGCACAGGCAGGGGGAGGACGGAGTGGCAGGGGGAGGACGGAGCACAGAGCGGTGGAGGGGAGGAGGACGGAGGATGGAGGACGAAGCAGCAGGGTGGGAGGATGGAGCATCACAGCAGGGGGAGGCGGAGGATGGAGTGGTTTAGGGGGGAGGACAAAGGAGGAGGAGGAAGCGTGAGTGGGGGAAGATGGAGCAGGACAGGCAGGGGAGGATGCAGCACAGAGCGGCAGGGGGGACGAGGACGGAGGACGGAGGATGAAGCGGCAGGGTGGGGAGGACGGAGCTGACAGGCAGGGGGAGGACGGAGGATGGAGTGGCGGAGGTGAGACAAAGGAGGAGGAGAAGCGGTGGGGTGGGGAGGAAGGAGCGGCACAGGCAGGAGGCATGGGGAGGATGGAGCGGCAGGGTGAGGACGGAGCACAGAGCGGCGGGGGAGAGGAGGATGGAGGACAAAGCGACGGGGTGGGGGAGGATGGGGATGGAGTGGCGAGGGGAACAAGGAAGGAGGAGGAAGCGGTGGGGTGGGGGAGGATGGAGCGGCACCGACAGGGGGAGGACAGAGCATGGAGCGGCGGGGGGGGGAGGAGGACAGAGGGACGAAGTGGCGGGGGTGGGGGATGGAGGAACGGAGCGCTGCACAGGCAGGGGGAGGATGGAGGATGGAGTGGTGGAGGGTGAGGACAAAGGAAGGAGGAGGAAGCAGTGGGGTGGGGGAGGATGGAGTGGCACAGGCAGGGGGAGGACGGAGCGGCAAGGGGAGGACGGAGCACAGAGTGGCGTGGGAGAGGAGGATGGAGGATGAGCGGCGGGGTAGGGGAGGCCGGAGCAGCACAGGGGGGGAGGATGGAGCGGCAGGGCGAGGATGGAGCTCAGAGCGGCGTGGGAGAGGAGGATGGAGGACGAAGCGGTGGGGTGGGGGAGGCTGGAGCAGCACAGGCAGGGGCAGAATGGAGCGGCGGGGGAGAGGAGGATGGAGCAGCACAGGCAGGGGTAGGACGGAGGATGGAGGGGAGGAGGACAAGGAAGGAGGAGGAAGCGGTGGGGTGGGGGAGGACGGAGCACAGAGCGGTGGAGAAAGGAGTACGGAGGATCGAAGCAGCGGGGTGGGGGAGGATGGATCAGCACAGGCAGGGGAAGGACGGAGGATTGAGTGGCAGAGGACAAAGGAAGGAGGAGGAAACGGTGGGGTGTGGGAGGATGGAGCGGCAGGGGGAGGACAAAGCACAGAGCTGGCGAGGGAGGAGGATGGAGGACGAAACGGCGGGGTGGGGGAGGACGGAGCAGCACAGGCAAAGGGAGGATGGAGCGGCACAGGCAGGGGGAGGACAGAGCGGCACAGGCAGGGGGAGGACGGAGCGTCACAGGCAGGGGGAGGACAGAGCGGCACAGGCAGGGGGAGGACAGAGCGTCACAGGCAGGGGGAGGACAGAGCGGCACAGGCAGGGGGGAGGAGGACGGAGGACGAAGTGGTAGGGTGGGGGAGGATGGAGGACGAAGCGGCACAGGCAGGGGGAGGAAGGAGCAGACTCTCACCCACACACAGAGTCACACCTAGACACAGACTCAGACCCACACGCATACACACCCACACACACAGACTCATACTCACAGCCACTCACATACACACACAGACTCACACTTACAGACACACACACACACACAGACTCACACCCACACACTTACACACTCAGATGCACACCCACAGCCAGACACACACACCCAGGCACAGACACACACACACAGACACTCACAGCCACATACACGGGCTCTCACCTCTCTGTCATCTGGCGGCTACAGTGCTGGCCCTCATGTCCCTGGTGCTGAGCGCGGTGTCAGCAGAGCGTTGGTGTGGAGGAGGCGGGCACAGAGGCGACGGTGTGCAGGATGATCCTGGGTGTCAGTCGCCTCCTGTCAGGGCAGCTGGGCCCCGGCTGGCATGTGCTGCTGCCACCCAGCTGCACTGACAGGAAGCGGCTGACACCCAGGATCATCCTATGGCCGCACAGTCTCTGACAGACTGTGCGGCCATAGGAAGGGGGAGCCGCACAATGTGCGCTCCCGTTGCTCCCTGCACCCTGGGAGCCCCGACCCCGGCAGCCCCCAGTCCACAGTGTCAGTAGGCGGCTCGAGGCTGGGGTTAGTGACATGAGGCTGCGGCGGGAGTCCGTTGCACCGCGCTAGCTACCGCCATCTTTTGTTCTCTTTCTATGTACAGAAATCGCACGCTAGTGCTGATTGGTCCACCCGGCGGGCTCAACCAATCATCGCTAGCGCGCGATTTTCGTGACAGATAGAGAACATTAGACGATTATATAGTAGATATATACACAGACATGTATACACACACACATACACACTGACATGTATACACACACACTGACATGTATACATACACACACTGACACGTATACACACTGACTTGCATACACACACACACTGACATGTATACACACACACACTGACATGTACACACACACTGACATGTATACACACACACACTGACATGTATACACACACACACTGACATGTATACATACACACAATGACACGTATACACACACTGACTTGTATACACTCACACACTGACATGTATACACACACTGACATGTATACACACACATACTGACATGTATACATACAGCAAAATATAAAGAGGGGGGACAAGAGGCGCAATAGTGCCCTATCACAAGTGACACTAGTGTAATGTGGTGGTGCTGTGGAGCCACTCACCTGGTCCAGTTGTGATCCCCACAACTGGTTTGAAGGCGTTTGGGAAACAATGTTCCAAGCTGCTGCAGGACCTCCACCTACCACTGAACAGTGGTATGTTTCAAGAGAGATGATGGGAGTGATGGTGTGCCACGGTCCGCGCTGCTCTGGGTTAAAAAACTCACCAAGGAGCCAGACAACTTTTTATCCTGATTTATTCCTCCTACGCGTTTCAACGCCACACCCGGCGCCTTCCTCAGGGAGTATTACAACATAATCACAGAGGGGGTTTTTATAGCCCTTAATCCACAAAAAGAGGGTGGGGTAATTGTACAAGCTGCTGATATTGCATACAGAGGTCGATGGCATGGGCCAGGAGAAACTGCTTCTTCTGTCGAACACAATAAAACACATTCATCCATGAGATCTAGCTTCCTATCCCACTTTGCAGGGGATCATGTGACACTACTCTTTAAACCAGAACAGTGCGAACAGGTGGTTTATTGGATAGCAGATAATGCTTCAAATATGTTTCCCAGCACAACCATGTCTTCCGCACAGTTCAGTTTTAGTAGCCAAATGTATGGACCACTAAATACCCTGATCCTTCTTCAGGTACCTTTACACGCCGCGACGGCAGGCTGGATACATCCCGCTACTTCACGTGCACGAGCACGCTCAAACGGTTACAAACGGTCAACGCATCACCTTTACACGCCGCCACAAGATGCGCTATGCCACGCTACATCTATAGCTAGCTACATCGCCGGGTGTCTCAAGTAGCCAGCTGTAGCTCATTTACACACCTCTATAACCAGCTACTATGGGCGGACCTGGTGCAGCAGGGCCAGCACATAGACGTGCTACAATTGTGGATTACGAGCCGTCCGTACGCTGATAGGACGAAGCAATAACATCCTGATTGGGCAGGCAACGCAGGAGGCTGAGTAATACAGCACGCTCGAGCAATTGTGTAGTGTGACTCGTCAGCTCCTTTAAATATGCCTCCCTATGCAGCGACTACCAATCGTCATGCAGCAGCTTCCACCAATGATCGCACATGGGGCGCGGTAACACGGAGCCAGGGTCACGCCTTAGCTACATTGCAGCTACATCGCAGGCTGTCCCGAGTTCCCTTCCATTGCCTGTTTACACGCCGATACAGCTCACTACCATCGGCGTTGTAGCCATCAGTTTTCGAGCAGACCTAGGAAACAGATGTATCTGTTGCCGGCTGTAGCGTCACGTCTTCAGACGCCGCTACGACGGGCTACATTGGCGCTACAAGCTACATTTGTAGCCTGTAGCGGGATGTATCCAGCCTGCCGTCGCGGCGTGTAAAGGTACCATTCCTCCTACCATGGAAAGTCCTAGGAGATAAGTGATCGCACACTTAGACACTCCATGGAGCTCTTCATATTGCCATATATTGATTCTGGCTGTCACTAGAGATGACGAACCACCCTAGTGTTCGAATTCGATTTCATTCGTCGAATTGTGGGGTTGTTCGTCGAATGATCGTCGAACACCGTCGAATACCATTGAAAACAATGGCAGGCAAACACAAACACATACAGACACATAGAAAACACCTTCTAAGATGTCCAAAAGGTGACAAACTACTCAGAAGATACAACAAAGACATGGAAAAGTGACACGTACATATAAAAATACGAAAAGAAAGGAGAGAGACAAGTAAAAGGAGGAGAAGACATGGATATAGGCATGTCATGCCCTTCCAAAATCAGTTTTTACTACAGTATTTGTAAGGCATCATGCACACAATGAGTATTTGTTGAGTTTAACTTCAGTATTTGTAAGGCCTGGTACATACGATGAGTATTTGGTGAGGTTTTTACCTCACTATCTATAAGTCCTCGTGCAGACGATGAGTATTTGGTGAGTTTTACTTTAGTATCTGTAAGGCCATGTTCAGACGATGATTATTTGGTGCTTTTTACTTCACTATTTGTAAGGCCATGTTCAGAAGATGAGTATTTGAAGAGTTTTACTTCAGTATCTGTAAGGCCTCGTGCAAGGGATGAGTATGTGTTGAGTTTTAGTTCAGTATCTGTAAAGCCACATTCAGAAGATGAGTATTTGGTGAGTTTTACTTCAGTGTCTGTAAGGCCTCGTGGAAGCGAAGAGTATTTGTTGAGTTTTAGTTCAGTATCTGTAAGGCCACGTTAAGAAGATGAGTATTTGGTACGCTTTACTTCAGCATCTGTAAGGCCATGTTCAGACGATGATTATTTGGTGCGTTTTACTTCAATATCTGTAAGGCCACGTTCAGAAGATGAGTATTTGGTGCGTTTTAGTTCAGTATCTGTAAGGCCGCGTTCAGAAGATGATTATTTGGTGATTTTTACATCAATATCTGTAAGGCCTCGTGCACGCAATGAGTATTTGTTAAGTTGTAGTTCAGTATCTGTAAGGCCACATGCAGATAATGAGTATTTGGTGAGGTTTTTACCTCAGTATCTGTAAGGCCTCGTGCAGACGAGGAGTATTTGGTGATGTTATTCCTCAGTAACTGTAAAGCCATGTGCAGGCGATGAGTATTTGTTGATGTTATTGCTCATATCTGTAAGGCCACGTTCAGAAGATGAGTATTTGGTGAGATTTACTTCAGTATCTGTAAGGCCATGTTCAGACCATGATTATTTGGTTCGTTTTACTTCAGTATCTGTAATGCCTCATGCAGGCGATGAGTATTTGTTGAGTTTTAGTTCAGTATCTGTAAGGCCTCGTGCAGACGATGAGTCTTTGGTGAGTTTTAATTCAGTATCTGTATGGCCACGTGCAGACAATGAGTATTTGGTGAGGTTTTTACCTCAGTATCTGTAAGGCCTAGTGCAGACAAGGAGTATTTGGTGATGTTATTCCTCAGTATCTAAGGCCTTGTGCAGGTGATGAGTATTTGGTGATGTTATTCCTCAGTATCTGTAAGGTCTTGTGCATTGGATGAGTATTTGGTGATGTTGTTCCTCAGTAGCTGTAAGGCCTTGTGCAGGCAATAAGTATTTGGTGAGCTTTTTTCCTCAGTATCTGTAAGGCCTCGTGCATATGAGGAGTATTGTGTCACATTTGGGAGACTACAAGAAGAGTCTCCATTTGTCCAAAAAATTTGGGCACAGACACCACTTCAGTGGCATTAATTGCCCCACATTTGCAAACTTAAAATGTTGACTTTTAGTCAAAAATCCACAAGGCTTTATTCTTCCCAGGATGACCCGGGTAGAAAAGTCCTTGGGGATCCATGCCTTGTTCATCTTTGTGAATATTAGTCTGTCCACATTCTAGGTGGACAGACGCATGCGCTTTTCTGTTAGCACACCATCAGCAGCGCTGAAGACATGTTCCGAGAGAACGCTGGATGCAGGGCACGACAAGATCTCCAAGGTGTAAGTGGTGAGTTCAGACAATATTTCCAGATTGGAAGCCCAAAATGAGCAAGGTCCCAGCCTCAAGGTTCCCCGGTCATGGCATCGATGTTAAGCTGCAGATACTCGTGTGCCATCCGCTCCAGGCGTTCAGACTTCTCGTGTCTTCAGGCCTTGCAAATGATGGTCGAAAAAAATTGTGAAACGAGGCCACAAAATTGCTGTTACCAACACCAGATATGGTGTTACTGGTACGGTGTGAGTGATGATGACTCGAAAGTCCCACGGTTGCCAAGTAAGAACTGTGAGATTCACTCTGTGAACCACTGGTGTTTTGTGGAAAAGCCGATCTGAGATTATGTATCAGCTTCTGCTGATACTCCTGCATGCGTGCGTCCCTTTGTATTGCAGGAATGATTTCTGCAAATTTGGTCTTATACCGGGGATCTCAGAGTGTGGCAACCCAGTAGTCGGCATTGCTTCTACACAATCCAAGGGTCATGTTGCAGGTAGTGCAGTAAGAAGGCGCTCATGTGTCTTACGCATCAAGGAAGATCAAGTCCTTGTTGTGTTAATGGTGGGGAGGTAAGAATCATGCTTGCTTCCTCTGCCTCCCCCAACCTCGCACAACATAAATGTCATCAAAGTTTGTCCTCCATTTCTTCCTGGGCTCATGCACCTTCCTCAAGAGTTTAGTTGCAACCATGAGCCCTCGTTAATCCGTCTCCACCACCCTCCCATGCCTGCCGTATTGGTGCTGCCGACTGTGAGGACCTTGGAGATGATGTCATCCCTTCTGTATAGGACTCCTCCTGTACTTCCTCCACCTCCTCTTGTCCCACCGCCTGACTCTGAATATTGTTTAAAGTGTGCTCCAGCATGTTGATGACCGGAATGGTCATGCTGATAATGGCATCATCAGCAGTAAACATCTTCGTTGCCATCTCAAAACTGTGCAGAAGGGTGCATAGGTCCTTGATCTGAGACCACTCCTGCAGCGTGATCTTCCCCACCTCTGGATCTCGTTGGCCCAGGCTATACATCATAACGTATCAATCCAGGGCTCTGCGGTGCTGCCACAGTCGCTGCAACATGTGCAGAGTAGAATTCCAGTATATCGGCACATCGCATTTCAGCCAATGAACGGGCAAACTGAAAGGCTGGAAGTGAGCACACAGCGACCGTGCACCCTGCAGAAGCCCATCTAGGCTGGGATAGTGTCTCAAAAATTGCTGGACAACCAGATTCAACACGTGAGCCATACAAGGCATGTGTGGGATATTGCCCCAGCGAAGGACCGCACAAAGGTTTGCAGCATTGTTGCACATGGCCTTCCCTTGCTGTAAGTTGAGTGAAGACAACCATTGCTGAAACTCATTCACCAGAGCTGACCACAACTCCTCAGCTGTGTGACTCTCATTTCCCAGACATTTCAGAGTTAAGACCATCTGATGGTTTTAAAACCCGGTTGCCATCATAGTAAAGAGGTGTGCAGGATTCCTTCTGTGCAGTTAAAATGCGAGTGGCATTACCAGACAGGCTTTGGGCGGAGGTGGAGGACTGAGACGAGGTTGAGGAGGCAGAAGCAGTAGAGGAGCTTCTACCTACAGAGGATGGATGCACAACTCGTGGGGACAGCAAGACTTGGACAGCAGACCCTTCTCCAGCTCTCACCATAGTTAACCAATGCCCAGTCAGCGACATGTAACTCTGTCCATGCTTACTGGTCCAAGTGTCTTAAGTGAAATGCACCTTGTCACACACTGAGTTTGTCAAGGAAGTGGTGATGTTGTCTGCGACCTGCTGGTGTAGCGCAAGCACACCTTTCTTGGAAAAAGAGTGGCGACTAGGCATCTGGCACTGGGGCACTGCGATGGACATAAGGTCTCGAAAATCCTCTGTGTCCACCAGGCGGAAAGGCAGCATTTTTGCAGCCAACAGCTTGCAGATGGTGAAATTCAAGTACTTAGCCTTCTCATGGCTAGGAGGAAATGGCATTTTATTTGTCCACATCTGAGGGTTGGAGGGCTGGCTGCTGTGTGCTGAGAAGGGGTTGAGTATTGTGTCCCCGGCAAACTGGAGGTCTGTGAGGGAGGTGCAAGTGAAGATGTAATGTTGCCTTCATCCAAAGGTGCTGTTCTCGATGTCTGTTAGAGCTCAACACCTGTAGCATTGTCCACTTGAAAACCAAGTGAAGACCTACCAATCACAGTGCCTGTTGCGGGTAAAAAGGTGGAAGGTCTGCGTCCAAAAGCCTGTGTGACAGCTCTCCCCACAATCACAGACGATGGAGAGCACACGGATGCACTTGATGGGGCAGACGGTGGTAGGCCCGCCCCGCTAGCCCCCATTCTAGCACAGTGAGCTTCCCACTGCGACTTGTGCTTCTTGTCCATGTGGCAGTTCATATATGAAGTACTCAACCTAGTGAGTTTTTGGCCTCTACTCAGAGATTGGTGACAAATCTTGCAGATGACATGAGTTGGGAGATCCTTGTCGATGTCAAAAAAGGCCCAGGCTAGGCAAGGTTTAGAGACCATGCTACCTGCAGAGCCATCACAACTTCTGCTCAGAAGCAGAGTTGTGGCTGCGGATGCTGTTGTTGACGTGCTTCCAGTGCTCTTTCTATGTCCAGGAAGGCGCAACCTAACCTCGTTGTCAGTGGCATCCTCTTCCACCACCTCTGCTGACCTCATTGACTGGCTGACTGTGGGTTGACAGTAAGCGGGATCGCCAACCTAATCATCATCCTCTGTGTTCTTGACTCATCGTTGCCGGATGCTCACGTCTCAGGCGATGCAGCACTTGTCACGGTTCCGCGCCTTAGGCTGTGGGGCCCGGTGGTCAGATCAAAGGGGATGAAAGGATAGGGATGTCGTGACGCCACCTGTGGGTATCCGGTGATGGCACCGGCGCTGCTTGGGCCTCCGGGGGATGTGCGGCAGCTAGATGGGATGCTCCCCACGGGATGAGCAGGGGTCCCAGGGCCAGAGGCTGCACTTAATGGAGTATGGCAGCTCAGTTGTTGCTGGATAGAGTTAATAACATTTCTGAAGAAAAGCACGGACACCAGATTCCTCTGTAACGGGTCTTTACTGTAGCCGTTAGTATGTACAGGGTATACAGTCTTAGGTAACGGACCGGGTGGTCCCAGCAATGACAGGTGTTAGTTCAGAGCTCCGCGGTGTTCCTCCTTTCTCTAACGTTTCTGTGTTGGCTGCCGGTGTTGCCTTAGGGTACCTTTACACGCGGCTACATTTCTAGGGTGGCTACAGGTAACTTACTGGTTGCAGTGAAATCATGGAGAGATTATTCCATTTGTACACAGCAACAAGATAGAACCTTGTCTCCATAATTTCACTGCAACCAGTAAGTTACCTGTAGCCACCCTAGAAATGTAGCCGCGTGTAAAGGTACCCTTAGTGTGCCAGGTCAGCGTACTTGGGAGACTTCTGAGTGGTACCTAGCTGAATTAGGCTGTAAGGTCCTGTGTCCCAGTGGCGAGTCCCTGCTGACAAGACAACTAAGTTGCGGCTGTGGTGGGGTGCCTCTTAGGAAGCAGATCCTTCACCCTGGTTTGCTGAGCGGCGGTGGACGTCTGCTCGCCTCAGAACCAGTAATCCGGTGGTTTTTGGGCATGGGTATGTTTGAGCTTGTTCGGTAGTTGCCGGTCTGGGTCACCGCTTAATGGTGCCAGCCGGTAGGTGGTTTTCAGAGCTGCACGGCACTGTGCAGCGCCCTGCTTCTCCTACGTTTCTCTCCTCCATATGACTACTACTCTTCTCCTACTTTACCCACACACACTACACCTACATTCCTCCCACCAGGACCTGATTTGCCCTCTATTTTAAGTGGTGCATGTGGTGTATGGAGCTCTGTGTTTAACCATGTCATCACCGAGACGGAAGATATTACATCTTCAGTCAGGGATGCAATACCTTCCTGTGACGCACTCGTTGCGGGGCGCCACACTCCCCCTTGGGAAATTACACTTGTCCCCAAGTGTTACGAAACCCAAACAGTACAGAGAAATTTTTATATATTTTTTTTTTAACATAAAACCAAATAAAACACTTTTATTTACAACCATCAAGCTTGCTTCATTTTTCTTCCCCTAGGGGAGGCACTTTTACTTAGAACGTTTCAAACAGTTGCGTTTAAACTAAACTGGTTAACCATTGCGGACCCAGCGGGTAGGGTTACTGTTCATTTGCAATGTCCAGAATTTTACAGCCGGGCCGCTCGACTGGCACTCAAATAACGTGAACTGTTCATGACAAAGTCATTTTTTTAAAGTTCAGAACAAAGTTATTTGTTTAAGGATGTAAAGAACATCTGCGGACCCGGAGAGCATACCACCCCTGGTGACCAGCATGTCGCTCGTAGGTAATGTACTCTCCCCGGTATAAATCGCGGTCAGGGTGTCCTTTAGGGAGGTGAGACTCCACGTCCTGGCGGCCTACGAATATTTCCTCGTACACCCCCTCCTCCCGGACAAAACCCCACCCGTTGTCCAGATTAAAAGACGTGACCATACCTGTCTTCCGAAACTCCTCTGGTAACGGGGGTTGGCGGAGGGCTTCGGCACGAACACGCAAGTTGGCCTGCTCCTGGGCCCACCATTCTGCTCTGCGGCGTCGATGTATAGCATCGTCGGACTGGCAGGTAGTACGGACGTAGTCCCAGTGGCTGGCAGAGTGGGGACGGGTCAGGAGTTGGTCATAGCTTTTGACTGGCACCTGGACACGGTGATCAGTAGCAGCTGCCGCGGCAGCACCGGACCATTCAACCCGAGCTGCTTGTAGCTGCTCGGCGGTGACTTCCGCTTCCTCCTCCTCGGAACCGGTGTGAACGGAGTCCTCAGGCTCGCTGGAACTCCTGTCGTCTTCTTGCTCTATAGCCTCGACGACCACATCAGGCTCCTCGGCTGGTTGGGATTCTTGGTCGGCGTCATCTGGTTGGTCGGGCTCTGGAACTGCGAGGTCCTCCTCCGTCTCATCCTGCGGGGCTTCTGGGCTGCCCGCCTCTTCTCCCTCTGCTGCTTCTGCACCCGTTAGCGGTGGGGTGTTAGCTCCGGTAACCGGGTAGGCCTCAGTAGGTTCGGGGCCGGTCTCCGGTTCTGGAGTGAGACAGGTTGTAGTCTCCGGTTCTGGAACGGGACAGGTTGTGATCTCCGGTTCTGGAACGGGACAGGTTGTAAGTGTCTGTTTGACAGCCCGATGTAGTCGGCTGGCCTGGCTCATACTCCAACTCCTGATGGTCCACTCTGTGGCCTCCATCAACTGCATCCGCAGATCTTGGAGTGCGGTCTCCCAAAACTCGGGGTCCCCGTCGATGGTGAGGACGGGACCCGGGCCAGGGTTGCCGATGGCGGCACAAGCTTCCTCCTCGACCTCTCTTATTAGCTCGCGGAGACTCAGGTTTACCATCTCGCTTCTTCCAGGAACCGCACCTGGTAGAACTGGTAACTGTTCCTGAAGCGGAGCTGTTGGGAAAGCCATGCCACACCTGTTTCTTTGTGATTTTTGTAGTCCATGGGTGGGCTGAAGTCTTTGGCCCGCCCCCTTGGTTGTTTCCAGCAATCGGGCGGACAAGAGTTTTGGCGACTCTGCCATGGCCCTCCCATGAAGAGGGGCGGAGGCACGCCCCTGGGCCAGCACATTGTGTTTCACATGGCGGGAGCCGCCATTTTGGTCGCCATTTTGGCCCAGTGGAAAAAGGCGGGAAAAAGTTATTTTTGGCCGAATAAAGTTCTGTAGGCACACAATACCCGTTGGGAAACGGGCATGTTCGTATCCTGTTCATGATCGCCAAATTCTGACTCACCGTTGCCGGATGCTCACGTCTCAGGGGATGCAGCACTTGTCAAGGTTCCGTGCCTGAGGCTGTGGGGCCCGGTGGTCAGATCAAAAGGGATGAAAGGATAGGGAAGATTCTTGTTTGTCGTGACACTACCTGTGGGTATCCGGTGATGGCACCGGCGCTGCTTGGGCCTCCGGGGGATGTGCGGCAGCTAGATGGGATGCTCCCCACAGGATGAGCAGGGGTCCCCGGGGCCAGAGGCTGCACTTAATGGAGTACGGCAGCTCAGTTGTTGCTGGATAGAGTTAATAACATTTCTGGAGAAAAGCATGGACACCAGATTCCTCTGTAACGGGTCTTTACTGTAGCCGTTAGTATGGTACAGGGTATACAGTCTTAGGTAATGGACCGGGTGGTCCCAGCGATGACTGGTGTTAGTTCAGAGCTCCGCGGTGTTCCTCCTTTCTCTAACTTTTCTGTGCTGGTTGCCGGTGTTGCCTTAGTGTACCAGGTCAGGGTACTTGGGAGACTTCTGAGTGGTACCTAGCTGAATTAGGCTGTAAGGTCCTGTGTCCCAGTGGCGAGTCCCTGCTGGCAAGACAACTAAGTTGCGGCTGTGGTGAGGTGCCTCTTAGGAAACGGATCCTTCACCCTTGTTTGCTGAGCGGCGGTGGACGTCTGCTCGCCTCGGAACCAGTAATCCGGTGGTTTTTGGGCACAGGTATGTTTGAGCCCGTTCGGTAGTTGCCCGGGTTCCAGTCTGGGTCACCGCTTAATGGTGCCAGCCGGTAGGTGGTTTTCAGGGCTGCACGGTACTGTGCAGCGCCCTGCTTCTACCTACGTTTCTCTCCTCCAGACGACTACTCTTCTCCTACTTTACCCACACACACTACACCTACACTTTTCCCACCAGGACCTGATTGGCCTCTATTCTAAGTGGTGCATGTGATGTATGGAACTCTGTGTTTAGCCATGTCATCACCGAGACGGAAGATATTACATCTTCAGTCAGGGATGCAATACCTTCCTGTGACGCACTCGTTGCGGGGCGCCACATTCTCACACCCCTTGTCCTCAGAAACAACATCTTCCTGCCTTGACCGAAAACTTAATTTGTCAATCGAATTCGGTATCTGAGTCTCATCAGCATCATCCTCCTTGTGTCCACCAAGAGAAGTTACTGTTAGGGAATGAGGGTCTACATGAAGGTCAGAACCTACTTCTTCTGGCACCTGGCCTGTATCTGACTCACAAAGCTTCTGGCATCAGGGCAGATAAATAACTCGTCTGGACTCGCTGCAGCTTTGGAGCAGACCTCAGATTCCCAGGCTATTTTGTGACTGAACAGCTCTACAGACTCAACCATGTCTGTTAACCCAGACTGAGTAGGGAGGCTCGAGACTTGGGAGCTGGGAGGAATGAAGTGCGATTGGGCTGACACCTCAGATGACTGGAGAGTTTGTGATGTAGAAGTTCAGGTGGAGGAGAGGCCACTTGATGGAGCAGTTACAATCCATTCATGCTGTTTTTGTGCCTCATTTACAAGTGGTATAGATGGTTGTGTCCGTAAGAAAGGGATTATATCAGATTGGCCACATAAAGAAGTAGACATCTTACTTTTGCTGGAAGATTGTCTTTCGTCTGGTGATGATAATATAGCTTTAGCATCTACCCCACGGACACAAAGTTTTTTTCCCTTTCCACCACGCCTACTCCCCTTTCCACCATCAGCAGGCCTTTTGCCACTCATTTTGTATGTGACAAAATTGGGAACTGTGCAGTTGTTGGACAAGAAAAAGTTTGATGTAAATCAAGCAGTGGTGAGGCTGGGGTCACACATAAGCCCTTGGTCCGTTTTTGGCTTCATTTTTGTCATTTTTTTTTTCTAAGTCCAAAAACTGACAGAAAAACGGATTGGATGTAATAAACACCCTGTCCGTTTTTTTCTGGACCTCAAAACATTGCTCTGTCCGTTTTTGAGCCAAAAACGTTGCTAGCAACGTTTTTGGTATCAGTTAAAAAGCGCATGCGTTTTTTTAACATGGGGCCCTATGGGGGCACATATAGGCACCTGCGTTAACGCATGCATTAACGCATATGCGTTTTTAATGAAAAAATTACTAAGTCCAAAAACGTTCAGGGGTGCAGGAGGCTCAAAAAGCACCCTATAAAAAACGGATTGGTGATGAAAATCACTTCCAAAAACGGACTTCTATGTGTGACCCCAGCCTAAGACAGGTGGTCTAGCTTTCTTCACAGCAGTGCTATACTGCCTGCCTTAAAGGATTCAAAGAGCTATATGTGGCCAGATGCTGTGAAACACACTTGCACAGCACTGGCACACACCTGCCTGGCAAAAACTAATAGGGACTGCTCTAACCTAGCCCTCAAAAGGGATGAAATTAAAACTAGTCCCTGCTTCTATGAATTAGCCCTGAAAAGGCCTGATACACTACTACTCCCTACTCCCTTATCCCTACTCCTATGAAGCAGCCCTCAAAGGGCTGATATTGTTAACATTCGCACCCTCCCTCCAGTCCCTACTCCCTAAACCTATCTATCTAACTTTGTATTCGCTCACTAGATGAATAAGAACAGAATTGACAGTTTTCACTGTATAGCGCCCAAAGCAGCAGCGGTGCCATCTGACACAGAGCTGCAGCAATGAGCAAATGGTGGCGATGGGGAAAAGGTCTTATAGGGCTAGGACATGTGACTTACACAGCCAATGATGCCTGACCTTGCTTGTGTGCAAAAAATGCACTTTGCAGTGTGGGACTGTGATTGGCTGACAGCCTGAACCGCCCCACTGTAAATGCAGTTAGGAGAAAAAAAAATGGAGATCGACATTATTACAACAGCCCTTTTACAACCCCTCTGCACATTATACACAGAAACTGAATATTAACATTCATTTACAGTATTAGGGCTAGGATTAGGGTTAGTGTTAGGGTTAAGCTTTTGGTGATCGAAGCTTTATCGAACATAACCTAGAGCTGCCGAATTTCAAGCTAATTGTTCGAATTCATCGAATGACTCTAACACAGCCGAAAACAGCTCGAATTTGAGATTGGCGAACAATTCAAATCGAACACCGCTCATCTCTACCTCTCACCCTACACGTCACAAGAGGGACATGAGGAGATGATGTGTAGTGATGCCAAAATATTTGAGAAGCCATGTTTAGGAGAAGATTATGGTGGGGAATGCAATTACTGTCTCAAGAGGTAGATGATGATAAGACACAGTTGCTAACAAGTGATGATATTTAATCAACAATTAAGGAGGAGGACCTGAGTGTGGAAGTAGAAGACAAGGTGGTGAATGATGAAGTCACTGACCCAACTTGGGAACATGCCATGCATAGCAAGGACAGCAGCACAGAGAAGATGGTATATGGGGTACCACCACAGGCAGGACAAGCTAGGGGGATGCAAGAAGGAGAAGGAGGGCAACTCATGGCCAAAGCACCTGCACGCTGCAAGTTTCCATGCCAAGGGTTAGGAATTCTTCAGTCTGGCACTTTTTTCAAGAAAGTGTGGACATAAAACAGTGATTTGCAACCTGTGCCATACCAAGACCATACCAACTGGTGCCTGACTACTACGATCTTTACTGGCACAAGTAATCAGAACACTCAACTGGGTGGGCCAAATATCGGGGCTCACAATCAGTGTCTTTGGGTTACACCACTCCTTCAAACCCTGTGCTATGTACTTGCCAGGCCTCTGTCAAGTATCTAGGCACTGATGTATCCCATCTACATTTAACATTTGCAAGCACTATCAGACCATCCATGTCTGATTCTTTGTCCCAATGCAGCATTCAGCTCTTCCTACCCCAGACTCTGGGCAGCAAATGTATGACTCCTGACTTTTGAAGAACAGTAGGAAGGACAAATTATCAATCCCAATTAATAATTAAAGATCAGCGATATTCGATTAGAAATGTTTGCCAATCTCAAATTCGACCTGTTTTGGGCGGTGTTCGAGTCATTCGTCGAATTAGAACAATTACCGTAGCTTAAAAATCGGCAGTTCGAGGTTATGTTTGAATAACGCTTCGGTCACCAAAAGCATACCTGGCTTTTCACACTAATACTGATCTTCAATCTCAATATCCATTTTCAGAGTATAGTGTGCGGGGGGGGGGGGGGGATGATCGGGGTTCAGATCAGTGCTGCTGAAGTGATGGAGCTCTTTTTTTTTCCAGACCGCATGTAGAGTGGGGCAGTGCAGGCTTTGAGCCAATCACAGTGAAACACAGTAAAGGGCATGTTTTGCACAAGCAAGGTCCGGCATCATTGGCTGTGTATGTCACATGTCCTTGCCCTATAAAAACCGGCCATTTTCTTCATCGCCACCATTTCCTCATTGCCGTAGCTGTGTGTCAGACGGAACCACTGATGCTGTGGTGCCATACAGTCAAAACTCAGAATTCTACTCTCCCATTCAGCTACAGAGCTAATACACAGTTAGATAGATAGGTTTAGGGAGTAGGGGCTGGGGGGAGGGTGCGAATGTTAGCAGAATCAGCTCTTGTATGAGCTGAATCATAGGAGTAGGGACTGGTGACTAGGTTTGTAACAGCCCTTTTTCATATCTGCTCCATAGAAACACAGACAAGTTTTAATTACAGCCCTTTGGGCTAGGATAGAGCAGTCCCTATTAGGTTTTGCAAGGCAGGTGTGTGCCAGAGTGCTGTACAAGTCTTTTTCACAGAATCTGGGTACCTTTACCGCTACAACAGGATGGATGCATCCCGCTACAGGCTACAATTGTAGCTTGTAGCGCCAATATAGCCCATCGTAGCGGCGTCTGAAGACGTGACGATACAGCCGGCAACAGATACATCTGTTTACGACCTCTGCTCATAAACAGAGAGCTATAAAGCCGATGGTAGCAAGATGCATCGGCGTGTAAAGACGTTACGGAAGGGAACTCTGGACACCCTGCGATGTAGCTGCAATGTAGCTAAGGCGTGACCCTGGCTCCGTGTTACCGCGCCCCATGTGCGATCATTGGTGGAAGCTGCAGCATGACGATTGGTAGTCGCTGCATAGGGAGGCATATTTAAGGAGCTGACGAGTCACACTACACAATCGCTCGAGCGTGCTGTATTACTCAGCCTCCTGCGTTGCCTGCCCAATCAGGATGTTATTGCTTTGTCCTATCAGCGTACGGACGGCTCGTAATCCACAATTGTGGCACGCCTATGTGCTGGCCCTGCTGCACTAGGTACGCCCATAGTAGCTGGTTATAGCGGTGTGTAAATGAGCTACAGATGGCTACTTGAGACAACCGGCGATGTATCTAGCTATAGATGTCACGTAGCGTAGCGCACCTTATGGCGGCGTGTAAAGGTGATGCGTGGAGCGTTTGTAACCGTTTGAGCGTGCTCGTGCACGTGAAGTAGCGGGATGCATCCATCCTGTTGTAGCGGCGTGTAAAGGTACCCTAAGGCCACATCTAGCTCTGGGAGTCCTTTAGGGCAGGTAGTGTAGCACTGCTGTTAAGAAAGCTACACTACCTGTCTTAAGTAGGCATTTTTTTGCTGCTGCTAGTCTCAGCAATTTGGTCGGACTTGTAGCAGTGTGATTTACAGAGTAGTGTAGCCCACTTGTGAAAATCTACACGGCCAGTGTACTTCCTTACTAATTTTTAACTGCACCTTGTCCACATCTGACTTCTGGTCAAGTCGCAGCGTGACAAAAACTATTAGTGTAGGCCACTTGTAATACAATCTACTACACCGCCAGTGTACTTCCTACTAATGTTTAACTGCACCTTGGCCACATGTGACTTCTGGTCAAGTCGCAGCGTGACAAAAACTATTACTGTACGCCACTTGTAATACAATCTACTACACCGCCAGTGTACTTCCTACTAATTTTTAACTGCACCTTGGTCACATCTGACTTCTGGTCAAATCACAGGGTGACAAAAACTATTAAGGTACCGTCACACGAGGCGACGGCGCTGTAGATGTCGGCGGCGACTGGCAGGGGCGCGCATGTTTTTGGCGCCCCGCCAGCGTCGCCGTCCCCCATTTACATGGGGCGACACCTACAGCGCCACGCCAGCGATCTGACAGGCAGCATCGCCGCTGGGGTGTCTCAAAACCTATTGCTCCCATCGCCTGTTAGCTCGCTGGCGGCCAGTTACATGGGGCGATGTATGCATATCGCCCCAGATTGGTAGCCTGGTTTCAGAGCACTGCTCTGAAACCAGGCAACCTCTCGGCGGCGGTGACATCGCCCCTTTACATGAGGCTACGTAGGGGCGATGTCGCCGCCGATAGGCCACGCCCCTACGTCGCCTATGTAATTGGCGATGATGTCACCACGTGTCACGTGGCCACTTGTAATACAATCTACTACACTGCCAGTGTACTTCCTACTAATTTTTAACTGCACCTTCGCCACATCTGACTTCTGGTAAATTCGCAGTGTGACAAAAACTATTAGTGTAGGCCACTTGTAATACAATCTACTACTAGACCGCCAGTGTACTTTCTACTAATTTTTAACTGTACCTTGCCCAGGTCTCACTTTGGGCCTAGTAGCACTGTTGGTTCAGTCACCTCTGCTTGATTGACATTCACCTTTTTTTTGTAAAACAACTGTACTGCTCCCAATTTTTTCACATACAAAATGAGTGGCAAAAGGCCCACTGCTGGTGGAAATGGGAGTAGGCGTGGTGGAAAGGGAAAAAAAGTTTGTGTCTAGTGATGGGCGAATCCTAAATTACTCGGAATCGCTTGACTCTAGCGAGTCCGAGCCCAGGACTCGCTACTCGTTGCGAGTCTAGCGAGTCCAATGTTAATGAATGGGGAAGCGAGTAATAGCGAGTAGTGTGAGATTTACAAATCGCAGATGTGTCTTGGAAGCTTCAGCCTGAAGCAATCCTAGTTGTGTCATTTATTTGCATTGCTAGTTTACTTTGTAAGTAATCGCTGACTCGCACAGATAAGATCCTGTCTTCTCTGTGTTGGCTGCCCCAGCTCCAGGGTCCTAGAGCCTGCCTGCTGCCTGATGTAGCAGAGCTGAGATTGTTCTCAGTCTGCTCATTCCCTGTGTACAGACATGAATGTCTGTGCACAGAGATGATGTAGCAGAGCTGAGATTGTTCTCAGTCTGCTCATTCCCTGTGTACAGACATGAATGTCTGTGCACAGAGATGATGTAGCAGAGCTGAGATTGTTCTCAGTCTGCTTATTCCCTGTGCATAGACATCTATATTTATGCACAGGGGATGTAGCAGAGAGGACATCGCGTTTTGGACTGCGTCGGACGGAAGAGGATTTTTTTAATTAAAGATGGAGTCCCTAATGGCTTTTTTTTTTATTTCTAATAAAAAATTTTCCTTGTTTTTGTGTTTTTTTTAAAACAATTTAATAGAAATTCATGGCGGTCATGTCTAATATTGGCGTGACCGCCATAAATTTCGGGCTTAGGGCCAGCTGATAATACAAAGCTGGCCCTAACCTCTTTATTACCCAGCGTGCCATCGCTACCAGGGCCGCTGGAAGAGCGGGGTTCAGCGCCAGAGGATGGCGCTTCAATGAACGCGCCATCTTCTGGGGCGGCTGCGGGCTGCAATTTGCAGCGGGGGGTGCCCAGAAAGCTTGGGCATCCCTGCGCTGCGGATTCCAGCCCCCAGCTGCTTAGCTGTACCTGGCTAGACATAGAAATTGCGCGGAGCCCCACGCATTTTTTTTTAATTATTTCATGAAATTCTGAGATTCTGACTCTGAGACTCTGACTCTGACTCTGAGACTCTGACTCTGAGACTCTGACTCTGAGACTCTGACTCTGAAATTCATGAAATAATTAAAAAAAAATGCGTGGGGCTCCACGCAATTTCTATGTCTAGCCAGGTACAGCTAAGCAGCTGGGGGCTGGAATCCGCAGCGCAGGGATGCCCAAGCTTTCTGGGCACCCCCCGCTGCAAATTGCAGCCCGCAGCCGCCCCAGAAGATGGCGCGTTCATTGAAGCGCCATCCTCTGGCGCTGAACCCCGCTCTTCCAGCGGCCCTGGTAGCGGTGGCACGCTGGGTAATAAAGAGGTTAGGGCCAGCTTTGTATTATCAGCTGGCCCTAAGCCCGAAATTTATGGCGGTCACGCCAATATTAGACATGACCACCATGAATTTCTATTAAATTGTTTTAAAAAAAACACAACACAAGGAAAAATTTTTATTAGAAATAAAAAAAAAAGCCATTAGGGACTCCATCTTTAATTTAAAAAATCCTCTTCCGTCCGACGCAGTCCAAAACGCGATGTCCTCTCTGCTACATCCCCTGTGCATAAATATAGATGTCTATGCACAGGGAATAAGCAGACTGAGAACAATCTCAGCTCTGCTACATCATCTCTGTGCACAGACATTCATGTCTGTACACAGGGAATGAGCAGACTGAGAACAATCTCAGCACTGCTACATCATCTCTGTGCACAGACATTCATGTCTGTACACAGGGAATGAGCAGACTGAGAACAATCTCAGCACTGCTACATCATCTCTGTGCACAGACATTCATGTCTGTACACAGGGAATGAGCAGACTGAGAACAATCTCAGCACTGCTACATCAGGCAGCAGGCGGGCTCTAGGACCCTGGAGCTGCACAGAGAAGACAGCTGGACTCGGCTCGCAAAGAAACAGCAGTTATCTGCGAGTTTCCCTGCTATCACTGGCACAGTAGCCAGTGATTACTAGCGAGTCTAATGCAAACAATGGCAATCCTAGTTTTGTCAGTGTTTCTGACAAAACTAGGATTGATATTGATTTGCATTGGACTCGCGAGTAATCACTGGGAAACTCGCAGAGTACCGAGTCCTGCGAGTCCCTTACTACTCGCCGAGTAACGAGTCCTAGCGAGTAGATTCGCCCATCCCTATTTGTGTCCTTGGGTTAGATGCTAAAGCTACATTAACATCTGATGAAGATAGACAATCTTCCAGCCAAAGGAAGATGAGTACTTCTTTATGTGGCCAATCGGATATGATCCCTTTCTTACGGACATGACCATCGATACCACTTGCAAGTGAGGCACAAAAACAGCAGGTGCTTGAATGGATCTCAAGTGCTCCTTCAAGTGGCCTCTCCTCCACCTCAACTACTACATCACAAACCCTCCAGTCATCTGAGGTGTCAGCCCAATCACACTTGATTACTCCAAGCTCCCAAATGTCCAGCCGCCCTACTCAGTCTGGGGTAACAGACATGTTTGAGTCTGCAGAGCTGTTCAGTTACACAATAGCCTGGAAATCAGAGGTCTGCTCCAAAGCTGCAGTGAGTCCAGACGAGTTAATGATCTGCCCTGATGCCCAGAAGGTTTGTGAGTCAGACCCAGGCCCAGATGAAAAAGCTTCTGACCTTTATGCAGACCCTCATTCCCTAACAGTACATACTGTTGGTGGACACCAGGAGGATGATGCTGATGAGACTCAGATACCGGATTTGATTGACAAATTAAGCACTCGGTCAAGGCAGGAAGAGGTTGTCTCTGAGGATGAGGGGTGTGAGAACACAGAGGAAGATGATGAGGTTGGCGATCCCACTTACTGTCAACCCACAGTCAGCCAGTCGATGAGGTCAGCACAGGAGGTGGAGGAGGATGCTACTGACGACGAGGTTAGGTTGCGCCTTCCTGGACATAGAAGGAGCACTGGAAGCACGGCAACAACTGCATCCGCAGCCACAACTCTGCCTCTGAGTGGAAGTCATGCTGGCTCTGCAGCTCGCATGGGCTCTAAGCCTTGCCTAGCCTGGGCCTTTTTTGACATTGCCAAGGATCTCCCAACTCATGTCATCTGCAAGATTTGTCACCAATCTCTGAGCAGAGGCCAAAAACTCACTAGCTTGAGTACTCCATATATGAACCACCACATGGACATGAAGCACAAGTCCCAGTAGGAAGCTCACCGTGCTAGATTTCAGGCTAGCGGGGCAGGCCTTCCACCGTCTGCCCCATCAAGTGCATCCGTGTGCTTTTCACCATCTGTAACTGTGGGGGACAGCTGTCACACATGCTTTTGGACATACACCTTCCACCTCTTTGCCCACAACAGGCAGTGTGATTGGCAGGTCGTCACTTTGTTTTCAAGTGGACAACGCTGCTGGTGTTGAGCTCTCTCAGACAGAGAGCACCACTTTTGGATGAAGCCAACATTACATCTTCGCCTACACCTCCCTCCCAGACCAGCAGTTTGCCCCAGGGTCACCATAACTACTAAGAAAAAGCAACATCAGAAAAAAGTTACCATCGATGCCAAAAATAAAAACTAACACTGCACTTGCAGGATGCAGTCAGACCCCACTATGTAAAGCAAGCCCAGGTGCAGGCTAATAAATCACCTCAACCTACAACAAGGTGTGGGAGGCGACTTGCCATGCACATAATGGGCTTGCATAGGACACCATTCACACTGATACATATGATGCAGAGTGTCTGAAAGCTACCCACCCGCTCTGCTGCCTGAGCAAATGGGCCTGCACCTGGGCTTGTTTTACATAGTGGGGTCTGACTGCATCCTGCAAGTGCAGTGTTGGTTTTTGTTTTTGGCATCGATGGTAAGTTTTCTTTTTGCCAGGGACACCATACTCAACCCCGTCTCAGCACAGCAGCCAGCCCTCCATCCCTCAGATGTGGACAAGTAAAAGGCCATTTCCTCGTAGCCAGGAGAAAGCTAAGCGCTTGAATTTCACCATCTGCAAGCTGTTGGCTTCAGAAATGCTGCTTTTCCGCCTGGTGGACACAGAGGATTTTAGAGATCTTATGTCCGTCGCAGTGCCCCAGTACCAGATGCCTAGTCGCCACTACTTCTCCAAGAATGGTGTACCTGCGCTACACCAGCATGTCGCAGACAAATCACCGCTTCCTTGAGAAACTCGGTGTGTGACAGGGTGCATTTCACCACAGGCACTTGGACCAGTAATCATGGACAGGGGCATTACATGTCGCTGACTGGGCATTGGTTAACTATGTTGAGAGCTGGAGAAAGGTCTGCTGTCCAAGTCTTGCCGTCCCCACGAGTTGTGCGTCCATCCTCTGTAGGTAGAAGTTCCTCCACTGCTTCTGCCTCTTCAACTTCGTCTCAGTCCTCCGCCTCTGCCCAAAGCCTGTCTGGTAATGCTACCAGCATTTTGACTGCACAGAAGGAATCCTGCACACCTCTTTACTATGATGGCAGCAGGGCTCAAAACCATCAGGCGGTCTTTACTCTGAAATGCTTGGGAAATGTGAGTCACACAGCTGAGGAGTTGTGGTCAGCTCTGGTGAATGAATTTCAGCAATGGTTGTCTTCACTCAACCTGCAGCAAGGGAAGGGCGTGTGCGACAATGCTGAAAACCTTTGTGCGGCCCTTCACGAGGGCATATATCACACACATGCCTTGTATGGCTCACGTGTTGAATCTGGTTGTCTGCAATTTTTGACACACCATCCCGGCCTAGATGGGCTTCTGCAAAGGGCACAGTCGCTGCGTGCTCACTTCCGGCATTCGCATTACGCAGCTCAAAGACACCCTTCGCTCCAGAAGTCTTTCGGCTTGCTTGTTCACCGGCTGAAATGCGATGTGCCAACACGCTGGAATTCTACTCTGCACATGTTGCAGCGACTGTGGCAGCACCGCCTGGGCCAACGAGATCCATAGTTGGGGCAGATCACGCTGCAAGAGTGGTCTCAGATCAGAGATCTATGCACCCTTCTGCACAGTTTTGAGATGGCGACGAAGATGTTTAGTGCTGATGATGCCATTATCAGCATGACTATTCTGGTCATCTACATGCTGGAGCACACTCTAAGCAATATTCGGAGTCAGGCGGTGGAACAAGAGGAGGTTCAGGAAGTACAGGACGAGTCCTATGCGGAAGGGATGATAACATCTACAAGATCCTCACAGTCGGCAGCACCAAGACGGCAGGCATGGGAGGGTGGTGGAGAGGCATTCACGAGAGCGCATGTTAGCAACAAACCTCTTCAGGAAGGTGCAGGAGCCCAGAAAGAAATGGAGGATGAACTGGCGATGGGCATTGAAGAGTCAGCAGATGAGGGAGACCTTGATGACATTTCTGTTGTGCGAGGTTGGGGGGAGAGGGCAGAGGAAGGAAGTATCATTCTCACCTCCCACCACCAACACAACAAGTACTTGGTCTTCCTGGGTGCGCAAGACACATGAGCGCCTTCTTGCTGCACTGCCTGCAACATGACCCTAGGATTGTGCGAATTAGGAGTAATAGAGACTACTGGGTTGCCACACTATTAGATCTCCAGTACAAGAGCAAATTTGCTGAAATAATTCCTGCCATACAAAGGGACTCACGCATGCAGGACTATCAGCAGAAGCTGATGCATAATCTCAGATCGGCTTTTCCACAAACCACCAGTGGTAGTAGTAGACAGAGTGAATCTCACAGTTCCAACTTGTCAACCGTGGGACTGTCGCGTCATCATCACCTACACTGTACCAGTAACACTGTATCTGGTGGTGGTAGCAGCAATTTTGTGGCCTCGTTTCAAGATTTTTTCAGACCATCATTTTCAAGGCCTGAAGACATGAGAAGTCTGACACATACCCTTTCCCCAAAAATAGGGCGCCCCCAAAAGTAAGGCATGCTTTGGGGGCGCCCTTCCTCCTAATATAAGGCACCCCCCGATTGTAAGGCATACCTCCTCAGCATGCCACCGATCACAAGATCGGGGCATGCATCTGTGTCTCGGTCCCCTCTGTCCCCGCTGTCCGGTGCCCGCCACTCTGTACCGCTCTTCTGACGCGCTGCAGTGCTCACAGCCCAGGAGTGTAGCCATGAATCACAGCTCCGGAGCTCTGTGCCGGTCTCCGCCCATGAGCCAATCACAGCGCAGGAATCATGGGCCAGCTGACGTCGATAGCCTCTGATAGTTCCTGGGCTGTGATTGGCCCAGGGCTTCTGTGCTGTGATTGGCTCAGGGCTCCTGCGCTCTGATTGGCCCAGGGCTCCTGCGCTCTAATTGGAACAGGGCTCCTGCACTGTGCACCACCAAAGCAGCACCGCAGAGGAAAGAAAGTAAAAAGAAAGAAGTACGGTAAGAAAGTTAAAGTGTGTGTGTGTGTGGTGTGTGTGTGTGTGTGGTGTGTGTTATTGTACACACATGGGAGACTGCAGTGGGATACGGTACTGTGATGGGAGGCTGCAGCAGTGGGATACAGTATGGTACTGAGATAATGGGAGGCTACTGCATTGGGATACCGTACAGTACTGGGATAATGGGAGACTGCTGCAGTAGGATACCATACAGTACTGGGATAATGGGAGGCTGCTGCAGTGGGATACGGTACTGGGATGGGAGGCTGCTTTTCTGTCAATTTTTTCTTGGCTAATATAAGACACTCCCCGAAAGTTAGACAGGGTGCACCTTTTGGAGAAAAAATTAATATAAGACAGTGTCTTATTTTTGAGGAAACACGGTAGTCAACGCCTGGAGCGGATGGTACACGAGTATCTCCAACTTAACTTCGATGCAATGACTGGGGAACTGGAGCCTTGCTCATTTTGAGCTTCCAAACTGGAAAAATGGCCTGAGCTTGCCACTCACGCCTTGGAGATCTTGTCGTGCTCCGCAGCCAGCGTTCTCTCAGAACGTGTCTTCGTGTCTGCTGGTGGTGTGCTGACAGAAAGGCGCACGTGTCTGTCCACCCAGAATGTGGACAGATTAACGTTCATAAAAATGAACAAGTTATGGATCCGCAAGGACTTTTCTACCCTTGTGTCATCCTGGGTAGACTAAAGCCTTCTGGATTTTTGCCTAAAAGTAACCATTTAAAGTTCGCAACTGTGGTGCAATTGATGCCACTTAAGTGGTGTCTATGCCCAAATTTTTGGGAAAATGGGAGACTATTCTTGTAGTCCCCTAAATGTGACAATACTCATCATCTGCACAAGGCCTTACAGATAGTGAGGAAAAACATCACAAAATACTCATTGTCTGAATGTGGCGTTACACATACTGAAGTAAAAATCAAGCAATACTCATCGTCTGAACGTGGCCTTACAGATACAGATGTAAAATCAAACAATACTCATCATCTGCATGAAGCCTTACAGAAACCAAAGTAAAAATCAAGCAATACTCATCGTCTGAAGGTGGCCTTACAAATACTGGAGTAATATCAAGCAATACTCATCGTCTGAACGTGGTCTTACAGATACAGATGTAAAAATCAAGAGATACTCATCATCTGCACGAGGCCTTACAGAAACCGAAGTAAAAATCAAGCAATACTCATCGTCTGAATGTGGCCTTACAGTCACAGATACAGATGTAAAAATCAAGCAATACTCATCGTCTGCACGAGGCCTTACAAATACTGGAGTAAAATCGGATTTTTGAAGGGCATGACATGCCTATATCTGTGTCTCCTCCTCGTTTTACTCGTCCATTCTTTTCTTTTCACATTTTTATATGTATCACTTATTTTTATACGTGTCACTTTTCCATGTGTTTGTTGTATCTTCTGAGAAGTTTGTCACCTTTTGGACACCTTAGAAGTTGTTTTCTATGTGTTAGTATGTGTTTTTTTTTTCCTGCCATTGTTTTCAATGATATTCGACAGTGTTTGACGAACATTCGACAAACAAATCCCCAATTCGACAAACCGAATCGAATTCAAATACTAGGGTGGTGGATCATCTCTAATATTCAGTGACAGGTTCCCTTTGACTTCATCCGGCCTTCTAGGCACAAACAGGTCTCTGAAGTATCTCTCTGTTTTTTCTATAGCAATCCACAAAAGTAATGGTGGTCCCACCTGTGTGTGGCAGGGCATGACTTTTATGGGAACACTTGCACAAGCTTAGACTTCATGTGGCCTTCTAGGCCTAAACAGGTCTCTGACCTACCTCTCTGTTTTTTCTATTGTACTCCACAAAAGTAATGGTGGTCCCACCTGTGTATGGCGGGGCATGACTTTTATGGGAACGCTTGCACAAGCTTTGACTTCATCCGGCCTTCTAGGCACAAACAGGTCTCTGAAGTATCTCTCTGTTTTTTCTATTGTACTCCACAAAACTAATGGTGGTCCCACCTGTGTGTGGCGGGGCATGACTATTATGGGAACGCTTGCACAAGCTTTGACTTCATGTGGCCTTCTAGGCCTAAACAGGTCTCTGACCTACCTCTCTTTGAATTCATGTATTACTCCAGAAAACTAATTGTGGTCCCACCTGTGTGTGGCGGGGCATAACATTGACGGGAGCGCTTGCATGAGCTTCGAGGGGATCTGGCCCACTAGGCCTATTCAGGTTACTGACCTACCTCTCTGTTTTTTCTATAGTACTCCACAAAAGTAATGGTGGTCCCACCTGTGTTTGGCGGGGCATAACATTGATGGGAGCGCTTGCATGAGCTTCGAGGGGATCCGGCCCACTAGGCCTATTCAGGTGACTGACCTACCTCTGTAGTTTTTACTGTAATACTACAAAAAACATTTAGTTGCTGAGCAAGCTTTAACCATGAAATGCTGGGCCAGGTTCTGTTCCAGACCCTTGGTAATGCATGCAAGCTGGGCCATTGAGCAATTTTAGGTCTGAAAGAATTGATGCCATTTTGCTGTAGGTATAACCCTTTGAAAGGAGTCTGGATTTTTGTTGGAGTCCCCTTTCTATGTTTTACATGATTTAAGAAGGGTTTGACATGTCCATACCTGTGTCTCATTCTCCTTTTACTCTTCCACCTCTTTTTACTTAATGTAGAAAACGTAAGCCACTTAGCCTGTGACTATTTGTACTGTGTTTGAATTGTTGTCACTTTTTGTGGTGTTTGTTGTCCTATTGGAGTAGTTTGGCAGCTTTTAGAGCCCTTTGAAGGTGTTTTCTATGTGTTTTCTGTAGCCTGCCATTGATTTCAATGGGGTTCATGTTGTTCGTCAAACATTCGATGAACAAATCTCAATTTTGATGAATCGAATCGAACTCGAAAATTAGGGTGGTGACTCATCTCTATTAATATTCTTATTGCTGTCTCATGTAGGTCATTACAATTACTTGGACCGATGATGTACATGCTAGTTGCTGATTTGTGATTTTTTTTAGTTTTTTTTTTAAAGCTTATTAAAAATTACATTACTGTAATTTTTTTTCTTTTAGTAAATTCATAGGAAGAAAAAAAATCTCAAATTCTCCCTTTAGAATATAGAATATAGAAATACTCTTCTATGTATAATACATCTCAGTGTACCAGATAATCTGCTTGAGAAATCAGAGATGCAATGCATCTTTAAGTATACTTAAATCTCTCTGTGGCAACAACAAAATCTTTCACTCAAAGCCTTAAGGGTAAGTTCACATTACCCGGCGGGTTGGTCGTCGGCGGCTGGGCGGGACCCGCCAGGAAGCTCCGGCGCCGTGCACCGGCTTCCTGGCGGGTATAAGCGGCGGGAGCCGGGCGGTATCCGGCGGCTGCCCAGCGGGTTCTCGGCGGCGATTCTGCAGCGGCTGGAAGCAGCACATGATTCTGCTTGCAGCCGCTGCAGAACCGCCGGTTTTTAGAACATGATCATTCTTTGCTAACCCGCTGGGAAACCTGCGGGTTAGCAACGGATGACGCTGGGTAACCGCCGGTGTGTGCACAGCCTTGGGCGGGTTACATTAGTTTTAATGTTAATCCAAACGCCGGTTTGGATTAACATAAATTAACATAAAACTAATGTAAACAAAACGGCGGTTTACACAGGTAAACCGCCGAAAACCCGGCCAGTGTGCACTTACCCTAACTCCTGCTTGTTATGGTTGTGTAGCAACTCATATAGTAAAGAGATAACTCAAAAGGCCCATTCACACACTGCTTTTTTTGCTGCATATTGTTAAGCACAAGCTCATCACAAACCAGGAGTGGGTGATTAAACATATAAGTGGCACACTTGTTTCTGTTATGGCCACTTTACACACACCAACTTATCTGTCCAACTTCTGAACAACTTACTGGTTGCAGTGAAATCATGGACACATTGTTACATTTGTACACAGCCACAAAATGGAGCTATGTGTCTATGATTTCACTGCAACCAGTAAGTTGTTCAGAAGTTGGACAGATAAGTTGGTGTGTGTAAAGTGGCCTTCAGACCTTTCCTCTGAGTGCGCCACTCCCGGTTTTGATTGTTTCACTCCTGGCTTTTTTTGAGCTTGTGCATAAAAACACGCAGCAAAAAAAGCAGTGTGTGAATGGGGCCAAAAATTGAAACTTACCCTGCCTGTTCATGTACAGAGTAGAGATCCCAACCCCACAGTCCCTAGTGGCTCCTTTGTGAGTTGGGATAGCCCTGACCACAAAATTAATGATAACGACAAGTCTGACCTATATCGCCTTATCAGTCCTTGAGCTTTTCGCGTTCCTCCTAAAGAAGCGGAGGACAGAAGAGCAGAGCAGAATACAATATACTTAAGGAAGGAATGATTTGCTGAGATAAAAAGTGATAGTAAGTAAAACAAACACCAAAATTCAAGGGAAGGTATATATTGCTAAAGAATATGCCGACTACTTCCTAACAACAAACAGAGGTAGGTTTAGGGTAGAGAACATAAACAACAGAGAGAGGAATCCTCTCAGGTCACCAGCAGGAAATACTAGCAGGGGGGAATTATTAAAAGCTGAACCTGAAAGATGATTGGGCAGACAAATAAGCAAATAAATACACTACTGAAACTAAAGTGAGGATAAGATACATTACACCCAAGCAGAAAAGTTGCATCAACTGTGGTTCTGCGGACAGAAAAGCTGACCACACAGCACACACTCCAGGGTTTTAATCCAGACAAATAACAATGCTGAAATGTTTGAAGGTTGTTAGTCAACTCCTGTGAAGGGGAGTAGCAAAAAATGATGGTTTTGTAATTATTTCATAGTATTTTGGTTGGAAAAGTAAAATAAGAATTTTTCTTTTCTTCTAGAATGAAAGGACATAGAGATACATCTCTGTGTATGGATGTATCTCTATGTAACAGAATAATCATATTCTGGGTTCCCTACCTTCTCTACAGGAAAGATTACCAAATCCTCCTATATCTCTATGTCTTGGCTGTGGCTCATTGTAGAGCTGCTGCTCAGCAACAGGAAGATTATTAAGAAGAATTTTTAATTTAATCACTGCACAGATGCCGACCCACCACATGAAGAGAAGGATTTATAGAGCAGCAAGTAGAGATTAGAGAAACTTGGGAAAAATTCTGACTTCCTGGACATAGGGACAGAGCCCTCAAACTGGTACAGTTCCACTGAAACTGCAATAGTTGGGAGCTATGTAAAAGTAAATACACAGCCACCCATCCACAGGACCAAGCACTAAACAAGCACATTTTCAGACTGCTTGACATGGTGATGTTGGCTTTAAGTCTTGGGTACACTGAGGCTTTCTGCAGCCTGAAGGTAACGGCCATCCTGCATTGCTCGGTCCAAGCTGCCACTATTTCTCCCGATGGCTGGTCCCCACCTTACTCCAGCATGTGTCCCATAACATCATCCATGCAGTTACTTCAACAATGCAGTTACTGGGAAAGTCCACTTAATGACCAACACGTGAAAAAGTGCTTGTTGCTAGGGATGCTATGTTTTCCTGACATCACACTGGGTGAACCTATTAGAGACCACGTCAGACCCTGGGATGGCAAATGTACTAAAAATGCTGAGGATTATGGACCCTAGTTCCATCAGGGTTTCCAGGTCCTGCACACTCTCCATCTCCAAAATATCATCTCGGACTTGGAGAATGTCGTCCATATTAGTCGAAAGTTGGAAGCACTTCAGCACTGTCTCAGTGAAACCACACAAGGCTTTGCTAAAACTAATTTGTTTAGGGGACAAACAGCACACTGCCACAGAGTTATTGAAAAACATAACAGACCAGACAGACCTTTAGCTCTCAGTGCCAAAGTTTTGAAAATTGCTGTAACCTGGTGCTGGTTCTGAATGTTGGCAAGGTCAAACATGTACCGTGTGGCCCATGTGGTTAACTTAGTAGTTCAGTGGTTTTTGGTCATTCAGCATCCCAAAAATAGGAATTGAAAGTGATCAAAAATATTATGTGCCCAAAAATGGTACAAATAAAAGTCAACTCATCTTGAAAAAATAAGCCCTCACATGACTCTGACGGCAGAAATATATGTGCGATAAATCTTATTGATTTTACTTGTTGGATCTGATTGGTGGTAGTTGTAGAGCACTAATGCAGTTACGGTATATGTACAGGTTGGACGCACATAAAACGGTTATTGAAATATTGCACATTTACAATGTTTTATCCTTCAAAATATATGGATATAGTATATTAATATATTGTTGATAAAATGTAGACCCAGTTAACAATTAAGTTAATCATTTTACATAAACTAGAAATGGTTAAAAATAACAAATCATGATTTTCCTATCTCTAAATTCCCTTGCTATTCCCCTACCAATGGTTGTGTTGTGCTGCCTCCTTCTATGTGCTATTTACAATAATGCAGAAATGGATTCTAGTGACTTAACAAGTAAAAATGAGATTCACCGGCTACAGAAAAGATGTGCGGAACTAAGTAATGTCACTGCAAATAAAGCCCAAGCAGAGACTGTGTAAACTTAGGCAATGGTGCAGAGGAATTTTAAAGATTACTACAGTAACTCTTTGTTAATTAATTCAGAATCAGTATTTGCAATATTACAATGGATTTGAAAGGGATTGCACAGCTCAAAGAAAAAAAGTAGTATGTCATTAATTGCTTAAGGCAACTGTTTAAATTGATTTTCTCACCCTCTCCTGTTCTTTGGCATAGCTGAAACATATACCGTATATACTCGTGTATAAGCTGAGTTTTTCAGCACAAAAATTGTGCTGAAAAGTGCCCCCCTCGGCTTATACACGAGTCACTATACGGCTGAGTGGGGGGGGGGTGTCTGGGGGCTGGAGGAGGCAGGGGGAGGCTGCACTATGAGCGGCCGGTCACGTGGGGCCGCTCATTAGTGCAATGCAATATGCATGGCATCCCCCTGTCCATCAGCGGCAGGGGGAGCCGTGCATATTACATTGCGCTCCCCCAGTAGTTTATACAGGCCCCCTGATCCCCCCCCCCCCGTAGTTTATACAGGCCCCCGATCCCCCCCCTGTAGTTTATACAGGCCCCCCGATCCCCCCCCGCACCGTAGTATATACAGGCCCCCCGTAGTTTATACAGGCCACCCGATCCCCCCCCCCCCGTAGTATATAGAGGCCCCCCGATTCCCACCCTCCCTGTAGTATATACAGGCCCCCCGCGCTCTATATACAGGCCCCCGGTTGCAGCCACAGACCTGTAAGAGAATCGCTTTCATACTTACCCTCCTTGCTGTTACCCGCGCTCCTCCGGTCTCCTTCCCACTTCTACCCGGCACGTCCACAATGACACTGCTGGGGAGGGTGCTGTATATACCACACTGCTGGGGAGGGTGCTGTATATACAACACTGCTGGGGAGGCTGCTGTATATACCACACTGCTGGGGAGGCTGCTGTATACCACACTGCTGGGGAGGCTGCCGTATACCACACTGCTGGGGGCTGTATACCTGTGCTGGGGTCCACCCTCGGCTTATACACGAGTCAATGGGTTTTCCCAGGTTTTGGGGCAAAAGTAGGGGGGTCGGCTTATACAGGGGTCGGCTTATACACGAGTATATACGGTACTCCAAATGTCCAGTAGAGCTACCTTTGTATTTCATAGTTATTGAAAAAGTCAGGGATCCCTTATTTCTCATTTTAACAAATAAGGAATTCCCTAGACTGTGCGTCCCCAATATGTGACTCAGGAGCCACATGTTGCTTATGGACCCATAATGTGTGATTTGAGATTTGCTAGAGCAGCAGCTCTAGCAAACAGCTATGGAGAGTCGATCTCCACATGGTCAACTTTTGTGAGTAGTCCCACATAGAAAAGCAGATCTAAATGGGGGCAAGGTAAGGACCCCAGGATCTTGAGATAATTCCTTGATGTGATTTCTGTGGAAAGTCTTTGGCTATCATATTGGTGAAGAGGGCACTGGGGTCACTACAGTGACGGGTTCAGGAGCTGGATATGACTTGAGACCCTTTCTCAGAGATGAAGTTAGTATGTAACCCTCCCGCAGAGCGGAATGTAGTTCTGAAAATCAGAATGGTTAGGGACTTTTTCCTTAGACAATGTACATATTCAGAAAATAAATGTGTCACATTCTGAACATTGTCTTGTCTTTGTTGTATGTTATGCTATGCCTTTTTTCTTGGTATGGTTAGGCTTTCAGTCTTTTTATTATTTTCCATGCTGGGTCAGGGGTGGTGGAGTCATGGGTGTTTCTACTGCCCAGTGATTAGTCTGCTATTTAAGTATGCAGTTTCCTCTGTTTAGTGTACATCGTACACTTGCATATGTTTCGCGGGCTCTGACCTTAGCTTCTGTTTGCCTGAGTTTTTGAAATCTTGCTTGTGACCTTCTTACGCTTTTGCTTTTTTCCTGGACACTGCATTGCCATCCTGGTATACGTAATTTTGTCTCATGTTTTGGACTATTTCTCTGGCTTTTACTTTTGAACTGAGCCTCCATCCTAGAAGTGACCCCCAATCGACTCACCATTCTTTTGCCACTATTCCGGAAACTAGTGATTGTGTCATCTCAGACTTTTGTAGTATCTCAGGAAAATTATGGATCCAAAGACGTGTGCTGCCAAGAAATGAAGATATATCCAGGGTTTCTTTTGGATTCTTTATTAGCCTACATGTTTCAAAGCCATCCAGCTACTTCCTCAGAGCAGAAATATTTCTGCCCTGGGGAAGTAACTGGATGGTTATGAAATGCATAGGCTAATAAAGTATATAAAATAAAGCCTGGATATATATTGATTGCTTGACAGCACACGTCTTTGGGTCCACAATTTTCCTGAGATACTGTATTGCTTTCACACCAGTGGATCAGTGTAATTGCCATTGAGGTTTTGAATGGTGATTGTGACCAGCTCACAACCCAATCAGGTGAACCCCACCAATCACAATATTTTTTTTAGCCCCAAAAAAATTGTATATCGGTATGTATTATATTGTAGCCCCTAATAACATAAGATATTTAGCTGGTACTATAAAAGTTTGAATGTTCAATTATCAAAACCTATATTTTTCTAAAACATAGTGTGTTTTTCTGATATTTTATACTTTTTCCTTATCCTGATTTATTCTTTTAGCTACATTTTGAATGAAAATGCAAACATAAAGCAAAAATCCAGCCATAGCCCCAAAGGTATTATAACACCAGTGTATTTGCTGTTTGAAAGGGGGAAGTTACACATGCACAGTGCACAGATACGGTATCATTGAAACATACATTAATCCCAAGTATCCTCAATACTTACCTACTAAATGAAGCAAAGTCAAGTGAAGTGTATCTAACAACCTTCATACTTGAATGATCATCTTCTATTTTGTTCCTTCGGTGTATTCCTTGTAGTATAAGTAAAAATGAAAAAAATTGAAATGCAACTTTGCAAATAGACATTTTCAGTAATGGCAACATTACTAAAGCTAAGCTGATTGAATTTTTTTCACATAAAACAGACTAAAAACGTTTTTCATATTGTTTTCACGAAAAAATTAAACTTGAAAAACAAAAAAGAGGACATTACTGAATGATGCTACCCAGCCAAGGCTCAGGATGTAATGGATTTCAAAATACAGTATGTGCCACATCAATGACAAATACATTCTTGTGATTATGCCAAAAATTCAAGATCAGAAGAATTTGTTCTGTAATAAAATATTAAATAAATATTATCTGCCAAAATCCAGAATATATATCAGCAATTTAAAAAAAATAAAGTTGTGAAAGTAATTTAACAGCCCTTAGATGTATTCATAAATATTCCATTTTGGTAAATACACAAGCCCAGATAATTTTTCTAATATTTTTATTCCAAATATGTATTACAAAAAGCTGTTACTTTAGATGTAAGCTTTAGCTTAGGCCGTCTTCACACCACAGTATTCACCTATCAGGTCCAGTCCGGTTTGAACCTTACCGAACCTGATCCAGCTTTGCCCCCATGTCTCCCTATGATGCCGGATTGGTGCTGTTTGGCCATACAGTTTGCTGTATTTTCTCCCTGATCAAATTTTGTTCAGTTTTGCATCGGACACAAAATCGGAGTCACCGTCATTTCTTGTGTCCAGTGCAAAAAACAAACAAAACTGGATGCTCCTGGATCCGGGGCAATCCGGCGCCCATAACATGGGAGGTTATGGGTGCCGGATCGCCCCAGATTCGACAAAAAATCAGATCGTTTCCCGGATGCCTAGTACTGAACAGCACCGGCTCTGAAATGCAGCAGCGCTCATTCAGCACCATGGACAGCTGCAGCATTTCAGAGCCACCGCTGAACATTCAGCACCATGAAGAGCTTCACTGCACAGACGGCTGAAATTTCAGCACTGCGGAAAGCAGCAGACACAAGCACAAACAAATCCTTCAAAAAAACAGGATTGGAGGGTATATTTGCCCTCACTTTGTGCTCATCCGGTGCTTTCAGGTTCTGTCAGTGCATCCTGCAAAACACTGGACAGAACCTGACATCAGAAAACCTTGGTGTGAAGCCGACCTTAATAAATGCCCTATTGATTATCCATTCATGTTCACATGCCCAGGATTAGCAGAAAATTATTCTGCAGCAAATAGTAATGTGTTGGTAGGAAATTTGATGAATAAATGCTTAAAGAATTGACAATCTTTAGAATTAAAGCGACAAAACATCTACTATGAAGAAATAAACATAAGATTCCAGAGAATTTATTCACTCATATGGTAGATTATTGTGTATCTTCTGCACAGGACCTGTGTGGGAAAAAGAAACAGCAAAAATGCAATGTGTGATCATACATTAAAGGTTTATTTTATATTGAAAATCTACACCTTTGTGACTTTCAAGTCCCATAGCAATCTCTTAGGCCAGAGTCACACATACATATTTTTTTAAGCCCTTAGAAAAATTAATCCGTTTTTCTAAGGGTGCCAATAGTGTCCCCTGGGGTCCAGGACGTTTTTTGAACTTTTTGGGACTTAGTCATTTTTTCTCAAAAAACGCATGAGTTAACGCATAGTACCTCTAAGTACCATGCATTAACGCATGCGTCTCCCATAGGGACCCATGTTAAAAAAAGCATGTGTTTCTTTAAAGGACCCCAAAAACGCTGCTAGCAGCGTTTTTGGGAGGCTGCATAAAAACACATGCATTTTTTGAAAAACACATGTGTTAACGCATATGCGTTTTTGGACTTTGAAAAAAAAATGGCCAAAATGATCCCAAAAACGGAGTTAAGCCAAAAATGAATGCTATGTGTGACCCTGGCCTCATAAACACTATTAGTATGTGCACAAATTAAGTATTTGCAGCACTTTTGTCACCTCAGTGCAGTTTTCTCAAAAACACTGAAGGATTTATTAGTGTTAGAAAAGGGAATGACATTTCCAAATAGTGATGGGCAAAGCCAAACTGTAGGCTTCGGGGTCGTACTGAACACCTACTGGCCGTGCATGGACCCCAAAACATGGACTTCCCAGAGAATTCCGTGTTAGGCTACGGTAACACTTGCTTTGTGACCCTAGCCTAACGGAATGCGCTTAAAACTTAGAACTTTTCCCTGCAGCGCGTAACTTAACGCTATGCGCGGCCAGAGAACGCTGCCCACAGTAACCCGAAGTTTACCTTGCCAACCAGCCACACACAAAGCTGCAGGAAGTGCGCTTTACAAAAACGCACAGGAAATGCTGCAGACAGCGTTTCCTGTGCGCTCAGCTAAACGCACTTCCTGCAGCTTTGTGTGTGGCTGGTTGGCAAGGTAAACATCGGGTTACTATTGGCAGCGTTCTCTGGCAGCGCATAGCATTAACGCTATGCACTGGGGGAAAATTCTAAGTTTTTAGCACATTCTGTTAGGCTACGGTCACAACGGCTAGGGTTTCACTTGCAGATTTTCCATGCAGATTTCACATGTCTTTTGTGAAGAACGCATGGAAGAACGCATGTCTAAAGGGCCATGCGTTTTTTGGATGCGTTTTTGGCTCAGCACCAAAAAATACTGCATGATGCATTTTTTGGTGCTTTTCCTTGGGGGGCCCATGGTTATTACCCCCCCCCCTTCCCCAAGGTAAAATACACTAATACATGGCCACCCCGGAAATGTGCATCCATTAGATATGCCAATCCTGGTGCTTACCAAGATCTTCCCAACATCACCACCCCCCAGCTGTGGCTCTTGGCATAGCCAGTGTTTGCTGTCAGTGTGTGACATCAGTGAGTTTACCCAGTACCGCAGCTGTGACCTCATTGTCATCACTGCTTTTGCAGCTACGGCTGTCAGAGATGTCAGCACGTGCTTTCAGAGTGTGCTGGTGCTACACTAAGCAGTCAGTTTAATGTAGCTGCTCAGAGCAAGCTGGGGATGTAATAGATCCAGGTTCATTAATGGCCCTCTTTGATTGTCGTTGGAACTGCAAGGGTATGTTTGAGTTTAATAAACATGTTAAAGAGGGTGCGTTTGTTTTTTATTTCAAATAATACATTTTTTTCTGTATCAGTTTTTTAACTATATCCTTACTCTTTTGGTAATGTAAGGGTCTCATGGAGACCTGAGCATCACAAATCCAGAGCTTGATGTCAGCTGTAAATTCACTGCTGTTATTAACCTTTTATATTACATTGATTGCCACTGCATCAGGGCAATTGGGAAAAGCCGGTTAAGCACCATGAATGATACATATAATGAATGCACCATTTCTGCAGGCTGGTATATTTAGCCTGGGAAGCCCAATAACCACAGGACTCCCCAGACTGAGAATACTAACTCCCAGCCGTGTTCTTTATCTTGGATGAGTATCAAAATTAGGGGGGAACTCATGCCATTTTTCTAAATTATGTATTGAAATATAAAAAAAACACATAGGGTCCCACATTTTTATACCCAGCAAGGATAACTTACTTGGCTGGGGAGTGCAGTTTGCAGCCATATGCTTTATCTATACTGTGTATCATTATAAGGGAGACCACATGCAATTTTTACAATTATTTATTTATTTTTACACTCCACATCAGGACCCGCACAAATACACTGTGTGCAGAATTATAGGGCAAGTGAGTATTTTGATCACATGATTCTTTTTATACATGTTGTTCTATTCCAAGCTGTATAGGCTTGAGAGCCAACTACCAATTAAATAAATCTTGTGATATGCATCTCTGTAATGAGGAGTGCTTAATTATTAGGCAAATACCTTTCCTTAGGCAGAATGGGTCAGATGAGAGATTTGACGGGCTCTGAAAAGTCCAAAATTGTAAGTTGTCTTGCAGAAGGATGCAGCAGTCTTGAAATTGGCAAACCTTTGAAGCATGATCACCAAACAATCAAGCGTTTCATGGCAAATCGTCAACAGGATCGCAAGAAGTGTTTTGGGCAAAAAAGCCGCAAAATAACTGCCCATGAATTGAGGAAAATCAAGCGTGAAGCTGCCAAGATGCCATTTGCCACCAGTTTTGCCATATTTCAGAGCTGCAACATTACTGGAGTATCAAAAAGCACAAGGTGTGCCATACTCAGGGACAGGGCCAAGGTAAGGAAGGCTGAAAAACGACCACCTTTGAACAAGAAACATAAGATAAAACGTCAAGACTGGGCCAAGAAATATCTTAACACTGATTTTTCAAAGGTTTTATGGACTGATGAAATGAGAGTGACTCTTGATGGGCCAGATGGATGGGCCAGAGGCTGGATCAGTAATGGGCAGAGAGCTCCACTTCGACTCAGGCACCAACAAGGTGGAGGTGGGGTACTGGTATGGGCTGGTATCATCAAAGATGAACTTGTGGGACCTTTTCAAGGTTGAGGATGGAGCGAAGCTCAACTCTCAGACCTACTGCCAGTTTCTGGAAGACTACTTCTTCAAGCAGTGTTACAGGAAGAAGTCAGTATCGTTCAAGAAAAACATGATTTTCATGCAGGACAATGCTTCATCACATGCATCCAACTACTCCACAGTGTGGCTGGCCAGTAAAGGTCTAAAAAAAGAAAAAATAATGACATGGCCCCCTTGTTCACCTGATCTGAACCCCATAGAGAACCTGTGGTCCCTCCTAAAATGTGAGATCTACAGTGAGGGAAGACAGTACACCTCTCAGAACAGTGTCTGGGAGGCTGTGGTGGCTGCTGCACGCAATGTTGATCGAAAACAGATCAAGCAACTGACAGATTCTATGGATGGAAGGCTGCTGAGTGTCATCATAAAGAAAGGTGGCTATATTGGTCACTAATTTTTTGGGGTTTTGTTTTTGCATGTCAGAAATGTTTATTTCTAAATTTTGTGCAGTTATATTGGTTTACCTGGCGAAAATAAACAAGTGAGATGGGAATATATTTGGTTTTTATTAAGTTGCCTAATAATTCTGCACAGTAATAGTTACCTGCACAAACAGATATCCTCCTGAGATAGCCAAATCTAAAAAAGAAACACTCCAACTTCCAAAAACATTAAAGCTTTGATATTTGTGAGTCTTTTGGGTTGATTGAGAACATAGTTGTTGATCAATAATAAAAATAATCTTCTAAAATACAATTTGCAAACAATAATATTCAGGTGCTTCAGCAGGAATTTGCTGTAGCTGCAGCAAAGAACTAAGCTCCTCCAGAGACATTCTCCTTAAGGGCTCGGACACACTCATCAGAGTTTGACTGAGGAGACTCTGAAAGGGCTGGAGCAGAGACCCTGAATGGCTTCTCCCTATCTGGACCGGGCTGTCGGCTGCTTGTGTTTTTGTGCAGCTCCAGACTCCCCGTCCAGAGAGGGAGAGGCCATTCAGGGTCACTGCTCCAGCCCTTTCAGAGTCTCCTCAATGAAACTCTGATGTAACTAGGAAAGTGTGTCCAAGCCCTTACAGTGGTCAGTATAAAGAATATAACCCTCAATTGATTACAGCCAGGAGTGCATATATATAGAGGAAGGGCATAGCCCAATGGTACTGGAGTTGAGATAAACTATACAAGGTCTCAACCAGATGGGAGAAAGTCCTCAACCATGTCAGCAGTAAATGAAAGTAAAACAATTCCAACACATTAAAATAGTCCAGCAGGCAGCCATGAGGATCTACAATCAATTATGTATTGTGAAATTCTGATCTGAGGTCTCCTAGTAGTAACATCAGGACATGACACATCCATGAAAGTAGGGTGTATTAGGTAAATCAAGCAAGGCTGCACATAGTCTGGAATTGTTTCAACAATATACACTGACAGTCATAATATGTACGTTTCTTGGTGATGTGATGATGATATTGATGGCTTGTACACTGATGGCTCACTCACATGAGTAATGATTCTCTCTGTTCCAAGGGAATCGGATTGATTATGTTAATGACAGCTCAAATTCTGGTCAGAGCTTGAGCCGAGTGCTCTATATTGTGATTTTATTCTATCGCAAGAACGAATCGGAGTACAGGTGAGGAGACAATGGAGAACTTAGTTTCTCCAGCTTCTCCATTGTCTGAGTTTGCGGGCATCAGATTGCACTTGGAGCAGTCTTACGTTTTACATGCACACAAAGACTAGAATGGGTGTGCACGGTCTGATATACTTGTATACTTCCACTTTAGTCAAGGCTGGATTCCTTATAACAAATGTGATCAAGTTGTAGGGCTAGCCCTTTCATCCATCTTGTGCAAAAACTAACGTGCTAGACACTTACATTGCAAAGTATATGAGCCCAAACTTATAGGGTCATTGTTGTTGAAATCTATTACTGTTATTTTAATATCATTTTGTGCTTGCTTAGTTTAAGGCTCACTATCATAGCCAACGAGCATTGAAGGGAATCTGTCAACAAATTTTTGCTACCTGGTTTGAGAGCAACATAATATACAGACAGCAATCCTGATTCCAGAAATGTGTTACTTAATGGGCTGCTTCCTGCTGCCATATAGTCAAGCATATTCATGAGTTCTGTGTAACCCCACCCATAGCACTGATTGTAGCCTTCTGTGTACACTGTATATTGGCAGAAAGCTGACAATCAGTGGTGAGGGCGGAGTTATAGATTTATAATCCAACAAGGTAGAAAGAAAATGAACTGCAACTCACCTGTCTGTATAGTCCACTTTATTGTGTGGATTAAGGGTACATAAATGCAAAGAGGGGGTGATGGATCTATGGACTATGGTGTCTGGATTTCTACAGGTCTAGAAGTATAAAGCGCAGGTGCTCAGTTTATTCTGTATCTGGATATCTGGAGTTATAGATCTGCATCAGGGAAATCAGTGATTTTATCAAAATGACAGCGAGTAGCTCAGAAAGTGATACATTGTTGGAATCAGGATTTCTGTGGCTACATTATTCTGCTCTCAGCCGTGGTAGCAAAATTCAGGTGGCAGATTCCCTTTAAGGACTTTATAACAAAAGAAATGTGTTTAGCACATTGCAAATGAATATTTGCAATAGCCTTACTATTACATACAGTAAATCTATAGTATACCATTGACATGCATCACAAGAGCCAAGGGGAACTTGACATGATCATGTGTTTTTGGAATATTAAATTCATTATGAAAAAATATTTATGATGAAAACAAATCCTTAGGAATGCAATTCCTTGATATCCAGGCCAAAGTAGCACAGTAAACCACAAATACTTTATCATCATTGCACATCCCCCCGCTACACTTGATCCCTCGCTACATCTGTTCCCTGGCTGCATTCCATCCACCTGCCGCATCTCATCCTCACATGCTGTGCACCTTTCCTGACTTGGTGTTGTGCACTTGGTCTTGACCTGGCTTGACTCCATCACTATAGCTCACCTTCCCACTGCATCTAACCCCTGACTACTTCTGACCCCCTGCTGCCTCTCATCCCCTACTGCAACCTATCACAGTTCACCATAAACAATGTTTATCTTCACCCTCACTCCCATCCTTCTCCACTTCCTACTACCCCCACTTATCCCTACACCCAGCAACGTAGTAGTTCTCTCACCCACCATCCTACCTAGCCATCTCACCCACTCTTCTGAACTGTTCCTTCACTTTCAATCATCTGTCTCCAAACAGGCCACCACGTAAACACTCCTGCTCCCAACTTCTAACCCTCTCCCTGCCCCTCCTACCACTTGCCAGTGACATTTCCCCTAATCCTGGCCCCCCCACCACATCCCCACAGTCACTTCTACTCCATACCCATGACACATCACTAGCCTTCGCAACATCAGCACCTGCTCCCCCAGTCCCTCTACCTGACGCACTCTGGAATGCCCACTCGGTCTGCAACAAACTCCCATTCATCCATGACCTCTTTATCTCTAACAAACTCTCATTCCTTGGCATCACAGAAACCTGGCTCACTCACTCTGACACAACCTCTCCTGCTGCACTCTCTTATGGCGGACTGTCTTTCCCACACACCCGGCCTATCTAACAAAAATGGCTGAGGTGTTGGCTTACTCATGTCCAATAACTGCTCTTTTACCCTTAGCTCACTTCCACCCTCTGCTATTCTCCCCTCTTTCGAAGCCGACTCCATCCGCATCTTCTCTCACTGTCACCTTCAGCTGGCTGTCATTTACCACCCCTCTGGATCCACCACCTCCTTCCTTGACTATTTCACCACCTGGCTACTTCACCTCCTCTCTGCGGACATCCCCACTATCATCATGGGCAATTTCAATATCCCCATTAACACTTCCCACCCAGCCGCCTCTAAACTTCTTTCACTGACTACCTCCTTTGGACTCTCCCAATGGTCCTCCTCTCCCACTTACAAGGATGGCCACAAGCTGGACCTCATTTTCACCCGCCTTTGCTCCCTCATTAACCTGTCAAACTCATCTCTCCCCCTGTCTGACCACAATCTACTGACTTTTTCCTCCCTCTTCTCCTCTACTACACTTCACCACTCCGCAAACTCAATCATCCTTGCAGAAACCTAAAACAATTGAATTACACCCATTCTCACACTCCTTTCTCCCTCTCTCCGACATAGCTTCCATACGCGAAGCAGACGCTGCCACCACCCTTTATAATGACACAATAACTGCGTCCCTAGACTCACATACGACACTCCTTGCACAAACAGGCAACCCTGGCACACCACCCTCACTAAAGACCTGGACGGGATTCCAGGGTTGACGAGAGGAGATGGAAGAAATCTCATTTGACTGAGCACTTTGAGCTGTTCAAGCAGTCCCTCACCAACTTCAAGTCCGCACTCACTGCCGCAAATCAATCCTTCTCATCCCTAATAACCTCCCTGTCCCACAATCCCAAACAGCTTTTTAAAACTTTAAATTCTTTACTTTGTCTGCCCGCTCCTCCTCCCTCTCCCCTTATATCCGCTGAAGACTTTACCTCCTTCTTCAAGCAGAAGATCGATAAAATTAGGGACAGCTTTGACCCACTGTCCCCACAGCTTCCCCTCTCACCTACACTGCCATCCCTTTCCAAAAGCTGCTTCTCCCCACAACAGAAGATCAGCTCTCCTCTCTACTGTCAAAGTCACACCTCACCATCAGCGCCCACGACCCGTTCACATCCCACCTCATTCCCAGCCTCACCTTAGTCTTCATCCCAACCCTAACCCATCTCTTCAAATTTCACTTACTACTGGCGTCTTCCCCTCATCCTTCAAACACACCTCAATCACACCCATCCTCAAAAGCCCTCCCTCAACCCATCATCTGTTTCTAACTCTCGCCCTATATCTCTTCTCCCCTTTGCCTCAAAACTACTTCTAAACTGTCCTCCCACCTCGCCTCGTGCTCCCTCTTTGACCACCTATAATCCAATTTCTGATGCCACCACTCCACTGAAACAGCCCTAACCAAAGTCACCAACGACCTAACTGACCGCCAAGAGCAAGCGACACTTCTCTGTCCTTTTTCTCCTCGACCTATCAGCTACCATCGACACTGTTGACCATTCCCTCCTACTTCGGATCCTGGAATCTGTTGGCATTACTGACCTAGCCCTCTCCTGGATCTCCTCATACCTAACGGACTGGACTTCAGTGTCACCCACTCCCACACCTCCTCTTCACCCTACCCCCTATCTGTCTGTGTCCCCCAAGACTTGGTTCTGGGAACACTATTTTCTCCATCTACACTCTTGGACTAGGACAACTCATTGAGTACCATGGCCTTCAGTACCATATCTACAGTACACCAACGACACCCAGATCTACCTGTCTGGGCCCGACATCACCTCCCTACTATCCAAAATTCCACAATGCCTGTCTGCCATCTCATCCTTCTTCTCTGCCCGCTTCCTTCAACTGAACATGGACAAAACTGAGTTCATTGTCTTTCCCCCAAGTCGCTCTCCCCCACTACCCGACCTTTCCATCCTTCTCAATGACTGATCACTCTCCCCAGTCCCTCACACCAATCCTTGACTCTTCCCTCTTCTTCAAGCCTCATATCCAGGCACTCACCACCTCCTGCCAACTCCAGCTCAAAAACATTTCCTGATTCACACTTTCCTTTTCCATGACGCTGCTAAAACACTTATTCATGCTCTCATCATCTCCCGCCTCGACTACTGCAACCTCCTACTTACCAGGCTCCCCGCTACCTCCCTTTCACCTCTCCAATCTATCCTAAACGCTGCTGCCCGACTCATCCACCTGTCTCCCCACTGCTCCCCTGTCTCCCCCTCTGCTAAACCCTTTACTGGCTCCCCACTTCTTACTAATCATGACATACAAAGCCATCCACAACCTGTCTCCTCCATACATCTCTGACATGGTCTCCCAATACCTACCCTCGTGCAACCTGCGATCCGCCCAAGAGCTCCTTCTCTACTCCCCTCTCATCTCCTCCTCTCACAACCGCATACAAGATTTCTCCCATGCATCTGCCATACTCTGGAACTCTCTCCCCAAACACATCAGACACTCACCTACCCTGGAATCTTTAAAAGAAACCTGAAGACCCACTTCTTCCATCAAGCCTACAACCTGCAATGAGACCCAGTTCATCGCATCGTCTCATGATTGGCACTAACCATCCCTCTTAGACTGTGAGCCCTCGCGGACAGGGATTCTCTCCCCTCCTGTAGCTGGATGTGTTGATTGTCCATATATATTGTACTTGTCCTTGTCTGCCCTTTCCATATGTAAAGTGCCATGGAATCTAATGGCGCTATATAAATAAATAATAATAATAATACTAATAATAGTAATACACTTTAAATGCATTCTAATGCAAGTGGTTACATAAGAGTCAAATATTGAGACTTGGAATAATCGAGATAGGAATTTTTCAAAATAGAACATTTTATTTACCAATATAGTTATCAAGTCAGAACTTAAAAGCATACTCTGAGCTTTCCTTAAAGTCTTTTATATGAGGGAATGTGCCCTTGAATAAAAATATTATTGAGACACTGTCAGAAATGGAATACAAAACTGACAAAGTGATCAGCAATTGTAAAGCATTCACATGCTGGGAAAAAAAGTGTCCTTGAGTCTCAAGGAATGCCAAGCATATCAATAGATATGGAGAAAACAAGACATACTAAGGTTAGTCAGTACTTTTTTTTGTCTTAACATTAAGACAACCCTAGAGACACCAGAACATGTACATCATTCAGTTTTATAAAGAAAATGAGAAAATTCTGACCTTTGCAGAAAGCTTGCAAAAGAATCATTCTGCTGTGGAATATAATGAAAGTACTCAAGATGAGGTCTTGAAGAACAGTGGAGTAAATGTAAGTATTTCTTTGTACCTTTGTGAGAGTCTAAAATAATATAAAAAGTAGGAAACACTGTGTTCATGGTGAAGTGCAGGTATTTTATATATTTGATTCTAATCCAAGTTTTGACCGTACGGTAAGTTTAGACGTGGACTCAGCTGTTTCAAGGAAAACAAGAAATGTACAACAATTTCATAACTTTAAAAATAAAATTCACTTTCAAACTTCTTAAAAGATAAATTCCAGGAATAATTATTGACTTATACATCCTCTATATTTGTTTTAGGCTAGGGTCACACTTAAAAGGCACAATCCGGTAACAGCATCCATTACCGGATGTGGTTTTACCATGTGCCTTCATACTATCATTTGATAGTAAAATTGCAACCCTCATTCCAGATCTGGATGCATTAATGCTTTCGGTTTTGGAATGTGGGTTTTTGCAATTATAAAAACTGCATCCGGATCCAGTACTGCAAGGTTCCAGATCCGGTTCCCATAGACTACCATTATAAAAAAAACGGATGGATAAAAAACTGCAGGTGTGACCCTCTCTTTACTCTCCTAATTCATAGGCCCAGTTCACATCTAAGCCTGGGCTGCGTTTGGCTGTGTTTGTGTTAATAGGCGTTTTTACCGCTAAAAACGCATCCAAACACAACCAAAAATGCACCCATAGGGTTCAATGCAAAACGCATGTCATTTTGCAAAAACGCAAAACAAATGCTTTATTGCAAACGCAGCCCAAAATGTTGCAGCCCACGTTTTGGGCTGCGTTTGCAAAAACGCATGCGTTTTGCATTGAGTTTGCAATGTGTTTTGCATTGAACCCGATGGTTGCGTTTTTGGTTGCGTTTGGATTCCTTTTTTACAGGTAAAAATGCATACAAATGCAAACGCAGCCAACCGCAGCCCAGTCTTAGATGTGAACTGGGCCATAGTGTTTCATTGGTTGAATAGAAAGCTGTGAAAATATCTCCTCCACAGAGAGAGCAGCCGGCTTTAATTCATAAAATAGAAAATGCCGACAATAGCCAGCAATACAGTACTACACCTAATTAACCCTTCATATGCTGCCCCATATGGTCACCATGTCTCTAGGGAGGGTGGGCACTCCCTGGAGACATGGTGCCCACATCTATTATTAACATTAACCCTTTGTTCATCCCTGTGGTAGCAGAGAAGAACAAAGAATCCGGCAACCGGATTGCACATTATGAGCAATCCAGTTACCGAATCCGGGTTTAAAGACACATTTTGAACATAAAATGTGTCTGACGGCTCATGCGATTACCGCATCTGGATCTGGATGCAGTAACCCCAATGAGCCTTCCAAATGTGACCCTAGCTTATGATTGTTATCACTCCATACCACAAATTGTGAAGTGGTAGTACCTGAAAATGGAGGATATAGCAAGTAAAGCCGTGTAAACTCTACTGCAATGGTACGGCTGCACCTGCTATATCCTCCATTGATTTACTTCATGTAGCCACATTCCAAGATTTGTGACATGATATAATAACAATCAATCATGGTTATTTCACTATAAGTGACTATTGGAAAAAGGCCCCGGTAAGGTCAAAACATTAACTACTCTGCACAATGTTAAACATAAAAAACATCTTCCCAAGAATTTGAGAGTGCAGTAGTTTTTTTAGACTGTAATTTGGAAACGCCACCCTAGACTACTAGAATCTCTAGCATGTACAGTATTTACTGAGTGCAAGCCAATATTTTCTATTCCTCAGCTTGATAGACATGACTAGAGATGAGCCACCACCCTAGTGTTTGAATTTGATTTGTTTAGTCGAATTGGGGATGTGTTCATAGAATGTTCGTAGAACACCATCGACTACCATTGAAAACAATGGCAGGAAAACACAAACACATACAAATGAGGCGGTCGACAGGGTATGGGATACTCGGGTGTCGGGGCTGATGGCGGATTTGGTGGGGGGGATCACGGCTGGTTGATCCCCGGTCCCATGCCCTGGATCCTCAATGGTGGGGAATGGTGAGGGATAAGGGGATATTTACAATTGAACGTGACGCCACCTGTAGTTCCCGGTAATATGCCACGGCGCTGCAAGCCGGCCGCTGAGGTGATGGTGGGTGCAGCAGAGTGTGGAACAGCTCCTCACAGGTAGAGCTTTACCTCAGGGCAGCGGTGAATGGCGGCGGATAGACAGGCACACAGACACACAGGGATTGTTGCTTCGGTACCTTTTACTGATCATAACGTAACAGGTACAGTCCAGAGTAGTAACCAGGTCCCCAGTGCAACTTGGGACTTCCACCTTAGAATGTTATGAGGCCTCCTCTGTGTATGTGCTCTGTGGTGTGGGATGAGTTCTGCATGAGCCTGAACCCACCGCTTCTTCTCCCTCTTTGGGCTTTGTCCTAAACTGGCAAGGAGGTCCTTCTGCGGGGTCCCTGTTTCTCCTATGGACCCTGGTCCTGTACTTGGTCAGTTTAGTGTCTCTTACTAGCTCTCCTCAGGGCTGAACTTCTCCTGAGTCTTCTGGGCTTTTTGCTGCAGCTCTGAATGCTGGCAGCATTGGACTCCAGTGTCCAGGTGTACTAAAGGGCTGGAGATACATATTCCCTTTCTTAGTTCCCTGCTTTTCCACTTGCCTCTGACCATTTCCTTAGGGTGCACACAGCGATCAGTCGTCCCTGGTCCTGGCCTGGATCTCCCCCGGTGACCAGTTCCTCCGTCTCCTCTCTCTTCCTTCTCATACTAGACTAAACTGAAACTACAGTGACTGACTAACTCCTCCCCTCAGGCCTGGGTGTTCTTAAAGGGGAACTGACTTAATGCAGCCAATAGAGCTCTCCCTTCAGGTCTGGAGTGGAAGGTGGTGTGTGCTGTGCTAACCAAGGTATAAGTCCTTCCTTGCACCGGTGGAACCTGTGGCAATCCCCCGCAGGGGTGCCACACAAACACATAGAGAATACATAGAAAACACTTTCTAAGGTGTCCAAAAGGTGACAAACTACTCAGAAGACACAACAAACACATGGAAAAGTGACAAGTACATATAAAAATGTGAAAATAAAAGAGCTGGATGAGTAAAAGGAGGAGGAGACACAGCTATAGACATGTCATGCCATTCTAAAATCATGTAAAACACAGCAAGGGGACTCCTACAAGAGTCTCCATTTTTTCCACTTAAGTGGCATCAATTGCCCCACAGTTGCAAGCTTAAAATTGTTGGTGACTGTCATGCAGCACATTAAAAAATCCACAAGCCTTTAGTCTCCCCTGGATGACACAGGAGAAGAAAAGTACTTGCGGATCCATGGCTTGTTCATCTTCATGAACGTTAGTCTCTCCACATTCTGGCTGGACAGACACATGCACTTATCTGTCAGCACACCACCAGCAGCGCTGAAGACATGTTCAGAGAGAACGCTGGCTGCGGGGCACGACAGGGTCTCCAAGGCGTGAATGGCGAGCTCAGTCCATTTTTCCAGATTGGAAGCCCAAAATGAGCAAGGGTCCAGTTCCACAGTCATGGCATCGATGTTCACTTTGAGGCACTCCTGTGAGATTTACGCTGTGTACCACTGGTGTTTTGAGGAAAAGCTGATGTAAGATTGTGTAACAGCTTCTGCTGATACTGCTGCGTGCGTGCGTCCCTTTCTATGGCAGGAATTTTTTCGCCAAATTTTGTCTGGTACCGGCAAGCTAAGAGTGTGGCAACTGAGTAGTCAGCATTACTTCTAATTCGGACAATCCGAGGGTCATGTTGAAGGTTGTGCAGCAAGAAGGCGCTCATGTGTCTTGCGCATCAAGGAGGACCAAGTCCTTGGGTTGGTGGCAGCGAGGTGAGAATCATGCTTCGATCCTCTGCCCTCTCCCCCAACCTCGCATAACAGAAATGTCATCAAGGTCTCCTCATCTGCTGAGTCTTCCATGCCCATCGCCAGTTCGTCCTCCATTTCTTCCTGGGCTCCTGCACCTTCCTCAACAGTTTGGCTGCTACCATGCACCCTCGTTAATCTGTCTCCCCCACCCTCCCATGCCTGCCATATTGGTGCTGCTGACCGTAAGGACCTTGGTGATCTTGTTATCTTTTCCGCATAATACTCCTCCTATACATCTTCCACCTCCTCTTGTCCCACCACCTGACTCCGAATACTGTTTAGAGTGTGCTCCAGCATGTAGATGACCGGAATAGTCATGCTGATAATGGCATCGTCAGCGCTAAACATCTATGTTGCCATTTCAAAACTGTGCAGAAGGGTGCATAGGTCCTTGATCTGAGACTAATCCAGCATCGTGATCTGCCCCGCCTCAGGATCTCGTTGGCCCAGGCTATACGTCATAACGTATTGCACCAGGCTCGGCAGTGCTGCTACAGTCGCTGCAACATTTGCAGAGTGGAATTCCAGCGTGTCGGTACATCGCATTTCAGATGGTGAACCGGCAGGCCAAAAGACTTCTGGAGCGATGCAAGTCGTTGAGCTGCGGGATGCGAATGCCAGAAGTGAGCACACAGCAATCGTGCCCTCTGCAGAAGCCCATCTAGGCCAGAATAGTGTGTTAAAAATTGCTGGACAACCAGTTTCAACATGTGAGCCATACAAGGCACGTGTGTCACATTGCCCAGGTGAAGAGCCGCACCCAGGTTTGCAGCATTGTCACACACGGTATTCCCTGGCTGCATATTGAGTGGAGACAACCATTGATGAAACTTGGTCCCCAGAGCTGACTCACATTTCCCAGACATTTCAAGGTAAACACCACATGATGGCATTGAGCCCTACTACCAGCATAGTAAGGAGGTGTGCTGGATTCCTTGTGCACTGTTACAACATGGGTGGTATTACCAGACAGGTTTTGGGTGCAGGTGGAAGACCGAGACAAGGCTGAGGAGGCAGAAGCAGTGGAGGAACTGCTACGTACTGAGGATTGACGCACATCTCGTGGGTGTTACCCCTTGGGGGTCTGCCGCAGGGTTCCAGCGCCCTCTGCTGGAGTAGCGTCTTCCTTACCGTATGCTCCCCGGGTACGCGCACCTGTCTCCAGCCGCAGGGGTCCAGGACTCTCTGCTTGAGCAACATTGCTCCTCTCACTTCTGGTACCACTGCTTGTGCACATGAAACTGTCTCCTACTCAGTTTCTGCTGGAGAGACTGCAGGGATCTGGCCCTTCCCCCCAGCCAATCACCATGCCTCTGTGTCCTGCCAATCAGGACTGCCCTGCTCTGATATAAACCTCCTGTTTCCAATCAGTCGGGGCCAGGGCAATCTTCTCCCTAGTGGAGCTGCCACTTCTGGTCTGTCAGGTCGTTCCTTATTTGGTCTGTTACCTGAATTCTCTGTGTTACTTCCTACAGATTCCTTCCCTGCCGGCTCCTTGCTGACCTCCGTGTTCCTGACTGGTTTCCCGGATCTCTCCAAGCTGGTCTCTGTCTCGAGCCTGGCTCCGGATCCCCTGTGTTCCGGGTTCCCCGTGTTCCTGGACCCCGTGTTCCTGGACCCCGTGTTCCTGGTTCCCCGTGATCCTGGTTCCCTGTATTCTTGGTCCCCGTGATTCCTAGTTTCCCGTTTCTTATTGTATACCCGGTTGCTGTTTTGTTACCACGTCGCCTGGGGTCGGTTGAACACTCGTGTCCGCTGCATTGGCCCCTCCGAGGTTGGTACCGGCGGGATCCCTGTATAGGGGTTAAGCGCTCCGGGGCCTCCTTCGGTGGGTTTCCAGTGCTGCGACCTTGTGGCCCTCCCCAGGGGCGTGGGGTCTTGTGTTGTTGTTAATAAACCTGTTGACTCTACGGTACTTGTCTGCCTCTCTATCACCCGGTATCAGCATCCGCCTTACGCGGTCCAGTGGGTCCACGTGTGAGTCCGTCAGTAGGACGTGACAGTGGGGACGGCAAGACTTGTACAGCAGACCCTTCTCCAGCTCTCACCATAGTTACCCAGTGCCCAGTCACCGACATGTAACGCCCCTTTCCATGCTTACTGGTCCAAGTGTCTGTGGTGAAATGCACCCTGTCACACACGAGTTTCTCAAGGAAGCGGTGATCTTGTCTGCGACATGCTGGTGTAGCGCAGGCACACCCTTCTTGGAAAAGTAGTGGTGACTGGGCATCTGGTACTGGGGCACTGCAATGGACATAAGGTCTCTAAAATCCTCTGTGTTCACCAGACGGAAATGCAGCATTTCTGTAGCCAACAGCTTGCAGATGGTGAAATTCAACCACTTAGCTTTGTCATGCTAGGAGGAAATGGTCTTTTACTTGTCCACATCTGAGGGATGGAGGGCTGGCTGCTGTGCTGAGACGGGGTTGAGTAGGGTGTCCCCGGCAAACTGCTGATCTGTGAGGTAGGTGCAGGCACAGATATAATGTTGCCTTCATCCAAAGGTGGTGCTCTCGATGTCTGAGAGACCTCAACACCAGCAGCATTTTCCACTTCAAAAACAAGTGACAACCTTGCAATCACACTGCCTGTTGCAGGTAAAGAGGTGGAAGGTCTGCGTCCAAAAGCATGAGTGACAGCTGTCCCCACAATTACAGAGGATGAAGAGCACGCGGATGCACTTGATGGGGCAGACAGTGGTTGACCCGCCCCGCTAGCCCGCATTGTAGTACAGTGAGCTTTCCACTGCAATTTGTGCTTCATATCCATGTGACGGTTCATGCATGAAGTACGCAAACTATTGAGTTTTTGGCCTCTACGCAGAGATTGGTGACAAATCTTACAGATCATATGAGTTGGGTGATCCTTGGCGATGTCAAAAAAGGCCCAGGCTAGGCAAGGCTTATAGTTCATGCAACCTGAAGAGCCACTACAACTTCTGCTCAGAGGCAGAGTTGTGGCTGCGGATGCTGTTGTTGACGTGCTTCCAGTACTCCGTCTCTGTCCAGGAAGGCGCAACCTAACCCCATCGTCACTAGCATCTCCACCTCCTCTGCTGACCTCATCGACTGGATGACTGTGGGTTGACAGTGAGTGGGATATCCAACCTCATCATCACCCTGTGTGTTATCACACCCCTCGTCCTCAGAGACAACCTCTTCCTGCCCTGACGGAAAAGTTAAGTTGTCGGTCCAATCAGGTATCTGAGTCTCATCAGCATCTTCCTCATTGTCTCCACCAAGAGGAGTTACAGTTTTGGAATGAGGGTCTACATTATGCTCAGAACCGTCTTCATATGGGCCTGGATCCGACTCACAAAGCTTCTGGGCATCAGTGCAGATCATTTCCTCGTCTGGACTCACTGCAGCTTTGGAGAAGACCTCTGATTCCTAGGCTATAATGTGACTGAACTGCTCTACAGACTTAACCATCTCTGTTACCCCATACTCAGTAGGGCGACTGGAGACTAGGGAGGTGGGAGGAAGCAAGTGCGATTGGGGTGACACCTCAGAGGACTGGAGGGTTCGGGATGTTGAAGTTGAGGTGGAGGAGAGGCCACTTGATGGAGCACTTGAGATCCATTCAAGCACCTGCTGTTTTTGTGCCTCATCTACAATAGGTATTGATGGTCGTGTCCATAAGACAGGGATCATATCAGATTGTCCACTGAAATAAGTAGACATCTTACTTTGGCTGGAAGATGGTCTTTCTTCAGCAGATGTTACTGTTGCTTTACCACCTACCCCACGGACACAAACATTTTTGCCCTTTCCACCACGCTGATTCCCCTTTCCACCAGCAGCAGGCCTTTTGCCACTCATTTTGTATGTTAACAAGATTAGAAGGAGGGCACCATAATAATCCAAAATATATAGAATTGAGGTTCACCAAATTTTATACACCTTTTTGTATTCAGAACCAATACAAGAAAGGATGGTGCATACACAAAATTGGGAACACTCCAAAATTTTGTAATACCGTATATACTCGTGTATAAGCCGACTTTTTCAGCCCAAAAATTGGGCTGAAAAGTCTACCCCTCGGCTTATACACGAGTCATATACCGAATGTATGGGTGGTGGCAGCTCTGGGGGGGTGTCGGGGGCTGGAGCGGGCTAGCTGCGGGATGCAGAGGGATGCAGAGAGAGCGTGGAGATCTCCTGCTCCCGCTCACTTAATATGCACTGCCGCTGTCCATCACCTTGGTGCTGAAACAGCACCAAGTTATGGACAGAGGAGCAGGCATACTATCTGCAGTCACCTCTGGCATCCAGGCTATGCTGTACCCTCCCCTGTCCCCCGTCACTCTTTATGCCCCCCAGCTGGCACACACAAAGCCCCCCTGCATCCAGAATATGCCCCCCGTCATTCTTCATGCCTCCCCAGCTGTCACACATAGCCCCCCCCCGCATTAAGAATATGCACCCCCATCATTCTTTATGTCTCCTCAGCTGGCGTGCACATAGCCCCCACATCAAGAATATGCTTGCCCCCCCGTCACTGTATATGCCCGGGAGCCGGCGTGCACATAGCCCCCACATCAAGAATATGCCTGCCCCCCCCTGTCACTGTATATGCCCGGAAGCCGGCGTGCACATAGCTCCCACATCAAGAATATGCCTCCCCCCCCCCTGTCACTGTATATGCCCGGGAGCCGGCGTGCACATAGCTCCCACATCAAGAATATGCCTGCCCCCCCCTGTCACTGTATATGCCCGGGAGCCGGCGTGCACATAGCTCCCACATCAAGAATATGCCTGCCCCCCCCTGTCACTGTATATGCCCGGGAGCCGGCGTGCACATAGCTCCCACATCAAGAATATGCCTGCCCCCCCGTCACTGTATATGCCCGGGAGCCGGCGTGCACATAGCTCCCACATCAAGAATATGCCTGCCTCCCCCTGTCACTGTATATGCCCGGGATCCGGCGTGCACACTTAAAACAACATACTGTTAACTCACCCTCCAATGCGCGGTCCTTGCTCACAGCTCCTCCGTTGCTCTTACTGTTTCCCGGCCATCAAATCATGTGACCGGGCGCACAGTAATACCCGGTCACATGATTTGATGGCCGGGAAACAGGAAGAGCAACGGAGGAGCTGTGAGCAAGGACCGCGCATTGGAGGGTGAATTAACAGTATGTTGTTTTAAATGTCCGCGCCGGCTCCCGGGCATATACAGTGACAGGGGGGGGCAGGCATATTCTTGATGTGGGAGCTATGTGCACGCCGGCTCCTGGGCATATACAGTGACAGGGGGGCAGGCATATTCTTGATGTGGGAGCTATGTGCACGCCGGCTCCTGGGCATACACAGTGACAGGGGGGCAGGCATATTCTTGATGGGGGAGCTATGTGCACGCCGGCTCCCGGGCATATACAGTGACGGGGGGGGGGGGGCAGGCATATTCTTAATGTGGTGGCTATGTGCACGCCAACTCCGGGGCATATACAGTGACAGGGGGGGCAGGCATATTCTTGATGGGGGGGCTATGTGCACGCCAGCTGAGGAGACATAAAGAATGATGGGGGTGCATATTCTTAATGCAGGGGGGGCTATGTGTGTGACAGCTGGGGAGGCATGAAGAATGATGGGGGGGCATATTCTGGATGCAGGGGGGCTATTTGTGTGCCAGCTGTGCTGGGAGCTGTATACACTATGCTGAGGGCTGTATACACTGTTCTGAGGGCTGTATACACTGTGCTGAGGGCTGTATACCTGTGCTGAGGGCTGTATACCACACTGCTGGAGGCTGCATACCAGTGCTGAGGGCTGTATACCACACTGCTGGGGGCTGTATACCTGTGCTGAGGGCTGTATACCACACTGCTGGAGGCTGTATACCTGTGCTGAGGGCTGTATACCACACTGCTGGGGGCTGTATACCTGTCCTGAAGGCTGTATACCACACTGCTGGGGGCTGTATACCTGTGCTGGAGTCCACCCTCGGCTTATACACGAGTCAATACGTTTTCCCAGTTTTTGGGGGCAAAAGTAGGGGGGTCGGCTTATACACGGGTCGGCTTATACACGAGTATATACGGTAAATATAACAATTCTTTATTTAATTCAATGCTCATACAAAGAAAGAAAAATTAAGTAAACACACAGTAAAAACATTTAAAAATAGCAACAGCTATACTGATACCATGCTGTGTGTATAATAACATCACCAGCCCCCCTTCACACTCTCACAGGCAGACCCTACTGGCCGTCAGGTAATATATTGGCTTTAAACTTGCACAATATAATAGTCCAGAGAGGATCACAAGAAATCTCTCATGTGCCTATAAGCGCAGACAGGTGCATAGAAAATTTTAAACATTGTACACAAAAAACATTCCAGCAGTCCAGTTACATAGCTTATTGCAAAACAATGAATTTATCACAACTATGGCCTTTTTCATACATATCAGTTTTTTTTGCATTTTCTGCATTTTTTTCCTGTTAAAAAAAAAACGCACATGCGTTAACGCGGGGTGCACTTAAGTGTACATGCGTTTTTTAACAACACTTGTTTTTTTTTTCCCCATTCCAAAAAACAAAAACACTTGCGTTTTTTTAACATAGGGCCCTATGGGAAACGCATGCGTTTTTAAATGGCACATATAGGCACCATGCGTTAACGCATTCGTTTTTGGTGAAAAAATGACTAAGGGCCCTTTCACATCAGCGTTTTTTTCAAATCGCGGCACATGCGGTGAAAAAAAAACGCATCTGCCGCAATTACCGCATACTGGCTGCACTTGCGGCACTGTTGCGGCGCGGTTGCGGTAAACGCCATACAAGGTATAGGCGAACTTGCGGCAGGTGCGGCAAGTGCGGTTTTGGCACTTGCGGCAGGTGCGGCCGCGAAAAAAAACCGTGGCTGACAGCATTTTTTTCGCGGCCGCACCTGCCGCAAGTGTCAAAACCACACTTGCCGCACCTGCCGCAAGTCCGCCTATACATTGTATGGCGTTTACCGCAATCGCGCTGCAACCATGCCGCAAGTGCAGCCGGTATGCGGTAATCGCGGCAGATGCGGTTTTTTCACCCCATCTGCCGCGATTTGGAAAAAACGCTGATGTGAAAGGGCCCTTAGTCCAAAAACTTCAAAAACACTTTCAAGCCCACAGGGACACTATTTGGCACTCTTAGAAAAACTGATCAGTTTTTCAAAGTGCTAAAAAAACGCATTGGTGTGTGTGAACAAGGCCTATAGCTATACAGCCAAAATCAGAGAGACAATCTCCTGCCTGAACCTGAAAAGGTTTTATCATTAAACAATTGCAACCTGGCCATATGCAGTGGCACCCATTTGGACAAACGTGTGTTCTAGTTATCAAGTTGTGAATTACTGCCTGACCAAGCATCGTTATGGCTGCCTATATGAGAAGGGGGTAGAGGAGACCCCACGCGTATCGCCAAGTGTGTTGGCTTCCTCAGAGGTTATGAGGCTGTTCACCAAAAGTCCTCTTTATATAGCATCAAAACACCTGTATTCATTTACCTCAATCAAGGTGATTCCTACCTAGGGAGGAGGCAGGTGTGGAGAGCTGCTTTCAGCCCATAGAATTGGTTAACCATATAGCAACAACACAGTGACCTTTGACACTTGAAGGAAGTGGTGCTATGTATCACTCTCCTAATTCGTACACTGAAACTGGATATTAAAGGGATCCTGTCACCCCCAAACCACCTCCTAAGCTATTAAAAGATGTCCCTAGAGCATAGTAACACTTACCCTACACTCCTTTTAGCTCCTAAATGCATATATTGAAACTGAATATAAACGTTATTAAAGTACCTCATTAGTGATGTTAATGAGTGACTATGGTAGTCATAGTCACCAAGCCAGGCTGTCCCTCTTCATAATATCACGCCTGAAGAGGCGTGATCTTCATCACACATTCAAATGTGCGCCTCCCTGCGCGCCTCCCCGCTCTCCTATTCCGGCCGGGCTGTAGTGTGGGGCTGTATGACGCGATTCGCGTCATTTCCGGCTCCGGGTGACGTATGTACACCCGCGCCGCTGTTAGAGCTTCAAGCCCAGTACTACGCATGCGCTTGCACATGCGCAGTGCGGGACTTGAAGCTAACAGCGGCGCGGGTGTAAATACGTCACCCGGAGCCGGAAATGACACGAATCGCGTCATACAGCCCAACACTGTAACGCCAGGCCGAGAGGAGAGCGGGGAGGCGCGCAGGGAGGCGCGCATTTGAATGTGTGATGAAGATCACGCCTCTTCAGGCGTGATATTATGAAGATGGACAGCCTGGCTGGGTGACTATGAATACCATAGTCACTCATTAACATCACTAATGAGGTACTTTAATAACGTTTATATTCAGTTTCAATATATGCATTTAGGAGCTAAAAGGAGTGTAGGGTAAGTGTTACTATGCTCTAGGGACAGCTATTAATAGCTTAGGAGGTGGTTTGGGGGGACAGGATCCCTTTAACATTCATTAACAGTATTAACAGTATTAGGGTTAGGGTTAGGGTTAAGCTTTTGGTGATTAAAGTGTTATCGAACTTAACCTCGAACTGCTGAATTTGAAGCAAATTGTTCAAATTCGTCGAATGTCTCGAACACCGCCCAAAACAGCTTGAATTTGAAATTGGCCAAGATTTCGAATCAAACATTGCTCATCTCTAGACATGGCATGATTTTCTAAACATACTCCTCATCTTTAAAGAATTTAGAAAATAATTATATTTAATAACTAAAATAGCATAAAGAAAAATATATTCTACTTCAATGTATTCTAAAAGATCTCCACTTTTGCATCCATGAGTTCAATGCAGGCAATTTCTGCACCAAAACCACAGCACAAAAAATGCACATGTGGCACAGCTTTTGTAACACACAGACATTAATTACAAAACTATGGGTGCTGTGTTTTTGGTGCAGAAACTCATAAAAAAGGCACCAAAAATGCACAGTGGCACATAGCCTAAGGCTAGGGTCACATTTGGAGGGTGACCCACGCCTGATGCCTCTGCTAATTTACCCCTGCAACGCATAGTGTTAACGCTATGAGCTACCTGCGAACGCTGCCCCATAGAAACCCGCTGTTTACCTTAGCAGCGGCCACATATGACATGCACTTTATCATAGCACACAAGAAACTCTGTCTGCAACGTTGTCTGTTCTGGTCTCTCATGTTATCCTATAAGTACGTATTGGTCCTATGTGGCCATCCGTGTGTGTCAGTTTTGTAACGGATCCGTTTTTTGTTTGCATTTTTCATGTACCCAGAAACGGAGCAGTCTCCGTTTCCGGGCTTCCTTGAAAATAACAGACACCAACTAAGAGATATGGATCCGTTAGTGTCTGTATGAAATTATAATGGAGCTCTATGGAGGAATGATCCATACGGATCTGTGAAACAGATCCATTATGCTGTACTGAGCATGCTCAGAAGAAAGGTACATCTCCTACCTCCCTTATCTCTGGTAACTGATGACGGATCAGTTAAAAAAATCGGTCTATGGACATCCGTTGACATCATAACATGGGAGGTCATAATGGATCCATGGCCATGAGGTTCAAAACTGATGGACACTGATTTGCAAGTATGCCAGTGTGAAAGCAGCCTTATATGTACTTTGTAATATTTGAGACTGCTTTATGTCTGTTGTAGTTTAAGCTTGCACCATCAATAAATCAGGTGGAGAATTTTGGTTTTAGCTCTTTTTTTTCAATCTGATGGTATTTCCACAAAAATCACCGAATTGGTACATAAAAATATAGAAAAAAACTCACCAAATTTGGCCGCTTACAAATATCATTGCATTTAGCAGGATACTATCAGCCACCTCAGAGGCAACCCATATCTCTCAACACCGATGCAAAATCGGTGTTGATAGATATGGGTTGCCTCTGAGGTGGCTGATAGTATCCTGTTAAATGCCATGATATTTGTAAGCGGCCAAATTTGGTGAGTTTTTCTCTGATGGTATTTCCACTAATAAAGTATATGTGTCCTCTTTGCATATAGTTAGTTTCAGTGCACATTCACTTCCCTTTTTGTCTCATGCATCAATAAAGGCTTTTACTATAGGTTAAAATATATAAGTACACATTAAATTGCACTGCTTTGAGAATAACTTTGTGCACTTTTATTAAAGCTTGCCTATCATAATAACCAATAATCATTTCAAATAAATAATTCAACAATTTTATACACTGCTTGATGCCCTTAGATAATTGCTGACCATCAAGGGGGTTAGACAACCTTTTATCAAAAGTTTCCCTTTATAAAAACAATCAATTTGTTTGTAGAAGTGGAACGGAAGAAGAACTCGCAATGCACGAAGAGCCATCTTTCACAGCAGTAAAGAAGTTCACATTGATTTCTCCACAGTAAAAAGGGATTTGCAAAACTATTTATACAACACTAGTAAGAATGTTAAATATTCATAGAGTGCTACATATTTTATAAACCCTCCTAAAACACTGAACAATAAAATAATAAACAAAATCCATATCGAAAGACACATTCTTCATTTTAGACACATTTAGAGCCCTGCTACTATAAAAGAATATGCAAGTCAGAGTAATGGAATGTATTTAATAAAATAAAGAGATGCACAGAATATGGAGAATATATTATCTGTGCTCTGGATACATATGTATTCTTCCTCCGTGCCTTTGTGTGCTTCCCTATGTTACATAAGAGTTGATTATTTATGCAAAGATATAACATTGCTAGCTAATGAAATCGCAAACCTCGACTCAGGCTCATCTTGGAAATATTAGATAGCATTTGATCAACTTATCGATTATTGTCTCCTCATAGGGTACGCTCATAGTGGTATATAACAATCTGTCTAATTTGCATCCAGATTTAGGATTTTTTTTTTCATTTATCATCGATGTAATGCAATATGCAATTCATTTTTTCATCTCATCAGCTATTATTTATTGGTACTTATTTACAGGTCCACTTACAGTGTCTTATGCCACAGAATGAAGACTTATCCGTAAAAAGTGGATGCCACTAGGATGGTCCTTGTGGCATCCAATTTTTTCTCACGCCCATAGACTTGAAAAGCTGAATCTCGTCCGACATACGAGTACATCTCAATGAATTAAAATGTCATCAAAAAGTTTTTTTTTTCCAGTAATTCAATACATAAAGTTAAATGCATATGATATAGAGTCAATACAAACAGAGTGATCTATTTCAAGTGTTTGTTTCTGTTAATGTTGATGATTATGGCTTACAGCCAATGAAAACCCAAAAGTCATTACCTCAGAAAATTAAAGTAGGGAGGATGAAAGGTCTGAGAGATAAAATATCACCTAAATAGGTATCAGAGGCTTCACCTTGTGTGGTTGTAAGAGTCACAACCACTATAAAACCATATCGTGGCTGCTGCAGTCCCCAGCGTGGTGCACATACAGAGTAGGGAGGTTGAAGGTTTTAAAACCCCGCTGCCATATTCCACAAAATTCACCGAACTAGGACATAAAATCAGAAAAAACTCACCAAAAAATTGCCCGGTAAATATCCATTGCACCTAGCAGCAGGCTGCTAGCTCCTCTGAGAGGAAACACAGGTGATGCTAGGTGCAATGCATATTTACCGTGCAATTTTTTGGTGAGGATATTCCACAAGACATCAGAGGGTGAACAAAATATGAATTTATTACCCAACACTTTTGAGGGCTCAGTGGCCCCTTCCTCAGAACAAATCAACATCATATTGCCATGTTTCAAGGCATTTTTGGGAGCCCTGAATTACGTTGACTAATAAATCAATATTATATTCACCCTTTGATGTCTCATGGAATTCTGCAGCACAATTTTTAACCCTTCATCCTCCCTATTTTCAGGAGCGTGCATAGAGATAATGGGGTCCAGTCAGGGATTGTACATGGAAATCATGGGGCTCAGTCAGGGATCGTACATAGAGATCATGGGGCCCCATCAGGGGCATACATGGAGATCATGGGGCCCCATCAGGGGCGTATATAAGGATGAGGGGCGTACATAGAGATCATGGGGCCTCATCAGGGGCATACATAGAGATCATGGGGCCTCATTAGGAGCATACATAGAGATCATGGGGCCCCATCAGAGGCGTACAAAGAGATCACGGGGCCCACTCAGGGGCGTGCATAGAGATCATCATGGGGACCACTCAAAGGCATACATACAGATTACGGGGCCCACTCAGGGGCGTGCATAGAGATCAAGAGATTACGGGGCCCACTCAGAGGCGATGAAATCATCATGGGGCCCACTCAAAGGCGTATGTAGAGATTACGGGGCCCACACAGAGGCACACATAGAGATCATGGGACCCACTCAGATGCGTACATAGAGATCATCATGGGGCCCACTCAGAGGCGTACATACAGATTACGGGGCCCACTCAAGGGCATGCATAGAGATCATCATGGGGCCCACTCAGAGGCGTACATAGAGATTACAGGGCCCACACAGAGGCGCACATAGAGATCCTCATGGGGCCCACTCAGAGGCGTACATAGAGATTACGGGGCCCACATAGATGTGCACATAGAGATCATGGGGCCCACTCAGATGCATACATAGAGATCATCATGGGGCCCACTCAGAGGCATACATACAGATTACGGGGCCAACTCAGGGGCGTGCATAGAGATCATCATGGGGCCCACTCAGAAGCGTACATAGAGATTACGGGGCCCACTCAGGGGCGTGCATAGAGATCATCATGGGGCCCACTCAGAGGCGTGCATAGAAATTTCAGGGCCCACACAGGGGCATGCATAGAGATCATGGGGCCCACTCAGATGCGTACATAGAGATCATCATGGGGCCCACTCAGAGGCATACATACAGATTACAGGGCCCACTCAGGGGTGTACATAGAGATCATAGGGCCCGGTCAGTGATGGGATTGTACATAGAGATTACAGGACCCACTCAGGGGTGTATATAGAGATCATGGGGTCCAGTCACGGATGGGATCATACATAGAGATCACAGGGCCCACTCAGGGGTGTATATAGCGATCATGGGGTCCAGTCAGGGATGGGATCATACATAGAGATCACAGGGCCCACTCAGGGGTATACATAGAGATCATGGGGCCCACTCAGGGATCGTAGCTAGAGAACATGGGGCCCTGTGAGGTTAGGTTTTCACCGCGCCCCAGTATGGTGCCCTCAGGGAGCTCCCACAGTGTTGCTTCATGCTAAGTAAGGCCTGTGATGCCCTGTTGGACCTCCCCGAGGGCACCGTGCTGGGGGCAGTAGTAGAAGCAGCATCTCCTCCAACTAATTGCTGCACAGCACTACAGGCCCCCAGCCAGCAGGACAGATGGGATGGTGGAGGCTGGAGCACGGTCTGGGACCCCTGGCCCCAGGCTGATGGCTGAGGAGCCCATCTCTTATGGCAGAATGGGCTCCTCAGTCACCAGCACCCCAGCACCCCAGCCTTTCCCCCCTCAATCAACCCATAAACCCTCCCCCCCTCTTTCCCCCCTTCAATCAACCCATAAACCCAAGGCCTTTCATATTCACCCTGGGCTGCCACCATCTTTGAGGAGAGCAGGAGTTGCTGCAGGCCTGCTGGGCGACGGCGGGTCCCTAATCCGCAGCAAAGCTACCGGCACCTGCACAGCCTGGAAGGAGGCAGTCATCACAGTCTTAGACTGCCTCCATCTGCGCACGCGCCGGCAGTGTCGCGCTGCGCAGAGGAGGCTGGGCGGCATCGCAACAGCAGGCAAAGCAGTAAGATCTCTCTCCGTGCTTTGCTGCTGCAAGAACAATCACTAATCATATCGGCAGTGCACCGATATGGTCCTTTGCAGCCACTCATAAAGATAGCCACATGCTGGTCCTTATCTTCACCCACCTTTGTTCCCTATCTAACCTCTCGAACTCACCTCTCCCCCTGTCTTACCACAACCTACTTACATTTTATTCTCTTTCCTCTCCTAGTACACAATCCCCACTCTGCAAACTCAATCAACCTTGATTATCATTCTCTGAGTCCCTTCTCTCTCTCTCTGCCTTTTTCTTCTATCCAGTAATTGATTTAATGGCATGGTAGGCACCCTTAATTAATATTTGTGGTACATTGTGGTGCACCCTTTCTCCTGTTTATAAACATTCTCCCTCTCATAGACATGCTTTCCTTAGATGATGTAGATGCTGCTGCCACCTCATATAAGTTCACAAAAACTACAGCTCTCGATTCGGCTTCCCCCCTCACGCACATCAAAATATGTAGAACAGGCAACCCTGACACACCAGCCTGACTAAAGAACTGAGGTAAGCTTCAAGGGTCACTGAATGGAGATGGAAGACATCCAATTCCTCTGAGCACTTTATTGCATACAAATAATCCATCGCCAACTTCAAGTTCACATTCACCACCGCAAAACAAGCTTCTCATCTCTCATAACCTCCCTTTCTCACAACCCTAAACAGTTATTCTACACTTTAATTTCTCTATTTTGTCCCCCAGCATCTTCTCCCTCTCCTCTCATCTCAGCTGAAGACATTGCCTCCTTCTCTAAGCGAAATATTAATAACATCTGAGAAAGCTTTGGACCACACTCTCCACAGCCCCTCCTCACAACTAATCAATCCTTTTTTTGGGGGATGGGGCATGGGGATCGAGTTGCGGAAAGCGATCTGGCTGCCCAGGCGCAGTGATACACATAGTGGGTCACTGCGCCCGGGGTGTCAGATCACTTTCTGCAGCTCGATGCCCATGCAGGGAGATCGGGCTGTAGAGCAGCGATCTAAGAGCCCGGGCGCAGAAACCCACTATGTGCATCAGTGCGCCCGGGCTGTCAGATTGCTTTCTGCAGCTCGATCCCCAGGATCCAGCTGCAGAAAGTGATCTTACAGCTCCAGCACAGTGATCCACAGTGATCACATAATGGTCACTGTGGATCACTGTGCTGGAGCTGTCAGATCATTTCCTGCAGCTAGATCCTCAGGATCCAGCTGTAGAAAGTGATCTGACAGATCCAGCACAGTGATCACATAATGGTCACTGTGCTGGAGCTGTTAGATCACTTCCTGCAGCTAGATCCTCAGGATCCAGCTGTAGAAAGTGATCTGACAGATCCAGCACAGTGATCCACAGTGATCACATAATGGTCACTGTGGATCACTATGCTGGAGCTGTCAGATCACTTCCTGCAGCTAGATCCTCAGGATCCAGCTGTAGAAAGTGATCTGACAGATCCAGCACAGTGATCCACAGTGATCACATAATGGTCACTGTGGATCACTGTGCTGGAGCTGTCATATCACTTCCTGCAGCTAGATCCTCAGGATCCAGCTGTAGAAAGTGATCTGACAGATCCAGCACAGTGATCTACAGTGATCACATAATGGTCACTGTGGATCACTGTGCTGGAGCTGTCAGATCACTTCCGCAGCTAGATCCTCAGGATCCAGCTGTAGAAAGGGATCTGACAGATCCAGCACAGTGATCCACAGTGATCACATAATGGTCACTGTGGATCACTGTGCTGGATCTGTCAGATCACTTTCTACAGCTGGATCCTCAGGATCTAGCTGTAGAAAGTGCTCTGGCAGCTCCAGCACAGAGCTGTCAGATCGCGGAAGCGGCGGGAGAGAAGAGGAGGAGGAGCGGGACGCAGCGGTGCAGGACGGAACGCGGCCACCGGAGGGGTGAGTGGGAGAGGCGATCGCCGCTCCGGTGATCGGGGGGGCAGGAAGGGGAAAGAGGGGCGGTGACAGGAGATGTAGGGGGCACTTAGGACGGAGCGGGGGCAGGCAGGAGGAGGCGGGCGGCAGGAAGAGGAAGCGGGCAGCAGGGACAGGAAGCGGGCAGCAGGAAAAGGAAGGGGGGGTAAGAAAGATGAAGAGGGGGCAGGAAAGAGAGGTGGGGGACAGGGGGGCAGTTAGAGGATGACAGGGGAGAAGATTGGAGAGTAGGGATAGCAGCAGCAGGCAGGGAAGCACTACAGGCGCGGTGATTTTCACTTTCACTTTTGAGTGCCAATCACCACGCCTGTAGCCGGGGAGGTGGGGGTGGGGGCAAATCGACCCCCCCTGGGGTGTTGTACAACTCCCCATGTACCTGCAGGCCAAGTGACAGGTCAGTGACACCCTCACTCGACCTGCAGGAGCCTGATCATTCCATGGCCCAGGGGGTGGGCCATGGGTCGGGAATGAACTTTTTTTCATGGCCCAAACGGTGGGCCAAGGGTCGGGAAGGGGTTAACGCTGTGCGCTATGGCTCCAGTTTCTAACTTTTTAGCGGGTCTGTGAAATGTGGGTGACAGCTCAAGTGTGACACTAGCCTAAGACAATTTTCAAGAGGCACACACTTCTTCTCCCTGTTTGTCATTGACGAAATCAAAATCAGGTGACAACGCTCAGATTATAGAATAACACACTTCACAATAGCTTAGCAAAGATTTTTCAGTCTTTGAGATGTCACTGTTTTGGTTGGGAAAATAAAAGAAACCTGATGGCACTCCCCAACATGCAGGTGCTTAACTGAGTATGAGATATAACAAAGACACAGTTGCACTCTGAAATGCTAATGCATGCAAACCATGAATATAAGAATATAAACATGCATAACTGTTAAGAAAATATATAAAAAATTGAAATACCATACAATAATGGCCATTTCTATATCTGCCCTATATCCATGTCACAGCATATTTGCTTACTCTGTTCCTATAATAAGATAAAGCGCTGCGTGAAACGTGAGTCCTAAGTCTAGTGTGACCCCAGCCTATCACCTATCTTCTGCTCCTATCAGGGTCAGCTCTGCTGTAATGTAATTTTACCATATTGCCTTTCTGTAGATGAGACCTCAAAGTGTCAGTATTCACAATTATATCTGTAGTGTTGAAATTGCCATTACCCTGAGATCAGAATAGACTGTAATTACATCTCCCAAAAGATTAGCCTTGCATAGGCAGGTTGTTAATTTCTGAGATGTAAATGACAGTCTGATCTCAGTGATTTTCAATTACAAGTTACATGAGCACCACAGATGTGTGATAACTGACCTACTTTGTAATAAGGAGAGCTGATAGAAGGGTATGTAATGTGACACAGCTAAACTCAGCTGTATCGTCACAACCCTCAAACCTACTCATTAGGAGGTTAGGGTGCCTTCACATTTGCGTATGGGAAAGCAGCGTATGCTGCGTTCCCATACGCAGTCAAACGCATGCGCACTGCGGTTCCTATGTTTAACATAGGAACGCATAGTGCCCGCGTTTGCTGCGTTCGGGTGCGGATGCGGACGATATCTGCTCCTTCCGGTGTCCAGCATCCGCGCCCGGGACGCAGCATGTTGCATTTTTTGTGCGCTCAGGGAGCTTGGAAAATCGGCAAGCGTCCCCAAGCGTACAAAACATGCATTGTCTTCAATGGGTCCGCAGTGTTCAGCGCTTGACAGCGCTGGAGAACGCTGCGGACCCATTGAAAAATCTCCCGGTGGCCGCCGGTGATGTCACAGGAGCTCACCGACGGCCACCGGGAGATCAGCTGAGCCACTGCTGTCCTCCTCCTCCCCGCCGCCGGTAAGCACCGGGACCTGTCGGCGGGGAGTACAGCTGATCTGACAGCTGTTTGAATCTTCCCGCGCCGACATCTCCTCTCGGTGTCGGCGCGGGAAGATTCAAACAGCTGTCAGATCAGCTGTACTCCCCGCCGACATGTCCCGGAGCTTACCGGCGGCCGGGAGGAGGAGATCTCCGGCGCTGAACTCCTCCTCCGGCCCGCCCCCGGACAACGCCGATTGGCTGCCGGGCTCCCTAGTGATGCGTCCGCAGGCGGACATTATCCGCTGCGGACACATCATAAGACACTGGTTTTGACAGCGTTTGTGTCTGCATGCCATCAGCAGTGTGAAGCCACCCTTAGACCAGGAGATCAGAGCTTTATCATTTTACATCACACACTGTGAAATCTACTGTAAGTTACAGTGGGATGTGATGTCCTTTCCTTTGCATGTTGCTGTCTGCTTGTGATTGGCCAGCACCATACAAGTAGAAGAAACACACACCCCTAGTGAAAAATGTCTGATTACTCTTACTTGGCCTTAAAATAAAGTTAACTCATTAGGTGACAAATACTATGATAGCTAATTTTTTTGCTACAGAGAGGCCTACAAATGTTTTATTCCACTGTGCAGCCATCATTTAGATAAGGGGTAAATAATTGTTTTTTTAAATACATTTATTTTCCATAATCTACATACTTAACTGCTTACATCACAAAGTGACCCTATCACAAAAACGTTTTTACATATGTTTTATTAATAAAATTACATATTCACACATGCTACATCTATTTAGTATCCTGTTGTAGGTGCTGGCATTTTGGAGGTGTAACATCTAAAAAATTCTTATTTTATAATTTTTAGGAATGCTGTTGAATTTTGTAAAAAATGCTTGGCCAATATAAAATTTATCTAAGCAAGTTGTTTTTTTTTAAACACATGTTTTAGGCTTGTTCCACATTACCGTACTTTAGAATCTGGATGAATGCGGGTAAAACCTGCATTCCCCTGGAATTGTAAAACCTCATGCTACTGGATGTGTAATATCATTGCAGTAGCATTCAGTTACATCAGGATGTGTAATTTTCTTTTGACGGATTTGGTGAAAAATGACATGCCCCCTAGTGAGTGTGTGAAATGAAACTGGCTTCTAGGGATGCTCAGTCAAAAAAAATTTGGATATGGTGTCTAGATCCAGTGGGGATCCTGCTTCTGCCAGATCAGGGTTTCATAGAGCTACATTGTAATGCCACCCGAATAGTGATGGATCCGGGTGCTTCCGGGTTTCAACCAACCGGGTTTCACTTATATAAGCCAAAAACCGGTGACACCCAGATCCAGATGGAACCACATACAACCGGAAGCACCCTCAAGTTCCTGTGTCCCTATTGACCGTAAACGGGGCAGAAAATGGATGCAGTTGCATCCAGTTTCAGCTAGATTCACCTGGATTGTAAAAACTGGTAGCGTGCAGCAACCCTTGCTAATGCAATTTGACAACTGTACATGTAACACCTATATAGCAGTCTGATGTCACATTTTTTTTCTGTGTGTACCTACATAGTATTTCTAATTACCAAATGTTCTTTTTGGTAAAGAGCGAATAATTGTTGTTGAAAGATGTTCAAAAGTTAATTTAGTGGTTTACAAAAGGAATGCTACAAGGATACCTAGCAATGACAATAAATGAGGCAGCAAAAAATAATACAATGGCTAAGAATGTAGAAGCCACTAGCTGCAGCAGAATAACCACCACCACCTATGGTCGTAGCTGACTTGGAAGTAGCATCACCAAATGCAGGCCACAATTGGAATCCTTTGTCTTGAAGAAGGAAGAAGAGGGTGTTATGAAGTATATGGTACATCCCTCAAATCAGTCACATCACAAAATACTTCTTAAATCCATGATTTCACCCTGTAGAGTTTGTCACCCAGACATTTTGTTCATACACTTTTTTCAAGATCTCGTCAGCTTTTCCTGTTCGTCTTCATTCTCTCACCCATAATAGTAACTTCACCTTTTGGCTTTACAATAATATCTGAAAGTACCCTTCTGAAGCACCAGACATCACTTTCACCTCTTCTATAGTCTTTGCACAGTAACAGCATTCTTCAAACTGAAATAATGCCCCCTATAACTCCAAAGAGTAAAAGTGCCACTTTTTTAAGCAGCCGTAAATAAGGAATATTCCACTACCAAACAAACCCTTACTTATTGTCCCAATGAACTTCATAAAATAAAATGAATCTGTGTGCTGGCTAAATTAATATAAATCTATACTTATTTCCTAGACAGTTGCCATTCTTCTCTGATCCATGCGCAATACTGCAGTCTTATGACATAAACAATGTCAAGAGACTACTTGAAGCAATTGGAAGCTATTTGTTAGCTGAAGCATTTACAAATAACATCCAAACAGAAAAGTGTTCATGAAGGGACAAAGCAGAGGAGTAGCGCTGGTCCGGAATGTAAATATACATCTTCTTTTTAATTTATGCAGCATGCTGGGCCAATTAATAAGTGACTGTCTTGTAGTTGACAACTCCTTTAATCCTACCAGTTAATGACATTTCCTTTTTCTACCCCATAGTGTTGATGTCCACTTTTAAAATGTCACAGTTTTTTGATATTTCCAAATTTGTCATCAGTGCCGATTCCTTTTTCAACCATTATTACCTCTTTACTGTCTTTAAAAGTGTCTCTTATGGTACCTTTACACGCCGCAACAGGATGGTGGCAACAACCGGGTGCTTCACGTGCACAAGCACGCACAAACGGTTGCCAACGGTAAACGCACCACCTTTACATGCCGCAACAAGGTGCGCTACGGTAGGTTACATCTATCTCTGGATACACCGCCGGGTGCCACAAGTTACCTTCTGTAGCTCACCTTACCTCATTTACACGCCGCTATAACAAGGTTATATGGGCGGAACAAAGGCAGCAGGGACAACACATAGGCGTGCCACAATTGTGGATTACGAGAATTCCGTACGCTGAAAGGACAAAGCAATAACATCATGATTGGGCAGCCAGCGCAGGAGGCTGACTAATACATGACGCTCGAGCAATTGTGTAGTGTGACTGGTCAGCTCCTTAAATATGCCGCCCTATGCAGCGTCTACCAATTGTAACGCAGGAGCTTCCACCAATGATCGCTGATGGGGCGCGGTAACCCGGAGCCTGTGTCATGCCCCAGGTACATACCAGGTACATAGCATGGTGTCGAAACAACCCTTCTGTTTCTTATTTACACGCCGATACAGGCCGCAACCATCGGCAACCATCGCCTTGAAATCCACCTGTTTTAGGGCTCTACTCTAAACAGGTGCCTCAAGTGGCGGGTGGCAACAACCGTCTTCACACGCCGCTACCTCGGGTTGATTTGGCAGTGCAAGATACATTTCTCTCATGTACCCGGTTGTTGCCACCATCCTGTTGCGGCGTGTAAAGGTACCATAACACATTAATAGGTGCAACATCATATCCCCTTAAAATACTAATTTTACCAAATTGACTCGTTCTCTTGGTAAATATATTGGAGCTCTTCATGCCAGCACTGTCAGATTATGAGCACAGGCTTCACCATGTTTTAACATTGTTCAAAATGAGAATGGCCATTTGTTGTGCAAAGCGTAGTGCCTGTATTACAACCAACCAAACATCCAAAGTGTCCATGAGATGAAATAGCTACACCAGAATTTAATCAGCCTCTACTCTGCTGTAGCTTTTTAAATGTTACAGTAGATGTGTCTACACATACAGAATGAATATATTAGTCTATATTCCAGTCAATTAAACTTTAACATATTTTACTTATTATTATTTTTATTATACACTGGAAATTTAAAAAACCCCACAACGGATTAGCACACCGCAATGATTTCTAAGCATTTGTAGAATAAACAGCACAGTGCTCTCTCTAGCATTAAAGCTACATGAATAAACACACTTATCTAAAAATGTATATTTTCCCAATCCAGTGGTGAACATACCAATTAAGAGGGTTCCATCTAGAAGACAAAGACTTTCAACATGTCTTATTAAAACTTATGGGCTTCATCAATGGGATTAGACTTCCATCTATGCACCAAAATGGAGCCCTACACAATGTGATCTTCTCCTGTTCTGGCAGAGTTGATTTTAACTTTGTATTATATAGCCTGACATTTATTTGAGTAGCCTTTATACAATATTGTATTATCATGGAAAAATTTATTGACTTGGGCTAGGGTCAGACTTGAGGCTGACGGAGCCGCCAAAATCTCTGAAATTCAGCAGAGCGCAAAGAAAAAGACTGTCTGCAGCATTTCCTGAGCGCTGTAATAAAGCGCAGCTTTGTGTATGGCCGCTGCTAAGGTAAACACCGGATTGCTATGGGGCTGCATTTCACTGGCAGCGCATAGCATTAACGCCATGCGCTACGGCTTAATTTAAGAGATTTTAGTGGCTCCGTCAGCCTCAAGTCTGATCCTAGCCTTAGGGTACTGGAAGGAGGACTCACAATATTTGCAATTAGGCTAGGGTCACATTTGGGACCTTGCATCCTTCTGTAGGATGTGTGAAAGAATGCAGTTTTTTCACATGCCATTTTTTGGGCATTTTTCTCATTTTTAGCGCTAGTGTTAACGCATGCATTAACGCATGGTACATATATGTACCATGCGTTAATGCATGTATTTCCCATAGACTCCCATGTTAAAAAAAGCATGCGTTTTTGCAAACACCCCCAAAAATTCTGCTTATTGCGTTTTTTGGTGCTTTTGCAAAAACGCCTGGCGTCAAACGCATTGCACTTTGGCAATGCGTTTTTTACATGGGAGCCTATGGAAGCGTTAACGCTAGCATTTTTTCACATTTCAATATGGAAAAAACCCTAGCTTTTAGCGCTTCCATGACGCAAATGTGACCCTAGCCTAAGAAACAGTCTTGGTTTAGTTTTTTTCACCTTTAGAAAGGTGACAGTTCGGTGCCAAAATGTGTTGGTACTAATAAAAACCTTATCTGATGCTCCAAGGCCCCTCAATTCTCATAGTGCACGTTGCCTGCTTGAGGCTAGGGTACACTGCCGTTATTTGCAGATTTTAACAGCATGCGTTTAATACTTAGCAGACTTTCCAGAAGCTCATAAGCGTTAAAGCTATGCGCTTTGGGAGAACGCTGCCCTTGGAACCTGATGTGATCCATCGTTACCAATCACACACAAAGCTCCACTGAGTGCGCTTTCGCTGAGCGCACAGAAAGATGTTACAGTCAACATTTTTCTGTGCGCTCAGCAAAAGCACAGTCTGAGGAGCTTTGTGTGTTTGTTGGTAGCCATACTCTATCCGGGACCAAGTGTCTCCAGGTCTGCGCCGGTGCCACAAAGAAATATCAAAGACACCGGAATGCTTTGAGTAAAAGTAATCTTTTGCTTTATTTTCCGCCGCGTTTCGGAGCTCAAAACCCAGCTCCTTCCTCAGGGAATGAGCTGGATAAGACCCTATGTGCATTCTCATTTTTTTAGATTGTTGGTAGCCATGGAACACATCGGTTTACCAAGGGCAGCATTCTCCCGAAGCGCATAGCTTTAACGTTTTAAGTTTTCAACACATGCCATTAAAATCTGCAAACTACGGCAGCATGACCCCAGCCTAACATGATTCACTTCATTCTGGTAAATACACATCTGCATTATATCTCCTTCAGCAAGGAGGCAACAGAAGTGCATACTCATGCTTAGACAGGAGTTTTGCCTTTGCACACCACCACCATGTCAGCTCAACCACTCCTTTAGGCTGTGTGCCAACTATAAAATAATGGTGCAGATTTTTTTGCTGTCGAAAATCTGTACCTGCAGAAAAAGTGCAGCAGAAAAATGCTGTGCGATGCATTTTTTTTTTTTTTGCTGCAGTTAAGATGCATTCTTTTGTTTAACTTATGTTCCAGACTCTGACGCATTCATGTCTCTTCTCTGGGGAGAGACAGAGAGAAAGGGAGAGGAAGAGAGAAAAGAGAGAGAGGCCAGAAATGTAATGGGACATTGTACATTTGGAAGTGCTGCATTTTGGCTGAATAATCTGCAGCAATAATTGCCATGCTGCAGATTTTCCTGCACTAAAAAACACAGTATATTAATTGTGCAAAAATCCACAGCATTGGCACAGGGCTTCCGAGTTCACATAGACTTTGCTAGCCCTACACTGTGCTGCAGATTTGTTGCAGTTCTGCTGCGTATATGCACCAAGTACGCAACAAAATCCGCAATAAACTCACAATGTAGGTGCATAACCTAGTAGTGTTATCTCTAAATAATACTGCCCTATTGAGTGCACTTTTACCCCTATATAGAGTTACTCAATATTCACTGTAGAGCTCATACTTTAGAAAAGGGAATTTAAAAGAAAAAAACATCTGAAACAGTTAAACACTTCATGGTAATTTTGTACATTGTATATTCAATGGTGTCAGCCATATGGAACCCTATTTTATTGATTTGTTTTTATTATCATGATAACAGATTGTTCATCAATTTTGACATTAATATCTATCGTTATGATCAGTATGATACAATGTGAACACCTTGTGAATTTTTTGACAGTAAAATATACTTTACATACCAATTGCTTATTGACCAGATGTTAACTCGAAAGACTGTCAACTGGAAAGCCAATCTGGGAACAATGCTTTCTTTGTCATGATTGTTTTGATGTCAAGCACATGCAGTTTTAATTATAAGCTGTTTAAAATATTTATAGTCGTTGTTTCTTTTTCAGAAAACAAGATAAAAGTTCTTTTGAAATTGGATGACACAAACCATTTGATATAAAAACCCCAAAGAATCCTGTTCTGCCTAATTAAGCCCTCACTGTTTCTAGCTCAGCAATTGGACCATTTTCCATGGTTTGCTTCCATATTGTTGTCTTTCCCAAGAGCTGAAAAAATACATTTCTACGGATTCTCATTTAAACTTAGCTATAGAAAATAGAAAATCACTCTTCTCACTTTTAAACTTTGTATGGCTGTTATTTATCCCACTAAGTCGGAAGACCTCACTCTTATAACTAGTTATTTATTTTCTCTTGAATATGTGTAAAATATTCTGCACATTAATAGGGTTTTCACAGCTTCTTGCACCAGAAATGCTGATGTATTGTTTGCAAATATATTTATATAATGTGATATGTAAAACAAACTCTCTGCACTAGATATTGGAAAATTTATTCAAGTGGAGTCGAATTCTACTCAAATTGAATATAAATCTATATTTTTCAGAAAACAGGTTGCCAGATGGATGGCAAAAGAATTAAAAAAAAAAAACAGGAAAGGCCACAATCCCCTCCCGGTTCACTTGTCCCGGAACCTATGCTACCTTTGCAGTTGGTTGCACGCTGACTGTTGCCTGTTCCGGTATGATGCTTCTTTTTTCTTTGTGGGCATCATCTTTGATCTCTTTACTAAAGAACAGCACTTACATTTGTAACTAAACCTTGGGGTCAATGAGGATTGTAGAGGAATGTGCCAGGCTTGGTCATGGCTGGATGTCCCCTTACATAGTTACATTGCTGGAAATTTGGACACCACGGCTTGAAGAAGAGGTGTGGAGGACTAGAACCAGATGTCAGGAAGTGAAGGTGTCGGGGGCAGGTGTTACTTGAGTTGAGTTTTACTTGTTATTTTTCCATCCATTTTGAGTCTGGGAAGTCTTCAGAACAAAACAAGGAACAATCAATTAGCAGAGAATAACTTTCCTGCAAGTCAAATTTCGATAATGATTTGGCAAATTAAAATTTTGTCGTATCTGCTAATCTCCACTCTTTATGCAGTACTTTGATGTGATTCATAAAAATCAATTGTTTTAATGTATACAATATGTCACTTACCAAAATGATAATAGTTTATTATAGAAGAAAACAATTATCAAACACTATTACAATATTAAATTATGCCAGCTTGTTTGCATCTTATATGCTTTTTTGTAAAGGAGGAGGTCACCTAAAACTTAACACATAGCCTTGTAGAGGACATTACTCTGAAAAAAACTGCCCTTATGGTACTCTAATCACTGATTGTGTTCAGCCTAAACTGAAGTTTAATAAAATATGCTATTTAAAGTGCTTGGTGATCAAATCATCTACTGGTTTTGCGCTTCTCTGCATCACTCGTAGGTGGCTTGCCTGGAACAAGGACCATCTACAGAAAAAGTTCATGCAAGCCAACACTATCAATTACCAGTAAGCAAGGAAGGATCATGCCAAACTAGTCGGCTTACCAGTGTGCTGATATTTAGCCATGCTAAGGGTGCCATAATTAGCATATTTCCTTAAAGGGAACCTGTCAGGCCCCCTAAGCCCTCTAAACTACGTACAGGAACATGTGTTATTCAAAATTCCCTGTCTAACAATTCCTTTCTATTGCTATTCTCACAATCCAATGTTACAAAAAATTATTTATATTGCTCGTCTTCCCAATGCTAATTAGAGCTTTGACTAGATGAGGGGGCAATGTTTCCCCTGACTATTCTATCCCATTTCCATATTATCATGCCCCTTTTGGGTGGGATTACATAATTTCCAGGAGGCAATGTCACCATCAGCTCATTAAAAGATTGTGTCTCATTCCCGCAATGCTCACTGAGCCTCTGTGTTGGGTGTCCCAGCTTCAGAGGTGCATTGAGCATGATCAGGAGTCTTCTGCACTTCTGTTTTCATGCAGTGCACCTTTGTGTTGGGTTTATGGATCCCAGCCTGACAGCCGCACTGCGCATAGTCAGTAATGCAGAAGACTCCTGATCATGCTTTTGGTACCGTTACACGTCTCAATGTTGAAACGATATCATCAGCGATCTCATGGGCGGGGCGGTCATTAGGACATCATTTAGCGATCGATGGTGAGATGTCACACGTGTAGATATCGTGAATGACGCACCAACAATGCAGCGAGCAGGTATCGTTTGCACAACCCAGCGAACGATACTTGTTCACTGATGTGAATGGGCAAAGTCATGAACGACATCGTTATCGCGGTGTCACACTGAATGATGCAGTAGGTTGGATGATCGTGGATTGTCTGATTTGAGAACATGTTCTCAAATCTGCGATCAATGATCCAACGATTTATAGTATCCATATCTCACAGTTGCACGCAACGAGGTAGTAGCGATGTCGCTTGAATGACTCCAAACCCATGATGTTTAAGCAATATCATTCACGATCTCGTACCTTGTAATGGTACCTTTAGTAAAAACAAAGGTAATGATCTGAGCACTAGTGGTGTGGTTTTTCATAGGGGCTGTATCCCCTACAACAATATGTGCTACTTCTTATTCTTATTTTGAGCTGACTAACCTCTTCTAAGAAAATGTAATCTATATAATATGAAAACTAACCACCATTTGATTACAAAACATGACTGCTGTGCATGGTTGAAGGATGCTTGACAATATACTGTAAAGGTACCGTCACACGCGGCAATATGGCTTCCATATCGCCGGCAATTTGACGTGAGCGCGCACATTTGGGAATTTGTTTGCACATCGTCGTCGCCTGTCACACATAGAGATCTCGCCTGCATTCTACGACGATCCTGTATTCCAGAAATCGCCTGCAGAAGACCGGAAGCAATTTCCCTTTTCCACATCGCTGCGTCACACGCCACCATCTCACCAGCGATGTGGGCGTAGAGTGTGAGTACGGCAAGGAGCCAGGCGTGCCAGAGTCTTTTTCCCCACGCTGCTACCACTCCGATTGGCTGACACAACTGCGTTACCAACAAGCCACCAATCGCCACAGACAGGGTGCGGAAAACAGCACGCACAGGCACGCCTATGGAATGGATTCCAGAATGTCTGAGCTCGCTTTCTACATGGCTATCACCCTGTCACACGCCACAAAGCGCTGAGATCGCCTGTTGGATATTGCCTGATTTCACTGCAGTGCAGGGCAATCAGGCGATGCTCCACCGGAGATTTCTCGCCGTAAAATTGCCCTGTCTCATGCCACTGCGCACAGGCGATATCACTTCCACATCGCCGAAATACGTGATTTTACGGCGATATGGAAGCCGTATCGCTGCGTGTGATAGTACTTTTACTCTTTTTTCAAGTGACATAGTCATAGTTACTACTTGTGGTGAAAGTAGAAGAAATTGTTCTGTTACCCTGTTATCCTGTTGAAAGAAGACTAGTTGCTCTCAGTAAAAGAGATACAATTTTGGAGATAGTATATCTTTTATTGGCTAACAAAAATAAATTATATTCTAAAGCAAGTTTTTGAGACTTCAAAGGTCTGTTTATGAAGCATGGTTTAAAAGGTATCTGAAAAAAATACATACATTTATACAAAAGAGGAGAGATATGGCAAATTAAGCAGAAATTGATGATAAAAATAGAATAACTTGAAGAGAAAATCCTTAATTAGTTTAAATTTGCAGCGTTAACATTTTATTGTTTATAAATTCATAGAAGATCAAATACCTAATGTCTCTGGACCAGAACGTTAGATGTTGTAGTGTGAAAAATTCCTAGTGACAAATTAAGTCGTGTGTTATTTGTTTATTAGACTTATTTGGCACCATCAAAATCTAAATTCCCTATCAGTTTGTGTTTGGAGTGTTGGAGGAAATCAAATGACCCAGAGTAAACTCAGATTCTCCTGACATATTGTCCTTGGTGGGATTTGAACCTGGGTGTCAGGACTCTGAATATTTTAATTACCTTTTGGGCATTCTTGCCCTCTTCCAAGATGGTGTTCTTTGCTACATGTGCCCTTTGTCTTCTTGCCTTTAGAAACCCTACCCAGCACGTAGTTATTTGTAGAGTATTCTCCCTGCTTCCTGTTCCTACTGGCTTCTCAAATTCTCTGCCTACACATGCAAATCTTGTGTGAATCTCATGATTGCTGCTGTCCAGAGGTACGGATACCAGTGTGCAATGTCCCTTCTGTTTCCTGGCTGCTTGGGCTACTCCCTATGCTGCAGTTCTTGTGTCAACAGCCTTTGCTGACATGTAAGCTTCTTTTTGCCCTGTTGCTTCCTTCGTTCAAATAAATGCTGAGCACGAGACTGTTCTGGACTTCGGAATTATGGTAAATTGCTCTGCATCTGGTCCTGGACTATCTTAGACTTCCTTTACCAGGCCTGCCTGGATGATTTAATGTTTTATATAGACTTGCTTTTATATATCCGTGTTTGGACTTGACATAGACTTTCCTTTTACAGCATCTCCAAGTGTAAACTGCGCTCTATTAACTGCTCCACTGATTGCATTCTCCTCTGAGGTTTTCAACAGACTTTTTTGTTAATATCTACACTGTGTGTTTATTATGGACTTTGAGATTTCCTCTGCACTTTGTTGTTCATCACCGTGTGTTTTAATATAGAACTTTTTACCTACAAACTTTGCTCTGTTGTGAAAAAAGACTTCTGAGTTATCCATTATAATTATTACACTGGGATTTCTGCAACGTAAAGCAATAGAACCGTAGAGTTAAGTTTATCAAGCACTCTCATAAACTTGTACTCCTAGACCCATCTGTCCCTATGAAATTTGAAAATTACACTTAATATGACAACTTTTCTATGGCTTAAACGTCTCTTGCTCAAAAAAAATAGCCACAAGTAAATTAATTTTTAGCCTATAATTGTTTGGTATTAAGACATTATACTTTCTTTTAGAATCTGTCCTGTTTCTACAGCGAAGACCATGTAGCAGAGATTGATAGGAGGTTTAATGCATTGCCATCCAAGAGTCCCAAGGATGTCAGGAATCAACGATGTTATATCAAATAGCCTTCATTCAACTGTACGCGTTTTGTGTGACTGCTGCTCACTTCTTCAGGAGATAGAAAGAATTACACGTACATGGCAACAATGCCTATATATAACACACTCTTTCCATATAGGACCTGTGATGATGTCACAATCATACATGTGAAGAGGTGAATGTAACTGATCACATGATTATCTCTGAAATACAGAGGACTACAAAAATGTGGCAACAACGCCTATATATAACACACTGATAGTTGTGACGGGCATGGTGTAATAGAACCTTGAAAAACAGAAGAACAGAACTCCATATAACTTTACACTTCTTTTGTACAGTGTGTGATCATAAGATAATAAAATCAAACTAAAATTCTCAAGCAGCTGTCACAATTCATAAATAAAGAATCCAGATAAGAGTAAAAAGAGCTGGGATCAAATGCCGCCCTGACCACAGAGATAAACACAGAGCTAATCACACACTCTGTTTATTTTGCCTACATGTGTTTCATGGCTCATAGGCCACTTCCTCAGATGCCCTGAGGAAGTGGCCTATGAGCCATGAAACACGTGTAGGCAAAATAAACAGAGTGTGTGATTAACTCTGTGTTTATCTTTGTGGTCAGCGCGGCATTTGATCCCAGCTCTTTTTGCTCTTATCTGGATTCTTCAGTTTTCAGCTGGGAGCCTGCAACGACCTCCTGCGTGCTTTTATTGTAGTTGTGACACTCACAACTACATCAGGTGAGTTTAACCATTTGGGGTCTGAGGGACCTGTATAATAGCGGTACTACTCTATGTGCGCTTCCTTTCTCTTTTAATTTATATAAATTCATAAATAAATGCACACTTCATAAATAATTTAAAACTAAATATTGTAGATTAAAATATCTCAATAAATTAATTTTATGATTAAAAAGTTATCAGTGAAGAATCAAACCAATAAAAACATCACGACATGCTCAAAGGTATCAAAGTGTCGCTTTGTAGCTCACACCACCAGACCCTGCTGGATCTTTGCATATCTCTAGATCTCATAAGGGATGTTGGCCTTAGATACAGTTAGTTGGAGCATATCAGGTCCATCGGCCACTGTAGCATCATCCCCAAGAACCACAAAGATATACCACCGCTACTAATAGAGACGCTGCTGGAGTGCCGAGGTTCAGATAGCATCACCATGCAGGCAGAAGCCTGCAATCGCAGAAACAATGTAGGGAATGAACAATAAAAGCAAAACATGAATAGGAAAGAAAAACAAAAGGAAGCGTAGGTGAAAAGGTCGGTAATGAATGTCTGGCAGCAAGGTAAGAGATTGCAACCATAATTATGATAATGAGAAAGCATTAGAAAACCATTAGAGACAAAAAAAACAAGAGATCAAACGACACCCAACCCAAAAGTGCCAAAATTAAAGGCTCCATGGCAACCACCGACACACACCACACACCAACACACATATGCGGTAATCAGTGAAGCACATCACATATTATTTAAACAGATCTGTAAACTCGTTCAGCTCATTAAGTTTTAAGGTTTTTAATCTATATATCCAATATACTTCTTTGCGAGAGAGAGTTAGATCCCGGTTCCTATCAGAAATGGGCACATGGTTTATGGGAACCACTGAAAAACTATTTTTTTGTCATGATGGATAGTGCAATGTCTTGAAACGTGTTAATAATCCCCCTTTTAAGTTTGATTAGTGGGAATTCAATTGACTATGCAATTTTTGTGTGGTTTTCCCAATGTATTGTTTTCCACATATGCATTTTCATAGGTATATTATATAGGAGGAATGTCAGGTGATAGCGGATTTGACACATATTATCACCAAGATTTATACCAAATATATTGTTTTTTTCTTCAATCATAGAACAGCATTCACACCTTGGAGATCTGCATTTAAAGGAACCTAGTGTTTCGGGTTCTGGTGTGTCCCTTAGTTTATTAACCCTTTGCCTTAGATGGCCTTAGGGGGCCAAAATGTTTTTTAGGGTTGGTGCTGTTCTATAAGTGATCCTTGAATTTTTTGGGAAAATCTTCACTAAAATCGGATCATTTTTTAGTGATCCGATCGATTTGATCACAAATACATTTTAATTGGCTTTGTTTATCCATACTAAAATAAACAAATAAAGGGACTAGACTATAAGAATAACAATATATCACATGTTAGTATCATCTTCAATTTATCTTCATATTTCCCTAATGAGGCTGAATTATCATTATTACATAAAGGATTATGATTTTGCTCAACATACAACTCCAGAAATCTTGATCTATATATTGATCTTCAGACATTCATTCGTAAGTTGACCCTAAAGAGACATTTTGCATAACAGGGACAAAACGTCTCGACCACAACAGTACCATTTGAAGGGGTCACACAGACAGACCTCAAAAATCCTCACAATTCACTCACTCTGGTGCTTCTGTATCCTGTTACATAGATCCATGTCTCTTAAAAAAGTAGTGATATTCTGGAATAATCCAGCTGCATACAGGCAGTGTATATAGGTAGGGTATATAGCAGACTTTGGTGTGTATAGCACAGGAGGCTCCACTCCACTCACTCTGGTGCTTCTGTAGACTTTTACAAAGATCCATTTCTAAAATAAATAAAGCTTTTCAGGAATAATCCAGCTGTATACAGGCAGTGTATATAGGCAGGGTATATAGCAGACCTCGGTGCGTATAGCACAGAAGGCTCCATTACACTCATTCTGGTACTTCTATTGCCTGTTACACAGATCCATTTCTCTAAAAAAAACAATCACTTTCATGATTAATCTAGCTGTATACAGGCAGTGTATATAGGTAGGGTATATAGCAGACTTTGGTGCGTATAACACAGGAGGCATCACTCCACTTACACTCGTGCTTCTGTAACCTTTTACACTGATCCATCTCTAAAAAAAACTGTCCTTTTCAGGATTAATCCAGCTGTACTTGACCTGCCCCAGGGCCGTGGGGTACTCGGTTCCGGGCGTTGATTAACGGGGTATGTCACGGGGGCCTGTGCCCGATCATGTGGCCATGGTGGTCACTAAAAGTCAGTAAAAACAATAAAAATAAAAGTAGTTTGTGACGCCACCTACCGTTTCTGGTATGGTTACAGAGCTGTGGTCAGACCTCCGAGGTGATGGTAGGGCATCCAGATGCTTAAGTTCCCCGTAGGTGGAGTGGGATCCCCGGGGCAGTTGTAGAAGTTTTTACACAGGGAGACAATTTACCACACAGTTTTTTTTTACTTGTCCCTTCAATACAGCAGTGTACGGCTCCTCAGGCGAGGGAAATAAACTACGTCACATCAGTCATTAACTCTGATCATGTTTTATTTGCAGCTCTTTAGGCAGGAAAACAGATTACACAGTCTTTCGGATATTTCTGGCCTGGGTAGTAACCAGGGAACTGGGATGATTTCCTCAGGACTCTCGGTGGTGTGCCTGCCATTTCCTACTGGTCCCTTCACTGTGCTCAACTTCTCCTCACAACCGTGCAGTGCCTCCACGCGCAGAACCTCGAGCCAGCTCCCTGGGTCTTTGGTGGGTGTCTTTCCTTTAGGTCCCCTGACCCTAGTTCGGTGTGCCTTTTCGAGGTATATGCCGGAACTTTGGCCGCAGCTTACTGCAAAAGCTCGGTACCTCCGGTTTAACGGTTCGGCGTTAAACTCCCGCACTGTGTCCAGAGCCGGTTCTCTGTATGGGACCATACCCTTTTGGTCAGTAGTACTGGGTCCAGATTTGGGAACACCATAATTCCTGGAGCCTCTAGGATCTCTTTCAGTCACAACAACCTTCCCCTGCATCGTCCTCTGCTCGTCTCTCTCCCTTACTCACTAACTGCCATCCCACCCATACACTTTTTCAACCCACATGGCTCCTCCCATTGGACGGGGTCTTCCCTGCTGCGGGTTCACCCATGGTCATCTATTCTAGGGTGTGCATGAGTGGGTGTTGTAAGGGTCCCTTGTTTACCAACCCAGTTCCTTTAGTCACAGGAATACCACACACTCTTATTTGGGTGCAGTATCCCTCCCGACCAGTGTATATAGACAGGATATATAGCAGACTTCAGTGTGTATAGGTACAGGAGGCTCCTTTCCACTCACTCTGCTGCTTCTTTAGCCTGTTACACAGATCCATCTCTCTAAAAAAATAGTCCTTTCCAGGATTAATCCAGCTGTATACAGGCAGTGTATATAGGTAGGGTATATAGCAGGCTTTTGTGTGTGTAGCACAGGAGGCTCCACTCCACTCACTCTGGTGCTTCTGTAGCCTTTTACACAGATCCATCTCTAAAAAAAACCAGTCCTTTTCAGGATTAACCCAGCTGTATACAGGCAGTGTATATAGTCCTCTGTTTAAAATGTGCAAGGTGCGAGGCAAGGGACAATGAGCTGGACATGATGGTGATGGTGCATGCAGAGGCCGTGGGCAAGCTACAATTGTGCCACAACAAATACCCACATTCCTTCTTGCCTGAACTTCCTGTCCCAATTCCTAGGGGACCGCAGCACACCACTATTGAAACCAGAGCATTGGTAAAAGGTTTTTGGTTGGATAGCGGATAATACTTCCAGTGAGTTTGCCACCACCACAACCACCTTGTCTTCCACACGGTCAAGTCTCAGTTGCCATGAGTCTTCACTGCATACTCCTCACCCTGATCCTCCTTCCTCCCACCATTCCGAGTGGGATCCCACACTTGGATACTCTGAAGAGCTTTTCACTTTTCCATTTATAGCTTCGGGCCTCTCGCCTGCTCCACTTAAAGGGGGACAAGAGGAGATTGCATGTAGCAATGCCCAAATATTTGAGCAGCCACAATCGCACAAAGGAGACAGTGGGAAAGTGTCACAAGAGGTGGATGTTGATGAGACACAGTTGCCAGAAACATATTAAATAATGACCAGCATCATCTACGTGTAAAGGTGCAAGCAAGAAAAAACACTATAATAAGAAAATGAGATCTGCTGTGACACTAAACACTAAATGAATGTTAATTAGCTAGATGGCTATCAAATAAATAGCAGGACTGTGTTTACAGCTAAGACAATGTGTATAAGGCAAGGAGACTTAGCAAATAATGCCTTATAATCTAAAGCAGTATTTGCTAAGTCTCCTTGCCTTATATACATTGTCTTAGGCTGGTTTCACACTGCGATTTTAGCAGTTCCGATGCTGTCCGATAAAAATCGGACAGCATCGGAACGATTTTTGCCTCCATGCAGCCCTATGGGCATCGGACCGAATCGGATGTGCACTAAATGGCATCCGATTTGGTCCGATCCGATTCTGTCCGATTTTTTTATCAGTGCAAAAATCTAAGCATGCTCCGATTTTTGCACCGAAAATAAAATTGGACAAAATCCGATCGGACCAAATCGGATGCCATTTAGTGCACATCCGATTTGGTCCAATAAATTTAACATGGGGCCCTATGGAGCAGGGTCCGAGGAAACATCAGATGTGTCCTCTGACCTGATTTTACTGTACTGAGCATGCTCAGTACAGTAAAACTGCCCCAAACTTAGAGAGCAGGGGTTAAAAAAAAAAAAAAGTATATGCTCACCTATCCCCGAGGCCCCCGCCGTCTCTAGCCGTCTCCAGCAGGCTCCCGGTGTCTCCAGAGGTCTTCTTGTTCTGTACAGGACCTGCCGTGATGTCACAGTCACGTGACCGCAGGTTACACCATGGTAACCTGCGGTCGCGTGAATGTGACGTCACGGCAGTTCCTGTTCAGAACAAGAAGACCTCTGGAGACACCGGGAGCTTGCGGGAGACGGCTGGAGACGGCGGGGACCTCGGGGATAGGTGAGCATATACTTTTTTTTTTCTTTTTTTCAGCCCGGAGGCTACGATTTTATGCCGGAATCGGATGCCTATTTGGCATCCGATTCCAGGCATCAGAAGGGAGCCGATGCTGTCCGATTTTATCGGACAGCATCGGCTCCCTTCAAAATCGTAGTCTGAAAGTAGCCTTAGCTGTACACATAGTCCTGCTATTCATTTGATAGCCATGTAGCTAATTCACATTCATTTAGTGTTTAGTGTCGCAGCAGATCTAATTTTCTTACAATTGCATCAAAGTCAGGAGGAGGACAAGTGTGCGCAAGTGGAAGACGACGTGGTGGATGATATAGTAACTGACCCAATCTGGCAGGAGGACATGCAGAGCGAGGACAGAAGCACACAGGGGGAGGGAGTCATAGCACCTCAACAGGCAGGAAGAAGCAGTGTGGTGGCCACATACAGAAGGCGGGCAACCATTCCCCGTAACACCAACGCGACGGAAGTTGCCTGTACAACTGTTAGGTCTTCGCGAGTCTGGCTCTTTTTTAAGGACTCTGTCGTTAGTTCCAAAAAGGCCATTTACACCACCTGCCATGCCAGCATCAGCAGGGGAAGCAAAACTACCAGCCTTACAACCACCACCATGATCAGGTATATGGCAGCAAAGCACCCGCGTTTGTGGATCGAACCTCAGGGTCCGGGAACAGTGTCTGCAGGTGACACCACTGCTTCTTCCACTGTTGTACATGCAAGCCAATCCCCTGTCCATACTGCATGCGAAGATGCCTCCTGGCCTGCACCTGCAACCACGTCCACTTTCTTGTCTCAGTGCAGGGTTCAGTTGTCTATACCCCAGTCATTGGAACGCAATCACAAATACGCAGCCAACGCCCCGCAGGCCACACTACTGAATTTGCACGTTTCGCAACTGCTTGCGCTTGAAATGTTGTCTTTTAGGCTAGTGGAGATGGAAGCACTCCGCTACCTGATGGCGGTGGCCACCCCTCATTACTCAGTCCCCAGCCTTCATTATTTCTCCTGGTGTGCCGTCCCCGCATTACACAAGCAGATGTCCCAAAACATTAGCCTTGCCCTTAACAACACAGTTACCGGGAAAGTCCACCTGACCACGGACACGTGGACAAGAGCTTGTGGGCAGGGATGGTACATCTCGCTGATGGCACACTGGCTTAATATAGTGGAAGCCGGAACCCGATGGACCTTGGGATAGAACACATCCTCCCGATGCCAAGGATTGCGGGCCCTAACTCAATCATGGTTTCCCTCAGTCTACAGCACCTGCATATCATCCTCCTTAGCCTCTTCCTCCTCTTCAGCCCCCACATCAGTCACAAGCTGGAAGCACAGCAGCACTGCATCGGCCAAGTGGCAACAGGCTGTGCTGAAGTTAATATTTGTCGGTGACAAACCGCACAATGCTGAAGAGTGGTGGACAGTTCTGAAAGAACAGGCAGATCTGTGGCTCACACTGCTGAACCTACAGCCAGGCATGGTGATATGTGACAATGGCCGGAACCTGGTGGTGGTTCTGAGGCAAGACTAGCTCACACATGTACCATGCCTGGCCCATGTGCTCAACCTTCTGGTTCAGCGGTTTCTTAACCCTTCTGTTTTGTTCCCATCTACTATACACTTGTATTTCTCCTGGGTCACTATGACCCGGTTTATTAAATGTTGATTTTAGATACTGTAACTCAATTATTTTTATACCTTTTGCTTACTAGACTGTATGGGAACATGTTTGGAAATAAAAAAAAAGAAAAATGAAATTGAAATTAGGGATGAGCGAGTATACTCGCTACTATTTTGTATTCGCCGAATAGTAGCGGTATTAGGGCTACTCGCTACTCTCCGAGTACTTATGAGTACTCGGGAGTAGCGAGTAGTCCTAATACTTTCGCAGTGTATCTATAGATACACTGCGAAAGTAGCCTAAAAGTGAGCAAAAGTTGTTAAAAAATAATAAACTTACATACTCATCTTCCGACGCCTGTACCGGGACCGGCAGAGAAGCTATCCGATTGCTGGAAAAGGACCTGTCACTACCAGCCAATCAGATGGCCCACGTCACAACCAAGTGATCGTTAGTGGCCACCTGATTGGCCAATTTGCAAGGTCCTAGATGTACTATCAGAACCTTGCAAACTGGCCAATCAGGTGGCCCCTAGCGATGACTTAGTTGTGACGTGGCGCCATCTGATTGGCCAGATCACTACTCGCCATCTGATTGGCTGGTAGTGACAGGTCCTTTCCAGCAATCGGATGACTTCTCTGCCGGTCCCGCTGCAGGCGTCGGAAGGTGAGTATGTAAGTTTATTATCTTTTAACAACTTTTACTCACTTTTAGGCTACTTTTGCAGTGTATCTATAGATATCCCAAGATCACAATTTTTGGCAGAACTGCATAAGGAAACACTATGGGAGACCCACTTCCTAATAATGGGAACATTATTTAATGAGGTCCTCCTCCACGTCTCTTCCAAGAGGCATTGGAGAGCCTCCCAATATATATATTTTTTAATCTTTAATGTAATAATAAAAATTACACACCAACACTGTTTCGGAAGTGAGTATGACCTTTAAACATTTTCCCCAGGAAAATCAATTTTGTTTTTTTTTTTACGTTTTATTGTGAGTCCGTAAAAATGGCGTAATACTCAGACAACATTGTTTACCACAGTGACCTGGGAGTCAGAAATGCTTACAGGGGCCTTCCCCATGCTGTTCCCATGTCATTTGAGCACTGCTCTTATTGATGCACCCCCAGGCTATGGGGTATTCAGGAATCGGGCCGGAGCTGTCTCTCTGGGATTTCACGGTAGTCGTGACCCGGTCTCGTGGCCTGGGATCAGACCAAAAAGGGGGTATTTACAAGGGATTTGTCGTGATGCCACCCGAGGTATGTGGTTAGTAGAACCACCGCCGCCGTATTCCTGCTGGGGATGGTGACTTGAGCAGCGTGGATGGTAAGCCCTCCTCGGGTAGGGCTGAGGGTCACCAGGGCAGGAGTAGTTGTGATGGATGGGCCTGGTGAGGGATTGTGTTCGGTGCAGTTCACTTACTTCAAAGTAGCAGCTCTCTAGCCAGTGTCTGTGGCTCCTCAGGCGGGACTTTACTGCGACGCTGGAAGGAAACAGTCTTAGGCAGGGATGAGCTTACTGAGTACTTTACTTGGTCTTTCAACAGTGGTTTACACAATTTTCAGTTCCTTTTAGTCACACTTAAAAACTTCAGCACTGCTCCGAGTTACTCAGACTGTGCAGCTCAGGTGGCTCCTCCGCGTTGCTCCCTCTAAGTCTGTTCATGCCCTTTTAGTTTCTCCTTTAGTACCTCACCCACAGGTTAAGTCTGGTCGTCGCGGGCTTTTGGGTGAATGTTTCCCTCCAGTCAGGGTCACCAGTCGTAGTATGACGACTGTGTTCTTAGACCATGGTGGAAAGTTAGGCTGCAGGTCATAAAGCACCTGCCCCACACTGGTATGTCCTGTGATCAGGGTCCTAAAGTGCCCCCGGTCACTTCTACAGAGCCGGCTCTCTGGCTGTAGCGGCCTAGCCTCCAGTATCCCAGGTATGGCTGTGGGATCACCAGGCTCTCTCTGTCTGTCACTGTTTCAGCTCAGGGTTCCTCCGGTCAGCTAAGTTGTGTGCGGCTGCTGGGCCCTTGTCCTTCCACCTTCCTTCAGCTGTGGGGTGTCTCTGCTTGCAGCTGTAATCTCCCTCACCTCCGGCTATGGAGTGAGCTTTCGCTCCAAGGGTATATGCCACTCAGAATTCTGCATCCTCCAGGGAACTACTCCTCCTGGGAGTAACTAACTACCACTCTGTGTTCTTCTTCTGTTCTGTTTCACTTTTCTATTCTGTTCTCTAACTGTGTGTTCCTGGGTTTTATCTACGGTGCCACCCACTGGATCAGTGCCATACTACGCTCCACACACGCTACTCTTAACCCCTGCTACCCCTTGCCTAACCTAGAGTCCTAGGCATAGGGTCGGTGTGTGTATCTGTCTGGGTGTTTTGTCAACCTTCTTGACTTACCTGGCTGCACTTCCCTTTGTGGCCACCTGGTCGCAGGGGCACCACATTATACATTTGTGACATTTTTAGGCTTTCTGCAGACCGCCGGGGGGCCGCCGGAAAAATGCATGAGTTTCCCATAGGTTAACATTGGGCTCGGTGATTAAGTGTAGCCCCCGAGCATTTTGATATGCTCGACTCAAGCATTTTAGTGCTCGCCCATCACTAATTAAAAACCTTAATACTTCATGGGTTAAATGAGATTACAGATCTGCTCAAATAATACATGATGTGCTTCACTGATTACCGCATATGTTTGTTGGTGTGTGGTGTGTGCCGGTGGTTGCCATGGAGCCGTTAATGTTGGCATATTTGGGTCGGGTGTCATTTGTTCTCCTGGTTTTTTGTCTCTACTAGTTTTCTGAAGCTTCCTCATTGTCATAATTATGGTCGCAGTCTCTTTTTCTCTTTCCCCTTTATGTTACGCTTTTATTGTTAATTCCCTACAATGTTACTGTGGTTGCAGGCTTCTGCCTGCATGGTGATGCAATCTGGACCATGGCACTCCAGCGGCGTCTCTATTAGTAGCGGTGGTATGTCTCCGTGGTTCTTGGGGATGATGCTGCGGTGGCCAAAGGACCTGATATGCTCCAACTAATTGTATCTAAGGCAAACACCCCTTACGAGATCCAGAGATATGCAAAGATCCAGCAGGATCTGGTGGTGTGAGCTACAAAGTGACATTTTGATACCTTTGAACAAGTATTGATGTTTTTATGGGTTTGATTCTTCACTGATAACTTTTAATCATAAAATTCATTCCTTGAGATATTTTAATTTATAACATTTAGCTTTATATTATTTATGAAGTGTGCATTTATTTATGAATTGTGACTGCTGCTTGAGAATTTTAGTTTGATTTTATTATCTTATGATGACCACATAGTGTGCAAAAGAAGTGTAAAGTTATATGGAGTTCTGTTCTTCTGTTTTTCACGCTTGTATTACGTCATGCACGTCACAACTATCAGTGTGTTATATATAGGCGTTGTTGCTACATTTTTGTAATCCTCTGTATTTCAGAGATAGTCATGTGATCAGTTACATGCACCTGTTCACATGATTGTGACATAATCACAGGTCCTGTATGCAAAGAATGTGTTATATATAGGCGTTGTTGCCATGTGTGTGTAATCCTTTGTATCTATTGAAGAAGTGAGCAGCAGACTCACGAAACGCGTAGAATTGAATAAAGGCTATTTGATACAACATCCTTGGATTCCTGACATCCCTGAGACGCTTGGATGGTAGCACATTAAACCTCCTATCAATCTCTGCTATGTGGTCTCATATAACCTGGTAGTTGCTGCAGCCAGACATATGCATTGTGGTGTTGTGACCCTCACAACCCAATAAGGTGGATCGTCTTGACACCATTTTTTACAACTGACGTCTGATCAAACGCTATGTGCGCTTTTCTCCCTTTATAGATACTGTTTCTACAGCAGAGAGATTCCCATTTACTGCACACATTTAGGTGTACCAAAATGCCTGCATAACTTATTAATAAACCAGAAATCTTATAGTTCTGAAGATTGTTTGGTATGTATCCTATGTGTATACAAGAACAGATTTTACAGCTCTTTAAATTGTAGTGATAGGATTCTTTTGATAAATCAAAACTACAGATTATCATCTTTCTTAAACAAATTATATATATTATAGCTCCTCAGGGCCTTTGAATATTGTTTCTAGCCGATAATCCATTTGTAGACTATTTTGGAGTACTCTCGCTGTTTCCCTTAGTACTTCTAGCTGAGACATGCAGGTTGGATACATACACGGGTATAACTACAGTAGGTGCAGGGGTAGCAATCACACCCAGACCCTGGAGTCTAGGGGGCCCCAAAGGTCCCTTGGGCCTGTAGAAAAAGGCAAATGCTATTAAAGGGATCCTGTCACCTCCAAAACGCCTCCTAAGCGAGCAAAACATGTCCCTGCATCATCCCATCACTAATCTCACACTCCTTTTGTCTCCTAAAAGCATCCTGTGAAAGTGGAGAAAAACGTTTTAATACTTACTCATTAGTGATTATAATTAACAGGGGCTATGTTCTTTAGTCACCAGGGGGTGTTGTTTAGCAGCTCCAGGATCCTCGCTCTCACTGTCTGTGCTGCTGTGAAACTGAAACTGAAGGCAGGACTAATGATTTGCATTCTGTGAGTGATAGAGAGAGGGGAGGGCAATGCCTGCACATCACAGCAGAACACACAGAGACAGGGTGGATCCTGGAGCTGCAAAACAGCCTGCCTTGGTGACTAAAGAATATAGTCACTGCTAATTATAATCACTAATGAGTAAGTATTAAAACGTTTTTATGCACTTTCACAGGATGCTTTTAGGAGACAAAAGAAGTGTGAGATTAGTGATGGGATGCTGCAGGGACATGTTTTGCTAGCTTAGGAGGCGTTTTGGAGGTGACAGGATCCCTTTAAAGATTTACAATCATTTGGGTCCCATTGGAGCTTTAGCATCAGGACCTATGAGCTTCAAGTTATGCCACGGGATACATATGATAGTTTTCTTGCTATTGATGTAGTTGGCTTCTGGGGATCTTTAATTTGATGATCATTATAGGGACAATGGTAGCCTTTATTTAAAAATGTCCTTTTAGGATCATTTTGGTATTCATTCCTTTCTGTTGGGCTGTAAGAGATAGTGTTATAGCTGATTATACATGATTATATGTCAGGGCTTGGTTGTAGACAACTGACTTTTTAATATGTTTGGAGCAGAAGTTGTCCCATCTGAAATAAGCAAGCTGATCATTAGGTTTGAGATACAGGGACATCTATATTGAGCTGTTTTAAATTTTTATAATTGTGTTCACAAAGTCTACTTCTGTATGTGAGTGCTCCAATGTCAGGTATATGTTGGAATGAGATATATTTAGCCTTAGGCTAGGGTTGAATCTCCGTCTGCTCTCAGCCTGCTGCATCTGTTAAAAACGTAGTGCCTGGCAGGAGCAGCACATAACGTTAACGGCATGTAACACTATGCGCCACCTGCTCTATGCAGAAAACCCGATGTTTACTGCAGCCGGCGGTTCCACAGCGAATCCCCTGATAAGCGCTGTGTGATAAGACTGTGTTTCCTGTGCGCTCTGCAAAAGCGCATATCAGGGAATTAACTGTGGAGCCACCGGCTGCAGTAAACATCAGGTTTCCATAGAAAAGCATAGAGCAGGTGGCGCATAGTGTTACATGCCGTTAACGCTATGTGCTGCCTCTGCCAGGCACGAAGTTTATAACACATGCAGCAGGCTGAGAGCCGATGCAGGTCTGACCCTGGCATAAGGCTAGGGTCACATTTGGGAGAGTGCACCTGTCGAACCCCAGGCCCTGAGGTACTCGGGTATTAGGCTCCAAGGGTAGCGTTGCTGTGTCACGGTGAGTGGTGGCCGCACCTGATCCCATGTCCTGGGTGACACTTCAAAAAAGGGGTTATATTTACAGGGGATATATATACAGTTCATGTGACACCACCTGTAGTTTCTGGTGATGGGTCACCAGCGCCACCACAGTCCACCGGAGGTGGATGGCATCACGGCTGGGTTGGCAAAGCCCTCTACAGGCAGGGCTGTTCCTCCAGGGCAGCATTCCTGGAAGGGAACAGGTTGCAGTAGAAAAATACAAGCAGAAGCAAAGTCACTTTCTCCCGGATACTTTACTATCAACTTGTAGCAGCATCAGTTACAGTTCACAGTTCAGCAGTTAGATGTTACAAGAACAGGTAGCTTAACGGGTGGCTTCAGGTGGATCCCAGGTGGTAAGGTTGAACCCTTGGTGTACCTTCGTTAACTAACCTGTGTCCGTTCTTCCCCGCTTTGGATCAATCTATACCCAGTAGCTCCATGTAGGTAGTACCGGGAGTCCCCTCCCTCGTTGGTGAGGAAGCAGGCAGACCTTTCCGATGGTAGGGTGCTGCAGCTGATAAACAAGCCACAGCAGCCGGTTGCCGACTGCAAAGCAGGACTTTGGCCAGTTCCCAGGGCCCGGCCTTTCCCTGGTGGACTGAAGTATCCCCTGGAGTATGGGCGCTCGACTCTGAGGATCTCCCTTTCTTGCTAGGGCCCGGACTCCCCCATCAGGCACCCCCTTTCAGGACCTCCTCAAGTTCCTTTCTTCTTTCCTCCAGTTCGGCTTGTAACTGACCCAGTGTGACCTTCCGCCTCGTTCCACACTCTTTCTATCTTTCCTCCTTCTCCGACTGTTCCAAACCCTCTCCTCCTCTCACTCCTAGAGGGAGACTACTCTTGCTCCTAATTTGCCATTCTGCTGAAAGACCTCCTTGATCTCCCTAGAGGTGACTATATCCCCTCCCTGGTAACCTCCCACCCTCAGATAATGTGGGAGTGCTGAGAATGAGTCCCACCCACCATCCTAGGGTCCACCTGCAGCTGGAGCATTTACACCTCTTTTACGGGTGAAATACCGTATATACTCGTGTATAAGCCGACCCGTGTATAAGCCGACCCCCCTACTTTTGCCCCCAAAACCTGGGAAAACCTATTGACTCGTGTATAAGCCGAGGGTGGACCCCAGCACAGGTATACAGGCCTCCCCAGTCGTAGTATATAGCAGCCTCCCCAGTGGTGTATACAGGCCCCAGCAGTATTACAGCAGCCTCCCCAGTGGTGTATACAGCAGCCTCCCCAGTGGTGTATACAGGCAGCCCCAGCCCCAGTGGTGTATACAGGCAGCCCCAGCCCCAGTGGTGTATACACAGGCAGCCCCAGCCCCAGTGGTGTATACACAGGCAGCCCCAGCCCCAGTGGTGTATACACAGGCAGCCCCAGTGGTGTATACACAGGCAGCCCCAGCCCCAGTGGTGTATACAGGCAGCCCCAGCCCCAGTGGTGTATACACAGGCAGCCCCAGAGGTGTATACACAGGCAGCCCCAGAGGTGTATACACAGGCAGCCCCAGCCCCAGAGGTGTATACACAGGCAGCCCCAGTGGTGTATACACAGGCAGCCCCAGAGGTGTATACACAGGCAGCCCCAGAGGTGTATACACAGGCCGCCCCAGAGGTGAATACACAGGCAGCCCCAGAGGTGTATACACAGGCAGCCCCAGCCCCAGTGGTGTATACACAGCTCGGTGCTCCCGTCCTCCATGCTCCCGGCGTCATCCGGGGTCCCCGGCCGGCGCGTAGCGATGACGTCATGCGACCGGCCGGTCACATGACCCCGGATGCTACGGAGGACGGGAGCACGGAGGGACCTGCGTGCGCGATGAAGACAGAGGATGGTAATAATAGCAGCCGGGGGGGGGGGGAACCTTACATGCAGGGGGGCAAGTGCCAGCATTTGGGGGGATATATTTAGTTATGCACTGCTTCCCCCTGCCGCTGATTGACAGGGGGAAGCAGTGCATATGTAATGAGCGGCCCCACGTGACGGGGCCGCTCATTCAGCAGCCTCCCCCCGCCTCCTCCAGCCTCCCCAGCCCCGGACACAGCCCCCACCACTCCATGTACCGTATGTGACCCGTGTATAAGCCGAGGGGGAGACTTTTCAGCCCGATTTTTGGGCTGAAAAACTCGGCTTATACACGAGTATATACGGTACCTGTCTGTGACGCCTGCATTTGCGGGGCGCCACACACCCTTTGCAAGGATGTGTTAAAGGAGGGAGTTTTTTCCCTTGCCATGCTTTTTGCCATTTTGTCCCTTTTTAGCGCTAGCGTTAACACATGCGTTAACGCATGGTACGTATGTGTACCAAGCATTAACGCATGCGTTTCCCTTAGACTCCCATGTTAAAAACAGCATGCGTTTTTGCAAAAGCCCCCAAAAAGGCTGCTTACCACGTTTTTTGATGCTTATGCAAAAACAAACATTAGCCCTATTGGAAACGCATGCGTTAACGCATGGCACATGTAGGCACCTGCGTTAACGCATATGCGTTTTTAGTCCAGAAACTTGCCAAAAACGTTCAGAACCTCAGGGGCCACTATTTGGCACTCTTAGAAAAACGGATCTGTTTTTCTAAGGGCTTTAAAAACGGATTGGTATGTGTGAACAAGGCTTATTACTGTCTTTAGCATTCTCACATGTTTTTCTTTAATGCTGCATTGTAAGCTCTGTCTTCCTTTTAATAGCCCCTCCTGATTGTAAAAACTATGCTATTTGATGTGATAGCTGCAAGGCATTCTATGGTGGTTTGCTTAAAGACGTTTCTAGGGCTTCTCCACTGATTCTTAGGATAGGTCATCAAAGTCTGATCGATGGGAGGGAAACACCCAGCATCCATGCCAATGTGTTGTTCCTGGTGCTACTAATAGTTGGAAATAGTTGTGGACCTGCACAGCACTCTGTTGATGAAATAGTAGCTGTGGCCAGGTACTGCACATCAACCCACTATTGATTTGAATAGGGCATGAATATGCAGTGCATGGTAGTGGCCACTATACAGCTGAGAGATCTGTGCTAAGCACCTCTGAAACTGAGTAGTTCAATCCGATGATAGCACCAGGAGCTGCTGATCAGATGTTAAAGTCCTGTATAACTCCTTTAGGGTATGTGCACATCTGACGTTTTGTGGGCTGGTTTTGACCGGTTTCCGACGGCGGTTCCCGCTGAGTTTTATGTTAATTTATGTTAATCCTACCCACTGGTAGGATTAACATGCTAGTCAATGGAGTTTAGAAAACGCTGTGTACATTACAACGTTTTTTGTCTGGTCATTTTCAGTTTATTCACCCGTTTCCGACCGGTTGTCAAAGATAGAGCAAGCGACTTCTTTTCAGCGTTTTTCCAGCGGGTCTAGCTGAACAAGTGCAGCAAAGACCAGTCTGAAAAACGCTAAGGAACACGCCGGGGAAATCGCCAAGAACACGCTGTACGACCGCTAGTAACCCGATCGCAAATCGTTAGCAAAACACTAACAAAACCAGGGACACTAGCGAGTGTAGAAAACTCAGTTCTGCTAATCTCCACCAGTTCCCGGTCGTTCTGCACAGATGCAGAAACGACTGATGTGCACATACCCTTAAGCTTGTTTCAGCCTTACATAACTGGAGCAATCTTATGTAATGTGTAAAAAGTCAAAGAATCTTTTCTTGGTGATCCACTCAAATAGAATCACAAATTGTTTGAAATCGAGAGAGACTAAATTTCATAAAATTCAACTCAAATTCGATTTGCATTAAATCAATTCTATCATGAATAGTAAAGATAGATTTTCCATGTACTGCGTAATATGGTGACAGTAAATAGGTATAGATCCGGTGCCAATTATCTTTATAAAACAATGTCCTTTATAAAAGATTCATGGTAGATAAAAATGTTACATCCACAACTACAGGGGTCCCGCATTTCGGAACAAAGTGTTCCTTAGTCGTAGGCTATGACTAAGGAACACTTTGTTTTGAAACATGTCCGGGGGGACTCCTGTGGGTCTGGATGTAATTTTTTTTGTAACATGAATCTTTAATAAAGTACATTGTTTTACCAAGATAAGTGGATAAGTGGCACTTGGTCTCTACCTATTGTCTGTTGAACGAGTGGAAGCCAGCCACTATGCCAGATGCCTGGGAATCCACAAGTGTGAATTGGTGAGCAGCACAATTGGTGAGCAGCATTGGTCGCCCATACAATTCTAATAAAGAAGAAAAGGAAGGAGCTAGATTCAGACACATAGATGATGCTGCTAGTTCTCCACAAACCCAATTACGCTTTAGATTTCCAGGACCCTTAAACATTTTTAACTACACCGATGGATTGGACCATTGTGTTCTTATGTGTCAAAGGAACTTTTGCGTATTTAGGAAGCAGAACTTTGAATGCTGCAAACATCTTATATTCATTAAACAGAGACAGAAAAGCTGAATAAAATATATTTTGTAAAAGTATTACTTGCTGAATGCAAAAGAAAAGCTGTTAAAAAGGTTCTGCTGACCAAGAAAACATACACAATTGTCATGTCTGTTCACTGTAAGAGCCATCTCCAACAAACAAGAGAACAAATTACTTCTGTGGTATTTGACATAACCGATTAAGCTGACGAATTTCTTATTTATACAATTTTAGCTTTTCAGAAGGGTGATCAGTGCAAACTTCCAAATAAATTATGTGACCCTTGAACAGATATACATAAGTAGATGTTGACATAATACATAAGAACATGATAGGGACAAAATGCAATTTTCACAAGACATCAAGGCTTCCTAAATCAGCTGTTCTCCAGTCTCAATGAACATGCTTAACAATCTGTGAATTATTTTCTTGCCCAAATCATATGCTGATATTAATCGTAAATAACATTTGTGTCATTCGGAAGAAATTAGATACTAATTACTATAAGTTTTAAGGGAGCAGAGTAGTAAAAATGAGAAAAAAAAATTAAATACAGGATACAAAAATATATGAAAAGTGAATTATTGATTAAACATTATAGAGACGTCTTAGGTAAGTAGACTGATTAGCATTATAACGTGAGGTTATTATACCATGTCTTGCCTCATGAAGATAACCTCTATTTAAATTATCTCTTGCCTAGCCATCATCTGATCACAATGAGTCTGACATTTCTATAATGCTTGGTGATCAGCTGTCATTGCCAGGGAAGTTGTGGCAAAACATGCTACACATAATCCTTGAAAGTGAATTACCAGGAGGGCGTTCCTGTAAAATGATGGAGTAAGAAGTGTGGCACCAAGTTCTGTCTTATAACAGTTTGTATATGTGATTTTTTTATAAGGAGAGGCCAGTCAACTGCACTTAAAAATGGTTAGAAACACATCATGTCTGCTGACTAAGCTAATGACACCTGTGCCTGGTATTGTGGTCTGTGGAAGGTTGGATGTCTTTCTCCAAGCAATGGTGCCAGTCACATCAACGTTGGACCCAGATCCAGATAAAAGTGGCGCAGTGCCTTACAGCCAGATGGTATTTGGGAGCCTTCTGCCTGGTAGTTTTTGCCTAAAGGCAAAATTTTACCAGACCATGAAACAGGGAAATGGCATGGTCGATTTCCTCTGATGGATCCTTCATCATATTGATGGACTAAGCAAGGTTTCGTTTCATCAGATTAGTGGACTGCTGCAACAGGGATCACAGGGGGATGCTGAAGAAACAAAGGACCAAAAAACAGGCCCCATGTGAAAGCAGTTCCATGACCTTCTGGATGGGGATGAGCATACCTTAACAGCAACAAATCATGTCTCAGTTTGTTCAAAAACGTATGAACTTTCCCCTAACTCTCAGATATCACTAGTAGAGTAAGGAATAATGGTGTTCATACCTGAAACAACTTTAGGGAAGCAAGTTGCATGGAAATTGCATTTTTTAGATGTACAGGCCACGTTACACGTGGCGACATCACCGCTGATTACATAGGCAATGTAGGGGCATGGCCTATTGGCGGTGACATCACCTCTATGTCGCCTCATGTAAAGGGGCGATGTCGGCGCCGCTGGGAGGTCGACTGGTTTCAGAGCAGTACTCTGAAACCAGGCGACCTATCTGGGGCGATGTGCACACATCGTCCCATGTAACCGGCCGCCGGCGAGCTGACAGGTGATGGGAGCCATAGGCTCCCATTGTCCTGCATTACCGCTGGGGTTTTGAGACACAGCAGCGCTGTAGGTGTCGCCTCATGTAAATGGGGGACGGCGACGCTGGCGGGGCGCCAAAAACGTGCGCGCCTCCGCCAGTCGCTGCCGACATCTACAGTGCCGTCGCCTCGTGTGACGGTACCTTAACACACAGTTCATCTTTCACACAGTTGAAACTTTAGATAAAGACCACAACATGACTCATACCTATGTTTATCAGTTTCAATCTACAGTTTTGATGCAACATGAGGCTATTTGTGATCACCAGAAACATTTGAAGGATCTTGATTATAGGAAATGCATTCACAGTATTAGAGTCAGGAGTTCCCCTATGCAAGCCTATAAAGAAAGGCTCCCAAAAGTTCTACACTCTACACCATGTTCCAAATTATTATGCAAATTGGTTTTAGGTGTCATAGTTTTTTTTTTTTTTTTTGTCAATGAAACCCATTGATGGTATTGTGTCTCAGGGTTCTTTGGATCACTGAAATCAATCTCAGATACCTGTGATAATTAGTTTGGCGGGTGAGCCCAATAAAAGGAAAACTGGGTGTTCCACAATATTAAGCAGGCCACAGTTTTTAAGTAACATGGGAAAGAAAAAGGATCTCTCTGCTGCCGAAAAGCAACAAATAGTGCAATGCATTGGACAAGGGATGAAAACATTAGATATTGCACGAAAACTTAAGCGTGATCATCGTACTGTGAAGAGATTTGTGGCTGATTCTGAGCACAGATGTGTTTGTGCAGATAAAGGCAGAATGAGAAAGCTTTCTGCCAGGCAAGTTCATCGGATTAAGAGAGTAGCTGCTAAAAAGGCCTTACAAACCAGCAAACAGATATTTGAAGCTGCTGCTGCCCCTGGAGTCCCTCAAACCTCAAGGTGTAGGATCCTTCAAAGGCTTGCTGTGGTGCATAAACCTACTATTGGGCCACACCTAATAGTACTCACAAGCAGAAACGGTTGCAGTGAGCGCAGACATACATGAAGACTAATTTTCAAACAGTCTTGTTTACTGATGAGTGCCAAGCAACCCTGGATGGTCCAGATGAATGGAGTTGTGAATGGTTGGTGGATGGCCACCATGTCCAAACAAGGCTGCGATGTCAGCAAGGAGGTAGAGGAGTCATATTTTGGGCCGGAATCATTGAGAAACAGCTGGTAGGTCCCTTTAAGGTTTCTGAAGGCGTGAAAATTACCTCTGCAAAGTATATAGAGCTTCTGACTGAGAACATTCTTCCATGGTACATAAAGCAAAAACGTGCCTTCAGGAGCAAAATCATCTTCATGCAGGACAATGCACCATCTCATTCTGCAAAGAATACCTCTGTGTCATTGGCTGCTATGGGCATAAAAGGAGATAAACTCATGGTGTGGCCACCATCTTCCCCTGACCTCAACCCTATAGAGAACCTTTGGAGTATAATCAAGCAAAAGATTTATGAGGGTGGGAGGCAGTTCACATCAAAACAGCAGCTCTGGGAGGCTCTTCTGACATCATGCAAAGAAATACAAGCAGAAACTCTCCAGAAACTCACAAGTTCAATGGATGCAAGAATTGTAAAGGTGATATCAAAGAAGGGTTCCTATGTTAACATGCAATTTGGCCTGTTAGGATGTTTTGGGGTTAAGTAGCTTTTTATTTCAGTGACTTTGACCTCCTAATGCTGCAAATTCAACAAATGAGCATTTTCAGTTCTTTCAAACATCAAATGTTTAGAAACTCTCCTGTGCCTAATAATTTGGAACAGTGCATTTAGATTTTTTTTTTATTTTGAAGATTATACTGTTATCATTGGGAGGTTTCTTCAATAACATTCGAAATACACTCTAACGGGTTATGACTTTTATTACACTGACTGATATTTGCACCGACCATTTAGGAAAATCAGAGAAAAGAACATTTACATAATAATTTGGAACATGGTGTATTTTTAACAAAATAATAGAAGCTTCGCCATCTCATGAGATAAAACTGGAAAGGGCAAATAGAACTTTTTACCCTACAGGAACATTTTATTAGCCTGGTGACATAATATGCTGAGTAATGGATTATGGGACTAAGGTGGAGATAATGATGCATGCGAAGAAACAATGTACCATTAAATTTAAGGGTACCCGCCTCCAGCTCTTTCCAGATTTTTCATGGGTTACTATCCAGAAGCATCACTTGCTTCGCCATCTCTTGGTGAGTCTGAGAGATTACCAGATTTTGTATTGGTGGGGATCCATTTAGCCTTACAGCTATGAGAAATTAACACTCCACAACTTGGAAATCATCTACTGATATACACTAATTTTGCTCCTTATTTGACATCCCTAAACTTTAAAACTAGAAGTTACCTCAGGGGAAATGGTGTATCAGTGTTCGCGCTGCTGAAATCCCAAGAAAACGATCCGGAAACCATATGTAGGCTGCATCAATCATCCATTTATTCCTTTCCTACGCGTTTCAACACTGTCCTAGTGTCTTCCCCCCCCCCTATTTTTTTACTTTTAAACTTTAAAACTGGGAGTTAACCCATCTGTATCAATCACCAGGTCGAGTCTGGCAGCAGATTCAGTCAAAGAAAAATCTATACCTCTCACTCTGGTTTACTTCAAGCAAAGGAATACCAGTCCAACAAGCAGAAATTAACCAAATTAACCCATTTAAATGCCACTTCTGTATACTTCATCGACACTGAAATAAAGCATTTTGAAATACTTTTTCACATTTTTCAACTGTTAGAGGCACACGATGACCCCCTTGCTGCAATGTTCTGAATGCTTTTTAATTGCTCCTTAATGTATGTTTGGGGTCTCTATGTTCTGTCCCCGCTTAAGGCGAATGAAGGTGTGCAGTAAGTCATGGTGTGAGAAGTATTACCTTCTTATCCTTGAAGCGAGGCAGACAGGACCAAGTGCAGCTCCGGATGGATGGAGTCAAGCGTGGATGCAGAGATGAATCAACGGTGGTTTATTTGAACCCTACCAGAAGACAGTAAGGTGATACAATGCAGATGGTACAAGTAGCAGTAGGGTAATTGTCTTGTAGATGTTCACCCCTGGAGCCACTACTGAGCTGCTGAAGCTGCTGCTGGTCAAAAGACTTTGCTTTCTGCAGCCCAATGGGATATGTGTCCTTCTCACACTGGTAGCTGGTGTAAAAATGGATGCCAGGAAGTGAGATAGTACACAAGGCTGCAGGACACTCCCGCATCCTAGAAAAATATAAAAGAAGGAGCGAGGGAGTGACACAAAGCTACTGGTCAGCAGGTGGCAGCAGACAAGCATGAAACAGATAACAATAAAACAGTGAATTGAATTATATGAAGATATTAAGGGAACAGCACACTCCCCGTCTGGAATTCACTTTGGGGATTTCACTACTAGAATTTATAGCTAAAACAACCTGTAAAGAAAAAGCATGTTAAATGCAACATTAAACAAAAGTCAAGTCCATACTGAAGAAGAAGACTCAAGGTTCAAGACTTGTACTGTTCATCCAGTAGGAATGCTCTCGACGGGCAACAACAGAACAAGTTCGTGGATGGGTCTTGTGAAGATCTTTGCCACGCCTTTCCTAACGACCTTCAATTCCACCTTCCTAACTTTGCCATCCTGGCTCAGGAGTGCTTTAGTAACTAATCCCATAGGCCAGTCAGACCTTCCTGTGGGTTGATCCTTCATGAGCACTAGGTCCCCTTCCTTGAGGTTCGGCTTGGAGTGTTGCCACTTCCTTCTCCCTTGCAGAGTGACTATGTACTCCTTTCTCCACCTGTTCCAGAAATAGTCCGCCAAATATTGAGCGCATCTCCAATGCTTCTGATAGGCGTTTGCATGAGTCTTGCTGAATATCTTGTCCATAAAGGCAACAATGTGCTCTCTGATTTTGGGCTTGTTGTTCATGTTACACTGAAGAGAGTGAAATCTAGACAGATCTTGTTCCTGATGGTTTGGGAGTCTTACCCTTGTAGCTCGGAAGGGTAATGGAGAAACCCAGTGGTTTGTTTAGTCTTTAGAGAACTCACAGTCCATTATTTTGATAAATTCTTTATCCTCTACTGACAGGGCTACCTTGTCGTCATCTTTAGTTGTGTGGAAGACTGATCTTCCCAAGTTGTTAATTCGTAGAGAAGTAATACCAGTTGTCTGTGCGGGGCCTGGAGATATCTTTCACCCCGTAATGAAGAAGACATGGCTTGATAAAGGTAGTGCGTCCATCCCTGTGCACGTAAGTCTTGAAGGAATTAATCTCTGAACGATTTGCACATACATTCCCTATGACTACCCATCCTAAGTCCAGTTTCTGGGCGTATGATGCATAGTCGGGCCCATTACACTGTTGACGCACCTTGTGTACTCTTAGATTGTCTCTGCTGAGCAGGTGCAGAACTTCTGCATTGACATCCATAGGAGGAATAACACTGGCCAGGTTCCTCAAGTGTGGTTGGTGAAGTGCGGCTTCGGGAGTAGGAATCTCGTCCTTGTGATTAGGTATTTGGTCACATTCAATAAGAGTTGGTAAGGGTATTTCGGTATCTCCATTGATAGGAGAAGCAATGAATCCCCGTGCTCTCCTGCCACTAGTCTCTATACGGCTTGAACAGGTATTTAAGGTGTAGGGTTGTGATAGACCTTTAATACCAAAGGCTTCAAAGAACTTGGGTCCTGCCAAAGACCGGTTGCTTTGGTCATCTATTATGGCATACATCTTCACTGCCTTTTCTGGAAGTCCTTCCGGATAGACCTTGATTTGACATATAGTGATGGGCGAATCCTAAATTACTCGGAATCGCTTGACTCTAGCGAGTCCGAGCACAGGACTCGCTACTCGTTGCGAGTCTAGCGAGTCCAATGTTAATGAATGGGGAAGCGAGTAATAGCGAGTAGTGTGAGATTTACAAATCGCAGATGTGTCTCGGAAGCTTCAGCCTGAAGCAATCCTAGTTTTGTCATTTATTTGCATTGGACTCGTTTACTTTGCAACTGTAATCGCTGGCTGGGAAACTCGCACAGATAAGAGTCCTGTCTTCTTTGTGTGCTGGCTCCAGGGTCCTAGAACCTGCCTGCTGCCTGATGTAGCAGAGCTGAGATTGTTCTCAGTCTGCTCATTCCCTGTGTACAGACATGAATGTCTGTGCACAGAGATGATGTAGCAGTGCTGAGATTGTTCTCAGTCTGCTCATTCCCTGTGCATATACATCTATATCTATGCACAGGGATGAGCAGAGAGGACATCGCGTTTTGGACTGCGTCGGACGGAAGAGGATTTTTTAAATTAAAGATGGAGTCTCTAATGGCTTTTTTTTTCATTTCTAATAAAAAAATTTCTCTGTGTTGTGTTTTTTTTAAAACAATTTAATAGAAATTCATGGCGGTCATGTCTAATATTGGCGTGACCACCATAAATTTCGGGCTTAGGGCCAGCTGATAATACAAAGCTGGCCCTAACCTCTATTACCCAGCGTGCCACCGCCACCAGGGCCGCTGGAAGAGCGGGGTTCAGCGCCAGAGGATGGCGCTTCAATGAACGCGCCATCTTCTGGGGCGGCTGCGGGCTGCAATTTGCAGCGGGGGGTGCCCAGAAAGCTTGGGCATCCCTGCGCTGCGGATTCCAGCCCCCAGCTGCTTAGCTGTACCTGGCTAGACATAGAAATTGCGCGGAGCCCCACGCATTTTTTTGACTCCGACTCCGAGACGACTCCGACTCCGAGACGACTCCGACTCTGACTCGACTCCGAGACGACTCCGACTCCGAGACGACTCCGACTCCGACTCGACTCCGACTCCGACTCCGAGACGACTCCGACTCCGAGACGACTCCGACTCCGAGACGACTCCGACTCCGACTCGACTCCGAGACGACTCCGACTCCGAGACGACTCCGACTCCGAGACGACTCCGACTCCGACTCCGACTCGACTCCAACTCCAAGACGACTCCAACTCCAAGACGACTCCGACTCCGAGACGACTCCGACTCTGACTCCGAGACGACTCCGACTCCGACTCGACTCCGAGACAACTCCGACTCCGAGACGACTCCGACTCCGAGACGACTCCGACTCCGACTCGACTCCGAGACGACTCCGACTCCGAGACGACTCCAACTCCGAGACAACTCCGACTCCGAGACGACTCCGACTCGACTCCGAGACGACTCCGACTCCGAGACGACTCCGACTCCGAGACGACTCCGACTCCGAGGCGACTCCGACTCTGAGGCGACTCCGACTCTGAGGCGACTCCGACTCTGAGACTCCGACTCTGAGGAGACTCCGACTCCGAGACGACTCCGACTCCGAGGCGACTCCGACTCCGAGGCGAGTCCGACTCAGAGGCGACTCCGACTCTGAGGCGACACCGACTCTGAGACTCCGACTCTGAGACTCTGACTCTGACTCTGACTCTGAGACTCTGACTCTGAGACTCTGACTCTGAAATTCATTAAATAATAAAAAAAATGCGTGGGGCTCCGCGCAATTTCTATGTCTAGCCACGTATAGCTAAGCAGCTGGGGGCTGGAATCCACAGCGCAGGGATGCCCAAGCTTTCTGGGCACCCCCCGCTGCAAATTGCAGCCCGCAGCCGCCCCAGAAGATGGCGCGTTCATTGAAGCGCCATCCTCTGGCGCTGAACCCCGCTCTTCCAGCGGCCCTGGTGGCAGTGGCACGCTGGGTAATAAAGGGGTTAATACCAGCTTTGTTATACAAGCTGGTATTAAGCCCGAGATTCTTAATGTCAGGCCACGTTTGACCCAGCCACTAAGAATCTCCAATAAAGGGTTAAAAAAACACAACACAGAGAAAATTTTTTATTTGAAATAAAAAAAAAAGCCATTAGGGACTTCATCTTTAATTAAAAAAATCCTCTTCTGTCCGACGTAGTCCAAAACGCGATGTCCTCTCTGCTACATCCCCTGTGCATAAATATAGATGTCTATGCACAGGGAATGAGCAGACTGAGAACAATCTCAGCACTGCTACATCATGTCTGTGAGCAGGCAGGTTCTAGGACCCTGGAGCTGCACAGAGAAGACAGCTGGACTCGGCTCCCAATGTAACAGCAGTTATCTGCGAGTTTCCCTGCTATCACTGGCACAGTAGCCGAGTCTAATGCAAACAATGGCAATCCTAGTTTTGTCAGCGTTTCTGACAAAACTAGGATTGATATTGATTTGCATTGGACTCGTGCGAGTAATCACTGGGAAACTCGCAGACTACCGAGTCCTGCGTGTCCCTTACTACTCGCCGAGTAACGAGTCCTAGCGAGTAGATTCGCCCATCCCTATTGACATATTCAGGCACAACTCTTCCCCCTTTGACCCTCACCACATACCTCAGAGCATGAGCATGAGACGGCTGCAGCGGTGTTAGACTGATTCAGGGTCTTCCCGCCGTGACTTAGAGTGGGAGCGATGGCAGAGACTGCAGTCAGTGAATCTCTGGCGAACGGGGTTGGGTGCATAGCTGAGGTGTGTTGTCCGCTATTAAACTCCTGGGGGTTCAAGGTGCTCACTGCACAATTAGAAAAAATCCTTAAGGGAACTAGTATCCAAAATAGGTACATAGAGAGCTCTCCAAACACAGCATGGCATCTGATAATGATTCCAGACAGTATTCCACTTGACAGTTTTCCACAACCGTTAGTTCTGGGGGTACCCAGGTTTTTTACGGACACCAAAACTTTTGTCTGCTATTTGAATCTTTAAAGCTGGAAGTTAGAATATAGGTGGCTCACCTTCGACGTGGTGGCATTATACCCATCAGTACGCTATGCAGTGGCATTGAAATCTCTCTCTTATTCCATTGAGAAGTACTGCCACTATTCACCTCAGGTACAGGATTTTATCCCAATGGCTGTCGGCTTCTTACTCACACATAATTATTTTTCTTTTGATAAAGAATCTCTGTAGCAGAGAAATCAGTGATATAAGAAAAAATACATCATGCAGCCTAGTAAGTGATACATTACTATAAAATAGGTCTCTGCCCCCTACATTATATTTCTATCAGATAAGTAATCAAAATGATTTAATCAGATACTGAGCTCACCAATTTATTATTAAATTTACTAGCTGTGAGCCCGATGCAAATGCATCGGGTGTCTAGAATATTTTTAAATTTTTTTTAAGATTTTCGCGGCCGCACTTGCCGCAAGTGCAAAACCGCACTTGCCGCACCTGTCGCAAGTCCCCCTATACTTTCTATGGAGATTACCGCAACCGCGCCGCAAGTGTAACCGCATCTGCCGCGTTTGCCGCATAACCGTTACACTTGCGGCGCGGTTGCGGTAATCCCCATAGAAAGTATAGGGGGACTTGCGGCAGGTGCGGCAAATGCGGTTTTGCACTTGCGGCAGGTGCGGCCGCGAAAAAAACCGCGGCTGACTGCGGTTTTTTTCGCGGCCGCACTTGCCGCAAGTGCAAAACCGCACTTGACGCACCTGCCGCAAGTCCCTCTATACTTTCTATGGGGATTACCGCAACCGCGCCGCAAGTGTAACCGCATCTGCCGCGTTTGCCGCATAACCGTTACACTTGCGGCGCGGTTGCGGTAATCCCCATAGAAAGTATAGGGGGACTTGCGGCAGGTGCGGCGGCTCAGGCAGCGACTCGCAATGGCCTCGCGGCCATTGCTCGCGCTACATGAGCGGTAAATCGCTAACTTGGCCAGCGACTCGCAATGGCCTCGCGGCCATTGCTCGTGCTACATGAGCGGTAAATCGCTAACTTTGTGGCCGAGCCTCTGGTTCGATTTTCGGCCAGCGACTCGCAATGGCCGCTTCGCGGCCATTGCTCGCACGTGGTGACGTCACAGAGTGACAAAGCCATGGTCTTTTGCGGGGTCCGACACGGAAGTGCCTACGGCAATTATATAGTAGATATCACTCAAGCACACTCAGCTATGATGGCTATAGGTGCCTCAGTGATTTTACACACCCACTTAGATACTTTTAAATTATTTTTATTATTTAATTTAAAATTATTAGGAGATAAAAAAGTACCTCATAGATATATCTGGGGCCAGGGACACAGCTGCCAATATTACAATTGTATACATACAGTAAGGAAATTACCATTAGAATCCACAAAAATCAATAATTGCCTTTGCAACCTATATAACAAATGGTATGTGTTTTAAACGTATATGAATGCACACTAACGGATTAAAGAGGTAGTATGACATTCAATAGTAGCCAAAATCCAATAAGTATGTGAATATATGTGAATAGGTGGGAGGATAAATTGGAAGTCAATAATTGCAAGTGCTGAAATGAGAGTATCCCATCTTCATACGTGTGTAGTACTAGCGATATAATGTCCCACTGGTCTTTACTATTTAGATGTGACTGTTATATCCTCCTAAAAACACATAATCCCTCCTATTATCCAAGTATCATTCTAACAATACAATACTATAATGATCCTGCCAGCAGCCAATGTGTATGCTGTGTACTTCAACTCCTTTCCCAACGCACGTTTCAAAGTTTCTTTTTCATCAGGGGACAAATCACTGTGGCACCTATATCTATAAAAGTTGAGTGTGCTTGCGTAATATGGATATGCTAATTCTCTCAGATGAGGCAGCAAAAACCTGGTCAGAGATTTCATTAAAAAAATTAAAGTGTAGCGATTGTACCAAGCTCCAGGCAATCCTGTCAGAGGCAGATGACAGCTGTATAAGACAGCCAGCATTTGCCTTCTGTTGAATGGATTTTACTTCCATACACCAGCTCCAGAAATTCAATTTGTCAGTATAACCTATGTAGCAAAGTGTTTAATACTATTAAGGCAAGTGCCCATGATGCATAGACACTGTGTACAGGAGTGGTGTCCGTCCTGTGGTGAAACCAGTGATCTACGCTGGTGAACGAAGCCACCTGTGCATACAATCAGTGTTCTTAGTGCATCGGATTTTCGCTGCACACATCCGCAGAGATCGCAACCATATCCACAGGAATAAATTGACATGCTGCATTTTGGGAAGCTGTCCCATATGCCAGTTTATGCTGTGGAGAAAACAGGCACATGGACACGGGATTTCTATAAATACCATCCACTGTACTTGTACTCTACAACACAGCAATTTGCAATGCAGGAATACCATACTGCATCCTAACTGCCGCAGACACTAGTATTGGGCACAGACCCTTAGGCTAGGGTCACATTAACTTAAAGTGGCTTTGCGCTTAAAACATAGGTTTTGTCAGCCTTAACACAGTGCTACCGCGATGGTAGTGCTGCGTTAACGCTGTCAATGCTTACCTGTGGTGATGCGGCCCCTAGCGTAGCTCAATCACAGGCATCTGAATAAAATCTTGCGCTTTTTCCTAACAAGAGAAAAGATGTTTTTAAAAGCGTCTTTTCTCGTGTTAGGAAGAATCTCGAGATTTCATTCAGATGCCAGTGATTGAGCTACATTAGGGGCTGCATCACCAAAGGTAAGCATTGGCAGGGTTAATGCAGTGCTACCATGGCGGTAGCACTGCGTTAAGGCAGACAAAACTTATGTTTTAAATGCAAAGCCCCATTAACGGTAATGTGATCCTAGCCTTATTGTTATAAATACTAGTAAAAAGGCCCGATGCTGTCGCATCGGGAGTGTAGTGTGGGGAGTGAGGGCATGTGGGGGGTAAGAAAGGTGAGCAGGGGCAGTGTGGGTAGGTGAAAGGGATAAAGAGCGGCAGTGTGGGGTGAGTGGGGGCATGAGGAGGGGCAGTGTGGGTGATTGGGGGGGTAAGCAGGGGCAGTGTGGGTGATTGTGGGCAGTTGGTGGGGATGAGAGGGGTAAGGAGCAGTGGCGTAGGTAGCCTTCACCGGGCCGCGGGGCAAGATCACCACCCAGGCCCCCCATGTGAGGACCGGGGGGTGGGGGGTTGTGGGTGCTGTGAAAGAGATGTGAGCAGTGGGTGGGGGGGGTTCTGCACACTTGCACACTCACCGCCGTGCGTCTGGTCTGGTGCACACTCACCGCCGTGCGTCTCTGCCGTCTGCTGTAGGAGAGGAGGGGCGGGCAGAGCTGCAGGAGACAGGAAGTCCCGTCCTCCCTCCGCTGCGGGCGCGGGGTGGGCGGCTGCCAGCACGGGCCCCTGATGCCGGGGGGGACCCGGGGCGATCGCCCCCCCTGCCCCCCCGCTAGCTACGCTACTGGTAAGGAGTGATGAGATAGCGGGGGTAAGAGGAGTGATGAGGGTGAGTGTGGGGTAATCAGGGGCAGTGTGTGTTATTGTGGGCAGTTGGGGGGGTGAGAGGGGTAAAGAGTGATGAGATAGGGGGGGTAAGAGGAGTGAGGAGGGTGAGTGTGGGGTAATGAGGGGCAGTGTGTGTGATTGTGGGCAGTTTGGGGGGGGAAAGGGGTAAGGAGTGATGAGATAGGGGGGGTAAGAGGAGTGAGGAGGGTCAGTGTGGGGTAATGAGGGGCAGTGTGTGTGATTGTGGGCAGTTTGGGGGGGTGGGGGAGAGGGGTAAGCAGGGTGTATGGGTGAGTGGGGGTGGGGGTAAGCTGAAGCAGTGTGGGTGAGTGTGGGCAGTGTGGGTGAGTAGGGGGTAATGAGGGGCAGTGTGAGGAGTGAGTGAGGGCATGGGGGGGAAGAGGAGTGAAGAGGGGCAGTGTGGGTAAGTTTGGAGGGCTATGGAGGGTGAGTGTGGGTGAGCAGGGGCAGTGTGGGTGATTGGGGGGTAATGAGAGGCAGTGTGGCTGGCTGTGTAACGTTAGTTGAGGAGTGGGGGGTGGTGGTAGGAGACAGAAGGGCGGCGGCCCTGGAGGCTGCAAAGAGAGTGGGTTGGCGGTGGCATGAGAGGGAGGGCTGCAGCGGCGGGCAGCATGTATGATGAAGGGGTCCGCCGATGGTGGCGGCGGCCCCTTCAGTAATAGCGGTGCGCCTGGCTGCGGGGGCCTGGAGGCGTTTCTGTAAGGCGCTTACCGTGTCAGCGGTGGGGCTGGAGGGTGGAAAGCGAGAGCGGCGGCGGCGGCGGCAGCATGAGAGCGGTGGAGGCAGGAGTGTGCGGCGACGGGAGGCTGCAGGGAGCGGGCCGCGGCACGGGTTAAGTAATATGGCGGCGCTTCCAGGGTAGGCACAATCATCAGTTTAGCGCAGGCGCCCTTGCTCCATAGCGGCACAGTGGCCGGAAGTGCTAAACTGATGATTATGTATAAAGATATGTTATATGACCTTTGGTGTACTACAGCTTTTAGTCTAAGCCCAAAGTGTCCTACAAAGAAAGATAAGACAAATCTTTTCTAAAAGGGTTACAATGCACCATATGTACATTTCTCAAAGTAGCTTTTTTTAATACTACAATCATCAAATATATATATATATATATATATATATATATATATATATATATATATATATATATATATATATATAAAGGCTTGAAAATTTGATTTTTCTTCCCTTTTTGTTCTTTCATCAACTTTCACACATTAAATATAGAATATAGTCATGTCTAGTTTAATTAGGTAGAAAATGTTTTAAAAGGACAACCGATCAGAGTGTTAGAGGATTTTTAACTTTTAAAGAATTACATTCTTTTTTCTGGCTATTCTGTCAAGATAATTGTGTTTTATCAAGCAGAAGAATGAGAGGTGACAATGCGCATTTTGCTAGCAAAATGAATTTTGTTATCAAATTTCTGGTGTGAGCCGTTTGACTCTTTTCTGTTGACAGATTGTGATACTTTTGACAGGATGTAGGATGTGAAAAAAAAAGATTCAAGGTCTACAGTTCTAAAGTAAATAGAGATTAAGTAGTTGGTTTGTCATTTTAGAACATAAAAATAAAACATCAGGCAATGAAAATTAGAGATTCAAATCTATAAAAATATATCTTTCCCTCTATCCTACCTAAAAAATCAAATCTGACCAGCACTTCTTAATTGAACTAGGCAACTGTAGACAAGTACAAGCAGCTGTTAGGATAGGGCCACACTTGCGTTGTGAGCATGACGCAAGCGCTAAATACTTAGAGATTTTCGCTGCAGTGCAGAGCGTTAACGCTATGCACTGCAAGGCAACTGAGCCCCCATAGTAACCCGCTGTTTACCTTAGCAGCCGGCCACACACAAAGCCCCATTATGTGCGCTTTTCAACAGTGCACAGGAAAGCGCTGCAGGATATGTTTCCTGTGCGCTCAGCTAATGCGCACTTCCTGGAGCTTTGTGTGTGGCCAGCTGCTAAGGTAAACAGTGGGTTACTATGGGGCTCCGTTGCCTGGCAGTGCATAGCATTATTGCTATGCGCTACGGCAAAAATTTCCAAGTATTTAGCGCTTGCGTCATGCTAGGGTCACAACGCAAGTGTGACCCTAGCCTTACTCCAAATATATACCAAAGCACGATGTGCGCACCAAGATGTACAAAAACATTGACTATATGAATTGTGTACTGTGTTATTCGTAGGCTGGGGTCACACTTGGCATGTGTTTTTTTAGTGCCTTAAGTCTCCAAAAAAGCATTAAAAAAACGCAAGTGTGACCCCAGCCTTATATAGACTATAATAATAAAACTGAGATATTCAGCACACAAATGGCCAATTTGTGTGTGCCACCAGCCATGCCAAGGCTTACCTTTCTTTTAATAGGTTCTAACTTTTTATTAGACTGACAGATGTAGCCAAGTTTAGTTTAACACAGATGATAAAGCACTTGGCTATAACGACACAAAAAAACATTTAACTTGACATCTAACTCAACATTATTAAGTGAATTGTGCAATGTTAAGACGCATTAGTTATTTTTTGAGACAACCATTTGAGAAATTACCAAGATGGTGACTTATTTGTGAAGTTAACCTTACTACATCTGTATCACTCCTGGACCAAGGCCAAAAAAATAAGTGAAAGGTAAGATAATGTTATAATTTTAAGCAGAGAGGGAATGCTCAACTAAATATGGATGCAGTATATCAGAGAAAATATAGTATTAAAACTTTCTGCTGCCAAATGATCCAATGCAGAGAAAGTATCAAAGCATATAGTGGTTGATTCAAAGTGTTTCAAAGCATGTTCCAGCTTCTTCATCAGAAAATATGCAACAACTGCTGTATTCCTGATGAAGAAGCGGGGACACGCTTTTAAACACATTGAATAAAACATCATATGCTTTGCCATCTTCTCTGAATTAGATCATTTAGCAGCGGTGTGGATTTTATACCACAGTTTCTCTAATATCCTGCATCTCTGACTTGCCTTAGTGCATGTGGTCTGCGGCAACTGTTTTAATGCTTTCATTTGGTTGTGTGTCACAACATCACAACCAAACATAAGAAAGAGGATTGGGATTTCCAATCTGCACTGCCAATGAATGAAGATGGTCCAAATAACTTTCAAAATTTTATTAAGCCAATGCGTTTCGTAGTGGTCCACTACTTCATCAGTGCACATTCATCCGCTATGAAATGCGTTGGCTTATTAAAGCTTTGAAGCTCATTTGATCCATCTTAATTCATCGGCAGCACAGTTTGAAATCCTGATTCTCTTCCTTATCATTGCATGCCACACGGGTGTTTGCAGAAGCCATTTTGAGCTTGTAAGGTGGTTGTGACTCTCAAAACCCTGCAAGGTAAGCCTAACTTGTCGTACTTTATTCCACCCTCTGATTGGTTAAAGCCCTATGTGTGCTTCCCTTCTTTTCAGGTTTACAGCCTCACAAGGTGATCATTGTGTTGCTCCCCTGTTAACCCCTTTTTTTGCCGGGTCAGCCCCTATTGCCCTTTTCTTTCCACAATTTCCACAGTTAAAATCATCAGATTGCCATTTAGAAAATAACTCCTCACATAGCTCCATTGACAAAAGCATAAAAAGGATGAATTTCAGAAATTAGTAACACAAACCAGTTTTTTTTTCTACTAATGTCCAAGGTTTTGTTCATCACTTCCAAAGTAAAAAGAAAACTAACCATGTTATGAATTACTGTAATTGTACTGCAGAATCATATTGATGGATAACACTGGGTAACACAATTTTTTAGGAGTTAGGTCAGACAACTGTTCTTAATTAATTTTTGGATGCTGAATCCAGAAATGATCTCAGTTTTTCTGTATCACGTCAAGTTTTTGAACTATAGGATTTTTGTCTTCTCAAAAATATGTAAACTACTGTACCTAAAAAGTGTTTTTTTTTTTTTTTTTTTAAATAGTACAAATATGAACAAAAATGAAATATATAAGAAATAGGCATGACAAATATGTTTTTTAACACTATCATGTTTTTTACAAAGGATATATATATATATTGTAATCAGATAACAAGTCTTATTACAGATATCAGTGCAATTGTGCTTCTCTGGCAGGTAAGTTTTGGAGGAAAAAGTTGACGTGCTAGAAAAAAACTGACAACATTTTTGGAATCAGCATGCCAATTTTAGTATAAATCAGCTCAAAAACCTAACTCAACAGAAATTTTCTTTCAAATTGTTCCCCAGTGTAATTTTTACTGCAAAATGAGTGTCATAGAAACAAAACCTCCAAAACTTTTGTAAGGGTTCCTTCACATCAGCGTTTTTCACTGATCGCGGCAGTTGCGGTGAAAAATCTGCAACTGCAGCGATTACCGCATAACGGCCGCCCCATACATTGTCTATGGGGCTTGCGGTAAGTGTGCGGCAGGTGCGGCAAGTGCGGTTTTGGCACTTGCGTCATGTGCAGCCTCGAAAAAAACGTGGTATGGCGCGTTTTTTTTCGCGGCCGCACCTGCCGCAACTGCCGATACCGCACTTGCCGCACCTGCCACAAGTCCCATAGACATTGTATGGGGCTTGCCGCAAGTGAACCGCAAGTGCGGCCATTATGCGGTAATCACGGCAGTTGCAGTTTTTTCACCGCAACTGCCGCGATCAGCGTAAAACGCTGATGTGAAAGGGGCCTAACATTGTTTTTTTGTTTTTTTTTTCCCAATGGATCATTTTATGGTCAAATGAATCATTCAAACTAAATTTTGTCCCACAAAATAAATCCTCAGATAACTATACCAGTAGAAGAATAAAAAACATACGGTTCAGAGAAGGTTCAAAGAAATCAGAAGTGCAAAACATTGAAAAATAACTGTTTAGGAATTAGTTAAAGGGGCTAACTTGGCTTAAATATTGATTACAAAACCTTAAGAAATGTCAGAAACATTGGTTATGTAGAAGTAAAGTTTGCTAATCTTTAATTACTGTATGAAAATTCCTATAAGCACCTAAGCATGATTACTTGTGGAAACGACTGCGCTTGTTGATTGATACTTTTGAGCTAAAGCTGAACCCTTAACAGCTGCACTGTAATGTATCATGAGGACTGAAGGTTGTCAAACTCTGTCAATACCATTCAGCGTCAAATTTCACTAATGACATGTAAAATTGTATTACATCTCATTAAATTAAGGAGCTTCATATACTTGAGGAGTCCGTAATTCAAATCAAAGTGAATATGAAAGGTATGCTGGATATAAATATTAAATAATGCATGTCGACATATGATGGTGTAAACTTTGGGAACGTACCAGGAATTTTTCAAACAAAGATACTAGAAGTCATAAATAAGGAAGACACATCAAAATTCAAGTTGAATGATGATTCTAATATCATGGCAACCTTCAAGTCTTACCGCCACACCTATGTAATGTAGTCCTAAATCACCTAAAAGTATGCAAATAGAAGTCTTTTCCAATTTCATGCAAGCTTTACTCTCAGCAGACATCACATTGTCATTTGTTGTATTATTATTTTCGGCATAAATGGAAATGTTATGAATCTTCTATCCCCAATCCATCCAGCGCTGATTTTCGCAGCAGTCAAATGCTGAAAGTTTGTTAAAACAAAACTGGCAAGAAAGGACCATTGGAACTAAAGAACTAGATCATCAGGAAATAGAGGAAGTGAGTAAAGTTTTTATTTTTTATTTTATAACCCTCAATTTAGTTGATTTAAATAAAAAAAAATAATTAGCCTTTTAATTAGTATAAAGATGACATACCTTGCTATCTCCTTCGTTTACATTGATATGTAACTACTTGTAGCATAACTAGTTTGTGTGAGTTTTATTATCTTTTTCACTAAATGCTCAGCATAATCTACTTACATAATTGTCCTGTTCCATCTGTCATCCACTTTTGGCATTATTTTATCCAGACATTATGTTTGGGAGAAGAGAGAGAGTGTAAAGGGGGGAAACAGGTCAAAGGAGTAAACCTAGAGGAGAGAGAGACAGCACATGGGGGAGGGACAACAGACTGGAGGGGAGCACATGAGGGAGAGATGGCCGCCCCCCACATCCCTGCTGCAATAGCATCGGGCATCCATATAGTGTAAAAAATAAAATCTATTCTTACCAACTGATCCCTTGGAAGTGTTACTCTGGATTCCCTGCCATTGTACAGACAGAACTACAGTAAACAAGGAGTTTTAGTTCATGCTCATTTCTGGTTGGTGTTGATACAGAACACAGACTTTACAAAAATGTTTAGTGTTTGGGTGCTTTAGGTACACAAACCACTGGAGCAAGCATCGCTTGCTCGTGTACACTTGGTGCTCGGCCAAGTGCAAGCCACTTGCAGTGTTTGAATGGCTAACACTTGGAATAAAATCAGCATTATCAGATGTAGTGTGTTCCAAAAAAGAACATGTCAAAATCCTCACCCCAGAAGTGCTTGGTTTATTGCTGGCTGTATCCATACTGCCCAATCAGTGACTTCCAGTGAGGTTCAGGACAGCTTGGGGTCCAGAAAAGAACTTTAAATAAAGTCCAGCTGCATCTCCAGAACACGAGCTTCCACTGGTCTGCTCATCTCTACTGTTGAGGAACCTGTCAGCATAATGGAGGAGCAGTAGTGGATTGATAAATTGGCATAGATGTCTTTTGTGTTAGCAAAACAAGATAGTCCGGCTAAAAGGAACAAATTCTTTTTTATTACATGTAAAATTCTTAAAACACGTTTTACTTATCTTTACCTCAGGCCATGATGGAGCCTATGTTCGAGCTCTGAACAGATGGTAAACAGCGTTAACGCATGCATTTCCCATAGGGCCCCATGTTAAAAAAAAACGTGTTTTTTGAAAGCACCCCAAAAATGCAGCTAGCAGCAATTTTGAGGTGCTGCATAAAACGCACACACATGCGTTAACGTATATGCGTTTTTGGACTTAGAACAAAAAATGTCCAAAATGTTCCCAAAAACGGATGGTATTTGTGAACCTGGCGATCCTCACCTAGTTTTAAGCCTCCATTTCCTGTTTTTATGTTTTGCCTAATGAATGTATTTTGGCCTGCATAGTAAAATGATGATTAACATTTCTAGAGGAGAGTGAATTGATCCATGGAGGATGAATTTTATGTCAATTTTCTGAAATTTGTGGTTTTGCGTGAATTACAACCCAATCTTCTTTTTTGTAAACCATTTAGGGTCCAAAAGTGTTGAAAAACACAAACAAAAAAATAATGCTTACCTTACTGCTCATCTCTCTAGCTAGCTGCTGTCCAATCCTCTTCTTTCCTCTATCACGCACCACATTTTAAGGTTCTTTACTAATTTGCTGAGCCTTTAAAATCTGCATTGACCTGGCAGTCGGAAGTCTTGGCCTATAAAGAAGCAGATGTGGTGTTGGGTGGAAGAAAGAAGACCACTTGGCTAGCAGTGCTTAGACAGATGGCTGTGAAGTTGAGTTGTGATGTGGTTTTAATTTTATTTTTTTACCGTCATCCATTTATTATTTTCTCGTGGCTTTACTGACTAGGGACACGTTCAAATTTTGGAAGAAGATTTGATGAATCTCCAATGATATGCTCATCACTCTTAATTCCATATTTAGCATAATTGGTTGGTCATATTGGTGAAATGATGGCCAGCTGCGGTACTGGGATCAAGATCAACATCTGTAAGGAGATGTCTGTTGTTTGTGTGGGTTTCCTCTGGTTTCCTGCCACAGTCCAAAGACTTACTAAGCCTAGGGTCACACTTGAGAGTCAGTTTTATTTACAGAGCCTTTTCCGGATCCGTTATTTTAAGGCTGTTTTTCATGTTTTGTGGTCATTTTGTGTGCCTGAAAAAATGCATGCATTAAAGGGTGTATGACATATGTTGCATGCGTTAACGGATGCCTTTCCCATAGGGCCCCATGTTACAAAAACGCATAGCGTTTTTAGTAGTGCATTTTGACACTGAGTTTCTTGCATTGGAGCCTATGGATCCGTTAACAGATCCATTTTTCACAAATTCTAAGTTGAAAGACGGATGTTTTTAGAAGAACCAAGGCTTAAGTGTGACCCCAGCCTAACAGAGAATTTAAATTATGAGTCCAATGAGGATAGTGTTTCTAATGTATGTAAAGTGCTGTGAAATTAATGGTTCGATATAAGTGAATAAATATTATTATTTAACTGCAAAGAATTACATTCCCACTTTTGGTTGTGAAACAATTCTTTAAATGAGCTCATCTTATGCAGATTTTGCATTTTACTAAGTTTGCATTTGTACCTTCAGGATGATCATCCTTTCATGTGAAAGGGAAGAATTCTGTTTTACCAGCTTCATTTATTACATGCAAGAACTAGGCTTTAAGACAGTATTATAGCTCGTTCTGTCTGTTCATAAAAATCACTGTCAAGACATATGTTGATATTTGACCTTTAATGTGACATTCTGTTCCATTCAAATTTTTTAAGTTGTCTCATAAAACATAACTTCTCAGCTATTTCTCTGGAGCTGAAGTCTGTCAAAGTTTGGGTATAAATCCACAACTGACAACAGCTTTAGTTGGAAACTTTGCTTCACATTAAACATAAAGAGGAAAGTGAAGTGTTATCCATGTTAGATTTTATATAATGTACTTATTTTATTGTGAGATTCACTTTATTTGTCGGAGAGACTTTTCAGGGTTTATGATTATGAAAACACTTTAAATTTAAGATACGTCTTTTGGCAAAGTAACAGAATCTAAAAATAAAACTTCAGATTAATTTCAGAAGATGTTTAAAACTGCACCAAACTTTAACACTTTCACCCCTGGGCGATTTTTTGACTTTTTGTTTTTTTTCTCCCTTTCTTCCAAGAACCATAACCTTTTTATTTTTCTATCAATATAGACAAATGAGGACTTGTTTTTTGCAAGACTTGTTGTTTCGAATGAAATAATATTTTGTTTTGCAGAATGTACTAGAAAATGAGAAAAAATTACAAGTGTGGTGAAATTGCAAAAAAAGTGCAATCGGTTTTTTATTCATCATGTTCGCTATATGGTAAAACTGATCGGTTAATATGATGCCTCGGGTCCGTACAAGTTCGTAGACACCAAACATATATACTTTTACTTTTATCTAAGCGGTGAAAAAAATTAAATCATATTTAAAGAATAATAATTGCAGTTTTGCGCCATTTGGCCAGATGGCACGAGGTGGCGAGGGCCTGGATGTGGGGCTTGAAGGAGAGGGAAGAGTCACGGATAACCCTGAGGCACTTGGCGTGGGGGACTGGGGAGAGAGAGCAGTTATTGACGACGATGGATAGGTTGGGTAGTGAGGGGGAGCGGCTTGGGGGGAAGAAGATGAACTCGGTTTTGTCCATGTTCAGCTTAAGGAAGTGAGCAGAGAAGAAGAATGAGATGGCGGACAGGCATTGTGGAATTTTGGATAGTAGGGAGGAGATGTCAGGTCCAGACAGTTAGATTCGGGTGTCGTCAGCGTAGAGGTGGTACTGGAGGCCATGGGACTCAATGAGTTGCCCTAGGCCGAGAGTGTAGATTGAGAAGAATAACAGTCCCACAACTGTGCCCTGGGGACACCGACAGATTGGGGGTAGGGTGAGGAGGAGGTGTGGGAGTGGGTGACGCTGAAGGTCAGGTCCGTTAAGTATGAGGAGATCCAAGAGAAGGCAAGGTCCGTGATGCCAAGAGATTCCAGGATATGAAGTACAAGGGAGTGGTCAACAGTGTTGAAGGTGGTGGATAGATCGAGGAGGAGGAGGACAGAGTAGTGATGTTTGCTTTTGGCAGCCATTAGTGACTTTGGTCATGGCTGTTTCAGTGGAGTGGAGGGGTCGGAAGCTGGATTGCAGATGGTCGAAGAGGGAGCAGGAGGAGAGGTGAGAGGACAGCTCTAGAGTGGACATGCTGTTCAAGTAGTTTAGAGGCGAAAGGGAGGAGAGATATGGGGCGATAGTTGGAGACAGATGTGGGGTCGAGGGAGGGTTTTTTGAGGATGGATGTGATCAAGGTGTGTTTGAAAGCTGGGGGGAAGGTGTCAGTGGTAAGTGATAGGTTGAAAAGATGTGTTAGGGCTGGGATGATAACACAGGTGAGGTTGGCAATGAGGTGGGATGGGAGCGGGTCATGGGCAATGATGGTGAGGTGTGATTTTGACAGGAGGGAGGAGAGCTGATCCTCAGTTATGGGGGAAGCAGCTGGTGGAAGGAGAGGGCAGTATAGGCGAGAGGGGAGGCTATGGGGACAGTGGGTCAAAGCTGTCTCTGATTCTGTCAATCTTTTCTTTGAAGAAAGAGGAAAAGTCTACAGCAGAGATAAGAGGAACAGGCTGGCGGAGTAAGGAATTGAAGATTTTGAAAAGCTGTTTGGGATTGTGGGACAGGGATTTTATTAGGGATGAGAAGAACATTTGTTTGGCGGCAGCAAGTGCAGCCTTGAAGGCGGTGAGGGACTGTTTGAATAGCACAAAGTGCTCAGTGGAGTGTGATTTTTTCCATCTCCTTTCTGCAACCCTGGATGCCCGTTTCAGGTCTTTAGTGAGGGTGGTGTGTAGGGATGGGCGAATCTACTCGCTAGGACTCGTTACTCGGCGAGTAGTAAGGGACTCGCAGGACTCGGTACTCTGCGAGTTTCCCAGCGTTTACTCGCACGAGTCCAATGCAAATCAATGGCAAACGCTGACAAAACTAGGATTGCCATTGTCTTGCATTAGACTCGGCTACTGTGCCAGTGATAGCAGGGAAACTCGCAAAGTAACTGCTGTTACTTTGCGAGCCGAGTCCAGCTGTCTTCTCTGTGCAGCTGCCGCAGCTCCAGGGTCCTAGAGCCCGCTTGCTCACAGAGATGATGTAGCAGTGCTGAGATTGTTCTCAGTCTGCTCATTCCCTGTGCATAGACATCTATATCTATGCACAGGGGATGTAGCAGAGAGGACATCGCGTTTTGGACTGCGTCGGACAGAAGAGGATTTTTTTAATTAAAGATGGAGTCCCTAATGGCTTTTTTTTTAATTTCAAATAAAAATTTTTCTCTGTGTTGTGTTTTTTTAACCCTTTATTGGAGATTCTTAGTGGCTGGGTCAAACATGGCCTGACATTAAGAATCTCGGGCTTAATACCAGCTTGTATAACAAAGCTGGTATTAACCCCTTTATTATCCAGCGTGCCACCGCCACCAGGGCCGCTGGAAGAGCGGGGTTCAGCGCCAGAGGATGGCGCTTCAATGAACGCGCCATCTTCTGGGGCGGCTGCGGGCTGCAATTTGCAGTGGGGGTGCCCAGAAAGCTTGGGCATCCTGCGCTGCGGATTCCAGCCCCCAGCTGCTTAGCTGTACCTGGCTAGACATAGAAATCCCCATGCATTTTTTTTTATTATTTCATGAAATTCATGAAATAATTAAAAAAAGGGCTGCCCTATATTCTTGTGTCCGGCCAGGTACAAATAGGCACCTGGGGGTTGGGGGCAGCCCGTCGCTGCCTGCTGGATCCGGCTGGTTCCAGAAATACGGCGAAGCCCACGTGAAATTTTTTTCTGACAAATCCATAAAACAATGTAAATAAAAGGGACTGCATCTTTATTAACCCCTGGACCATGGGTGAGGGGTTAATAAAGATGCAGTCCCTTTTTTAGGATTGTTTTATTGATTTTTCAGAAAAAAATTACATGGGCTTCGCCGTATTTCTGCAACCAGCCGGATCCAGCAGGCAGCGGCGGGCTGCCCCCAACCTCCAGGTGCCTATTTGTACCTGGCCAGACACAAGAATATAGGGGAGCCCTTTTTTTTTATTATTTCATGAATTTCATGAAATAATTAAAAAAAAATGCGAGGGGCTCCACGCAATTTCTATGTCTAGCCAGGTACAGCTAAGCAGCTGGGGGCTGGAATCCGCAGCGCAGGGATGCCCAAGCTTTCTGGGCACCCCCTGCTGCAAATTGCAGCCCGCAGCCGCCCCAGATGATGGCGCGTTCATTGAAGCGCCATCCTCTGGCGCTGAACCCCGCTCTTCCAGCAGCCCTGGTGGCGGTGGCATGCTGGGTAATAAAGAGGTTAGGGCCAGCTTGTATTATCAGCTGGCCCTAAGCCCGAAATTTATGGCGGTCACGCCAATATTAGACATGACCGCCATGAATTTCTATTAAATTGTTTTAAAAAAAACACAACACAGAGAAAATTTTTATTAGAAATTAAAAAAAAGCCATTAGGGACTCCATCTTTAATTAAAAAAAATCCTCTTCCGTCCGATGCAGTCCAAAACGCGATGTCCTCTCTGCTCATCCCTGTGCATAGATATAGATGTCTATGCACAGGGAATGAGCAGACTGAGAACAATCTCAGCTCTGCTACATCAGGCAGCAGGCGGGCTCTAGGACCCTGGAGCTGCGGCAGCCAGCACACAGAGCAGACAGGACTCTTATCTGTGCGAGTTTCCCAGCGATTACTTGCACAGTAAATGAGTCCAATGCAAATCAATGACAAAACTAGGACACATCTGTGATTTGTAGATCGCACACTACTCGCTATTACTCGCTTCCCCATTCATTAACATTGGACTCGCTAGACTCGCAACGAGTAGCGAGTCCTGGGCTCGGACTCGCTAGAGTCAAGCGATTCCGAGTAATTTAGGATTCGCCCATCACTAGTGGTGTGCCATGGTTGCCTGTTAGTACGTGGAGCATGGTGTGTGAGGAAGGCAGCTAGGTCGAGGACCTTGGTTAATGTGGTGTTGTACAGGCTGGTGGCAGTGTCTGTGTCACGTATGGATGTTTTGTCGGCGAGAGGGAGAAGGGATTCTGAGAGTAAGTGTAGATCGATGTATTTTAGGTTTCTGCGGGGGTGATCGAGTTTGCGGAGAGGGGATGGAGTAAAGATGGGTAAAGATGAGGTCCAGCGTATGGCCGTCTTTGTGGGTAGCAGAGGAGGACCATTGGGAGAGCCCAAAAAAGGAGGTCAGGGAAATTAGTTGAGAGGCGGTTGGGTGGGCGATGTCAATGGGGATATTAAAGTCACCCATAATGATGATGGGGATGTCAGCAGATAGAAAATGAAGTAGCCAGGTAGTGAAGTGGTCGAGGAAGGTGAGGATGGATCCGGGGGGCGGTAGATGATGCCAGGTGAAGCTTACAGGGGGAGAAGATGCGGACCGACTGGGCTTCGAAATAGCTGAGGTAGCAGAGGGAGGCAGTGGAATGGGGACAAAGGAGCAGGTGTTGGACAGGAGTATGCCAACACCTCTGCCATGTTTGTCGGATGGGCGGGGGGTGTGGGAAAGACTGAATCCGCCATCCGCCAATGTTTTGATTGTCTGTTATTGTATTTTATTGCAATGTTGCGACATCCAAGAAAACATTATTTTGGCACTTCAACTTTTTTTCTGTTACGCAGTTTACAGATCTGATTAACTGATTTTATATTTTGATATTTTAGATTGTGATAGATTGGGCATTTCTGAATGCTACCAAATATATGTAGTTTTTGCAATTTGTTTTAATAGTTTTATTTCAATGGGGCAAAAGGGAGGTGATTTGAACTTTTATTTATTTTTTTCATATTTGTAAAAAAAAAATAGTTTTTTGTTTATTTTACTTAGCCCATTAGGCGGCCTCAGTGCTCCACAGTCTAATTGCTTCTCTTATGTTCCAACATGTTGATTCAGCATCCGAATGCAGAGGAAGTGATCATTTTCTGCTGTTGACCTCACTGAGAGATAGCCAGCAGGAAATAATTGTTGACAGTTTCCAGAGTCATCAGAGGACCCGAGCTTTCAAGGTAACAGACAGAGGTCCCATGATCTTAGCACGGGACCTCCAATAACAGTAGGGAACAGAGTGATAGTGATCCCCACCATGGGGCTTTGGATTGCGCTTTCAGTTGCTGATCTGATCGGTGGAATTAGCTACACAACTCAACTGATGAGATCAGCTGAGATGTGGGGAAGAGGATGCAAGCTCAGTGGGTGAGCTCGATCAAGGGGTGGGAAATAAACCCTATTAATATAACTCCTTAACGTCACATGACAGTAATATCACATCATGGGCAGTTGTCAGAAATATCAAAACATACTATATACGCCATGTGTTTTTACTCCAATAATTCCGCCTTATCATATTTACCAATAGGTGAAGGAAGCTGGGTGTATCCACGGATTATTATAACCTTTTCTGATCATACTTTGTTTGGATCGAACGCGGCAACGTGAGCATACACCCAGCTTCCTTCTCCCTTCTATCAGCAAAAATTCCAATTTTTGTGAAGCAGAATTAACAAATAAACAGCTTATGAGAAATAGATTTACTATGCCATTCACCTAGTGGTAAATGTGATAAGGCGGAATTATTTGAGTTAAAACACAAGGCGTATGTAGCATGTTTTGATACTTCTGACATGTTTTTGACATTTCTGACATATTTTGATATTTCTCCCTTCTATGAGCAATTGATTCCTTGGGGAGCCGCAGCAGCCGCCAATACCTGTATTTGATTTCTATAGTGGTTGTCTCACAAAAGCACAAAGGTGAATGGTACGGACACTGCACATTTATTCTCTGCTTCGCAGATTAGACCCTATTTTGCACTTGTCTTTTTTCTAGCAAAAAATTGGAATTGTAAGAGTTAAAAAATATTTTGGGCCTAAAAATGGTACAAATAAAGACATTAACTCATCCACAAAAAAACAAGCATTTAAGTTTGCGCTCGATGCAGGAAAGAAAATAAAATCAGCAATAAAAAAAAACACTGGGCACATATTGAAAATGAGGGAGACCCCAGCATGACGTATTAGGACCACCTCTAATAACTTATAAGAGGTTGGTAATCTGAGAGACAAACTAATTAAAAACAGAGTGACAACTACCCCAAAAGAGAAAACGTGGCTTGGTGTGAAATTATTAGCCATAGGTAATTATAAATGTAGGAATTGTCCACATTGTAAACAACACATAATTGAAAATCCTATAGTTGTACGGGGGAATCAAGCATAAAGTACAATCACTTATTACTTGTAAAACCACGTGGGTTGTGTATGTAGTAACCTGTCCTTGTGGCAGGTTCTACATAGGTAAGACGATAAGAGAATTAGTACCAGATACAAAGAACACCATAAGTCTCTGAGTACGGGTATAGGAGTTCCAAGATTAATCAGTCACGATTGAGAGTCACAATGGGATGCAGACATGCTATCCTTCGCAGGATTAGAACATGTTAGCACCCACAAAACAAGGAGGAGATCTCATAATAACTATTACGAAGAAAGTGCCAGTTGATAATGAAAACTAATGCATGCGGGCCATTAGGCTTAAATGAACGCAATGATCTATCTCCTTTTTTAAAATAAGTTTAAAATAAGTGTAAAATATTGGGAATTAATTTCATAACAGAAATTAAATATTAACTATCTGTACGGTTATTTACCTCATACATCTTTTATTTTGTTGTATAGTAAATAAAGAATAAGACAAAGAACAAAAAAAAATAATAAAAAAATAAAACATTAAAAATTAAAAATGAATAATTATTCAAAAATAGATGTATGGAATATTAATAATTATGGGTAGTTGCGGAATATCAAAGTAAAAACCAATATATATAAAAATAAGGCTTACATAAATATATTGTAATCGCTACATGTTTGGATGATTAAAACATCTGATATATGGAAAAAAATATTTCAAATAATAAATTTATAAAACAGTATAGGAATTATGTTAAATTATAAAATAGAAAAATAAATAACATAAATACACGTGTTTTGTTTTAAACAAAAAAAGTTGAATAGCTTGGCAGAGCATATACAAAAAAATCCTTGCGAGTATATGTGTATATATATATAAAAGATGATCATATAAACATGACTAACCACGAAGTGTTTGCTCAAATGCGATATATAAAAATTTAATAGACAATAAATATAGTCCTGACATCTAGCAACATGATGCTTGAGATTGACACTAAAATAATAGGGTATATCATAATAGTGTTAGAATATTTTAACTTTTTAGCTAAAATAAGGGTTAAGTTATGTGTTGTAATATCCTTTTTACTTTTATGTGTTGTTAAATTTATGCACATGCACATTTGCACTTGTGTGGCGATGATGTCCAGAGTCCCTCCCTTGATAGGAAGTGGACTGAAGTCAAACGCCCATACTGGAATCCGCAGAAGTATCGCTACACGATATCGAAACGGTACCGTCGTTCCGACGGCCTCTCACTCCCTACTCCCCACCGCACCAGCACTGTTTTAATGGATTAATTTTACCTGGATTAAAAAACACTCTTCCACCAGCCTAATACGGTGAGATGCCACCTTTCTTTTGAACTTCATATTCCCTTTGCATAGGCTGTGCAACACAGGGCACCGGGGCTGGCCAAAATTGGCACATTAGCAGTGTTCGATGGTGTGTAGTGCCCGGTCATTGGACTTTTTTTCACATATAAAAAAACCATCTCCCTGGATAAACATAGAGCAGTATCAAAATAAAATGCCATCCTATATCCCAAACAAGTTTAAACAAATACACCATTTAATCACCTATAGAAGCTCTGGTAACCATAACTTGAGACATGTTTAGGGAAATTTTGAGCCAGTAAGGATTTGGGGGGAGAGAGCCCTCAGGATCACAGCTACACCCCTTTACCGCGGTGCGTTTTTTTCCCTACACGACGGCTACGTAAGGAGGCGGGCCTGGGTAAAAATTTTTCTATTTATATAATGCCCCCAAATCACCAATTATATTGCCCTAATAGATACGCTGTATGCCGGGGGGGTTTCTACACCTGTTTGCTCGCCAACGCTCCCAGGCACCGCCAGCACTGGAAGTGCGGGGTTTGGGGGAACTACGTCATCTGAAAAAAACAACCTGGGACCGCAAGCGGGCGCCAGGAGCACACAGCGTGCACGTGCATGTCTTGCCCAACGTTACCTGTGTAATTGTAAGATGTGCGCCATCATGGGAACGTATTAAGAAGCTGCTATTCAGAGCACTGTGTGGCAGGCCTATATAAAATATTGGCAAGGGAGAAGAAAATACTCTTATGGTCCTTTGATGTAATATCCCATTACAAATAAATAACCCCATATAAACTTACTATGTTTCTACACAAACAAGGGTTCGAAAACTTCTATATAATTCCACTATGTATCATAATTGTGCTAGAAGGTAATAGGGGCATCAACCGGTTATGTCTATTCTTTATCTTATATGTCTTTTAGGATTAATATGCACCTTCGCCTTCCTAATCTATAGTTACACTGTGTACCCACCTAGTGCAATAAATAGTGCTAGTATAGAGGATGCTATGCCCATGTAAGCATATAACTATACTCTTTCAGCCACCATACATAAATGTATAGTCCAATCCAATTAAGTAGAAGACAATAAACAATGTTCTCTTTAATTCAGAGCTGCACATCTATTGCACAAAAAGATAATTCTTTGTGAATTGATCCCAAAGGAAAGTTTCATATCGCACATCAAAGATTTTACAGGCTGAGGAATTCCAATCACAACATTGGTGTCGAAAGCGGGCAATGTACAATATATCCGAAAACAAATTTAGATCTGAGGAAATAAAAATAACAAATAATTAAAATCAGACAAAAAATTTGTGACACCAAAATCTCACTTAAAAGATAAAAAATTTTACTAGTCTCAAAGAAAAGGCATGAAAGTCTGACCATTTCATTGAGGCGATGTGGTGTCACTTTGTTTTCAACAAGAGTGGAATCCACTTGGTCTCCTTCTGTACAAGAACATTTGACATCACTCACTCCTCGGGAGAGCCATATACATAGCTACTATCATATACCCTAAAGTATAAGACCTTAGGATTTTTCACTCAGTGTTTATCCCATGAAATGTTTGGGATTGTCTTTAGTTTGTCATATTGTTTATCCTCGGTAATCTTTAGGCTCAGCACCCCTGATGTCATCTTAAGGTGTTCCTGCACTGCGTACTTTTAGTGCTCTTGTCGTCATTCAATATAGATAAGGATACAGGGGCCATATGGCAAAATATATCACTACACTCTGTATATGCAGTGAAACTATGCACTATTTAAAGTTCTATCTCACATTGAGTCCCAAAAATCAAAGGCCTTTGGTATGTGACTACACACAGAACAGTTGCCGCATGAAAGGATTCCCAAGGGGGGCCCCCTAACTATTGAGATAAATTTGCTCCGGAAGGAACATTAGTGGCTTTTGTTAACATTTGAAAAACATGGCGATTAGGTCGCACAAATTTGAGAGATTTGATAAACAAAACAGCCACTATTGTGCAATCCCCGGAGTAATTTATCTTAACACCCCTGTCAGAGGCCCCCCTTGGGGGATCCTTCCATGCGGCAATGTTTGTGGGTAGTCACATACCAAAGGCCTTTGTTTAATTTTTGGGAAATCAAGTGATAATACTAGGAACTTTAAAATAGAGATAATTTCAAAGCAATACAGAGGCAGTCTGCTCAAGCTAGCCCCTGCCTTGCTCACTGCCCTTGACCACTACAGGTATGGTGCTACAAATTTCATAGGGTACAAAAACAAGAAAAAAGGGGCATTGAACATGCTGTTGCACAAAACAATACTGCACAAGTATTGCAAAAGGAGTATAAAATAGAATAGAAAAAATATTTATAATAGCACTAGTGTTAAGAGGCATGTTGTCTGCGTCCTCAGGTGCAAAAAAAGTCTATTGCAGACACGTTAAACGAAGGATAATACCAGAAATGACTGATTAAGTTCAGACTTTTGTATTAATGTTATTTGTGTACATTTTTAGGTCAATGTTATGCGTTCCCATATTAAAAGCTTTTTAAAAAATAAATATTAGAAATTTAATTTTCAACATTGAATCAGGTTTTTTTTTTTAGGCTCTTTCTGGTTTCAAGAAACAACACATGTTTATTGCCACAATAGGTTTCACTCTATCTTTAGTACTGAAGCATCTAATGAAACCTGGTGCAAAGGTTTATTATGAATAGACGGGGGAGTAGAGGGAGTTGTGAAATTACCTATTGTGATTGGTGAATCTGTTATCAGCTGGGTATAAAGGTTTTGTTAAAGCGGCTGTTTCACACCACTAGTGCATTCCGATCCTGGGGCTGTCAAAGGATGAACCTGAGAGCCTAGGACAGGATCGTCAACATAGAACCTCCGGTCCCAAGTGTGCAGACGGGCGCAGCTGCCGCCGCTGATGATTAGCGGACCGCTAGCTCAGCGGGGAGCTAGCCGCAATCTGAATTTACTTCCGCGTGCAGCCACAAGATCGTCAGGTTCCTGGATCCTCCCAGATCGGGTCAATCTGGCCCATAGGCTCCCATACTTAGGGAGTGCCCGGATTGCCCCGGATCTGGAAGGATCTGGGGAAATCCAGGGAGGATCCAGGTGAAGACTCAATTTGGGGAGACTTTTTCTTCCCAGACACAAAAAACGTTTTTGTGTCTGGGAGGGGAAAAATCCCCCAAAAACACACCCAGATTCCCCCGGAGAGATGGAAACAGGATGGCAGATATGCGAGCCATCCATCTCACAACCGGGGCCCCTATAGACCTGACAAGGGTGATAATAGGTTTTTTCATGGAGCTGTCGGGGTCACCCGGACAGCCCGGACCATGATCACACTGTGTGTGACAAGGCGGCCTTACTGTCTTGTAAATGTATGATAAACTCAAACTTTGGCTTAAGTTTCTTGCTGAAGTACCATGGAAAGTAATAATCCTAAAAAATTGCAAGATTAATAGTTTGTTAATAAGAATATAGCTGTACTTTTGTAAACACTCACTTTCAACACAACAAAAATTGAGTTGAATAATATAAATTATCTGAAGATATCACACAAGATGACTTGTAATAAATAATCAAATCTGCGGTCAAACTTTTTAATTCTTTCGTCAACAATGCAGATTACATTCCTTGAATAAAAATACTGATAATTATCCTTACGTTACTTTCATTTTTTTATTCTTGCATCTTACTCATGAAGTAATGATACTAGAAAAGGCCAATTGATTAACTAAAACTAAAAATTTAGTAATTATCTTTTGCAAATATTCACTAAAATTGACACTGTAATCAGCGAGAACTTCCTTGAAACTTAGCAATAGTATTAAGATGTCCTTTATGTATCTTGTACGTTGATAAGAATTATGATAAAAGTAAAACAAGGCAAAAAGGATATGCAATAGACCCAATTTATCATTCTAACACTGAATAAGCACAGATGTTAAAAACAGGTAAGGATAATTATTAAATCCTGTCATGTTTTAAGCAGATGAAAAAGAACTTGCCATTAAGGATTTCTCTAAATCAATAACTCATCTAATAAAATTGTCCTCCTCTTTGTAATAACCAAATGTACCTTACATTTAAGATTTACTAACAGCTTCAAAAAACGTCATACGTTAAGTCTTGAATCTTCTGGGTCAAGCACACAACTGCTCAGAAGTGAATAGATCAATTATATGCTTCATTATTTATTAACTGCTCTATTGAAATCACATCTCACGTCATTCTTAGTGGGTTTAACATTTCCTATTTGGATATCTCCATAGAATCTAATGGCTGATTTCAAGCACTAATAAAGCACTTTTACATATGTAGATGGACTCAGCACACTGATGTGTCGGGATTTTTAATTGATGCTGTAAAGTCAATATTCAATTCTTTGCTTGGATATTATCGTACAAACTATTTTTTGAGCTCCTACATGCGCACATGGATGTCGTATATGGACTGTGAAGATACATTCCCTTCCTTAGGGTAGTGTCACAACTTGCATGTGTATACAATGTTTGCAATTGACAAAATGGCAGATGGTAGAGGTCAATATATTCCTGTTTATTACACACTATGATCAATCACAGATGAGATCTACAGTATTAATGACACTCGCAAGCTGTCATGTTAGTTGTCTATTGATCTATAATTTGGATGCTTTATGCCTAATGTGACCCCAGGCTTAAATGGGAATCCATGCAGAGAAAATTGTTGTGGTCACATTTATAAAACCTCCATTAAGGTTAAAAAAGGGGGGCACATAAAGTCCAAAAAATGCATCAGGCATGCGTGGGATGGTCAGCCCCTTGACATGTTATGGACATGTATGCTTTTAATTTTGGTAGATTAAATAAAAAGAAGAGTTTTTAATGGATATACTTGGTTGCTGTGTTTTTCTTTCTTTGTATCTCCACCGTGTTATAATAAATGGTATAATTCTCTGGACAAATTTTTTTTACACCTCTTGACCAAGGTTGTACATGGTACATCATTGGTCATGTTCCTCCCTTTGATGTGAGCTCACTTGCTGAACTCAAATTATTACCTTACATGTTGACTGATTTGATGAGCGACAAGATGTGCAGCTAATGGGTGTGGGTGGAGTGGAGATCCATCTCGCACCTGTCAACCCGTTTTGATTGTGTTGTTAAACCATGAAAAGTGTGATCTAAAACTTTCTGTCGCAAATAGGGATTGTGCTATTCCTCACCACTTTCGGCAACCCTGTGGACCACAATCGTGGGGTGTGATGTTCTTGCCATGAGATCGTGAGGTCAGAGGATGATTTCCTTCACTGTCGTGAGGGTTCACTTCCTGTTAAACCCCGGCTGAGAGCCAGCACATGACAGGAGATGTTCATCAGCAATCAAGCAACTTGCAGTTCTGGGCGCTATAAGAAGCCAAGTAAAATAAAACAAAATGTTGAAAAAAGTTTTAAAAAAAATGTGAAAAAAATTATAAATAAAATTTTATGATTACCCCCCTTTTGCTCCACTGAAAAATTAAAGCATATCTTATAAAAAAAGTACATGTATTTGTTGTTGTTTTCAAAAAATGCTAGGTCTGTCAAAATATGAAAATCAATTAATTCAATCTGTATAAACTGCATAGTGGGAAAATGTCAGAATGCCAAAAATTACATTTTTTTTGGTTGCAGTAGTAACATATTCATAAAAATTTATTGAAATGGGGATTAAAAACATGAATCTACCTAAAAGTGTGTACTTATTAATAAAAAAATATGACGCTCAAGACACAGAAAATAACCATCACACAGCCCCAGAGTCCTAAATATGAGAACGCTACCAGATATTGATACAGGTCGAAAAAACGTCACAATTCTTTTTTTTAGCAAACTTTCTGAAAATTTTTTTAGCACTTATTGAAAAGTAAAGTATCAATGTTTGGGCTCCACAAGCTTGTACTGACCTGGGAAATCACTAATAATTGATGTTAAAAAGACGCCATAGGATCAAATACTTACTTTACCTAAGGACGCATAAGGGGGTTGAGAGAAATGGGGACCCATAAGTGTATATATTTTACATTGCATAAGCTTGTTTTAGACCTAAAACATGGGCCTAGCTATTTCCTGTTATCACACCATGCCATGGTATGCAAAGAGGTGTCTGGGATCTATGACAACATCCTGTTCGACAAGGAATTCTAGGAGCAAGTGAATTCCATATAAGGTGACTGACAATAACAGAAAGACTGTTGCTGGATAATACTCGATCAAGAACACAACCATGAGACCTTATGGGATCCGCCCTATGGACAAGCAATTATCCAACCCACTAACCAATGAGTTCATAGGAGTAGGGCTGGCTGAGCCACACTTACGAGTTCTTAATTAAGCCCGTCTGCCTGTTCAAATTAAACTATTGGAGCTGCGCTTTGGTTAGGGGTCGAGGAGTGGCTAATCTGCCTGTGTGTTTAGTGTATTTCTTTCACGCATGCATGGTATATCAATTGTGACCCAGCTAGAGGCAACTAATTAATATTTCAAATATTAAATGCATATCACTGACTGACAAGAAGAAATCCTACTAACTGAACAGTTTTACCAGATAGTGAAATAATAAAAAAACTCAAACACCATTATGGAATTTTTTTCAATTTTCAGTACACTTTATCGTAAAATAAATGATGTGTTTTTCGAAAAGTACTAACTTGTCTTGCAACAAGACAAGCTCTCATATGGCAAATGTTGACTGAAAAATAAAATAAACCTAATCGCTCTTGGCAAGAAGGAGAACTAAAATTAATGTGTCATTCAACCCACTAATCAATAAAAACATGTCTTAAATTTCGCATCTTTGATACATAATAATTAAAGAAAGACTTTACCCACTTTTCAACTCTTTGATAAAAAGTGTTAAAGGGAATACTCAGTATAGATCAACCCTCCTAAGACTATCTTTAGGGCATACAGGTCATAGAAAGTTGGGAGAAAGGACCTCCCAAGATGAGCCAATAACTAATTACTGTAATCCCACAGTGAGAAGCTTTCTCCTGTTACTACAAGGACTCTCCCATGCTATAGTAAGTTCCTATTTGTAATATAGTATTCCACAATCTGGTAACGCATGATTGTTCTTAGAAGTTATTACAGCTTCTTTTATCCATCAATTTTGGCAGGTAAATGCCTCAATGATGATTGGGGGTGCAAAATTTGACCAGCTATTTAGCATAATAACTTGGACATTTATTAAAAATCGTGCTGTATATTTTGGAAGAACAATTCCTATTTAATCAGTATACAAAGATGAGAAAAAAATTTTGTAGTTCAGGGTGATACAGACCAACCACTTATCGCACTGTATCGTTACACCCAAATAATTCAAGCTCAAGGGAACATACTGATTGGCAGTTCTTTTCTCTGCCCCACTCTACAGACAGTTATAATTTAAACAGTGAAACGGTGGGGGGTGAGGTTTTTTTTTTCTTCAAATAATTTTGGAAACTCACTTACACTCTTTTAAGACCCCAATGTGAGACAATCGTACACTGCACGCGGCTCGCACTGGGCCAAGCACCAAACTGTACTGACACACAGCAGGCTCGCTCTCCAGTGCTTTGCAAATGTTAAAGCACCCCCAACTCTGGATCTGAACAGGTCTGTTCACAGCCAGGAAGTTAGCAACCCAAAATGGAAACAAACTTTGAAATGTTGATCAAACTCCTAAACATGTACGCTAACACAGTACAAAACAACAGAAAATTTGCTTCCCTTAAACATACTTTTTGGTAAACTGCAGCTCTCACAGCTTGTTGTATTGCAACAAGGGGATGTAAACCACGTCACAGGTGGTCGTACGCGTGAGCAGGCCAGGGGTACAGGGGCCTTGCCGATCCTAAGAACCTGTTTAGTGATCTGTGTCCTCGCCGAGGATGCAGATCCAGCTCAAATGGCATCATGGTGAAGAGATCCATCGGGCTCCTGCAATCCGACTACGATGCTGCTGGCACAGTAGCTGTGAGCTATACGTCGAAGGTGCCGCAACAAGGCAGTGCATGGCCAATGTTGCTTGAAGCACCGTTTAATGTCAGTTGCTGGGCTATATGCTAGCTCTAGAGGACACTGGATGACGTGGGCATGGTGGAAATTGTGAGTAAAATGTTTTTGCTTTTAATTATGTGTCAGGACAGAGCGTGGACTCACATTATACTAGGATTGGAAACTCTGTAAACACGATTAGAGACCAATATGAGAATGGGGACAATATTTACCAGGATTTGAGGTGCCATATATACCAGGATTGGGGACATATATACCAGGATAAAGCATCATTTATATCAGGATAGTGGATCATATATACGAGGATGAGGGATCAATATATGCCAAGGATGGGGAACAGTATACCAGGAAGGAGTCATATTATACCAGGGAAGAGAAAATATATTTAGTCTAGTCAATCATATTAGGTGCTCAGGGAAGTATTGTATCCAAATATATAAAATATAATTTCCCTGGGCACACTTTGATAAGAAGAACTGTAGAGGAAGTTTATTTTGATGGTTTTGTATCAGTAACAGCAGTTTCATTTCAATCTGACCCGCCAAAGCACCACACATTGGACAACACTTATGGCCATTAGGTAATACTTTAGGCACACTTATCTGGCGCTACTTTTCTGCCTTCTGCTTCTTTGATCTTTTGTTTAATGTACTGGGGACAGGAGTAACATACCTCAACTTGTCCTGTAGGTACTGTGGCACAGCTTACAGTAATTTAGAGGTACATGAACATTGATATGTAAATTCCCTTAACCCCAATTTTTTTTTCCATTGACCTAATAGGTGTCCCACACCGTGGACTCTATAAACCATCCCTCCAACACAAGCCTCAACAAGCCTGTATATTAACTATTACATGGTACTGCCACCATTTTCCATTCATTTAAGCTAGTGATCTTTCTGTAGTAGTATTCAACACTGATCCTTATACAATGGTGATATTACGCACCCGACGGTCCGGTGATACTTAAACTTATGTCAGCAGGTGTTGTTTCATTTTTCAGCTACTAGCCATATACAAACTGCTATTACAACATCACCCTTCACTCATAGTGGATCAATTACTATATTTTGCTTATATAGTGGGAAGGTATATTATCTCTATGATTCACAACAATCATATATTTCCTTTTCCCAGAGGCAAATAAGAGGTGTCCCACAGTTCGGCACACCCGAGCCTAAGTACTCAAAACGTATTATAATAATGTAAGGTATTTACTTGATGAACTTCTTTACATTCCATTCTGATTAGGAACTCTGCATAGTACCTTTTACCTTTTTCCTTCAAACTTCATTGTCATTTGTCCTCATCTCCCATATTGTCCTTTCCCACTTGCCACTCTTTGCTCTTCTCTCCACACTCAGATTTATTCTATCCTTTTCTTTCCCTCCCTTTGCCAATCCCTATAATTTTTCACAATTATCCCCATAATTCACTAGATAACATTTAGTGCTTGTACCATATGAAACAAACCTACCACATTTCACCGTACTTCTCAAGTAGGATACCAGGTATACCACCCATCACGCCCTGCTCTATAAGAATACATGTATGTTGATTTTGTTTGTTTTTTTACCTTTTTTGGTTTCTGTATATCTCTTGTGTATAAACCCTATTCTTGAAGAAGACCCAGCAGTGGTGAGGTCGAGAGGTTAAATGATTGTCTGTCATGATTTACAAATAATAACATCAAAAGAAAACTTCCTCACCATTTCTTTCTTTTTCAGTGTGCCAGGGATAATATTTTTATACATAGTATACCAGGAAGGCCACTGGAAAGGGTCATATATACCAGGAAAGAAGAAAAAAAAAAAAATAGTTTGCGGTTCTGATAGGGCGACTAGGAAGGGAAGGGGGGGGGGGGCCAAGGGGAAATTGTTGTAGTAACACAGACCTTTATTATAAAAACCGTTCCCTCAAACTCAGCTACGGTTTTCGACGTTACCTCTTCATAGGTGGATTATCCAGAACGCATACTATATTTCTTCTTCTGTCCACTTTTCCCTTCTGAGGGACCGTGCAGTTCAGCAGCATTTGGAAGAGAGGCATGTTTATTAAAGAAACCTCTGTTTATCCAAGTCTGGAGATTACTAGTGTGACCTATCTGACGTCACTGCATTCGGATCCACCAGTTGACGGTGGAAGTGTCGCTGCTCTCTCCCTGGCACGAGGATTAATCTCGGGGGAACCCTGCTGGCAATTGCTCCACAGTGAGGCTGTTAATGGAGTTGTACCAGCCAGTACAACTCCACCAAGGTTGAGTGGAAACCCCGCTCTCCATGCAATACGGTTTACCTGAGGTGGCCTCACATTTGCGCTCCTTCTCTTTTTCTACTTACATATATACCAGGAAGGCAGTCATTTATACCAAGGATGCCCCCATACATGCCAGATTGGTTTTTTGGGTACAATATAAGAGGATGCCCCATATATACCGAATGAGGACATATATAACAGGATGAGGGACCATAATATTACCAAGAGGAGGACCATATCTGAACAGGAAGGAGATCATGTATACTGGATGGGGAAATATATTCCAAAATGGAGTAAATTATACCAGGATGAGGATATATATACCAGAATGGGGACCATGTACTACCAAGATGGGGACAGGTATACCGGAAGAGGATCATATATACAAGGCTGGGGGACATATTTACTAAAATGGAGACATATATACCAGGAGGAGGAGCTTGTTATAGAGGATAGGTGTTAGGTCACCTAGCACCGCTCCCCAGCTCACCTCTCTAGGGTCGGCATCCTCTGCTCTATGCTGACCGGCATCGCGTCAAGGCTTAATGTGTCTTTGGAGCCGTCGCCGGGTTTCCTTCATGTCTAGAGCTGACCACCGGGCTAAACATGAGCAAATTACAATGGTAGTATTTAGGACCAATCAGCCAGCACAATAGGGTGCACTCCGGCCCTGTGACATTTAGGGCAAAGCACGATGTCCAACTGACACTCCCCTTGACCAATAGTGCTCTTCCTCTGGTATATTCAGTCCACCTTCACTGATTGAGAGGTGCCGATTATTGCGTTAGTTGAGCTTCTGCTTTGCTGGCTGTTGGTCAGGCCCTCTTTGTGCTCTGTTACTTAGAATCATAGCTGTTGCTCTCTTCCCCAATATCACCATTCCTGTACTCTAGCCTTGTACCCTGTTACCTTGTTCCTTAGCTGTGCTCTTCCCTGGTAGCACCATCCTGACATCCTAGCCTTAGTACTCTCGGTTACCTGGAATCCTTAGCTGTGCCATAGTATAGGCTAACCTTTACGAGCCGACCCCCCTGGTACTATCTGCTGTGGTACTTAACCCTGGGCTTGCCTCTGACAATCTCTGTTTTGGTGTTGGGTTAAAAACATAGGATAAGCTCACCCAGGGGAGGTTCGGTACCACAGCCCAGTGGGTCCACTTTTAGGGAGCCTTTCCCGGACAGCATGACAATTGGGGACATATATTACTAAGATGGGTGACATTTGAATACCAGGATGTGGGAGGGCTTAAATATAAGGGAATGCCCCCATATTAAACCAGTGGACAGTGAACATGTGTAACCATGATGGAAGACACCATATACAGGACTCCAGAGGAGGACCATATATACGAGGATAGAGTGAGGCATATAAACCAGGACTGGGGGACTATTATATATGAAGAGAACAATATGTACCAGGATGGGCGGATGAGGACCATATAAACTGATTAATTTATACCAGAAATCGGGATTCATATACCCAGGTTGGGGGACTGGATGAGGGACATCAATACATAAGAAGGGAGAGGGGGCATATTCATAAAGTCTATAAGGATTTAGGGTGATTAAAAGGACACATACATCAAACCAACATGTGTGTTTGTGAATTTAGTGTGAGGGGGGAATCAAGGTTCTAAAATTTGGCACCAGGGCTTTATCAAAAGCTCTAGTTACGCCACTGATTGCACAACTGTCTGTTGACATGGAACGCTAAAACCCATGAAAAGGCAAACAGAGATGTGTTTAAAGCTAAAACTTTCAATTAAATTGCACACAGCTTCTGCACTGAGATTAGAACAAGAACAGAGAGCAGCAATTATCATTTCACTTTGTAATGCACACTTTCATTTATAATACGTATTCTGGATACAGTTTCTCATTGGACATCCACAGTCAAGCCATAGATCTTAATACGCTTATGTGCATACAAGAAAAAAGTGGATTTTTCTGGAAAAAAACATTGGATCCACAGATGTCAATGTGTCATTTTATTGAGCGTCTTATGATTTATATGCCCACCATAGATCAGTTAGGAGGGTTGGTCCTCAATGATGCTCTTAAACTCTTTAACAACCATTGACATACCTTTATATCCTCGTTAAGGGAAGGGGTTTCTGCAAATCAATGGCGTATAGATCCGTCCATTTTTCTGGTATCGCTGTGATCATACTGACTGACAGACAATATCCTTTATTCCAAAGTGTGAAACAGGTAAACAAGTAGTAATAAAGCCAAATCTATCAACTGCTTGGATTAGTTAATTTACCTTCCAAGGATTGCAGTATGGACCAGCTCACATTTATCCTGTGTTGTTTTTTGAGCGATCGCATCAGTGACTATGTGTAAATTCTAATAATAAACCTGATTTCAGACAAAATTCTCAAAATAAATATCAACGGTTATGAGGCAGGAGAGAGTTCACTTTGAAACAGTCCATTGTCCTGTGACCTGGCTGTGTCCAATATTTTTGGCAATCTGTTTAGGCGTACAAAAAAAAAGTGCAGCTAACCATGTTTTGAGCACCTACGAAATGGACACTGGCTGAACAAAGAGCAAACAGAAACTCGGTGTAGCTTGCTGCCTCATTAGTGAATGGTCAATCGGGGATATCACCCCTGAATAAATATATTTTGGAGATGTACAGACCAAAGTTTGGACACACCTTCTCATTCAAAGAGTTTTTCTTTATTTTCATGAGATCATGATTTTGAGAGTGGAGGCTAGATATTTGAAGAGCCTAGAATTTAAGACATATTTTGGTTATATATATAATTGCACGTGTTAATTCTTAAGTTTTTGATGCCTTCGTGTGTAATCTACAATTTTCATAGTCATGAAAATAAAGTAAAACCTTTTGAAATGAGAAGGTGTGTCCAAAATTTTGGTCTGTACTGTACATGGAAACCCAAAATGTAGGTGTGAAGCATAGACCATACGATAAATGGGTGGATCGATTCACAAAAATGTCATAAAGCCAATTCAATTGCCAATAGTATTCAACACAATTTACAAACAAACAAGTTCCATTCAGGTCTTTCATCCTGATAAACAGATATTTAGGGGGCTTCCATGTTACTGTAGCACTCAAAGCGCTATGGCTCCTTGCCCTCCAAAAATGAAAGCTGCAATAACATGCACTCCAAATCCCAAAAGTCCTCATTCCCTTCTGAGGCCCCAACTCAATGTTAAACTACTCAGTGCATCATCCACATGTCTTGACCTTGTTATAGTGGGATGAGCTGCATAATTTATGGGGTGTATGTCTACGGATGCATTGGGCTGGGACAAAATATTTGGGTACTATAATGTTACTGACCATTACAAATTCAATTGCAATTTTTAATTCAGCACATTCACTTGTGCTTGAACTCATAGGTGTTTATTTACAGAGATTCAATTGTCACTATACCATTAAAGCAATTTCAGAGGGATGTAATTTCCAAAAATTGGTCACTTGAAGGGGGTTCTGTGTTTCTAGTTGAGTGTGTACAGCGGTGCTGAAACTTGGATAAGTAAGTAGTGAAGGAATCTAATGTCTGTGCAAAACAGTGGAGGTCTCCACTGTAAAATGGTTTAAAGGGATCCTGTCACCTCCAAAACGCCTTCCTAAGCTATCAAAAACATGTCCTGCACCATCCTATCACTAATATCACACTTCTTTTGACTCCTGAAAAGCTTCCATGTGATAGTGGAGAAAAACGTTTTAATATCGATTTATTGATTAGCAGGGACATATTCTTTAGTCACCAGGGGGTGTTGTTTTGCAGGCTCCAGGATCAGCTCTCTCTCTGTCGTGCTGCTGTGACACTGAAACTGAACGGTAGGACTAATGATTTGCATTCTGTGAGTGATAGAGAGAGGGGTCGAGGGCAATGCATGATACATTCACTCGCAAACCACAACAGATAAAACAGGGTGGATACTGGTGCTGCAAGAAACAGCCCACCTTGGTGACTAAAGAATTATGTCACTGCTAATTCACTAATGAGTGTGTTATTTAAAAGCTGTTTTTATGTAGCTTTCCAAGGATTGCTATTAGGAGACAAAAGTAAGTGTGAGATTAAGTGTATGGGAATGCTCAGGGGACTGTTTTGAAAGCTTAGGAGGCATTTTGGAAGGTGACAGGATTCCTTTAAGCTTTGTTGGCAGCTTTTGGCCCCCTTTGCATGGTGTTTTCTAGGCCTTGATATTGCATCCAATTGTGTGTATGGGTTTGGATGGTCGGCAAGACTGCTTCTCAGCGTACAGTGCCCGTTTGGGAAAACCGAATCGAATATGATACTTCCAAGGTTCAATCATCTCTAAATATATGGGATATTAATGATGTCATTGCAAAAGTAACCAACTCGTCCTACAAACAACAAGCCCTCAAAATGGCATTATTAAACGGAAGAAAAAAAAAGCTATAGCTATTGGCAGAAAGGGAGTTAAAAATGTAAAGCAAAAGAGGGACATAAAGCAAGGTCCTGAAGAGGTTAAACTAATTTAAACAATATTTGATTTGATATGTTCATTACTTTAATAAACTTTGAATACTGATTAAAAGTGAGCAGGTTTAAAAACATAGTACAAGTAAAAGTCACTCCAAACACAAATGTATGACGGTATCGGCTCATGAAAAATAAGAGAGCAAACAGAAAACAAATTTGCTTGGATACGTCATCAGTCCAATCTAACCAAATCTTTAAGGAATTAAGCCTTAAAAAGGCAAAATCAGTTTGTTCAACTTGTTTACTGTATGTTATGTTTGATAATTGGTTGGCCTTTTGTTTTGTCAATAATAGCACGGGTCAGCAGTTCTATTATTGCTATGACAAGATACGCAATCCCAATAAGAAATCTGATAAATCAAACATTAATCTGAATGAGAGTATCAAAGGTTTGTTGAAGGATCCCTTCTGAAACAGGATTTGTGTTTCTGCTTAATATAACTGTTATCATTGTGTAAAAACATGTCTACACATGCAGGTTTTTTTAATATGCGCCAATGTAGCCCTCAAAAAACTGTAGTGCATGATAGGGAATAGGTGAAAAATCTTTTTGCATTAGTGGACAATTGTATAAATTGCGTAGCTGAATATCAGGATAGTATCTTCCCTCCATTCCACTTCCTGATGGTTTTTAAGATTCATCCTTTTTCCTTTGTAGGATATGTCAATGTTCCCTTACACTATTTAACATACGTTGCAATTCAAAAATTGGTGTGGTAAAGTAAGTTAAGTTATTAATTTCAACTTATTACAGTAGGAAATAATACACAATTAAATATTTTAAACTATGCATACACATCATTCCTACTTGTGTTGACTTCTTCCCACATGTGGTGCTATGCTTCAGAGCTTTCACACCTTAATAATAAGTCACAATGAAAACAATAATCATCATACTTTATTTACCCTGGCCTGCAGGGTCAGGAATGGGACAAGAAGGTGAATATACAAGTGCATCCTCAATAAATTAGATTATCATCATGAAGATAAATGTATTTCTAGTAATTCAATACATAAAGTGAAATACATTTATATTATATAGAGTCTTTATAAACAGTGCGATCATATCTATGAAGTGTTTACTTCTGTAAATGTTTGATGTTTATGATTACAGCCAATGAAAAACCAAACGTCATTATATCAGAAAATGTTACAAAAAATGATTAACACAAACTAACACTGCAAAAGAATTAATAAGCATTTAAAATGATCCCTTTTGTCTGGCTCAGGCTGCTTCACATTGACGCGTTGTTCCGGTCCGGGGCTGTCAGGGGTGACAGCCTGGGACGGATTTTTGTCCATAGGATACTATCGCGGCCCGGACGGAAAGCAGGATGGAGCCGGGATGGCAGTTACCTGCCAACCGGCTGCCATCTCGACCGATGCAATCCTGGAGAAGTGGGATTTTTCTGCCGAATCCAAAATATCGTTGCATGCATTGACATGCATGACAGCCCCGGTCCAGAATCACGCCGCATATGTGAATCCCCGCCTCAGTAGCCTACAACAAATCATGGGGAAGATTGCTGACTTGACAGATGTCCCAGAAGGCTATATTGACACACTACACAAGGAGGGTAAGCCACATAAACGTCATTATAAAGAAGCTGAGCTGTTCACAGAGCACTGTATCCAAGATATTAAAGGAACGATTGAGTGGAAGGAAAAATCAGTGGTAGAAAAAGGTGCACAAGCAACCGGATAACTGCAGCCTTGAAAGAATTTGTTAAAAAAAGTTCATTCAAAAATTTTGGGGAAAATTCACAAGGAGTAGACTGCTCTGCTGGAGTCAGTGCTTCAGAGCCACAAGCACCATAGGTATCAAGGGTCAATAGCTTAAACTGTAATATTCCTGGTGTCAAGCTACTCATGGGACCATGAGACAATGCAAAAAGAGTCTGTGAGGTCAGGGTCAACATGCCATCATGTTGCCCTGGGATCCGTTTTTGGAATCGTTTTTGATCTTTTTTTTTCTAAGTCCAAAAACACATATCCGTTACATGAATGGCGCCCTAAGTGTGTCTGCGCTTTTCAAAAAACCCGCTATTGCCATTTATCCCAGCCTTCAAAAAACGCTGCAGCGTTTTTTTAATATGGAGCCCTATGGGAAAACACATGTGTTAACAATATGCGTTTTATATGAAAATGACACAAAATGCAGCCTAGAAAAAACAGATTTGCATGGAAAAACACTTACAAAACGGATTGCCATGTGTGACCCTAGACTAAGGCATAAGTGTTTTCCATGCCAAATCTGTTTTATCCTAGACTGATTTTGTGCCTCCTGTGTCTCCTGGACTTTTTTGGACTTAGTAATTTTTTCATAAATGTATAGACGTTATCGGATATGTTTTTGGACTTAGAAAAAAATAGTCCAAAATGGATTCCAAAAAACGAGTTCTAGCAAAACGGATGGCATATGTGACCCTGGCTAACCTGGGGCCAAGGAGGAAAAAGAACTTGGACTGTTACTCAGTGGTTCAACTGTGTTCTTGATGAAAGTGATTTTGCATTTCATTTGGGAAAATGTCCCAAAGTCTGGAGGAAGAATGAGAGTGTAGAGGCCAAACAATCCAAGCTGCATGAAGGGTTAGTGTGATGAAGTTTCCAGTAATCAGTGACCATCCCACACGATTAATTGGGAGCCATGCCATAGGCTGCTAGGTAGGTCCACGTGTGTTTAATCATCGTCCAAAGTCAGTTGACTGCCAACTTCTAGGATATTTGTAGAGGCATTTCATGTTTCCTTCTATCGTCAAGATTTATTGAATGATGAAAATTTAATTGCCTGCGTGAGTGGATACCTTCCACGCTGGGAAAAAGTATCAATACCTCGTTTCTAACCATCCGTATAACTGTGCTTTGATTGGGCCAGAAACTCTCCTGACTAAACTTCATAGGGAATCTATAGACGTATTATCAAATATTGAAGATGAGCAACACCCAACAAGACACACGAGCTGTAGGCTGCTTTCAAAGCAACTTGGGCTTCAAATAACACCCTCAAGCACTTCCACCGGGCTTGATCCAATTCATGCTACGCAACAATGATGCAGTAATTCTGCAAAGAAGCTCTGACCAGTGTTGAGTACATTTATGTTTATACTTTTCATCGTAGGGACACACTATAGGAGTTTAAAAGTAGTTTTTTCAGTTGGTGCTGTATAGTATCTAATTTTCTGAGGATAATGACTTTTGATTTTTCATTAGCCTGTGAGCCTAATTCATCAATATTTACATGACATAAAACACTTGAAAATATAGTGAGCACGGGAAGGCATTCAGACCCATTCAGTTTTCATCTATGTTTCTTTGCAGCCATTTGATAAAACTCAAAAAAGTTTTTTTTTTCTCATTATGTACCACTCTGCACCATCTTGGACTTTAAAAAACAGAATGTAGACATTTTTGCAAATTTATTAAAAAAGGAAAAACTGAAATATAACATGGTCATAAGTATTCTCAGACCCTTTGCTCTAGTATGAGTTGACAGCATCTTTTTAGCCAGTACATCCATGAGTACCATCTTAGGAAAATGATGCAACAAGTTTTTCACACCTGGATTCTGGGGATACTCTGCAATTCTTTCCTTGCAGATCTGCCAGTTCCGTCCAGGTTGTTGAACATTGGTAGAACACGCCATTTTCAGGTCTATCCAGAGATGCTGATATTGGGTTTAGGTCAGGGCTCAGCTGGCCAAGTCAAAGAATGGTCACAGAGTTGATTCTGAAGCCACTCCTTTGTTATTTTAGCTGGTGTGCTTAGGTCATATTGTCCTTGTTGGCTGGCGAACTTCGGTTCACGTCTTGAGGTCCAGAGCATTCGCGAAGAGGTTGTCATCAAGGATATCTCTGTTACTTGGCTACATTAATTTGTTTCCTTCATTTGCAACACTTTCGTCGCTGTCCTTGTAGCTGAATAACACACCCATTGCGTGATGCTACTAACACCATGTTTCACTGCTTGGGATTCTAGGATTGTATTGGGCAGGTGATGGAACAGTGCCTGGGTTTCTCCACACATACCACTTAGAATTATCACCAATAAGTTTATATCTTCATATTAATCACACTAGAGAAGAAACTTTTTTCTCATAGTCCTTCATGTGTTTTCTTTGCAAACTCTATGCTGGCATTTCATATGCCTTGCACTGAGAGAGGCTTGCATTGGGCCATTCTGCCTAAAGGCCTTAATGGTGGAGGGCGCAGTGATATTTGCCTTTGAGAAACTTTCTCCCATCCTACCCTACTGCATCTCGGAAGCTCAGCACAGTGATCTTCGGGGGGTTCTTCTTTACTTTCTCATCAAGGGACTACTTCTCTCACGATTGCTGAGTTTGGCTGGATGCGGTAAGGTCTAGGAAGACTTATGGTGGTCCAAACTTCTTTTAATATAGGGATTATGGAGTCCACTGTGCTTCTAGGAACCTTGATTACTGTCTGAAATTGTTTTTGTAACCTTGGGTCAGCTCTGGTTAATTGCCTCAATTTTATCATAGAGCCTCTCTGGGCAGTTCCTTTGACCTCATGATTCTCATTTTTGGACTGACAAGCATGTGAGCTTTGGAGGTCTATATAGACAGGTGTGTGCCTTTTGAAATCACAAAGTCCTATCAGTTTAATTAAACGGGCTGAGGTGGACTCCAATGGAGGAGTAGATACCATCTCAAGGAGGATCACAGGGGAAATGGACCGCATATGGACCTTTCCGGTACCCACTGTAGATAACTCTGTAATGACTATTATAATATATGCATTTTCACTTTATGTATTGATTTACTAATAAAATTATATTTTAATAAAAATTCTGTATTTATTTAAGATGCACTAGTAAATTCAAGGTATAGATGGACTATTAGATTGTCTCATGAGGAAGCCTCATGACACGTTGGAGATATTAAAGTTATTCACCGAAAAACTACTTGGATGTCATGTCCTAGTCTTTGATGGGGCAGTCAGTGCAATCAAGTTCCCTATTAATTCACAAACCATAGACTTCCATTTCTGGTCTGTAGGCAGCTAGCCAATAATTACTTCATAGTGGTTGTGTGTTCACACAATCACAATTGGTTTGAGTCGGTCTGATTTACCCTAAAGAGATTGTGTTTTTACTTGGATAAGACCCTATTGCAGCTTTAATCTTTAGCGTTCAATGACAGCCTTCTGGAAATCTGTTCAAGTAACAGTCTTCCCCGCGATTGTGTAGACTATGTACAATAATAAAAAAACCTGGACTAAGCGGACCATTTTAAAGCTTAGTAAGGCATTTTCAGGTGTTTTGTGTTAAGTATTGTAATTTTATGAGATAATGAATTTTGGGTTCTCATTGGCTGTAAGCACATATAATCAACAACATTATCAGAAATTGAAAAACTCTTTTCAAGATACACTCTGTTTATATGATTCTATATAATATATTGTTGTCTCTCTTTATGATTTGAATGACTGAAATACATTTTACAGTAAAAAAAAACCATTCCTTATTACATTAACACAAACCTTTGTTTTACATTCTAAATACATTGGGTACAGTAGTATTGAACATGTAGCCAATTTTCTTAATTAAATATATTTCTCTAGGTCGTAATGACATGAATTTTCACCAGTTGGTGGTAAACAACCCATCCGAATCTAAACTAAGCCAAAAATATTAACTGTCCATAAATTAGTTATGTGTAATTTTGTGATACAACATAGCAAAAACGTTTTGAGAATCAAATGCAGAATGATAGACACTAAAAAACCATGGAAAGTCTGACATTAGCTTGAAATGTAATCAGTAATTTAGAAAGCAATATGCCACTTACTTGACAACAAACATATCGCTGATTCAAGGGATTCAAAAGATGGTTCCATTAAGCAAGGTTTCACACAGAAACATCTCATTGATGGGTAAAATCAGTGTGCTTTCTTAAGACACTTTGCAGTATTTATCTGTACTGATGGCCTACTAGTGCCATTTGGTTTCAGGAATAATTTCTAAAAAGATACTAAAGGATCAGTGAACACTGTTGGATCATGATCTGTAAGTGAAAAATAGGACATTGTTTCATATAATACTGGCTTCAACCATGTGCTCTATACAGGATTCCAGAAACAGATGAATGAAGATAATTATCAGAAGAGTTTCTAAGGAGCTAATAACCACCTTGGGAGATACAAGGAAGTATCCGGAATCTGCAGGGATCAATTTGATTATAAAACCAAATATATATAAGTAATGCACTCAACCTCCATGGCCTTTAAAGAAGTTCAAGACCAATAAACAGTTTACACAACAACTCTTTAGACAATCCTTACAAATACTGGTGGAATGTGTATGGATCACAGATGGGACCAAAATTGAACTCTTCGAATACCATAATACAACAGCATGTTTCAAGGACCGAAGGCACGACTGCATTATCACCATGAAAACAACACCATACCAATAATGAAGTTTAGAGGTGGAAAACACATCAATTGGTGTGCTGCTGTTTTTTCAGCATACGCACTGGCAGAAAAACTCAATATAGTTTGAAGGTAGGAATGATAAGACAATGTTACTAGAGCATTCTTGAATAAAAATCTGTTTCCATCTTCCATGTTGACTGTACGGTGAATGAGGAGTGGAGCATTTCAGCAAGTTAGTTATCCCAAACACACAGCTAAGGAAACTCTCAATTGTTTCAGAGACAGAAAATAAAAGTTCTGAATGCCCCTATGAGAATCAGCCTGACCTGAATCCAATAAAAAAAATTATGAATGAAATAGAGCACATAGTGCTCAATGTGACCTTCCGTTCAGGATTCGAACGAGAAATTTATGTCGGAAAGAATAAAAACGATGGGCCAACATCACATTGAGCATATCCAGGGAGATATTTTTTTTCTACAAAAAGGCACACTGAAGCTGTAATCACCTAGAAAGGCTTTTGTACAATTATTATCTTTAGTAAGTAGTAGTAGTTGCAGTAGTAGTAGTAGTCAGTAGTTGCTATATATGTATTTGATATAGCACACATTGATCTATGGTGCTGTAAATGAGAAAAAAAAAAAATGGGTTACATTCCAAACAATGGAAAAATACATATGAACAAACTACCTCAGTGACAGACTGTATGGAGGGGGATAATGACCCTGCCCTTGCAGACATACATATATGGTTTGACAAAAAACTAATGAGCTCAAGCACCCGGTGACAAAATTCTGTAAGACTTTGTTCACACCACCAAAAGACTGAACACAAAAACCAGTTAAACAAACATGCCAAAAATCACTCTGTTGTAAAAAAAAAAAAGTTAAAAAAGCAAGTGATGCTAAAAAAAAGTGTAAAAAACAGGGTATTTAGTTGATTCACGCTTTTTGCAAAAAATGTATACTAAGCCCGCTCTACCAAACGTCAAGGTTAAACCGTATCAGAGCAGTCCCTATTTGTTGTATTTAAACACCGGAACTTGTGTATTGGTACTAAAATGATCAGGATCCAGAAGGTCCAATCTCTGACATGGACTGCCTGCAGAAGAAGGCTTTTATGTGCAGGGCTCAAAGGGTGGGGTGGGCGACTCCCTTATCTTGCAGAAACAGAGAAACAAACTAGACAAAATACTAATGAACACATTGCATCAAGTGAACATATCTGTAAGACAATTGTTCACACACAACTAAAAGACTTGAATCACAAAAAACTGTCAAACAAAGATGTGCAAAAATACTCTGTTGTAAAAAAAAAACAGTAAAAAGCATGTGATGCTAAAAAAGTCTGTAAATAAACAGGTATTTAGTTGATACGTTTTTGCTAAAAAAAAATGTATATAAAGCCGCTAACTACCAACGTCAAGGTAACCCGTAATCAGAGCAAGTCCCTATTTTGGTGTTATTTTCTATAAAACCTGACATGTGTATTGGTACCTAAATAATGATCAGGATATCCAGACAGGGTCCTATCTCTGGACTTGGACTGGCTGCAGAAGACGGCTTTTTTTGTGACAGGGCTCAATATAAATATACATTATGGTCTTGATTTGTTTTGCACTGTGTGGATTGGATAATGCTAGTCATACTGTCAATCTGGATGAGAAATTTAGGTTAATATCACCTTTAGAAATGTATATCTTAGGAAAAAAAAAACAAAATTTTCCGAGCCCAACGTATTCAATACAAATTTTTCTGTATCAGTTTTTGTCTTTTTTAAAGAAAAATGCATCCAGTCATGAATAAAGAAAAAACAAAATTTAAAAATAATTCAGTGTGCATGTTCAAAAATGTGTTGTACTAATTTGGCTTTTTGAGAAATATTTTTAAAAAACTACTAATATTCATGATTGTTATGTTTGGACATTTTTGAGTAAAAAGAATTATAAATTCCATTAGTGTATCATATTTTAATATTTGACACTGGACAAGATTAAATTCACTATTTCTCACAATCAGAAGGAGATGATGTATGGCAGTCTGAATTTGAATTTAGATGATACATTTTTTAAGGACGTGGAGGAAAGATTAACAAAGCCTTCAACATTGGCCAGCTCAATCGTACGTTGCCTCTGTGGGAAAAGCCTAATATCTGTACAGTAACGGGACCTTAATCTTCTCCTGACAAGGGCTGGATCCTGAACATGCCACTGGATTGTATATAATGAGGCTCATGGGATCCAAGGCTGATGAGTGAAAAGTCTTTAAGAGTCTTAATGGTTATTGACAAAAGTATCATTAATGTACTGTCTGTTTATGGTCCTACGAGGTGAAAGCGTCTTCTGCCGCCTTTGTAGAATGATAGATGTGAATACAAAAACAAGAACAAATTTGTTAATGATTGTCATTACTTCATACAGACTTAGCTAGCAGCACTTGTTCTATTTAGACGGTCTTGAATGTCAGTGGTTTAAAATTGTATGATTATTCACCAGACCTGGAAAATATGTCGCCTTTTCACCGATTGTTACTTTTAGGGTGCGCATGCGGATAAAAACAACAAAAGTCTCACCTGTGGAGGACATACAGAATAACTGAGCTCTACTATAAAAAGATTCATGTTAAGTTGTGTTTCTTACTCTTTGCAATATAATTACTTTTACTCATGTTTTTCCTTTTGACTCAGTAATATTCAATGACCGGGCTGTGCCAAGATTTTAGACTTCTTAGAAACACCAAAACGATATTAGTTGCATAAAAATACGAGAAATGCTATTTGAAAGAGTGCCACACGCTTTATGATATATTATGGCACGAGCAAGAACATTTGTTAATTTGCTCTTATTTTATCAATCTGTCGCTGATGACATAGAATGTTTGTGAGTCATATTGTACATATCCGGCAATTTGCTCAAAATGTTGGCCGCGTTCCAGGAAAATCCCCTAATGTTTTTTTTTAATTCAAGGGATTTTTTATTTGCCTCCAACCAGAGTTCCTGATGTTTGATCTCTTTATAGTATTATCTTATCATTTATGTAGTTTACTTAATCACAAATAAATTAATTTGGTCTTTTAATTTAATTTTTGTCTTTTACCAGTCTTTTTTCCCATGATTATGATTGTGATTTACTAATATTATTGTTGAACATTTCAATAATCTTTGTAAAATTATTGCACAATTGACTTTTACAAGGATGATTGAGTATTCTCGCTACATTCGGTATTCGCTCCAATATTGTAGCGGTATTATTCGGGCTACTGTACTCTCCGAAGTACCTTATGTGTACTGGGAGTTAGGCGAGTAAGTCCTAATACTTTCGCAGTGTATTCACTAGATTCACTGCGTAAGTACCCTAAAAGTAATTAAAATACCTACTCACCTTCCGATGCCTGCAGCGGGGACCGGAAAACCTCACTCCGATCGCTGGACAAGGACCTTTTAATACCAGCCGAATCAGATGGGCCAAGGAGTGATTCTGGCCAATTCAGATGGCGCCACGTCTCAAACGTGGATTGCTAGCGGCCACTGATTGGCCATATTTGAATGGTCTTAGATGTACTATCAGGACCGTTGCTCAAATGGCCATATAAGGATGGCCGCTAGCGATGACTTAGTTGTGACGTGGCGCCATCTTATTGGGCAGATAGTACCCGGCCATCTGATGGGCTGGTAGTTGAAAGGTCTTGTCCAGCGATCGGTGTCTTATTTGCCGGGGTTCTAGGTGGCAGGCGTCGACATGGGTGAGTATGTAAGTTTATTATTTTTTAAACAACATTTTAATCATTTTTAGGCTACTTTCCACAGTGTATCTATAGATACAATGCGAAAGTATTCGTACTCGCTATACTAGCAACGAGTAGCGATACCCTACTCGTTGCGAGTATAGCCAAGACAAATATTAAGGTCACTCGCATATCCCTAACTTTTACACTATTGACTTTGCATCTTTTTCTTACTAGGTTTAACATAAATTGTATTTCTAGAACTAGTATCTGAATGTTTGAAGTGTTTTAAAAACAAGCAAAAATGCACATTTAGAAATATTTTATTTTAACACTATTTTCCATTGAATATTTAAAAACGTTTTTTTTTCACTCACTTTGTATGATGACATCGTTAGAATAAGTAATAAATTAAGTTTATTGTCCAATGCTAGACCAGTTGCCGCTAAGACTTATAAAATCATATGAATACATAAAAGAGGAATAGAGTTTTGTTGTATAAATACACAAGTAGGTCATATTTAGACTCGTTGTGCCAGATTTGATTAGAAGAGGCTCACTGCGCATGATCCGACGTTATCCGAACTTTCCCAGTCAAGGAAGTCTCTGACCGTCAGTTGACATTATCCGGACTTCATAGAGGATTGTGTGCATGAACATGAAATTGAAGATGTCTTTGGTTGATGCCAGTGAACCTCTCTCTGAAGCCAGGGTGCAAACACCAGTAGTCAAGTGAAGCTTCAATACTGAAGCCTATACAAAGCCGCTAACACATCGACTGTTCTTTATACAAGTTCGGTGTCTATTATATTGTTATCTCTAGCATCTATAACAATAAAAATGCTTCGTTGTACAAAATAGATCTTTCTTATCTATGGATTAGAAGAGTAGAGATGAGCAAACTTTTACTCAAACAGTTTGTCACAATTTTAATTCGGCAAGATCCTGTGGATTCGATTCAGTGTCACATTTCAAAAATCTCCCCAAAAGCGGAGTGTTCTGGAGAAAGTCCTTAATTTAAATTGGCCCTAAATACTTTATATGTTATTTGGGTCCCACAACATCTACCAGACAGACCCTCTAGGGCTGAGGATAACACTAGCCTATGACTTAGGCGTGGTCCACAGCCCATCGGGGTTACCAAGCTTGTGCTAAGTGTTGAATTTTTGGGAATTTTTGGATATTGTTCGTAAGCTTCTGGCGTTTTCAGACTTGATTTGACACCTAGCAGGCTCTGAGTTTTGGAAACAGTGTGAGATGTGGTATTTGCAGGGAAGTCAGGAAGTTTGGCAATGTCCTTAAAACATCAGTATTTACAAGAGCTTATATTTTTAAGGAATTTTTAGTGAAACCTTTATTATTGCGAGTGTCAAACCCACCAGCCTGTGAGGCCATCTGGTTCTCACACTTACGCAAAAGCATGCATTTAAAAAATAGCATATGGCCATTAATATGCTTTACTTCATGATTCTTATAGTGGTCTTTTCACATTAGTTTGAAACCGCATAGTATGGTTAATTTCTTATTAAAATGTGTAATCCAACTATTTAATGTCATTAATAATCAATATATACTATCAAGACTAATAATATGCTCATACGTTTGTATTACACAATATTAATTGCAAGCGCCTGCTATATACAGTCCACATTGGACTAAACAGTTCATGTATATGCATATTACAGTTATCTCCTGTAATCTCTAAAGGGGCGATTTATAGAAGAGAAAAAGAGCCAGGGCCAGATCTAAGTGTAGCGATTTTTTGATCTTGGTCTAGGTAGGTATGATCAAAAAATGCAACTTTTTGGTGTATTTTGTTCATTAGTATAAGGGTTTTCTCTTAGCTTGCAGCCTTCATCTCCTGAGGGATCCGGTCTTCTCAAGGGAGCCTGTGGTTCGTCAGGTTTTATGGTTTAAATAGCACCGGGACTTTGAGGAATAGCGCTTCCTTATCACATGTACTGAGAGAAGACTTTGTATGTAAGTCGAAACCGTTGTTAGCTGCTACTGGCAATATATGGAATTATTGACTTTTAAATGAATAAAGAACTCTTGGAAGAAATTATTGTGCCTCTTAAGGTAGACGACTATTCCTCAAAGTCCGGTGCTATTTAAACCAGTTATCTTCCTGGCTACATTCCTATGGTTTGCCCATGTGCCAGTAGGTCTAATTCAGCTTTCCAGATAAATTGGTGGTGAATGTTGACCTAAATAAACTTATTAGTTTGTCACCATTATATTCATACTGAACTGTCATGCTTCAAGAATGATTGCAACTAAGTATCTGCAATCCTGGTTTATTATACATTGTGGCCTGACCATACAAGTGGTTAAGTAGTATTTAGGATTAGGCAACAAAACAGTGTGCTAACGGGTTCAACTCCAGTACTGACTGCTCAGTTTGAATTGTGGCGCTCAACCCAAGAGGCAGGGCCTTAGGGTAATAAAAACAAACACTTAATTGATGGAATGTTAACGCTTCTTCCGCCATCTTAACTCTGCACTTCCTAGTGGCAAGCAGGTATACTGTTGGAGTTCCATGCTGCCAATCCTTGGTTTCTTCATCGGATACCATGCTAAGGCTTGGCTTGACCTCGCTCAGACGATGATAATAATCTACTAACAACCCCATGGGCAGAAGGCGGTCAGCAGAACCAGACCAGAGTTGGCATCGAGAGGGAATTGGAGGAATGAGAGATATGTAACCTGAAGCTCCACTTGCACTTCCCAATTTAGGAACATCCAATCTGTAAATGTGGTTCAGGTTCAGTTTTGAGGTTCCATTGCAAGGCTGTTGACATAAGGAGCGAAGAGTCTCAGCAGTCAGGTGACATTTATACTTTGGCATGCCAGGCCCGGGAGCAAACACATGGCAGAAGCAGATGATTGGCGTATGGCCTGGCTACATTGTCAGCTGTCAGACAGTGTCCAGTCTCAGCTACTGAATCCCATTTCCACATCACCACCAGGACAGAACCTATATGGGAAGCCATGGATGATGAGCACTACATAAAGGCAATGCTTCCCAGCTGTGTGGATCACCTAAAACTACTTCCGAAAGCTTTAAACTGTGGCCCCAATTCAATTTGGTGTTCACCTACCCCTCATAGCAAACTATCAAGAGGCATCAAACCAACCCCATTCTACTATGTCATTTGTTGACCAATTCAGTGTGCAGAGCCATTGCCCGGGAGTGGGCCTTAAGGCCTCATGACTTCTCAACCAATGCACAAAAGACAAAGTAGTGTTGTTAAAATAGGATAATGGGTTGGATTCCAGGAGGGAAACTTGGCACTTAAGACATCGTTGCTTCATCAACTGAGCCGCTTTTCGGTGTGATGATCTTCCCCAAAGACTTATGTACCTTCTTTCGTGTGGAATGAGGTTAACATTCATGAAGATGCGGTGCATAAAGGGGGGGTGGTTTGCAGTTGGCGTAATGGCGACGGTTGGCCATGGACATGTTCCCAAAGATGGGATCTCGATCCTGTCTGTCCTAGGGGGGTTGTAGCACCCAGTTTCCTCCTCATCCTTCTTCAGATGTGACAGTTATGGAATATGTTGGGTGGTAGTTGGTTTGCAGAGATTGTGGGGTTTTTAGGGAATTCCCCTGCGAACCCCAAACCCCTCTGGCCCAAAGGTTTTTAAAAAACCCCCAAATTCAGGGTAAAAAACATGCAAAAACCCCCGAAGGTTAAAAAATTTTTAAAAATTCCCAAAAATTTGACTGCATAATACAAGTCAGGAGGTCCGATATCTAGGGACACTCATAGGTTATGTGTTGTTCCCAGCCAGTGGGTCTTCCGATGAGCGTTTTGGCTCCAAATAAACAGGTAAAATTTTAGGACCATTTTAAATTCCACATTTTAGTGTTTGCCGACTTTTGGTGGAAGTGTTCGCATTCAAGTGTTGAATCGAATCAACTGAGTTCTTGCCGAATTTTAAATTGGCAAACTTATTTGAGCAAAGTTCGCTCATCACTGGCTAGAAAGTGTCAAAACAGAGATATTTGAAACAGTCTCCTTCATTTGGCAAAGCTTTAACAAATTGTTGCATGAGACTTCATGTGCAAAAGTCAAAATATAATATTATTTCTGTCAAACAGTGGCTCATGTAGAATATTTGGTTCACCAGGTTTGGAGTCAGATCTTAGAGAGCAATTCCTCTACCCAATTCTCTGTGGCTCTGCTGTCCCACATGCACAGAAAACAAGATACTTGCTGTATCCATGTTGCACACCAAGAAGTAAGCATACCACGTTAGGGTCAACACAGATTATTCATGTGTGTATCTGATATTGCAAGAACTCATTATTTTCTTTATATTCCTGTATTCATCACAAAAAGAAAATGAATGTTCAATTAGGAATGCATGAAATGAATTGCCATTGTGGAGGAGGACTCAGTTTAAGCTCTGCTTTGAGCTATTGATGAACAGTCACCAATCATTTGAGTTATAGATTGAAATTTCCAATTAAGCTTTGTTTGTAATGGCAATACACAAAGCCACTATCTCTTCTAAAGTATGGAAGAAATGCTCTCTCTGAATCAATGCAGTCTTAATGCTCAGAGTGCTGAAGCCTTTCTTGATAGTCCAAAACTTTTTGCCAAATCATTCAATGATTGCTGGTCAAATCGCTTACAAACTGGTACACATTTAATTTTAAAATCTTCATCATTGCTGTCACTTTGTTATTCAACATAATGTTGTTCTTGAAAAGAGGGTGGTCGAATGAAAGCTGTCACTGGGATTTCAGCCAAATGAGGTACTGGTGTCAAACTTACATGTGACTCACGCAAGCCTCACCGAGCACGCTCTCTTGATAGGTATGTGCAGCTGCATAGAAATACATGCAGCTGACATCCTCCTGCCCGGAAATGGGGCAGCCATACTGAGTGATGCGTTGTGATGCACTCATGAGTCACGTGCAAGTTTGACTCCAGCCTTTAGATAATGATAGCCTAGGATACTCTATTTAAAATTCATTTTTCTTGTTATGTCCTGACATTTTCACAATAGAAAAGGGAATGACCTCTTGCTTTTCCCCAAACCTTAGGAAAACCAAATGGCATCATATCATGTTTCCTTTGTTAACATCCAAAAACTCTTGACACCCCACTTGCACTACTTGTGAGGCTCAGAAAACTTCAGTATGTCTTTTGATATAGGGGGAAACTGAAGGAAAAGTAGTAAACCAATACAAACATAGCAGGAACATACAAACACCTGGCAGATCTTGCCATTGCTACTATTCATTTTTTCTTGCTATTGACACATTGTTAGTTGAAGCTAATAATAAAAATAATTCAAAAATAATTCAGAAATAGAGGACAGAATTTCTTACCATCAAAAGATGAGAATGCACGCAAGAAAAATTTTAGACTGTAACGTAGTAACTTTAGAAAATCCATTATAATATTAAGTTATCTGTTTTATTTAAATAACCGGGATGAATATGTAAATTTAGATTAATGATTTGGATCTACATCTATCTGAAGAGCACTCATCCCCTAATACAGTCATTGTTCTTTCCGCTCAAGCACTGGGACCTTGCAAGTAAGTAATAAAATGAGATACTTATTATAATTTCTCTGATGTTAAACTTATCCACTCAATTGTCAAAGTTTTAGTTTTACAGGCAATCAAAGTTAAATAGATAACAAAGCCAAAAAGGCTCAAGTACAACATTTAAAGAAGTACGTACTTCAGCCTGCCAATGAAGTGAATTGGAGAATTGCTCTTCCACCTTATGAAAAGTTGGCTAATGTTCATACCTTATGGCAAAATAGTACTGATATATTGTATTAAACAAATAAACATACAACCCTGGGCAATGAAAATTCCTGCTTTATTTTGCTCACATTCAGAATGCCTAATTAACATATTTATGAAAAAAATAAAAATTATGCACCTTCATTACTCATAGTGATCAATTTAGTTGCCACATAGTCAGTTTAAAGATTCCCAAATAATAAGCATAAACAAAAGGACACAAAAAATATAAGAAAAACAAATTTCTTAACTATCTTAACATAATATTCTTATTTTTCTTGCTGCTCTTCTGTCTCAGGCCATAATTTCAAAAATAAAATAAATAGAGCAAAATAGAAAAAGCAATGTATACATCTTTGTTGCAAGCAGCCATTGGTTATGTATTCACGTGAAGGAAATGGGGAGGAGGGCAAGCCGCTCACCTCTACCTCATACACCCTTGGATTCCCGGGCTCCTGAAGGCGGCTGACTTCCCCAATGGACAATCAAGGAAAGAAGAATTCAGGGCCACTCGTCCATTGAACTAGGGTATCCTTTATTTAGACAAACATATTAAAAGCATCCTCGGCGAGGATGCTTTTAATATGTTCGTCTAAATAAAGGACACCCTAATTCAATGGACAAGTGGCCCTGAATTCTTCTTTTCTTGATTGGTTATGTATTAACTTTCTTTTAAGGCCAAACGCACACAACTTTAACAAGTATTTATGAAGATGCGTTTAGTTAAATTGAGAATGACTGTAGTCGGTGATAACCCATGAGTGTGTTCGTAACACCGATGGGCACATGTGATGGAATTCATTTGACACAATTCTATCCATCTGATACTTTTCTGATATCCATGGTGTTTATCTATAAAATCCCATTTTAGGAAGCATATACTAATTAATTTTTTTATAGCTTATAATCTTTTATTCATAAAATTATATGTAACACTAGAACAAATTGATTTTATGTGCAGTTATGTTAAATTGAATGAGATTCGCTTCTTTCGGTACATTCAAACAATTTGCTGTTTCATTTCTTTAAACTCTTTAAATCGAAAAAAAAACATGCCCTGAACCATTTTATACATTGTAGAAGATGACATCAGCCAGAGAAGGTTCCAATAACCTCAAATGCTGATACACAGGCTTCACCAAAATGTCTTATGACGATCAAATCAAAAAAGACTGTCAAACACTATAAAAGCTGAGGCAGGGGAAGCAGCAGCAATTTTAACCTTGGATGAAGAGATTATAATAGGTATAGTCCTTGAAGGTCTCAGAGTGTTAAACACTTCTTTTCTGGTCTAAAATTTATCACATCAAATATTGGGGAAAACTGAATTTTAAAAAATTCAAGCCTCATCAGTCCAAATCACCTGCTCTCTTTTTCTGTACCATAGTGTCTATGTTTTGATGTTAAAGGTTTGGCTTTCAGCATATCTTCTTTGCCATGAAGACCACTTTTGACCCCACCTCTTTGAACAGCGAATGGCTGCAATTGAGTCTCACTGGTTACTGCCAGTTTGGAGCTAATTTCACTGCTGGAAATGTTCAAATTTAAAAGAAAAGAAGTATAACATTTGTGTCATCTTCTGCACTTTCTTCTTGGTCAACTTGTACATCTAATTTAATTTCTTTACTTCGAAGAGAGCTTGCTGATGCTGATATCTACCTTGTGTCTTATTGATGCAATCAGTCCTGACATAGAATTCAACATACTGAACTCTCTTCTACAACCCTACTTTTGTAGCAGAGTTTGTCTGTTCCCCCTACATTGCTGCTTCTGTTTCAATTAATGTCTGCATTTCAAACAAAATCCAGGACTATTAAAAGGGTAGATTTTATTCCTAAAAAAAAAAAATTACAAAAACTTTATGTAAGAACTCCTATTTTATCCCCTTGTTTAATTACTCAAAGAACATAATATGCAAAAGGACATGGCTTAACCCTATGGGTTTCTATAAACATAGTGTCAATAGGTGTGCTTCATGCAAATATGCAAAAATTACAAAAATATTTAAACCGGTGAATCAATAAAGAATATAAAACCAGATATTTTATTTATTGCTGTTGCATAATTGTGGTTTATTGCATTTTGCACAATTTGTGCGGTATTAGATATACTGGCTGTACTACACGTACATTGAGACAAAAATAAATGAATATATAAAGGACTCTAATACTGGAGAGGCAATTGATCCATGAAATGTTTCTCAACATGTTTTTAGAAGCAAAAAGAAAATTTGAGGGGTTTTAGGTTTTTGGGAATTGTTACAATTTCTAAAGCGGAGAGATAGGAGACAAACGCTTCTCAATAGAGAAGCCTATTGGATTTTAATGTTGGAAATCTCTCATGCTGGTGGGCTAAACCAAAGAATTAATTTTGTTCTACATTCCTTAATTTTGGTGTGATTATACTTTGGTTGTCTTTTAGCTACTTATATGTGATATATAATCTTGAGACCATTAGTTGAGAGTTTGCCTTTCTATTGGGGGTTTAAATTGGCCTAAGAGGCAAATAACCTTGAAACACGTAAACCAATACTATGGTATATTTCTATTTTTTTGCCTGTTTCCAGTTTTTATGATGGTTTTAAATTGATGAATAGAAGTATATACTTTTAGGAGTGATGAATTTTCTTTATTTCTTGATGTGGTGGAACTTTCTTATCCGGAGCACTCATGACAGGTGACATGGACATTTTTTGTATGTTTTACTCATACATCTAGCTTCAATGCTACCAATCCCTAACTTTGTGCATGTGTATTTAGAAGAATTGGTACTGTTTTAAAATCAAAGATTCACATCAAAGATTAATTTTTATTTCAATTTTGTTCATTACTTTTGTATTCTGTCAGATGATACTAATATTGTTATTAATGTTATCTATGGTTTATGAGGCTTCTTTATGTTCCTGATTATTTTTACTGCTTCCTATATAATACACATTCTTTGGAGTAAGAAAACACAAAGTGTTGGATATTTGTTGGACAAGTATTTTCACTTTTGAAGGTCTTATCTGTATTTTATATAGTTTTCATAAGGATTCAATAAAAAATAATTTTTATACAAGACTTACGCTAGAAAACTCTTCTCTTTCTAGTGATTGATAGATGCTGGGCTCTACTGAAAGATGTAGCTGTCCTCCTCTTTCAAAGATATTTAGTTAGTGGGATCTTCCCCCTATACTGTGCAAGCGTCATCAATCACTGCTGGTGTACTGTGTAACCAGACTCCAAACAGACACATCTTGATCATGTAATATTATACAATCCACCATCTAGCAGCACTCAGACATTGGTTTTACACTTCAAGCATTTTTACCAACCATTACATTGTGCATTGTTAGATTTGCTCCTAAAACCTTACTTTGCACATTAATAACCATGTTGCTACCAATTTTTGTAATTATTTATTAAATTGGTTGAGGATTTTATGTATAGTTTTATTTATAAATTTTACGCCCTATTAAGTCCCTGCTATACTAATCCATATTATAATGTTTCATATCATATTTAATTCAGTTATTTGTACCCTTGTGATATTTTAGACTGATTTATACTGTAGTGTAATTGTTCTGATACCTAACTGATGTTTCCCAAAAATAGAAAAAATTGAGACTGCACACACCGTGGCATATTCTTGTAGCTTTTATTAGAAGTGACAAAGGGGTCTAAGCCATGCAGGTAGACTGGAGGGTGCGGGCTACATCTTTGGACAATGTCCATTTTGCACTCAGGTTTTGTACAATCTTGAAACATGTAATAAAGATACTAAAGAATACTACTACAGAGTGGAATGACCACTTTTCCAGCAGTAGCACATTCTACCGAGAAATTTCCACCTCCTTTTACTCCGCCTGTAGATTGTAAGCTCTTATCGTGAGTGGGGTCCTTTCTTTCCTGTAGAGTGTAAGTTCTTATGGTCAGTAGTGTCCTCTGTCTCTCTTCTGTAAAGAGTAAGCTCTTATGGTACACAAGGTCTTTTTCTCCTGTGGGGTGTATGTTCTTATGGTCATCGGAATCCTGTCTTTGTGGTACAGAGTAAGCTTTTATGATAAGCTGGGTTCTCTCCCTATCTGTCTTCTCCCCTACATATACTGCAGTTTAAAATCAATTACAACATTTCCAGTATTACATTTTGCATCAATTTATTTCCTGCAAATTACATTTTTGTGAAATTTAAATTTCAAAAGATCCACTCACTTATTACTTGCTTCTTTGGGCAATCTACTTTACTGTTTCTATGAGGAGTGTTTAGAACTTTACATTTTTTTAAGATTTTCAAAATGACTGTTGAAAAATTGAAAGTGCGTGTAACATCTTTCAAGGAAGCCCTGAAAAAAAAAACTTTCCAAACTAAAAAATACAGAAAAAACTCTTCCAAAATCCTTCAAAACTTTATTTTAAAGTGCACCAGTAGAGGATTGAAAAAAATAGAAAATCTCAAAAAAATGAGCACTTGCGGAAGCAGATTGTGATTAAAAACATCTGGTTTAAAAATGCTAAAGAAAGTGTGTGTGCACATACCCTGACAAAACCTTCTGCTTCTAGCATTCCTTTTTTAACATGCAAAATTCCTAATACAGTGTATCCAGATTTACTCCCCAAACACTTTAGAGTTATATCTATCTAAAGTACTAGGAAAGCAATGAAACTGAACCCAGTAACAATTACAGCACTAAATCACTCTTAAAACTAGACTTAGGCAGGTCTAATAGAGCAAAACATACTGGAACATTTGCCCACAGTCAACTCTCTAGAAGGGATAGAATATTTCCTACATCATTTGAGTCTCATTCATACAAATTCAAGTTGCAAATTTTACCCAGTGCTCATCGGAGCAGATGCAGAGAAAGCTTTTAGCAGACTGCACTGGAAGTTTGCTCAAATATTCTTAAATGGAACCATTATTTTAACATTCTACATTGGTTTAAGGAAGCTTACCTATTGTTATCATTATTGTTTTATCTTAGCAATGGAATCTATAATCAAAATATTAAGAGATGAACTTGGATAGCAAGCATAGAAATCAAAGACATCCACCTCTTCTTTTGGTGGGGATAGCGTATACCGTATATACTCGTGTATAAGCCGAGTTTTTCAGCACAAAAAATGTGCTGAAAAGTCCCCCTCGGCTTATACACGAGTCATACAGGTACCCAGTGGTATACAGCCCTCCCCCCCGTGGAATACAGGGCCCCCCCTTGCTTGTGGCAGACCTGTAAAAGAAGACATCATTATACTTATCGTGTCGCTGCCGCCGCCGCCGCTCTGTCACCGTCACCGCGCTCCTCCGGGTCTTCATGCTTCCTTCTCCGGCGCACAGGAAATGACGTCATTGTCTGTGCGCCGGATAAGGAAGCTTGAAGACCCGGAGGAGCGCGGTGACGGTGACAGAGCGGCGGCGGCAGCGACACGATAAGTATAATGATGTCTTCTTTTACAGGTCTGCCACAAGCAAGGGGGGGCCCTGTATTCCACAGGGGGGCTGTATACAACTGGGTACCGCTGTATACAGCTGGGGCTGCTGTATACACAGCTGGGGCCCTTTATACCACTGGGGCCTCTGTATACAGCTGGGGCTGCTGTATACACAGCTGGGGCCCTTTATACCACTGGGGCTTCTGTATAGAGCTGGGGCTGCTGTATACACAGCTGGGGCCCTTTATACCACTGGGGCTTCTGTATACAGCTGGGGCTGCTGTATACACAGCTGGGGCCCTGTATACCACTGGGGCTTCTGTATACAGCTGGGGCTGCTGTATACACAGCTGGGGCCCTGTATACCACCGGGGCTTCTGTATACAGCTGGGGCTGCTGTATACACAGCTGGGGCCCTGTATACCACTGGGTACTGCTGTATACATCTGGGGCTGCTGTATACACAGCTGGGGGCTATATACCACTGGGGCTGCTGTATATGCTGCTGGGGCCTGTATATACCACTGGGGAGGCTGATTTATACCACTGGGGCTGCTGTATATACTGCTGGGGCCTGTATATACCACTGGGGAGGCTTCTGTAATACTGCTGGGGCCTGTATATACCACTGGGGAGGCTGCTGTAATACTGCTGGGGCCTGTATACTACTACTGGGGAGGCTGCTGTATACTACCACTGGGGAGGCTGCTATATACTACCACTGGGGAGGCTGCTGTATACTACCACTGGGGAGGCTGCTGTATACTACCACTGGGGAGGCCTGTATACCACACTGCTGGGGGCTGTATACCTGTGCTGGGGTCCACCCTCGGTTTATACACGAGTCAATAGGTTTTCCCAGGTTTTGGGGGCAAAAGTAGGGGGTCGGCTTATACACGGGTCGGCTTATACACGAGTATATACGGTAACCGTCAAAGGCAATTATTAATTACTAGCTGTGAGCCCGATGCAAATGCATCGGGATTCTAGAACGTGCATTAATTTGATTATAGTAGTTATAGCTGTTAGGCTGATGCAAATGCATCGGGTATCTAAAATATGTTTATTGTTATTTTAAAGATTTTTAAATAATAATCGCATCATCAATAGCAATAATATAAGCCATAGCATTATTATTAGCAGTAATAGCAGTATTAATAGCATTATTAGCAGTATTATGAGCATTAATAACAGTATTAATAGCATTAATAGCATTATTATTAGCATTAATAGCATTATTAGCATTAATAATAGCATTAATAACATTATTAATAGCATTATTATTAGCATCAATAGCATTAATAATAGCATTATTAGCATTAATAATAGCATTAATAACATTATGAATAGCATTAATAGCATTATTATTAGCATTATTAGCATTAATAATAGCATTATTAGCATTAATAATAGCATTAATAACATTATTATTAGCATTAATAGCATTATTATTAGCATTAATAGCATTAATAGCATTATTATTAGCATTAATAGCATTAATAATACCATGAATAGGATAAACATTAGCATTAATAGCATTAATAGCATAATTAATAGCATTAATAGCATTATTAATAGCATTAATAGCATTATTATTAGCATTAATAGCATTAATAATAGCATTATTAGCATTAATAATAGCATTAATAACATTATGAATAGCATTAATAGCATTATTATTAGCATTAATAGCATTAATAATAGCATTATTAGCATTAATAATAGCATTAATAACATTATTATTAGCATTAATAGCATTATTATTCGCATTAATAGCATTATTAATAGCATTAATAGGATACATATTAGCATTAATAGCATTAATAGCATAATTAATAGCATTAATAGCATTATTAATAGCATTAATAGCATTATTATTAGCATTATTAGCATTAATAATGGCATTATTAGCATTAATAATAGCATTAATAACATTATTAATAGCATTAATAGCATTATTATTAGCATTAATAGCATTATTATTAGCATTAATAGCATTAATAATGGCATTAATAGGATAAATATTAGCATTAATAGCATTAATAGCATAATTAATAGAATTAATAGCATTATTAATAGCATTAATAGCATTATTATTAGCATTAATAGCATTAATAGGATAAATATTAGCATTAATAGCATAATTAATAGCATTAATAGCATTATTAATAGCATTAATAACATTATTATTAGCATTAATAGCATTAATAATAGCATTATTAGCATTAATAATAGCATTAATAACATTATTAATAGCATTAATAGCATTATTATTAGCATTAATAGCATTAATAGCATTATTATTAGCATTAATAGCATTAATAATACCATGAATAGAATAAATATTAGCATTAATAGCATTAATAGCATAATTAATAGCATTAATAGTATTATTAATAGCATTAATATCATTATTATTAGCATTAATAGCAGTAATAGGATAAATATTAGCATTAATAGCATAATTAATAGCATTAATAGCATTATTAATAGCATTAATAACATTTATTATTAGCATTAATAGCATTAATAATAGCATTATTAGCATTAATAATAACATTATTATCATTATTAATAGCATTAATAGCATTATTATTAGCATTAATAGCATTTAATAGCATTATTATTAGCATTAATAGCATTATTAATAGCATTAATAGGATAAATATTAGCATTATATAGCATTAATAGGATAAATATTAGCATTAATAGCAGAATTAATACCATTAATAGCATTATTAATAGCATTAATAGCATTATTATTAGCATTAATAGCATTAATAATAGCATTATTAGCATTAATAATAGCATTAATAACATTATTAATAGCATTAATAGCATTATTATTAGCATTATTAGCATTAATAATAGCATTAATAACATTATTAATAGCATTAATAACATTATTATTAGCATTAATAGAATTAATAGCATTATTATTAGCATTAATAGCATTAATAATACCATGAATAGGATAATATTAGCATTAATAGCATTAATAGCATAATTAATAGCATTAATAGCATTATTAATAGCATTAATAACATTATTATTAGCATTAATAGCATTAATAGGATAAATATTAGCATTAATAGCATTATTAATAGTATTAATAGCATTAATAGGAGAAATATTAGCATTAATAGCATTAATAGCATAATTAATAGCATTAATAGCATTATTAATAGCATTAATAGCATTATTATTAGCATTAATAGCATTAATAATAGCCTTATTAGCATTAATAATAGCATTATTAGCATTAATAATAGCATTATTAACATTATTAATAGCATTAATAGCATTATTATTAGCATTAATAGCATTAATAATAGCATTATTAGCATTAATAATAGCAATATTTATTTTTTTTATTATTATTTTTTTTTAATTATTGAATATTTTTAATTTATTTTTTTATTATTTTTTAATTATTTTTAAATTATTTTTAATATTATTTAATTAATTTATTTTTTTAAGTGAGAGTGAGAGACAGTTCTCATTCAGGTCCGAATTATTTTTTTTTTTTTAATCATTATTTTTATTTAATTATTTTTTTTTTTTTATTTTTTTTTTTTATTATTTTTTAATTATTTTTAAATTATTTTTTTTATTATTTAATTTATTTATTTTTTTAAGTGAGAGTGAGAGACAGTTCTCATTCAGGTCCGCATTTTTTTTTTTTTTTTAATTATTATTTTTATTTAATTATTTATTATTTTTTATTAATTTATTTTATTATTTTTAAATTATTTTTAAATCATTATTTTTATTATTTAATTTATTTTTTTTTTTTAAGTCAGACTGAGACACAGTTCTCATTCCGGTCCGCTTTTTTTTTTTTTTTTAATTATTATTTTTATTTAATTATTTATTATTTTTTATTATGTTTTTTTATTATTTTTTAATTATTTTTAAATCATTTTTTTTATTATTTAATTTATTTATTTTTTTAAGTGAGAGTGAGAGACAGTTCTCATTCAGGTCCGCATTTTTTTTTTTTTTTAATTATTATTTTTATTTAATTATTTATTATTTTTTATTTATTTTTTTTATTATTTTTTAATTATTTTTAAATCATTATTGTTATTATTTAATTTATTTATTTTTTTTAAGTCAGACTGAGAGACAGTTCTCATTCCGGTCCGCTTTTTTTTTTTTTTTTAATTATTATTTTTATATAATTATTTATTATTTTTTATTATTTTTTTTTCTTATTTTTTAATTATTTTTAAATCATTTTTTTTATTATTTAATTTATTTATTTTTTTACTTGCGACAGTGAGAGACAGTTCTCATTGCGGTCCGCCTTTTTTTTCCCATTGACATACATTAGCGGTGTGTCGGCGATTTTATGGCCGTCCACCTGGTTCTATTTGTCGGGCGTAAAATCGCGGACACACCGCTAATGCATCTCTATGGGCAGTCACAGCTCGAATTCTGATTGGTCGGCGTTCAATCCGAAATCGGGCTGACTGCCCATAGAGATGCATTAGCGGTGTGTCGCGATTTTAGGGCCGACAAATAGAACCAGGTGGGCGGCCATAAAATCGGCGACACACCGGTAATGTATGTCAATGGGGAAAAAAAGGCGGACCTGAATGAGAACTGCGTCTCAGTTTTGAGGGGCTCTTCTGATTGGCTGAGGGCAGTTTACAGCGACCAATCAGAAGAGGGCCTCAGATTCATTAAGGTAGAATGGCGGATGTTTCGTCCATTCTATGTTAATGAGAAGGAAGAAGACGTCGGAGGAGGAAGTTATCGAAAAGAAGACAGAAGATCCCCGGGGCCGGAGGAAGAGGCGGAGATGGCGGAAGGAAGAGAGAAGACCCCCGGGGCCGGAGGAAGAGGACGCCTGGCCGGACGGACGATCAGATGACTTGAAGGCATGTAAGTGAAAGACGGGGACGTTAGGTTAGGCGACGGCGGGGGCTTCGGGTATAGGGCCTTAGGTGACAGCGACGTTAGGTTAGGGGACTGCGGGGGCTTAGGGTGTAGGGCTTTAGCGATAGGGGCAGGGGGTAGACGGCGGGGCTTAGGGGTATCGGCGGGGGCTTAGGGGGTGGGTGTGCGGACATGGGGGGGCTGTGCGGACATGGAGGGGCTGTGCGGACATGGGGGGGCTGTGCGGACATGGGGGGGCTGTGCGGACATGGGGGGGCTGTGCGGACATGGGGGGGCTGTGCGGACATGGGGGCGGGCTGTGCGGACATGGGGGGGCTGTGCGGACATAGGGGGCGGGCTGTGCGGACATAGGGGGCGGACTGTGCGGACATAGGGGGCGGACTGTGCGGACATAGGGGGCGGACTGTGCGGACATAGGGGGCGGACTGTGCGGACATAGGGGGCGGGCTGTGCGGACATAGGGGGCGGGCTGTGCGGACATAGGGGGCGGGCTGTGCGGACATAGGGGGCGGACTGTGCGGACATAGGGGGCGGAGTGTGCGGACATAGGGGGCGGACTGTGCGGACATAGGGGGCGGACTGTGCGGAGATAGGGGGCGGACTGTGCGGACATAGGGGGCGGGCTGGCGAATTGTGGGTAGCGGGGAGCGGAGGCGGCAGTGCCGCCTCCGCTCCATGGTCCCCGGGTAGGGATTTGCGGCTCAGGCAGCGACTCGCAATGGCCTCGCGGCCATTGCTCGCGCTACCTGAGCGGTTAATCGCAAAGGTTGTAGCCGGGCCTGTGGATCGATTTTGGGCCAGCGGCTCGCAATGGCCGCTTCGCGGCCATTGCTCGCCCTGGGCCAGCGACTCGCAATGGCCTCGCGGCCATTGCTCGCGCAGCATTGGGCGCTTCGCGCCCAATGTTAAATTCGTATCCACATGACCACGCCGGAAGTAGCGCGCGGAGGGGCGCTTTTCCGATTCGCGATTATATAATAGATAACAGTTATGTGTTGATCACTGCTGTGGCTACTGATTGGCAACAGTGGTTACACATGATCCCCTCTGATAGAAGAAGCAAACAGACTGATAGGCAGCAGTGTGGACAAACAGCAATAGATTAATAAGTGTGTAAATACAGTTTATTCAAAATGTATTCATACTCTGTGAACCTTTCCATATAGCCATGTAAGGAACACAGCTAGCATGTGAAAAAAGAAAAATAAATAATTTTGGAAATAAAAGAGTACCTTTTTTCCAAAATTTATCTTTAATTACCAAAAGAAGTCATTTTGACTCCCTACTATATTTTGCTAGTCTTTGTCGCTAAATGTTATTATTTCTTTTTGTTTTCATTTAATTTTTATTTTCCATCAGTGAACTCTCGAGTGGACTACATAATTTCTGAAGACGGCCTGCAGTTTTGCCAATTGCTAATGTGGCTAAAAGGTGTGCGCTAAAGCCTGGCGATATTCTTGCTATTTTCCATTCTATACTGGAGGATGGTTCCGAATATGAATCTCAGGAAAATCAATTTGATGCTGACACTGATGAAGATTTCAATCCTCAAAATGTTTCTAGTGAATCTGAAGAGTCAGAAGGAACAAATCCGGAAGTTAAGTAGTTATGTTTATTTATTTGTTCTTTATTTGTTACAAAAAAAAATACAAAATATTTAACAACTTTTTTCCAGATGTTGCAAGCTCATCAACTGGGGATCATGCTCGTGCGGCGTTGTTGCCTCGCGACCATCCTCCAGGACGTGGACATAAACAATCTGCAAAACGTCGCAAAAATGTAACCTCAACAGATTATGACGGCGGCGAAGGTGATGCAGTAACCAACACCACAGAAGGCAATGATGAATCTCCAGGAATACTTGTTTCAGCCAGTGGAATCGATGGAAACCTCTCGAGATTGGAGAACACTTACCTGGTAGGCATTCAAACCAAAACATTCTTACAGAAGCGCCTGGTCCTACAGGATACACGAGAAGGAATGTAATTAGAGATAGTCCTTTGAATGCATGGTGATTATTTTTCGATTCGTTCAAATTGACTCACATAAAGAGCTGTACAACTGTAGAAGCACGCAGGAACAATGATTAAGATTTTACTCTTTCCGATGAGGAGCAAGAGGCCTTTATTGCCATGTTTTACGCTCACGGAATATCAGGCACGAGCCATCACTTTATTGCCACTATTTGGTGAAATGACTGGGGAATACCATTTTGTAAAACGACGATATTTGATGAGAAGTCCAATCGATCTCAGCGCCTCAAAACCGACAATTTTGCTTTCTTTTCTATAGTATGGGATAGATTCATTCATTATTGCATTGCTTCTTACAAGTTTGGTCCGTACATTACTGTTGATGAACAACTTTTCCCCAGCAAAACTAGGTGTCCTTTCACTCAATATATTCCTTCCAAGCTGGACAAATACGGCCCTAAATATTGGCTAGCTCTTGACAAGGATAGCAAATATCTTGCAAATGGCTTCCCTTATCTTGGAAAAGATGATTCACGACGTGCTGATAACCGTTTAGCCGACCACGTAGTCATGAAACTAATGCAGTAGTTTTTGAAAAAAGGAAAGAAATGTTACCACAGATAATTATTTTACGTCAGTCAAACTTGCTAAACAACTAAAAAGCCAGGAAACGACCATCATGGGAACTATAAATACGAAAAGACAAGAAGTGCCTAAAGAGATCAAATCAATGAAGGAAAACTTGTATAACATTAACGTTTTTATAAATGAAGTTGATTTTACATTTACCGTGTATCAAGGTAAACCAAGCAAGAATGTTATAATTTTGAGTTCCATCCATCTCGATGTCGGCGTTGCTTCAGAATCTGCTAAAAAAACTCCTGAAACTATAAAAATTTATAATGAAACTAAATATGGCGTAGATTTCGTAGACCAAATGGCACGCAAATACAGCTCAAGAACATGTACTTGGAGATGGCCTGTTCACTCATTTGAAAATACCCTCGACTTAGGAAGTATAAATGCTTGGATAGTGTACAAGGAGACAACCTCCGAAAACATTTCACGCAAGGTGTTTTTGCAAAAGCTCGTTACAGAGTTCGGTGGTCCTTACGTTAGATCTAGGCGAAAGTGTGGCATGTCCAAAGTTGCAAATTCTTCTGATGGGATGCTGCAAACAAAATTTTGCCAGATAAAATAATAATGCAAAAAGAATAGATCAGTTGTAAGTTGTATGACTTGCCGTAAATCCTTGTGTGGGCAATGCCGTAAATGAACGACAATGCCTGAACTGTGAAACAACTTAGATAAATGTTTAGTATGTCAATCATTATGTACTTTTTAGTAAGAATTTTACTGTCCCTTTTGAATTTACATGTTTGTACTTACCGTGTTTTATGTCAACTCACCTTCAAAAGTTTGTTGTTGTTTCTATGTGTGTACTTTTGAAACTTACAAAATACAGTAATTCAATTCTCAGTTTGAAATCAGATTGTTTCAAGCAAATACAATTGCATTTATCACGATTGCTTTTGTCAGCCAAGTTGCTATTCAAAAGTCAATTCAAAGTAAAAACTAACAATGTATTCCATCTTCTCTTATTTGTAGTTTAATTTTCAACATGTTGTGTATGCATTTGATCTTACAAAATTAATAATAAATTATTGTAAAACGTCTATTATTATTGTGGTCTGGGGAACTTGCTATCTACTTTACGGAGAGGAGTTTGCCTGCAAACATAAGAAGACAATTAAGCAGGTACCTTCCTTACTGAAGTGCAAATTTGCATATTATTATTGTTTTACTTAGTTTACTTTTGTTATTTCCTGTAAAAAAATATGAAAATCAGAAAAAAAAAACATTCCAAAGCACTACTGTTGGATTTCACAATAAAAACACATAAGAAAAAATAAAATTATTATTAAAAACCAGAAATGAAAATCTAAAAATAAACGAATACAAGACAGGAGTCAAAAAAGCGTGGTTTAAACAATTGTTCTTTTTCTGATGGCAGCTTCCCTTTAATGTCAATGTACAATATTCACTGTCAACAGAAGCGCTGCAGGGCATGCAGATGAAATTCAAGGTCTTCATTATAATGGATAGGTCCTTCAACTTTATCCTCAATTCTGGCAGTGCTTTTGTTGACAGTGATTCTCTTTTTTATACATTGGCAGTTGTAATTCACTTTAGCGGACAATAGAGCTAATTTCATGCTCTTTGTTTTATCGTGATTACACAGATTCACTGCATGTAGCTTTTGATCATTTCCAGAAAAATGAAAAAAAACTGCACCTCCAGAATGATTTCAAATGACTTACCACAATCGGATGCAAAGTCCTACTGCCCAAGGGACAGAGGACCAAAAGCTATGCACATTGTTCTTCTGCTGTTAGCTGAACTTTCTCCCTCTTCCCTCTCATTTGGGGGGGGGGGGGGGGTTTAGCTGACAGGAGAAGGACAAGCCCACAGGGGAGGAATAAATAAAAACCAAATAGTAATGGCATGCTGCACACATCAATCACCTGCTGCACTGATTTACAGGTGGCTAAATCCTGGTGGTTTGTACCCGTTAATAAAGACCATGTTTTCCAGAATCCTCAGTCTGTCAGATCACACCAGGAGTGAGGTCAAATAGAATGATTCAATCTGATAAATAAATCCCCAAAAAACAAACCTTTATGTGACACTGTCGCTAAAAAAGAAACATCTTATAGTAATTGAAATATAACCATAAAAAATATCTACTATATAATTGCCGTAGGCATTTTCGTGTCGGACCCCGAAAACGTGCCGTGGATATGTCACACTGTGACGTCACCACGGCGAAGCATTGGCTGCGTAGCGGCCAATGCGAGGCGTCAGCTGCGCGAGCAATGGCCGCGAGGCCATTGCGAGTCGCTAGCTTTAGTGCGAGCAATGGCCGCGAAGCGGTCATTGCGAGTCGCTGGCCGAAAATAGAACCAGAGGCTCGGCCACAAAGCTAGCGATTTCCCGCTCAGGTAGCGAGTCGCTAGCCTCAGCGGGAAATCGCTAGCTTTGTGGCCGAGCCTCTGGTTCTATTTTCGGCCAGCGAATCGCAATGCTCGCTTCCATAAGGATTACCGCAATCGCGCCGCATTGCGACTCGCTGGCTGAGCACTCAGCCCCAATAAGTATTGTACACCCCCCAAAAAGTATTGAACACACCCCAATAAGTATTGAACGCGTCACAATAAGTATTGAACGCGCCCCAAAAAGTATTGAACGCGTCCCAATAAGTATTGAACACACCCCAATAAGTATTGAACGCGCCCCAAAAAGTATTGAACACACCCCAATAAGTATTGAACGCGCCCCAAAAAGTATTGAACACACCCCAATAAGTATTGAACGCGCCCCAAAAAGTATTGAACGCGCCCCAAAAAGTATTGAACGCGCCCCAAAAAGTATTGAACACACCCCAATAAGTATTGAACGTGCCCCAAAAAGTATTGAACACACCCCAATAAGTATTGAACGCGCCCCAAAAAGTATTGAACGCGCCCCAAAAAGCATTGAACGCGCCCCTATAAGTATTGAACACATCCCAATAAGTATTGAACGCGTCACAATAAGTATTGAACGCGCCCCAATAAGTATTGAACGCGCCCCAATAAGTATTGAACGCGTCCCAATAAGTATTGCACGCGCCCCAAAAAGTATTGAACACACCCCAATAAGTATTGAACGCGCCCCAAAAAGTATTGAACGCTCCCCAAAAAGTATTGAACACACCTCAATAAGTATTGAACGCGCCCCAAAAAGTATTGAACGCGCCCCAAAAAGCATTGAACGCGCCCCAGAAAGCATTGAACGCGCCCCAATAAGTATTGAACGCGCCCCAAAAAGTATTGAACACGTCCCTAAAAGTATTGAACGCGCCCCAATAAGTATTGAACGCGCCCCAAAAAGCATTGAACGCGCCCCAAAAAGTATTGAACACACCCCAATAAGTATTGAACGCGCCCCAAAAAGTATTGAACGCGCCCCAAAAAGTATTGAACGCGCCCCAAAAAGCATTGAACACGCCCCAAAAAGCATTGAACGCGCCCCAATAAGTATTGAACACTTCCCAAAAAGTATTGAACGCGCCCCAATAAGTATTGAACACACCCCAATAAGTATTGAACACACCCCAATAATTATTGAACGCGCCCCAAAAAGTATTGAACACACCCCAATAAGTATTGAACGCGCCCCAAAAAGTATTGAACGCGCCCCAAAAAGCATTGAACGCGCCCCTATAAGTATTGAACACACCCCAATAAGTATTGAACGCGTCACAATAAGTATTGAACGCGCCCCAAAAAGTATTGAACGCGCCCCAATAAGTATTGAACGCGTCCCAATAAGTATTGCACGCGTCCCAAAAAGTATTGAACACACCCCAATAAGTATTGAACGCGCCCCAAAAAGTATTGAACGCGCCCCAAAAAGTATTGAACACACCTCAATAAGTATTGAACGCGCCCCAAAAAGTATTGAACGCGCCCCAAAAAGCATTGAACGTGCCCCAATAAGTATTGAACGCGCCCCAAAAAGTATTGAACGCGCCCCAAAAAGTATTGAACGCGCCCCAAAAAGCATTGAACGCGCCCCAAAAAGCATTGAACGCGCCCCAATAAGTATTGAACGCGCCCCAAAAAGTATGAACACTCCAAAAGTATTGAACGCGCCCCAATAAGTATTGAACGCGCCCCAAAAAGTATTGAACACGTCCCAAAAGTATTGAACGCGCCCCAATAAGTATTGAACGCGCCCCAAAAAGCATTGAACGCGCCCCAAAAAGTATTGAACACACCCAATAAGTATTGAACGCGCCCCAAAAAGTATTGAACCGCCCAAAAGCATTGAACGCGCCCCAAAAAGCATTGAACGCGCCCCAATAAGTATTGAACGCGCCCCAAAAAGTATTGAACACTTCCCAAAAAGTATTGAACGGCCCAATAAGTATTGAACGCGCCCCAAAAAGTATTGAACACTTCTCAAAAAGTATTGAACGCGCCCCAATAATATTGAACGCGCCCAAAAAGCATTGAACGCGCCCCAAAAAGCATTGAATGCGCCCCAATAAGTATTGAACGCGCCCCAAAAAGTATTGAACGCGCCCCAAAAAGTATTGAACTCGCCCCAAAAAGTATTGAACTCGCCCCAATAAGTATTGAACGCGCCCCAAAAAGTATTGAACGCGCCCCAAAAAGTATTGAACGCGCCTCAAAAAGTATTGAACGCGCCCCAAAAAGTATTGAACGCGCCTCAAAAAGTATTGAACGCGCCCCAAAAAGCATTGAACGCGCCCCAAAAAGTATTGCTATTAATGCTATTATTAATGCTAATAATGCTATTATTAATGCTATTAATGCTATTAATAATGCTATTAATGCTCTTAATACTGCTATTACTGCTAATAATAATGCTATTGCTTATATTATTGCTATTGATGATGCGATTATTATTTAAAAATCTTTAAAAAAACAATAAACATATTTTAGATACCCGATGCATTTGCATCAGGCTAACAGCTATAACTACTATAATCAAATTAATGCACGTTCTAGAATCCCGATGCATTTGCATCGGGCTCACAGCTAGTTAATAATAAGGAAACTGCCATAATGGCCTCTTAGCATGTGAAATATAAACAACTAAACATTTTTACTGGCTTCCATATATTATCAAATCCGTTTAATGGCCAAGATCAGGGATATATACAGTCATGGCCAAAAGTTTTGAGAATGATGCAAATATTAATTTTAATAAAGTCTACTGCTTCAGTTTTTCTAATGGCAATTTGCATATACTCCAGAATGTCATAAAGAGTGATCAGCTTAACAGCAATTACTTGCTAAGTCAATATTTGCCTAGAAAATGAACTTTAACCCCCAAAACACATTTCAACATCATTGCAGTCCTGCCTTAAAAGGAGCAGCTAACATTGTTTTAGTGATTGTTCCATTAACACAGGTGTGGGTGTTGATGAAGACAGGACTGGCCAACAATCAGTCATGATTAAGTAAGAATGACACCACTGGACACTTTAAAAGGAGGCTGGTGCTTGGTATCATTGTTTCTCTTCAGTTAACCATGGTTATCTCTAAAGAAGCACGTGCAGCCATCATTGCACTGCACAAAAATGGCCTAACAGGGAAGAGTATCGCAGCTAGAAAGATTGCACCTCAGTCAACAATCTATTGCACCATCAAGAACTTCAAGGAGAGAGCTTCCATTGTTGTCAAAAAGGCTCCAGGGTGCCCAAGAAAGACCACCAAGCGCCAGGACCGTATCTTAAAACTGTTTCAGCTGCGGGATTGGACTACCAGCAGTGCCAAGCTTGCTCAGGAATGGCAGCAGGCTGGTGTGAGTGCTTCTGCAGGCACAGTGAGGCGTCGACTCTTTGAGCAAGGCCTGGTTTCAAGGCGGGCAGCAAAGAAGCCACTTCTCTCCAGAAAAAACAACAGGGACCGACTGATATTCTGCAAAAGGTACAGGGAGTGGACTGCTGAGGACTGGGGTAAAGTTATTTTCTCTGATGAATCCCCTTTTCGATTGTTTGGGACCTCTGGAAAACAGCTTATTTGGAGAAGAAAAGCTGAGCGCTACCACCAGTCTTGTCTCATGCCAACTGTAAAGCATCCTGTAACCATTCATGTGTGGGGTTGCTTCTCAGCCAAGGGAATTGGCTCACTCACAGTCTTGCCTTAAAACACAGCCATGAATAAAGAATGGTACCAGAATGTCCTCCAAGAGCAACTTCTCCCAACGTCCAAGAGCAGTTTGGCGCCCAACAATGCCTTCTCCAGCATGATGGAGCACCTTGCCATAAAGCAAAGGTGGTAACTAAATGGCTCAGGGAACAAAACATAGAGATTTTTGGTCCATGGCCTGGAAACTCCCCAGATCTTAATCCCATTGAGAACTTGTGGTCAATCATCAAGAGATAGGTAGACAAACAAAAACCAACAAATTCTGGCAGTATGCAAGCATTGATTATGCAAGAATGGACTGCTATCAGTCAGGATTTGGTCCAGAAGTTGATTGAGAGCATGCCAGGGAGAATTGCAGAGGTCCTGAAGAAGAAGGGTCAACACTGCAAATATTGACTTGCTGCATTAACTCATTCTAACTGTCAATATTACCTTTTGGTACTCATAATATGATTTGGTGTCATTCTCAAAACTTTTGGCCATGACTGTACAATTCTACATGTTTCAACCAAATGTCAGCTGCATATTTCAGCCAGAATCTATTGCTGATAGCACAGGAACAACTCCGGTGCCTATGCATCCACTGGCATAAGTGTATGTAGGGTTGCCATATTGAGTTTTTATTTTTTCAGGATAGTTTATCAAAAAATCAGAGACAAACAATATTTTTATGAACAACAGTGAATGTTCTAAAAGGTAAACTATAGGTTTCTATGGGGCCCCATTAGCAGGCAGCGCTTGCCATTAACGCTGTCCGCACCGGCAGAAATTGCTAAGATTTTAGCGTTGCCTGGAAATGTGGGTCCCAGCCCAAATGTAACGCCAGCCTTAGTGTTTTTATGGATACAATTGGAAAACCATCGTTATGCTTATCAGTGATCCATGTCTCCAGCCCATAATTCTGATATAAGAGCATCATGTGCATTCACTGTAAGCTGTGCAATGATGATAATTACAGTCAAAATAATCTGCATAAGTTTCTTCAGCTTCAAAAAAATCATTGATGTGATAAATTTTTTAACCGAGAATGTAAACAAAGCCCTATTTTTACAGGCTGTCCTTGAATTTCTGGAAGGTTGGCAATCCAAACTGTATGCTTCTTTGCAGGAACACAATACTGGAATGGATTCATAGCTACACTCATTTGTGGAGAAGGTTAATTTATTATCTGTAAACAATGTTATTTTAATGTCTACCTTAAGAACACAACAGATGTCTGTTTTGTCTGTAGATAAAGATTCTCCTTATTGTTTCCAGTTAAGCGTATGTCTTTGTTTCGTCTACACCATCTACAAGCAGGCATGTCTCTTTCTGTTGTCAAGGACAAATCTACAAGAAAAGATAACTTTAGCTTTAGCGATATGAATCATCTGAACTTTTACTGTCAATCTTCATGATAAAATGTCCTTCCAAATAGATGATGCAAATACCTGACATCTGAATTTCCAACTTTAATATTAGGTGACTTTTCCATTTTTAATAATGGACAACTTTACTTCATTACTTCCAAATCTGCTCTCCTGACTTACACTCTCGGCCATTCCCAAATGACTAATTCTCTCTAACAAGGATACGCTCACTTTATCAAGCTTTTGTTGTATTTCTCAGGAGATGCTTGCGTTGCATCCCACCATCATCAATTTTTAGGCTCCATCTAACCTTTCTCTTATTTAATCGCCATAAAAATGACTTATGTGCTGCATGCAAATACAAAAGGTCCAGGGAGCCAGGAAATCTTTGTAAATTTTTATCAAAAATAGCTAAGAATTCTAATGTGAATTTTTAAAGTAATTCTACCTTTTCCTCAAAGAATAACTGTTGTATTTTTTTATAATCTGAATCAACAGTACATATGAAAATTGACTAAATAGTAAGATATCTTATCAGCTATAACTGCACTTTGCATATGTAAGTCCCAGAGGAGCATTTCAAGGCATTTAACCTCATACTGGCACGCCAAACTTGGCAGGTCACTCTTCTCAAGGTGAAAACTTACCTCTTAGGGTGCTTTCACATCAGCGTTTTTTTCAAATCGCGGCAGATGCGGTGAAAAAACCGCATCTGCCGCGATTACCGCATACCGGCTGCACTAGCGGCACGGTTGCGGCGCAGTTGCGGTAAACACCATACAATGTATAGGCGGGCTTGCGGCAGATGCGGCAAGTGCGGTTTTGGCACTTGCGGCAGGTGCGGCCGCGAAAAAAACTGCGGCTGACCGCGGTTTTTTTCGCGGCCGCACCTGCTGCAAGTGCCAAAACCGCACTTGCCGCACCTGCCGCAAGTCCGCCTATACCTTGTATGGCATTTACCGCAGCCGCGCTGCAACCGTGTCGCAAGTGCAGCCGGTATGCGGTAATGGCGGCGGATGTGGTTTTTTCACCGCATCTGCCACGATTTGAAAAAAATGCTGATGTGAAAGGGCCCTTAGATCCTCGTGGATTGATTATTCATTCTCAAAACAAGGGGATTTTTTTTCATCCAATGAAACCATCTTTCCCCTTTGTTGAAATAGGAAATGACAGTTGGTGCTTTTAAAATTCTATATGGAGTAGATGGGAAAAGGAGAGGGAAGAACCTAGAGAGAGACAAGTATACTCTGCTGAAATGACAGTTAAATTTTAAGCACAAACTGACATATTCTATATTAATAATGGGAATATCTGAAGTCTCTGAACACAGGTTTTACTCTTTAAATGAGAATTTTGAGGATAATGATTATGGATGAGCAAACTAAACTTTAAAGTTCGGTGTTCGTGCCAAACTTAGACTTTAAAGACTATAACATCAAAGAATACTGCCTGAGGTTTCTCATTTTTGAGATAGCAGCGTGCTACTAACCCTTTCTTTTCTGGAATTGCTGTGTCGTTGATATTTGGACTGGAGTGGCTACTATAAATCTAAGCAATCTACATTACTACATAATTCTTGGATATCGGAAAGCCACTTGTTTTACTAGACAAAAATTCTATTGCACTATTTGTGCATGTTTTACCTAATGATGATGAGTCCAGGAGAAAGATGTTGTCCAGTCATAAAAGTTTGCAGTCCCTCTATATAACTGCAGACTTAAAAATCCTGATAGTGCACGGTGCAACCATCAGGGTTCTCCAATAACAGCAGAGAGATCTGATGGTCAAATGACCTCAAAAATATTATGATATTTATTAATTTATATAGCACTATTAATTCCACAACACTTTACATACATTTGTAATACTGTCCCCGTTGTAGCTCACATTCTAAACATCCTGTCAGCCTTTGAAAATGTGGGAGGAAACCGGAGTGACTGGAGATAACCCATACATGCAAAGGGAGAACATACAAATTCCTTTCAGAATTTGTCCTTGATGGGATTTGAACCCAGGACTACAGCGCTGCAAGGCTTCAGTGCTAACCACTGAGTCAACATGCAGCATGTGGAATCGGTGTCCATTTTGGTGGAGTTAGATCAGGGAAATTGAGGTGTCAGGGTCGGATGTTTGGATTACTGACTTAACAGCCACAGTTGTGGAGTCAGAGTCGGTGTCCATTTTGGTGGAGTTGGATTCAGGGAAAATTTGGATGTTTGTAGGGCACGTTTTGGGCTGTGTTTGCAAAAACGCATGCGTTTTTGCGCTTGCTGAAAATGACATGTGTTTTTGCATGCGTTTTTGCATGCGTTTCCATTAAACTCCATGGGGCCAAACACACATGCGTTTTTAGCGGTAAAAACGCATAGAAACGCAAATTAAAACAAATGCAACCCAGCATTAGATGCACTTTCTAAGGCTGGTTTCAAACTGCAGTTTTTTCCCTGATCAGGTTCGCTCAGGTTTGTGTGTCAAAACCAGGAGAGGAACTTGCAGAGAAAAAGTATAATTGAAAGATTGACCCCTGTTCTGAGTTTTGGAGACACTCCTGGTTTTGACACACAAACCGAATGGAACCTGATCAGGAAACAAACTGCAGTACGAAACCAGCCTTACCCTCCCTGTGTTCCCATGTTGAGCCTCAGTGTTGCTTTTGTCCCGGGCATCGGCAGGACCTGTGTGTCATCTGTACAGTGCTTCCAGGACATTTGCTCCATGTGACCGAGTTATGGGAAGGGTAAGAAATTGGATGTTAGTGGTGCGGAAAGTGCACCAGACAAACAGAGCAATAATTGACAAGCTCATTATTTTCTGCACCACTAACATAAGCAGTAAAAAAAACGAGTGTCTGAACAACAAATTGAAAATGCCATTCACTTTGCTGGAAGACATTTTGACTGATCCTTCTTTGATGCGTTTTTTTTTTTTTTTTTTTTTTAAATGTAGCACCAAAAATGAATCAGAAACGTCCAGTGTTAACTTCGCCTAAAGGTGCACAGTCCAAAGAATGGACACAAACCCCCAATGCACAATGCAAGTCAAAACATATATGGACAAGGCCATTACTCACTAGATTGTAAAATAATTCACATGTACATGTGTCAGTATACAGGCTGCACTTTAATTAATGCTATTGGAGATTTGGCCTGGTGTCAGAAACTTTTAGGCACTCAACAATGTTAATGCATTAGAGATATACCAAGGGCCTATTCCCGACTCTAGAGGATGGGGAGAGAGGAGAAAGAGGGTGCGGGCGCAGATCTAAGTGCAGACCGTAGGATATTTGTCACAATTCACAAGCTTCTTAAGGTTTTTTGCTCACATTTGTGTGATCTTGTATCAGTCATATAGATTCCAATTGTGCTGGTTCTCCAAGAGTTTACCCCTTACTGGGTAAGGTTCCTAGGTTTCAGAACAATCAAGCTAAGCAGTGTCTGAGCCTGTCAATGGATAATGTGGAGAAGGTCTGTTCCAATCAATCCCCCGCGCTTCCAGGAGGGAACACAGGGATCCGGTGTTGTTTATAAAATTTATTCCAGTAGAAAAATGTATTACATGCAGTTCATCAATAGGGCTCAACGCGGTTCGGCTAAAAATGTGCAAAACTATAGCCTTCCTCAGATATTCACATATAGGAACAGAAATGCTTTATATAGTCTCTATTTCTATTCAAACTTTCTTTAGAGCCTCCCTCTTAATTAATTAGGATCCACCCTAATTGGATGTTTACCAAGGAGTTCTTATTTTATTTTATTTTACTGGTGTATAAAAATGTTATAAATGTTTGTTTTTTTTTCTCTTTTACCTTATTCAAGGATTGAAAGGATATAAAGAAAAATGATTGTTATGGTATAAAATACTTGTTCTAGCAAAATCTCAAAATAATACTAAAATATTCCACCTGTATTAAAAACAGTTCTCAATTTCCCTTATTGTGTTCTCGGGGAATTTATTATGAGAGGAGCAATACTTTCTAGCTATATTTTTCATAACGTTTGCAAATAAAATGTGCAAAAATGTGTATAACTTGAAACAATTACTTTGTTTGCAATATTATCAGTGTTTTCACTATGTCCCTATTTTTTTATTTATACACTGATGTAGACCTACTTGGTAAACATACAATTAGGGTGGATCCTAATTAATTAATTAAGAGGGTGGCTCTAAAGAAAGTTTGAGTAGAAATAAAGAATATATAGAGAATACCCAAGGAAGGCTATGGCTTTGCACATTTTTAGCCGAAACGCGTTGTACCCTATTGATGACCTGCATGTAATACATTTTTCTACTGGAATAAATTTTAATAAACGACACCGGATCCTTGTGTGCTGGCGACTGATTGGAACATACCTTCTCCACATAATGTTAATGCATTTATTTTTACCTGAATTGGTCCTTAATTACATATGATGAGATTATCTAGATAATCTAATTACTGTATTTAAGTTTACTTGACATAATGGAATTGCAAGGTAAACCCAAACCAGTAACAATTGTCACCGCAATAAAGCTTATTCTCTGTGCTTGACTTAGAATAAAGTGACACAATATAGTGCAAATGCACAATACAGTGTAAAACTGTAAAGAGATATAGACTTTAATGGCCAAAAAAATGAGTCATCACTTTCTTGTAAGAACAGTCCCAAGCCATTCATTGACACTACCACAATTATTCAAAAATCTTAAAAAAAAGTCCAAAAGTCAAAAAAAGAAAAAATATCATCAGTATGCACTAAAAATAACAACTTAACAAACTCATAGGTGTTAGAAAAGCCATGGGATCTAAATGTGGCTTAGTCAGTGGATTTGGAATAAAATGTGCAGAGAATGCAGTTCTCTTGTTCTCTTCTACACACTTAATATGATTCCACCCATACTGCCCAGCTCCTGTGTTGCTCTCAGATTGACTGTTTATGGAAGAGCATGTGATATAGCCTCGAAAACAACACAAGGAAAAATTAATATTGATTGGCACAGTTAAATAGACAGGTTTGCTCTCATGCTTCTTACTTAACTACCATACTTTTAATAAACAAGCTCTACAGTCTGCATGCAGGCTGTGCTAAGGAGTACCGGAGGAGAACCAGTTCTCATTTGTCTGCATCAGGTTTGTAAAAAACAAAGATAAAGCTAGCCACCCTATCATCTTAATATGCAGAAATGTATGAATAGTAGACATGAGCAGATCAAGGAAAATTCTAATTTGCCTGTTTACATGGATGTACCGAGAGAATTCACCATTGAATGTCCATTATAATGCTCTGGGATCACTCTAGATACCAAAGTATAATAAATGTAAATTGTAAGAAGAAATACTTACTCTCAATAAAGGTGGACGAACCCGCAGATGTTCAGGTTTGGCTGATCTGGATGGACTTTTTTGAAATTTAGGAAAATAGGTTTGCTGCAACACTGAACATAATATGAAAGGGAATGAGCTTAATGGCTAATACATGAAATGCAGGATGGTCTGTGCAGCTAAGAAATGTATATGTGATAAATGAACTCAGTAAATACTGGACTGGAGAAATGAATTGAGAGACTTAGCTTCATCACTGACGTCACTGCGAAGAGCCCGGTAACTACGCCAAAGTGCAAACCTATTTTCCTAAGTGCATACACGTTTTTTGCTTGCACCTGTACATTAAGGTGACGCCAGTCCTTTATAATGTAACTTGTTTTTTTTTGACTGTGCTCCCTTCCCCCGCCCTGTAGTTTTGCCCACACCATCTTGCCGTAGCCCCGGCTCTGAAATATACCACTTCAAGCTGGTTTTTAATTGCAAAACACAGGCACATAAACCTCATCCCAGCAATGTAGACCGCACATAGTGTCAGAGTAGGACCCGGTAAGTTTGAGAGCACTTTGGCGCAGTTACCGGGCTCTTCGCAGTGACGTCAGTGATGAAGCTAAGTCTCTCAATTCATTTTTCCAGTCCAGTATTTACTGAGTTCATTTATTACATATGCATTTCTTAGCTGCACAGACAATCCTGCATTTCATGTATTAGCCATTAAGCACATTCCCTTTCATATTATGTTCAGTGTTGCACCAAACCTATTTTCCTAAGTGCATACATATATGTTTTGCTTGCACCTATACATTAAGGTGATGCCAGTCCTTTATAATGGAACTTTTTTTAAAGTCTGGGTTTGGGGCCAGACTTGCCCAAAACTTAAGCCTGAACCCACATTTTAATAACAACCAAACATAGATCAAACATCAGACATTGAAAATAAAGACAATTATCATTATTATTTGAAAAAAAAAAAATTTTTTTAAATTAGTAGCAGCAAAATATATAAAAAAAAAATTGGGTTTGAGCCATGTCTTTAATTATGTAGCATTCACTCTTTTTACAATACTTTGTAATTGTCTGGGATATGTTAAGGCCAATTGCTGGGATTTTGGGAAAGGACTGTTGTCCCATTATTTTCTGATGTAAGATTCTATCTCTTCAACACTCATAAATCATCTTTGAAAGATTTTTCATTTAATAATGTAACAAATATTTTCTATTGGTAGAAGGTCTGGACTGCAGATAGGCAAGTTCATGATCCAAACTCTTTTGTGAAGACAAGACTCCCCCCTGCTCATCCCATATCACAGCTATACCATATAATTCTAGAAAAAGAGGAAGGGGAAACAAAGCATAAATTCCAAATTAATTGGGAGAAAGACTTGGGGAGAGAATTGACCAGCGAGGAATGGAAAAAGAGTTTTCTATGCACACGCCTGTTGGCTTTACCATGCGTGTCGCAAGAAAGGAACTATAAAGTCCTTACCCGCTGGTATCTTTGTCCAGACAGATTACACAGATTCTCGCCCAATGTCTCTGACATGTGCTGGAGATGTGGACTTGCAGTTGGGAGCACATTTGGTGGACCCGCCATGAGGTACAGATTTTCTGGAGGAAGGCCTTTCGCAACTCTACTATGATTTTGGGGAAACAAATTGAGGGCACTCCTGAAATAGTCCTGTTGTCAATCTTGCCGGGTCCCACTAGTCTCATTAAAAAAGACATTCTTTGATTTTGTGCCTCAGCTGCTAGAGCTGTTATTCCTCGTCTTTGGAGGACATCTACACCGCCCTCCGTTTTGGATAGATACTCTGATATGAAAGAGATATTTAGAAAGGAGGAACTCGCGGTGGGACAGTCTTATGTAATGGCTCAGTTCAATACGACGTGGATGGAATGGATTTTATTCCATGATTCCCCTGACTTCCAGCTGCTATTTAGTTGAGGGGGCGCTGGTTGCATGTGGGGGGAGAGGCGAGGAGAGGGGTGGTGAAGATCCACAGGAATACCCTTCCTTCCTACCCTCATTTGTATCTTCTTTACCCCTTACCCTTCCTTCCTTTCCATATAGTGAATTACGATTACTCTGTACTTTCTCTTATTCCTCTACCTAGACCTCCCCCCCTTTTTTTCCCCTCTATTGCCTTCTCTCTCCCTTTCTCCGCTTTCTTTTTCTTTCTTTTCTTTTTCTCCTTTCTCTATCCTGATTTTATATGATTCTCTTGATTCCCTAGGGGGTCTGAGGGAATATGTATACCTGCAAAACATAGGTTGCATTTTGTTGGACCTCCACCCAGGTTTGAATAAGGTGATACTAAAAGACTTATGTTTATGTCCACGTGACAGTGTTACACCTCTTCCTGGGCCTTAGTCAGTTATGTGTTGTGGGACGTTTTTTCTACCCGATTAATGCTTATGGTCCCATGGTCTTTAATGTGATCATTGGGTTTATAGAAGTATGGGATGACACCAGACGGTCATCATTCATCCCTTTTTGTATTCTTGATGGACTGTGCTTAATGACAATATATATTGTTTATTCTTTGTTGTTCATTTCCAATTTGAAACTTCAATAAAAATAGATTTAAACAAACTCTTTTGTGAAGCCATGTTGTTGGGATGTATGAAGTATGTGGGTTAGTATTGTCTGGATAAGAGCATATGTTGTGTTAAAGCCTTTATATAATGCTCTTCATTGAGAGTGCCTTTCAAGATGTATAAGCTGTCATGCCAAGGGAACTAATGCAATGTCACACTAATAAGGAAGCAAATTATTATTAATGCTGATAACTTGATAAATGATAGTTGGATGGTCCCTCTCCTCTATAGTACACGGACTCTGTGGTTTCCATTAAAAATGTAAACTGAGCACATAACAGTTTTCCATTTTGCCTCAGTCCATTTTTTATAGATCTTTGTCTCACAGAATATGGTAACTTTTCATATTTGTCTTGATAAATAGCTTGTTATTTACATGACAGAGCTTTAACCTGAATTTGTGGATCATATGGCAAATTGTGGTTGCAAACAAAGATGTCTAGAAGTATTCTTGAACCTTGACAGTGAGACACATGACCACTTCATGCCTGTATTGACTATCTATGAAAAGTAAAAAGAAAGGGGGCACAATGTGAGAGTGCCTAGTGATAGGTTTATAACCCATAGAGGCCAAATGGCCACCCACCTACTAGGGTTGTGCACCCCTACACAACCCCAGTTGAAGTGTTGGTGGATAAGTGTGCTGTTATTGCTGAAATCCCCAGGCTGATGGTTCCTGCCATCACCATTCCAGCTTCGCTTCGGGGTAGGGTCACGTGACCAGGAGCCTCCCGAACTTCATCACCTCGAGTGTGTTGTCTGTTATCAAGCGATGCCAGGCCCTTCTAGCCACAATCCTTAAATGTTTAACAGCCCAGAACTGCTCCTGCTGCTGAGCCCTCAGTGAGTTTTTGTACACCTGACGAAGACAGGGTTACTGTTGAAATGCGTAGTGGACGTACAGAGGGCAATAAAGGTTTGCTGAATTTACTAAAACCTTGTTAATGTCAATCTCTTACCCTAGTGCGCCATCACACCGGCATTACAAATATCTCTGTATTAACTATATGACTTATAACTTGTGCCCATGGGTTTCTCCGGAATCTCTGAATCTTTTGTTGATGTGTTGTCACGCTGGGAGTAGGGAAGACACCCAGCGTAGGATAACGACGGGGGGGGGGAATAAGGAGTCCCTAACGCTAAGGGCACAAGAAGGAGACGGTAACCCCTAGACTTCCTAGAGCTGACCCTGTCTGCCCTAACGTCCCTATACAGTCTCCTCAACTGTCGCCGACCACGAACCTCGTCCCTCTCTGATCCTAGCACTATCTTATCTAAGGATCAGATGGAGAGGTTCACTAGACCCCTCCACTATCAACTAAAGACAAACACCAGGGAAGACAGACATTAGGGAAAAGGAAACACTTATCTGACAGCAGAACTCAGCAACCTCCACAACCTCTCTGCTGGAGCAAGGATAATGAGTGCACAAGGAACTATCACCTGCACCGAGGAAGGGTAATGAACCTCCTTATAAAGGTGGAAGGAATCTGCTGGGTCCTAGTGACCCACCATATTGGTGGATAAAACCGGACCGAGCACAAGACCTCCACAGCCGTCCCCCATAACAGCGAGATCCCATCACACCCTCTCTCCATCTACACAGAAGGTAAATGCCCCTGAAAGAGACGGACCATCCTCCCCCATTATGGCTGGTGGGCCACCCGCTGGGATCGTCTGCGCGTGGCCTCCACCCTGTCATCCGTGCCACCCGTGACATGTGTACTGTGGATTTTGGGATTTTCAAAGTATTTGTATTTTTATGTTACAGAACAATTTTCTGAAATATTTCCATAATATTTAGACACAGTTGTTCACAGATTAGTGGATGATATTACCATCTTTGCTTCTGAGAGACTGAATTCAAAATGTAGTATTTTTTAGAGTCATGAAACTTAGTTGAATGCTTACCCTCCAATTGTTTTTCATTAAATGCCTTTACCTGATTATCATGTTCCAAACTATTGTTGTAAAGAAAAAAGGAATTTACAAATCATACACCTCATGTTTTCTTTACAGTTTTTTAGTGTCATAACTTTTTAAAGCACTTCTACAGCATTTTTCTTCCTTTCATCGCTGTAGTAGTGCTTTACATGTAAGCTCCCCAGCCCCTATCATCATAGCCTTACCATCCAGTAGCTTGATGTTCTATCGACACCGCTTCCATTCCGTCCATCTTGTGCCCATAACGTCTAACTGTCTGGAAGTCAAAAGTTATATCACAAGCAATTAATGCATCTCAATGAGAGCTAGAAAGAGGGTCTCATAGAGGTGTATTGAATTGTGATCTCCAGACCTCTCCATGAAACACTGAATATGTTGGCTGGTCAATTTTACCACAGATTGACCAGAGCGTCGCTGGAATTAGATGAAAGTGGCAGATGGTGATTAGTAAGTATAAGACAGGGGTCAGGGGACTTAGATTTAAAGCACCTCTATAGTGGTGCAATAATAAAAAAAAAGCTCTAGTGGTGCTATAAGAGTTAGCGGTAGTGTAGTATGGCTTGTCAAAGGCACATGTCGAACCCCGTTATGGGACGGGGTACTCGGTACCGGACCGGGTCTGTTACTGGGGAAGTCACGGGTAGTCCTGGTCCGGTCCGCGTCCCTGGCTTGACAATGAAAAGAGGGGTATTTACAGGGGATAATGTCAGTCGTGACGCCACCCACAGTGTGTGGCCAGTAGTGGGGCCATTGCTGCCTCAGAACCTCCGGGGATGATGTAATGGCAGCTAGGATGGAATAGTTCTCCAAGGGCAGAACTGAGTTCCCCGGGGCAGTGTTGGTAAAGTCTATTGTGTAGTGTGCAGGCCTTGTGCTGAGTGTAGTACACCTACTGTCCAGATGCTACAGAAATCCTTCCTCAGTGTTGGAGCGGACAAGCTGTGGCTCTCCAGGCGGGGATCTTCTGTGTAGAGGGAGTCATATGCAGGCAAAACATACAAGGAGTCGGAGTCAGTGTTCATCAAGTTTACTTCTCAAACTTCTCAAGTACAGTTCACAGTTCCAGTTCCAGTTCACAACTCAGATCTTACAGTCCTTACACGGGCACACTCTCCCTTCCGGGTTCCTTTACTCCCTGCAGCCAGGTTACTCCTTCTTTGACACCTCACTCTGTCTCTCTTTCCCTTCCAGGCTTTTAGTTCTCTCTCTCTTGTTCACTTGGTTGTGTGTGACTCTGGACAGTATGGCGGTGGCTCGGACTCCTGTGAGCCCTCCGGGTTGCCACTGAGCTGCCTGTCCTTTGGGGTAGGGACCCTAACGTGTAGCCGAGGTCCCCCGTCGGTTGTCTGAGGATGCCGGGTAGATCATCGGTCCCTCCAGAGCCGACACTCTGCTCCTAGACTCCAATAGTCCTCTGTGGTGAGGCTCTACCAGGCTCTCTCTACTGTGACTTCAGGTTCAATAGGAGGGCTACTCTGCCTGCAGTCTGCCGTCTCAGCCATGTTTCTAGGACCCAGTAGCACTGGTCCTCTCATCCCTCACACTCCTGGGGTGCTGGCTCCGGACGTGCTTTCTCTCTGTGGCTCACACTGGCTCTCCAGATTCTGCGCTCCTTCCACCCCACTCTTCCAGGACGTGTGATCTCTGTCTTTACTGCTCAGCCTATACCGGCCTACTGACTCCTTTCTCCTCCCCCTGCTCTATATCTACCCTCTGTCACCTGACTACGTGTTTGCCCACCCACTGTCTCTAAACCCACCACCCCTTGCCTGCCTAGAGTTCCCAGGCTCCGGGTTGGGTGCTGCCCTCTACTGCTACGTGGGTGTGTGGGCTGTGAGGGTGTTGGTGTTCAACTGTCGTCCTACTTTCCTGGCTGCAGTTCCCTTTGTGGCCTCCTGAATGCAGGGGCACCACACACACAAGAGGTAAAAGAAGCTATGTGGAAAGAACAAAGGGGGTTAGGTGGGCACAAAGTGGAAAATAATCTGCTATGAGAGAATGGGACTAGTACTATGTGAAGGTCCAAGTGTGATTAACAGTAGGTGGAAAAAGTTCTGCAGGGTACAAAATGAGGACATTAAGTGGCAGAGGTTCAGTTAGGAAGGTATAGCAGGAAGCAATAAGTTACTGGTCTGTATAAAGGCAGGAGGAAGTCAGTAGTTTGTGTAGGGAAAAGTTGTAAGTAATTAAGTGGCAGGGGAAAAACAGTAGATAAAGGTGTTTTTTAAGGGAAAGCTGATAGACATTAGGTGTCTTCAACTCTAGACATGGATTTCTGTGCCATTGTGTAAAGATTTGAGATGAGTGAGTACTAAAATGCTCGGGTGCTCGATGCTCGGGCCGAGCATCCCAAGATACTCGTGTACTCGGCCCGAGCACCGAGCCCAATGTTATCCTATGGGAGACCAGAGTATTTTTCTAGCATGACCCCCGGCAGCATGGATAAACCCTAAAAATGTTGCAAAAGTATCAGAACAGTGCTTAAATGAGATGAGAACAGCATGGGGAAGACCCCTGTAAGCATTTCAGACTCCAAGGTCACTGCTGTGAACAATGTTGTCAGAGTATTACGCCACTTTTCCGGACTGTCAAGAAAACATTACAAAATGAAACCAAAATGGATTTTCCTGGAGAAAATATTAAGGGCTCATACCCACTTGTGAGACAGAATTGGTGTATGTTAGTTTTTTGGATTACATGAAAGATTTTTTTTTTAAAAATTGTGTGGCACTCCGATGCCCCTGGGAAGAGACGTACATGAAGGTCTCTTTAAATAATGTGCCCATTTTAAGGAAGTGGGTCTTTTGTAGTATTGCCCTTTGGCAGGGCAGCCAAAAATTCTGAGGCACCCCATTGCCCCTGGAAAGAGACATGCATGAGGGCCTCTTTAAATAATGTGCCCATTTCAAGGAAGTGGGTCTATTGTAGTATTGCCCTTTGGCAGGGCAGCCAAAAATTGGGAGGCATCCCAATGCCCCAGGAAAGAGACGTGCATGAGGGCCTCTTTAAATAATGCGCCCATTTTAAGGAAGTGGGTCTTTTGTAGTATTGCCCTTTGGCAGGACAGCCAAAAATTGGGAGGCACCACAATGCCCCTGGAAAGAAACATGGAGGAGAGCCTCTAAATATTGTTCCCATTACAAAGGAGCTGGTCTCCTGTACTTGTAATGCCCATTCTGTAAGCATGGACTAAAACATTTACTCCTGGGTGGTATACATGAAACTACTGCCTAACTTTTGAATGGTTAGGGTCATCATCATCATAAATAGGATGTAAATAAATTATGTTTTTGTGGCATCATGAACCACGGTCGCGCTGATCATATGATGGTGGCGGATGAGAAGGTGGAGCAGTACAGCAAGTAGCCAAAGTCATGAAGTGTGTACCCATGTGTGGGTGTGCAGAGGTGCATGGCAATTTACTGGCACAAAATTTAAATTACACTATCATTTGGTGGTGGTGTGGTGAATCAGGCCCAATCCAACCCTTGTTCATCTTGATCAGAGTCAGCCTGTCAGCAATTTCAGTTGACAGGCGGGTGCGTTTATCAGTAATAATTCCACCTGCGGCACTAAAAACACACTCTGACAAAATGCTAGCGGCAGGGCAGGCCAGGACTTTCAAGGCGTAGAGAGCCATTTCCTGCCACGGGCCCAGCTTGGATACCCAATAATTATAAGGCACAGAGGAATCTAGGAGCACTGTTGTACGATCGGCAAGGTACTCCCTCAGCATCTTCGCAAACTTTGCAATCCTTGTGACACTACCCCGCACCTCAGGGCCTGTGCTACGGGAGGTGCTGAGAAAAGTGTCCCAGATCTTTGAGAGTGTTTCCCTACCTCTGCAGGATTGGACTTGTGCCTCTCTCGGCCGGACGCCTTGGTTTTCCATTGAATCTTGACCTCTGCCGCTAGCATTTTCAGAAGGGAATTTTTGGACTAATTCCGTGACTATGGCCTTCTGGTACTGCAGCATTTTTGTAGACCTCTCCGCCTCGGGAATAAGAGAAATAAAATTCTACTTGTAGCGTGGGTCTAAAAGTGTCACCAACCATTAATGAGTGTCCGCCAAGATGTTTATAACGCGAGGGTCACAAGACAGGCAGCGTAACATAAATTCAGCCATGTGCGCCAGACTGTTAATAGGCAAGACTTCAGGGTCCTCATCAACAGCAGGACTGTCCATGCTGGCCTCATCATCCTCCTCCTCCTCTACCCTGTCCTCTGGCCATCCACGCTGAACCGACAGTATGATGGTTGTGCATGTATTACCGTCAATTTCGCATGATAATAGCTCTATTTTTTCATCCTCCACGTCATAGTCCTCCAATGCACGTTGGGATGAGATGAGGCTGGGCTGTGTGTAATCACCCAGTATGGTTTCTTGCCCCAACTCATCATGCTCCGCCTGCAATGCTTCGTCTTTGATTTTGAGCAGAGAGCGTTTTAGAAGACAGAGAAGCGGGATGGTGACGCTAATTATGGCGTCATCGCCACTCACTATCTTTGTGGAGTCCTCAAAGTTTTAGAGAACGGTACATATGTCAGACATCCATGTCCACTCCTGAGGTCTTATGTGTGGAGTTTGAACCGTATACTGATGGCCTTGTTGATGCTGGTACTTAACAACTGTCCTCTTCTGCTCACAAATCCTGACCAACATGTGCAGTGTGGAATTCCAACGCGTGGGGACATCACACAATAGTCTGTGAGCCGGAAGCTGCAAACACCGCTGAAAGTCGGCAAGGGCGGCAGAAGCAGTAGGTGATTTTCTAAAATGGGCACACAGGTGGCAGACTTTGATGAGCAGATCTGACAGCTCCGGGTAGGATTTAAGAAACCTCTGAACCACAAGGTTGAGCACATGGGCCACGCATGGAACATGTGTCAGCTCACCTCGCCTCGGAGCCGCCACCAGGTTCCGGCCATTGTCACACACGACCATGCCTGACTGTAGGTTCAGCGGTGTGAGCCACTGATCTACCTGCTGTATCAGAGCTGTCCTCAACTCTTCAGCATTGTGGGGTTTGTCACCTACGCATATTAGCTTCAGCATAGCCTGTTGCCGCTTAGCCGAGGCAGTGCTGCAGTGCTTCCAGCTTGGGACTGGTGTGGAGGGTGAAGGAGAGGAGGAGGAGGAGGCTGAGGAGCATGACGTTCCGGAGTTGTACACTGTGGGTGAAACCCTGACTGAGTAAGGGCCTGCAATTCTTGGTGTAAGAAGGACGTGTTCCGTCCCAAGCTCAGACTGGGTCCCGGCTTCCAGAATATTAACGCTGTGTGCTGACAGCGAGATGTACCGGCCCTTCCCACAAGCACTTGTCCACGTGTCCGTGGTTAAGTGGACTTTGCCTGAAACTGCGTTGTTAAGGGCACGTCTGATGTTTTGTGACAAAAGCTTATGTAATGCTGGGACGGCACACCAGGCTGGTGACCGAGTAATGTGGGGCAGCCGCCGCCATCAGGTCGCAGAATGCTTCCATCTCCACTAGCCTAAAATGCAACATTTCCAGCACAAGCAGTCGCGAAATGTGTGCATTTAGAACTGTGGCATGTGGGGCGTTGGCAACGTATTTGCGCCTGCGTTCCAAAGATTGATGTATGGATAACTGAACGCTGCACTGGGACAAGGATGTGATTGATGATGGTGCTATTTCTGCTTGTGCAACTACAGGTAAAGGACAGGAGGTATCTCCACATGCAGTATGGACAGGGGATTGTCTTGCACGCACAACAGTGGATGACGCAGCGGTGTCACCCGCAGACACTGCTCCCCCACAAAGTCGGGTACTTTGCTGACATGTGTCTGATCCTGCTGGTGGTGGTCAGACTGCTAGTTTTGCTACCCTTGCTGATGCTGGCATGGCAGGTGTTTCAAATGGCCTTTTTGGAATTACCTGCAGACACCTTAAAAAACAGCCAGACTCGGGAAGACCTAACAGTTTTATTGGCAACTTCTGTCGTGTTGTTGTTCCGGGGAACGGTTGCCTGCCATCTGCCTGCGGCCACCACCCACCTTCTTCTGGCCTGTTGTGATACTATGCCTAACTCCCCCTGTGCACTGCTGTCCTCACTCTTCATGTCCTCCTGCCAGGTTGGGTCAGTTACTGGATTATCCACCACATCGTCTTCCACTTCCGCACCCTGGTCCTCTTCCTGACTTTCTGGCAATTGTGTCTCATTTTCGTCCACCTCTTGTTGAGACACGTTCTCACTGTTACCTTCGTGAGACCGTGGCTGCTCAAATATTTGTGCATCAGTATATAACAAAACAGCTCTACAGAGTGTCCAAGTGTGGGATTAGTTATGTTCGGGGCCGGGCATTCGGCATGGTGGGAGGAAGGAGGATCAGGGTGTGGAATGTGCGGTCCAGTCTCACGGCTACTGACACTTGACCATGTGGAAGACAGGGTATTTGTGGTGGTGCCAAACTGATTGGAAGCATTATCCGCTATCCAACTAACAACCTGTTGACACTGGTCTTGGTTTAATAGTGGTGTACTGCTGTGGTCCCCTAGAAATTGGGACAGGAAGGTCGAGTGAGATGATGTGGGCCTTTGTCGTGGCGCAATTCAAGCTTGCACATGGCCTCGGCCTCTGCCTGCACCACCATTACGTCCAGTTCCTTGTCCCTTGCCACCAGCCTTGCACATTTTCAATGTTGTGCTGCCTGTATACAGCTAAATGAAGGCATCCAAAAGATGGTTTTTAGCTGCACACTGAGATTACAGATTAGAGCGGTTTAATCCCGGCAGCTGGAACGGTCAGACACAAACGCTGACGCGTATACAGTGTTTTGGCATATACTACTTGGAGCTACAAGCCACTCCTGCCGTACTAAGATGGTAAATAGATGCAGGCAAGAGTTGGTTTTTAACTGCACACTGAGATTACAGATTAGAGCAGTTTAATCCCGGCAGCGGAACGGTCAGACACAAACGCTGACGAGTATACAGTGTTTTGGCATATACTAATTGGAGCTAACCCCTTACTGCCTATAGAGAGCTAAATTAATACTTAAAAAGACTGTTTTGGAGATTTCCAGCCTGTACACCAGCCCCAGATGTGATGCAGGCTGGTACACTAGCACAAGACATTTGCTATATACCCTGCCTTCCTGCCTGCCTGTATACAGCTGTATTAGTCCTCAGAAGCACTGTTGTGGTATTAGATTAGCAGCCCTGCACCTACACTAGCTGAAAGGCCACAAATCTGTCCCTGAATCAGCAGCACCTCTCCCTACACTGTCTGTCTGTGGAGCAGAGTGACGAGCACAGCGCGGTCAGGTCTTATAAAGACTTGATTACGCTGTACGGCCAACTAATCACTCTAATGCCACAACCAACATGGCTGTGGCCTTACAGCATCTGTCAGCCAATCCCTGCATGTGGACTGACTCTGTAAAGAGCGCCAATATGCAGGGAGGTGGACCCCGAGCATAGAAAGAGTATCACCGGATTACTTGATACTCGCCGAGTACCCCGAGTACCAAGACATTCATGCGAGTACCGAGTAGTCACAATCATACTCGCTCATCGCTAATAACGATGTTGATGATGCTGTGGTGATAAAGCATATTTTCACATCCACAGTGTCGTGATAACTTGCTAAGTAAGTCAACTAGTCGGGGAAACTAATGCCCCCTCGACTAGTCAAAGCCCTAATTAGCATCTCATAAATGGTCTTTAGAAATACTTTTTCTAAACATCTGTTTATGTATGCCACAACATAGAGGGACTGATAGGCAAGGATTATATATATGAGCATAGAACTACTCAAAGTTTTTGGTGCCCTGGGGACAGGATAGATTACCTTTAACTTCATCACACTTGAGTTCAAAAAGTTTCCAATAATCAAAACTTATTAGTTATCCAAAGGATAGAGGGAAATTGACTGATATTTTAACATCCATTCACTGGAGTCAATATCAACCTTGACAATGGGTATCCCTGAGTACCCTATCTGAATAAAGCCAATAGAGCTATAATGTTTATGCATGATTACAGGTCATTTCAAAGTCTATGGGACTGCAAGAGACAACTGACCACAGATCAAATTTAACTTCAGGGATCCCGAACATAGTAAATGGAGCAATGTTGATAAATTGATAACTATTGATCAATTCATTCAGGAAATTCAGGGTTCCTTGATCTTGGGATTAGGGATATGCTAGTGAAAGAAATCTGCGCTGCTGAAAGATGAATGAACTAGAGAGGTGTATAGATCAAAATATTGGTTTTATTATAATAAAGCCACCTTTACTTATAGGTACGCATGGTACACTTGTGGATTCTGCAGTAGCTGTTTATGTGATGTAAACTGGTTGTGCATCACAAAACCTATCCAGGTGAGCAAATTCAATAGATCATCTCCAACTTATCATCAGGATGAAACCCTATTTGTGCTACTATTTTTATCCATTTTATTTATGTGATTAGTGGAGATTCCAACAGCTCAGACACATCATTTACCACACGAATAGCTAAAAAGATTTGATTATGAGAATACTCTTTTTCAGGAAAAAATAATAAATAGACTTGGATCTATTTCAGTAGAAATCTTGTGGATACAAATCAAATAATATCCAGTGATTGTCTAAATTTTAATATAAAGGCAGGAAAAAGTATTCTGAAAACTCTCCAAAGAATGATTGGTACGCCTTAAATTCTGGCTGCCTTTAAATAAAAAACAAAAAGCAAACTACTTTTCCACCAAAATTATTACTGACACACAATGCGATGAACTCTAGTATTCTAACCCTCTATCCCATTCACTCAAAATTCCGCTATACTTAAAGGGGTTGTGCCACGAACCGTTGTATGATTTAATGAATAGATCTGGAATAAAAATAACTTCCACAATTGGATATGTTAAAAAAATATTACTGTACAGAGATATTCTTATAAATGTGCCCCTGTCTAATGTATACGTCTGATCATGCAGGAACAGGTCGGATATACCACAGCTCCTGGCCTGGGGACGAAGTAAATTAGAGTATACAGACATTACAGCTGTGAATCATAGCTGATCCTGTCTGTAATGAAAAACAATTCATTCCCTGTTTAAAAACTTGTTTTACTTCATAGAAAGAATCAGCTGTGATCCCTGGCTGTAATGTCT